>CM065591.1:147209879-147955173 GCA_033119425.1 Bufotes viridis | reverse complement strand
GGGAGTGTAAGGTGTTTGGGTTAAATGTAAATGCAAGAATTACTGTGGCAGAACCCGTAGGAACTCTGTTTGCTGCGCTAAGATAGAGAACAGAAGGAGAAAAGGTGGGCTGCTTGCAGGTGTGGTTGGAGTGACATCACAACATTGCAATGTGTGATAGCAAGAAAACTGTTCAATACTTAGAGATATTGGATATAATCAAAAGAAAATGTGCGTGAGGTACTGAAAGTGTACTGTGCGTGAATGGAGCTCCAGAAAATGTTATTTGTTAATAAGTTCAAAGACTTGTGTGTATTAAGTATGGGAGATGTTTCTTCAGGCATCTGACTTTGTGTACTGCCAGCTAGGAAACTGACTAGTAGAGGAAAGTCACATAGCCAAGTTTTCTGTGAGCAACGTCAGTTCTACGAAGTAAGAGTTAAATCGAGAAGAAAAATAAATCATCACAGAGAAACATAGGGAGGGTTTTGGCTTTAGGCCAAAAAGGAGTGAAATTATTAGTGAACACATGATGTTCGGCCTTGATTTAGAACATACTATTCTGGATATTATAAAAAAAAAAATTATGAACAGGCAAGTGATTACTTTTACATGCCGCCAGGGCCGGTGCCACCTGTAAGGCGACCTAGGCAACCACCTAGGGCGCAATTTAGCAGGGGGCGCCGCCGGAACCCTGCGATAAAAAAAAAAAAAACCTGGTTGGAAGGGAACGTGGCGGCCGGCACGGCACCCCGTCTCATGCTGCACGGCCTGAGGGGGGTACGGACCGTACCGGGTGACACCAGTCCCTGGGGTGACACCCGGTGCAGTCTCCCCGCCTCCAGGCACCAAATTGCGGGCAATGGGCATTATGCTCCCAGCCAATGCTGGGAGCCTGCAGCCAGCAGAGTCGCGGCAGCGGAGCATGCAGGAGGATGGCCGGAGGTGTGTCCCGTCCCCTGTTCATCTGATAGGCTGCCAGCACTAGGCAGCCTATCAGAGGCCGGTCCAGGAGGAGCGATGATGTCTACAGCGCGGGACACAGGCCGGAAGAGGCCTGCATCGCATCGCTGCCATGGAGGTAAGTATGTGGTTTTTTTGTGGTTTTTTATTTTTGTGTGTATTTTTTTTTTACAAAGCAAACTGGAGTCAGTGTGGAGCACAAAGGGGGGGTGGCTACTGGCACATGGGGGGGACTACTGGCACATAAGGGGGCTACTGGCACATAAGGGGGGATACTGGCACATAAGGGGGCTACTGGCACATAAGGGGCGACTGCTGGCACATAAGTGGGCTACTGGTACATAAGGGGACTACTGGCACATAAGGGGGCTACTGGCACATAAGGGGGGCTACTGGCACACAAGAGGACTACTGGCACATAATTGGGCTACTGGCACATAAGGGGTGACTGCTGGCATATAAGGGGGCTACTGGCACATAAGGGGGACTACTGGCACATAAGGGGAATACTGGCACATAAGGGGAATACTAGCACATAAGAGGCGACTGCACTTAAGGGGGGCTATTATTATTGTTATAAGGCCGCCTCTGTACTATAATTATTATAATGGCCCCCTCTGTACTATCCTTATGTTAATAGCCCCCACTGTATTAGTATTATTATTTATACAGAGGGGGCCGTTATTATAATAATAGTACAGAGAGGGCCTTTATATTAATAATAATACAGAGCTGTGCTGCCATGTCATAGAGGGGGAGAATTGGGATATATCCTATATACTCTCATCAACAGTGCTGCAATGGAAGGGGAGAAATGTGGTATGGGTGGGGGGGGTGTGCTCTGCAAATGAAGCAGTGTATTATATTATGGGGGCACTAGGAGGAAGGCGGGAGAGGAGCACTATGGGGGCATTTACTAGGGGCACTATATAGGGGTATTTCATACTGGTACATTATGGGGGCACTATGGGGTCATTAGCTCAGCTGGGGCATTACAAGGGGGTATTTTCTGCACTGTCTATTATAAGGAGAATTATTACTACTGGGAGGGGTATTATGGTGGGCTTTATTACTCCCCCATGTTATAACTCCCCAGTAGCAGCGCCAGCCTCTCCCTGCTCTGTCTATCTCTCTGATCCTTCTCCAAATCCTTATTCTGAAATCTTTCTCATTAGGATAAAACACTTCATCAGCTTCGCCGATCCCCACAATATACAGTATACCTCTACACCGATCCCCGGCCAAAGTGTGAAGTGGTGTCCAAGATCCCCAAGGGCCAAGCCAAGTAACTGTAAGTTTTCATGTGAAATATGTTTGTTATACACATATAGCATACACTGCGCACAGCATCATTGGTTGCTATGACGCCGTGCGCTTCGTGCCGCCGCTACAGTACTGTAAGGGCAGATCATCTGATGGGGGGGCGGCAATTTTTATCCTGCCTAGGGCGGCAAAAATCCTTGCACCGGCCCTGCATGCCGCCAACACAGCCCCAAAAGGTGTGGGGACCCTGCCGTGCTCCAGCAGATTCATCCCCCACCATTTCACCTGCCCCATCCAGTCCAGAGGGGCGGACCTGTTAAATACATCAGTGACAAAACCATGCCCTAGGCCCACCTCCTTGTATCCGGTTATTAGTGTTGAGCGAACAGTTCGAGAATAGTTCGGGTTCGTACCGAATTTTGGGGTGTCCGGGACCCGGACCCGAACCCGGACATTTTCAAAAAAGTTCGGGTTCGGGTTCGGTGTTCGTCGATTACTTCCCGCTTTCTGAAGGGCTGCACAGCAGCCAATCAGCTAGCGTTTTACTTCTTGCCCTAAGAGCCCATCACAGCCATGCCTACTAATGGCATGGCTGTGATTAACCAAGTGCAGCATGTGACCCAGCCTCTATTTAAGCTGGAGTCACGTGGCGCCGCACGTCACACTGCTCTGATTAGTGTAGGGAGAGGACGCAGCTTCTGTCAGGGCGAGATTAGGCAGGTTAAAGTCAGCAACAGCACCTAATGAACGGATCAATTTACAGCTGAGAATCATTGAACTTCTGCTAGTTACTTGCTCGCTGGTTTTTAGGCTGCACAGAGCGTTTTCTGTCACTTATTTTCTGGGTTGATCGGCGGCCATTTTGTGACTTGTGGTGCGCCAGAAGAAGCTGCCACCAAGTCCATCAATCCATCAATACTAGTTTTTTTTTTTTTGCTATATCCTACATCAGGGGCTTGGCTGTGCTAATTGTCACCCCTAGAAACTCAGGAAAGAAATTTCTATATTTTATTAAGGGGTTAAATACAATTGCCCAAATACCAATCCCTAAATCTGGTGTTCCAGCTTTGGTTAGACAAGTATAATACTGTCTGCTGTCTGGCAAAGGATAGATTATTTTCTGGGGTTAAATTCAATTGCCAAAATAGCAATACCATAAATCAGTGGTTTCAGCTGTGGCTGGCAAAATAGAATAGTGTCGAGGTAACGCACACACGTACAGACGCACGTACACGATTCTTGAATAGTTGTATTATCACGATAATAAAACTAACAGTGTAAAGTTGACTGTATTGCTCTAAGTTACATTCGCGTACGAATGTAACTTCTATTACAACACACCAATACTAAAACTGACTAAGAGACAGCTTTAAGTTCTATTCGAACGCGATTGCAACTTTGGAACTTAAAGTGGTGTACGATTTTAAAAGTTGAGTACTAAAAGTTGGAATCGCAATGCGATTCTTATGTATTTGCTTAATCGCATTGCGATTACAACTTTGAGCTACCGATCACCATGGGAACGCCTCCTCCAGTAGAATGTACTGTCGGATGTGAGAATTAAGTTGAAATCGCAATGCGATTATGATATATCTGCTTAATCGCATTGCCGTTTCAACTTAGCATTGCTAAATAATTCCATCCATATTCGTTAACTTACTGACTCAGTAAGTTAACGATATGGATGGAATTATTAGCAATGCTAAGTTGAAATCGCAATGCGATTAAGCAAATATATAAGAATCGCATTGCGATTTCAACTTAATTCTCAGATCCGACAGTACATTCTACTGGAGGAGGCGTTCCCATGGTGATCGTTAGCTCAAAGTTGTAATCGCAATGCGTTTATTGCGGTATATTATCCCTCTGGGTGTCTTTTACAGCCTTTTTAGTGCCCAAAAGTTCGGGTCCCCATTGACTTCTATGGGGTTCGGGATCGGGATGAAGTTCGGGTTGAGTTCGGATCACGAACCCGGACATTTTCCGGAAGTTCGGCCGAACCTCTCGAACCTGAACATCCAGGTGTTCGCTCATCTCTACCGGTTATCACATAAGGTGACACTCCCTACGTCTCAATTTTCACTCTGGTGATCATCTTAACTAATTTAGAGTCCAGTCTGGCAGCGATCTTAACTCCTGTATCTTCCGGCATGGAGGCCATTTTAACTAAGGGAATTTCCCTGCCCAGCGGTCATCTTAGTTACTGGTATTTTTCCTGATATGGCTACAATCGTGAAACAATCCACATAGATCCAAGTAGCACCAAGTATTATTCAGCTAGACTTGACCCCATGGCCAGAGGTGCCCCTTACTGCATCAGAGCTGGAGCAGTTGTACAAACCATGCTTGATAAAAGCTCTGAGATAGTCCTGAACCACAAAAATGACATTGCTTGATCTTCATGAAAGTACTACCCAAAAACCTTTTTCTTGCCCGCAGAGTTAAATGTGATAACTTACAAAGTTTGTGGTTTAACTCTACTAAATCCTTATGTGCCAGAAGAAAGCCACAGTCCGGTTAGGACTGAACCTCTATATATCTCTGTTTGCTGATTTTAATGTTCATATTCATCCTGATTCCTGACAAGAATGATCGAATTGGTTCTAACACAGATTTATAGGGCTGAGAAAAGACATCTGCCCATCCAGCTCAACTCAGAAATTCAGTCCAAATTTTTCAAAAAGGCAAGAGAGAGACAACGACTAGTACACATGTGTGTGCTTCTTAACCATATATATATGTGTAATTAACAGGTAATACCTGGTCCCGATCATGAATTATCACAAACTTATTTCCTGCAGCTTATAGAACAAGTGTTTTATGTGCTATCATGGATACATCGTGTTGATTATTTGTCCTAATTACTAATATATGGAACCATTCTAGATAATATTATCTTGATTGAATTGTTTCTCTATCACAGAATTCCAGCTATTGTAACTTTTTCCATCAATCTATTCATCAAAAAATTGTGCCTATCAAGGATATTATTGTGTTGTTGTATGATCATCCACTTTATTTGATTAATGTAATGTGTTCTTGTTGACAAAGGGTATTCATATGATGCCTGAAATGTGTAAAGATGTAATATTTTGGATCCAGCAACCCTGTTGCCTCTGAAGAAGGGGGGAGGGAAGAGTTAGGGCACTTAAATTTTTCTTCCAGACCTCCAGATCCAGAGGAAGAGGCTCATGACTGTTTGCAGATAATGTCACAAGGGACAGCGGGATTTGGCAAATCAGCTATTAGATAATCTAGATCATGTGCTCTTTGTGGATGGATCCAAGTATTGCCAGGATGGCAGGTACTACACATATTGGGCAGTGGTAATTAAACATGAAACTCTTGAAAAGAAATAACTAAATGCATAGTCCACACCACCACACATGTCTGCTCAAGAAGTGGAGCTAAAAACTCTGAAGATGGCTTGCAGATATGCAGATGGGAAAACAGCAAACATTTACACTGATTCCAGATATGCCTTTGGGGTGGCCCATGAAGAGACTTCCTGACCGCTTCAGGTAAACCCATTAAAAATAGGGAAGCAGTGAGGTCTCTTATGGAAGCCTTCATGCCGATAACTTGAATTATAAAAAAATAAAGAGAGCCACTGTAACAACGACTCAAAGAAGGCAAAGGGAACAGCCACGGCAGATCAGGCAGCAAAAATGACTGGCAAATTGCCTAGGCAAACCCCTGCCTTGAGTGGCCACAACTCAGGTTCCTGAAATAACTCCTTCTGTCTCACTGGAAGTTCTTAAGACCTTACAGAACCAGGTGGGGAAGGAGGAAAGGGACTGGTGGATGGAAAAGGGGGGACTACAAATGAGGAAGGCCTAATACAGTTCCAAGGGATACTCTGCCTTCACAGGTCCCTCTACCTCACGATGACACAGAGAGCCCATGGCATGCGCATGGTACGCCCAAGGTTCAGTACTGTAGCAGTTAGATATACTCAAGGATTTATGATTTGTACCCAGAACAATGTCAGCAAGGTGGTTAAGGTACCCCAGAAACAACAGTCTTGCCCTTTGTATCTGTTTCAACATTTGCAGACTACATTCAACTACCCAAGATGGGCGTATATGAGTATGTATTGATGTGTGAGAACTTGTTTTCAGGATGGCCAAAAGCATACCCAAAGAAGCAAAGAAGATTATGGCTGAAGTAGTATGTAGGTATGAGGTACCTGAGACCATTGAAAGTGACAGAGGTGATCACTTCACAAGTGAGACCTTACATGCTTCGTACCATCCACAAAGCAGTGGTAGGGTAGGAGACAAAGAACTGAACGAAACACTAAAATTGAAGATTCAAAACGCCATGGCAGAAACTGGTAAGCCATTTACATAGTGCCTGCTGGTAGCCCTCTTTTCAGTAAGGTATACCCATAACCGTAAGACAGGCCTTAGTCCCTATAAGGTACTTTGTGAGTCAGGCCCTAGGACTGGATTTTATTTCCCACAGCAGCTCCAGATGCAACATGGTTGTCTGACAGATTATATGATCAGTTTGCACAAGCACTTGACTAAAATATATTCTCGTGTTTGTGTTGCCTCACTTCCAGATCTTGATAAAGTACCAGGAACCCACACATATGTGTCTGTAGATTGGGTGGTAGTAAAAGGAAACATTAGGAAAGTCCTAAAACCTTTTGATGATCCATTCCAAGTGTTGTTGACCACAATCACACCAGTGAAGCTCGAAGGAAAGCCTAATTCGAGTAATTTCAAGAAAGTGTTGAGTCTGCCAGACCTGACCTCGAACAATGGAAGTTGAAAGTTGACCAACTTTACCGTTTCGCAGAATTGTCTGCATGGGAATCCCGCACCCACCTTGCCTTCCTCAAACGCTGGAACAAGTGGAGATCCCACAGATTCCTCCCTATCACTTAATCTCTCGCAAATCATCAAGGATAACATCCTTTCTTCCCTGTGTCCCCTTCCTCTATAGCCACTATTACCACGCCTGTCGTTCCAACATGACTATACCCTCCTTTACAGCAATCCTATTGAGCCCTACCTAGACCCGCATGTCACCACACCTGATTACTAGTCTTGAATTGACCCACAACATTCCAAACAACTATCACCCCTTAGCGTATAATGACATCCTGGCTGCTTACTCCACAGGCCAGAACCTTCTGCCTATTACAAAGGTGCTTATGTGTTTCTTGACCTTATCGTGCCTCAGCAATCTCCTCAACCTGCTTTATGTCTATTAAGCATTTCTGATTATATTCCTGTACACCATTTAAAATTTGTGCTGCTATACCATTATCTGTACCTGAATTTGTTACTTATTGTTACTTATAGTTGTAACTATTAAAAATTAATAAAAATATTATAAAAAAAAGAAAAAGAAAGAAAGTGTTGAGTCTGGAGATTTGAAAGGATGTTTCTTGTTCCCCGTGTGTGACTAATGATCCTGACATAAAGAATATGGATCCTAAATGAGATTGTAAAAATAGGTTTCTGGACTGTAAAAATGTTGTGCAAAAGGAAGAACAAAATTGATACAATCCGATGAACTTTTAGTTCAGTGATCCATTGATAGTATTGCCCAAAGATTCTCAGTATTAATAGTTCTTATGTTCACAATATTCAATGGCCAGGCCATGAATGCCCTAATTGCTGAATTTCTCTTTAACTCTGCTGTTTGCGTTAATTGTTTCTTGTGTCATTCCCTGCATTAGGAGGTTTTTGTTCAAAGTCGTAGTTGAGGCTACCCCGGAGATGATCATGGGAGAATTTCATGAGGATGGGAAACAAAGTCTACCTAGTTATGTTGGTCCATACATAGCTTGTTCGCGTTCGCTTCTGCCGGGCGAACATATGCGATGTTCGGTCCGCCCCCTATACATCATCATTGAGCAAACTTTGACCCTGTACCTCACAGTCAGCAGACACATTCCAGCCAATCAGCAGCATACCCTCCCTCCCAGACCCTCCCACCTCCTGCACAGCATCCATTTTAGATTCATTCGGAATTTGCAGTCTTAGTGAGAGGAGGGAGAGTGTAATTGCTGCTGATTTAATAGGGAAATTGATAGCTAGGCTAGTGAATTCAGTGTCCACTCCAGTCCTGAAAGACTCATCTGATCTCTGCTGTAAGGACAGCGTCCTGACAGCACCCCAAAAAGCCCTTTTAGGGCTGCAACATTAGTCTGCTTTTTTTTCCTTTATATGCATATTGCAGTTGCATGGCCTGCCTGTGTTTGAGGAGCTGCAGGCCCACAGACTGTAGTGTGCCCACTGCCAGTGCCCACCCCTGTCATCCCATGTGGCACAGGACTTTGCATCAAAAAAGGCATTTAATTTTTACACTTTAATCTAAGTTTAGTTGCCTGCCAGTGTGTGTCAGGCTGACTTCCAGTGACTGTAGTGTGCCCACTGCCAGTGCCTACCACTCATACCGGCTGGCAGAGGACTTTGCATCAAAATAGGCATTTAATTTTTACACTTTAATCTAAGGTTAGTTGCCTGCCAGTGTGTGTCAGGCTGACTTCCAGTGACTGTAGTGTGCCCACTGCCAGTGCCTACCACTCATACCGGCTGGCAGAGGACTTTGCATCAAAATAGGCATTTAATTTTTACACTTTAATCTAAGGTTAGTTGCCTGCCAGTGTGTGTCAGGCTGACTTCCAGTGACTGTAGTGTGCCCACTGCCAGTGCCTACCACTCATACCGGCTGGCAGAGGACTTTGCATCAAAATAGGCATTTAATTTTTACACTTTAATCTAAGGTTAGTTGCCTGCCAGTGTGTGTCAGGCTGACTTCCAGTGACTGTAGTGTGCCCACTGCCAGTGCCTACCACTCATACCGGCTGGCACAGGACTTTGCATAAAAAAGGCATTTCATTTTTACACATTAGTCTAATTTCAGTTGCTTGCCTGCTGCCAGTGCGTGTCAGGCCCACTTCCACTGACTGTAGTGTGCCCACTGCCAGTGCCCACCCCTGTCATCCCGTGTGGCACAGGACATTGCATCAAAATAGGCATTTAATTTTTACACTTTAATCTAAGGTTAGTTGCCTGCCAGTGTGTGTCAGGCTGACTTCCAGTGACTGTAGTGTGCCCACTGCCAGTGCCTACCACTCATACCGGCTGGCACAGGACTTTGCATCAAAATAGGCATTTAATTTTTACACTTTAATCTAAGGTTAGTTGCCTGCCAGTGTGTGTCAGGCTGACTTCCAGTGACTGTAGTGTGCCCACTGCCAGTGCCTACCACTCATACCGGCTGGCACAGGACTTTGCATATAAAAGGCATTTCATTTTTACACATTAGTCTAATTTCAGTTGCTTGCCTGCTGCCAGTGCGTGTCAGGCCCACTTCCACTGACTGTAGTGTGCCCACTGCCAGTGCCAACCACTGATACCGGGTGGCACAGTAGCTTGCCGATAAATAAGGCATTTCATTTTTACACATTAGTCTAATTTCAGTTGCTTGCCTCCTGCCAGTGTGTGTCAGGCCCACCTCCACAGACTGTAGTGTGCCCACTGCCAGTGCCAACCACTGATACCGGGTGGCACAGTAGCTTGACGATAAATAAGGCATTTAATTTTTACACATTAGTCTAATTTCAGTTGCTTGCCTGCTGCCAGTGTGTGTCAGGCCCACTTCCACAGACTGTAGTGTGCCCACTGCCAGTGCCCACCACTGATACAGGGTGGCACAGTACCACTTATCGAAAAAAATGACAGGCAGAGGCAGGCCACCCCGCAGGGGCCGTCGTGGTCGTGGTGCTGTGATTTCCACTGTCCCTGGAATAATGCCTAGTGTTCAGAGGCCATGTACCCTGAACCCAAAAATTCTGAGGACATAGTTGACTGGCTTAGACAGGACACCCAATCTTCAACAGCTTCCGCTAAAAACCTTGACGCACCATCTTCCTCCAGCTCAGCTTTGGTCACCTGCTCTCAAGTTACCACGCACCTGCCCGCCGCTGATAGGAATAGTACTAGTTAAGACACCACTCATATAGGGTGTCACAGCACATTGCTCTGTGCACGCGCAGTGCCCCAATTTGGGAGTATGAGGACCGACCAAGCTGCTTTTTCCATCTCCCGATTCCTGAAATCAATTCAGTTTGGTGTATGAGAGTTTGGTCTGTCATTGTGAAAGCAGTCGAAGGTACCAGGCCTAAATTTTTTTCACAAAAGGCAATCCCTGATATGGGATGTAACAGGGATTAAACTGATGAGAATAGTACTACAGAAAATACCACTCATATCGAGTGTGACAGTAAATTGCACGGCGCAGACGCAGTCACCGTGGATTAAAACAGAGTGGAGGGAGCCAGCGTTTTTAACCATCTCCCGTTCGAAAAATCTATTCAATAAATGGCCCCAGATTGGGGACGTTAGAGGATTAAACTGATGAGAATAGTACTACAGAAAATACCACTCATATCGGGTGTGACAGTAAATTGCACGGCGCAGACGCAGTCACCGTGGTTTAAAACAGAGTGGAGGGAGCCAGCGTTTTTAACCAGCTCCCGTTCGAAAAATCAATTCAATTGACCTTTCGGGGACCCTTGGTGTTGTACGTGGCTGGGTGGAGGAAGAAACCTTCAATGACATCATCGGGACGTGGCTAGCTTGGTATCCAACCTTGTGCAAATGGGGAGTTTGCGGTTGTGCAAATGGACTGTTTGCGGTGCATTAAAAGAGGAGTTTGGTATGTCAATGTCTGAGAATCGGGCATAACCCTTACACTACCTGATCGATACAACATCAGACCTGATCGTATACACACACTGGATGTTTTAAAGCATGTTATTCCAAACAATTTAGGAATGTTACGTGATTTATGCCCTTTATGGATTAAAACCGGACTCTGCGTCCACTACGTAATTTTCCATGGGAGTTTTGCCATGGATCCCCCTCCGGCATGCCACAGTCCAGGTGTTAGTCCCCTTGAAACAACTTTTCCATCACTATTGTGGCCAGAAAGAGTCCCTTTGGTTTTTAAAATTCGCCTGTCTATTGAAGTCTATGGCGGTTCGCCCGGTTCGCCTGCTCGCGAACATTTGCGGAAGTTCACGTTCGCTGTTCGCGAACTGAAAATTTTATGTTCGCGACATCACTACCCATCACCATGGGTACGTCTCCATATACTAAAATGTACTGTCGGATTTGAGGAATTACGTTAAAATCGCAATGCGATGAATTCAAGTTATATTAATCGCATTGCGATTACAACTTAGCACTGCTATCTTACACAGGCTAGAATATTAACAACGAATATGGAATATAGCACTAGCAGTGCTAAGTTGAAATCGCAATGCGATTACTTCAAGTTAAATTAATCGCATTGCGAATTCAACTTAGCACTGCTGCTATATTCCATATTCGTTAACTTCGTTCATTCTAGCTTAAGCTGACCCATTATAAACCCAGCTCTAAGTTGAAATCGCAATGCGATTAATATAACGTGAATTAATCGCATTGCGATTTTAACGTAATTCCTCAAATCCGACAGTACTTTTTAGTATATGGAGACGTTCCCATGGTGATGGGGACGCTCCATGAGCACGGAAGTTTATGGTTGGCTTGGTAGAATTAGCGAATAGCGAATATGACGAATGTTTTCGTCATATTCCTCAAAACGAAGATAACGAAGTATTTTACATCTTCGTTTCAGCTACCCTGTTCACTACGCTAATTCTAGCAATCAAATAGGAAAGTTGACTGACTACAGCTTTGTTTAATTCGCTATGCGATTATATTACTTTGCCAAATTGCCACTTTTTTTTTAAATAAATCAAATAATTATAATGATTATCAAGTATAATAATAATACTATATTTATTAAAAAAAAGGTAGTAGTAACTTAAGTAATATTATCGCATATGATCCTAATACTATTCACGCATTATCGCATTGCGAACAAAAACTTAGTGCTATATTCTCCATATTCGATAAGCCACATAATAGGAAAGTTGACTATAGAGACCAAGTTTTTATTCGCATATGCGATAATATTACTTTGCCACTTTTTTCTATATTCTTTCATTGCGAATACAAACTTAGCTGTCTATAGGCATCTTTCCTTGTGCATTTTTTTCGTGTCATAGAATATTCCTGAATATTCTGAAAATATATAGCATTAGCATTATGTTGAATATAATGATATATATTTCTATTTTAGAATAGTCGTAATTTTTTATTTTTTTATTTGATTTGGCCAGAGTGTGACCACACATGATTCCTTCCCGCTTTTTGACTGAGAGCGAATATGTAGAGTATAGCGTTATTCAGTGGCGTAATGAGAAAGGACTGGGCCCCACAGCAAATTTTTGAATGGGGCCTCCTACCCCCACAACTACCCCCACAAACTTCTACACAACCCACTCCTCCCATGCAACCCCTCTCCTTTGGCTAGTCACGATCGCTCTCTGCGATGAGACCCGGAAGCTCCTCCGTCCATTTCGTACATTGTTTCTGTATATAATATCATTGTATAATACTGTTGAGAGGGCCCTGACAATACCTGGGTGGGCCCCTACTGAGTTTGGGCACCAAATCAGCCGCTTCCCCTATAGTTACGCCCCTGGCCAGAGGTGTAACTTGACCAGCATGCACTTTCTATAACGCTGGGTTCACACCAGCGCGTCCGCTACAGCGCACGACGTGTGATCTTTACTTCTTTTTCGCATTGTGAAAATGAAAGTAAAATTGCGCGTCGAGCGCGCTTGCGCTATACATCCCTATGGGGACGCGCAACGCTACGCCCCAAAGAAGATCCTGTACTTCTTTGGGCGTAGAGTGTTTTACAGCTCTTTCAAGCGCGCTGTAATACGCTCAGGTGAGAACCATGCCCATAGGGAAACATGGTTTTTCACCTGTTGAGCGTTTTACAGCGCATTTCTTTCAACGCACTGTAAAACACCCAAGTGTGAACCCAGCGTAATACCAGTGTCTTCTTATGCGGCACAAGGGTCTTTGGGCCCCTCAGGCTCCTGGGCCCGTTAGCAACTGCTACCTCTGCACCCCATATAGCTACGCCCTGGCGTTATTCATATATATACACTAACCTAAAGAATTATTAGGAACACCTGTTCTATTTCTCATTAATGCAATTATCTAGTCAACCAATCACATGGCAGTTGCTTCAATGCATTTAGGGGTGTGGTCCTGGTCCAGACAATCTCCTGAAATCAGAATGGGAAAGAAAGGTGATTTAAGCAATTTTGAGCGTGGCATGGTTGTTGGTGCCAGACGGGCCGGTCTGAGTATTTCACAATCTGCTCAGTTACTGAGATTTTCACGCACAACCATTTCTAGGGTTTACAAAGAATGGTGTGAAAAGGAAAAACATCCAGTATGCGGCAGTCCTGTGGGCGAAAATGCCTTGTTGATGCTAGAGGTCAGAGGAGAATGGGCCGACTGATTCAAGCTGATAGAAGAGCAACGTTGACTGAAATAGCCACTCGTTACAACCGAGGTATGCAGCAAAGCATTTGTGAAGCCACAACATGCACAACCTTGAGGCGGATGGACTACAACAGCAGAAGACCCCACCGGGTACCACTCATCTCCACTACAAATAGGAAAAAGAGGCTACAATTTGCACAAGCTCACCAAAATTGGACTGTTGAAGACTGGAAAAATGTTGCCTGGCCTGATGATAGTGGTGGTGGTGTAATGGTGTGGGGATGTTTTCTGGGCACACTTTAGGCCTCTTAGTGCCAATTAGCCATAGTTTAAATGCCACGGGCTACCTGAGCATTGCTTCTGACCATGTCCATCCCTTCATGACCACCATGTACCCATCCTCTGATGGCCAGCAGGATAATGAACATGTCACAAAGCTCGATTCATTTCAAATTGGTTTCTTGAACATAACAATGAGTTCACTGTACTAAAATGGCCCCCACAGTCACCAGATCTCAACCCAATAGAGCATCTTTAGGATGTGGTGGGATGGGAGCTTCGTGCCCTGGATATGCATCCCTCAAATCTCCATCAACTGCAAGATGCTATCCTATCAATATGGGCCAACATTTCTAAAGAATGCTATCAGCACCTTGTGGAATCAATACCTCGTAGAATTAAGGCAGTTCCGAAGGCAAAGGGGGTCCAACACCGTATTAGTATGGTGTTCCTAATAATTCTTTAGGTGAGTGTATATATATATATATATATATATATATATATATATATATATACACACGTAGATATATACTGTATGTATGTAAAATAATGTATATATGTATGTATGCATCTGTGTATGTTCCACAAATACTCAAACATGCAACCATCGATTTCAACGATACTTGGTGTACACATCCCTTAGTACATGGAATCAATACTTGCGTGGGTCTCTGCTCTCTAGGACGTACCGTTTCAGCGCTATTCCCAAAATGACATCCATTACAGTCAATACAAGGCTGGCAACTGCTCCTGGACTGGTTACCATAACAACTGATCCAAGGTTTTGCCACTTTGCATGTCCTGAGACTCCTAAAATATTGAGTCAGATAATGCCACAACTACACTGCTACATGCATGGGGGCAGGGGCCACTATTAAACATATGGGCGCTGTTAAATGGGCGGTTACTATGGAGATCAAAAATAAAGGGACGGTCATTGCGGGTGTGTATTTCTTGATCATACAACTCATTGATTTTTGGCTCTTAGCAGCCGCCCGCCGATACCTCTCAGGGTGGCGAGGCAGTTGTGGCTCTAGTGGCACAATACTGTGCCACAGAGTCCTCTGGCCCGGCTCTGAGCAGCAGCAACTGCTGCTCTCCGCCTCCTGCAGGACCAACCCCCTGGAATCCTCCCTGCTCTTGTTAGACAGCGACTGTGAGTGGGACATCTTGGGGAAGGCAATGCAGGAAGCTTTTGGAGGTGATGGAGGAGGATGAGGGTGTACCACCGCTCTTCCCACCCATACATGATCAGCACCGCACACACGCTGGATTATGTCTAACAGCAGATGGTGTGGGCTTCATACTTCACCGTTAACAATACTTGCTTCTGTATGTCCTGACACTGCTTAGTTATGTGTGGGCCTTATACTACAGTGTTACCGTGTGCCTACTACTGTCTGTCCTGATCCAGATGAGTCTGACCCTAGACTGAAGAGGCCTTACAACTAAGTTATAAAATTACACCGTAACATAACATTAGAAAAAACGAAAGCACAAGTTATAACGGTTAATAAACTATTTATAAATAACATTATAGAAAAAAATAAGTACAAAAGGCCTCTATGGCAATTTTTTTTGCTGGGCCAGCAGCTCCCTCATCTTGGCCATTTCACGGAGATGCCTCCTATCCATCTCCTGCATCTTTCGAAACAGCCGCCGCTGCTGCTTGGCCACCTCCTCCATCTCCCTCCTGTACTCTCGCTCCATCCTGGCCATTTGGCGGACACACTTGTTCACAACTGTAAAAATAAATAAATAAACAAACAATTACTGCAATTCAGGTTACAAGACAATTAGTGCTTAGTGTGGAGTATGAGTTTAAAAACCGCCTATTTAAATCTTAACTCAGTAGCTATAGATTTTTATGTTACTAATATTTTGGTTTACTTTGTGAGAGTTCGGGTATGGCATAATGTTATTTGGTTTGTTAATACTTTTTTGGTAGTTTACAGAGTTTGGTTGCAATTATATTGTTTTCTATTACTGTAGTTTCTGTTTTCCCCTCATTGTTGGCATTTTAACCACTTAACGGGCAGCCCACAATAGTACGTCATAGTGGGACATGACTTGATGCACAGGGACAGTGGCGCACCCAAGGGGTGGTCCAACAGGTCTGGACCCCCTAGAACCATTAAAAATTTTTATTTTTTTTTATCCTCCAGGGCCCCTATCGACCGCCATAGGCGGCACGGCCCTGGTTCTAATTAGGCTGCAGCGGGCACGGGAGCTCATCGTTCACTGCCCCGCCGCCTATCACCACTATAGGCTTCAGGCCTATTTGCTGGTAGAAGCCCAGCAAATAAATGGATGGCAGTATGGGGCAAATTAATTAATATGGGGCATCTGGTGGCACTATAGGAACATTATTTGGGGGCACTATTGGACAGTGGAGAACTATGGGGTCATTTACTGGGGCACTATATAGGGGTATTTTATACTGGCATACATTATGGGGACATTAGCTGAACTGTGGGCACTAAGCAGGGTTATTTGATTTATTGTTATATTATAAGGAAAAGTATTACTACTACATTATGGTGAGCATTACTACTGCTACTGGGGGGCTGAAGGGAGCATGATTACTAGGATCTGGGGAGGGAGGAGAGCGGAGGAGCTCTCTGTACCCCCACCTGGACCTACACTCCGTTAAAATCGCGCAGCTTCTCCTCCTCCACTCCTCTTTTAACATGAGGGGGACAGTGTGAGTGTAAGTACAGGAGCTTTATGTCGGGGCCCTGAATACTGAGTAAAGTGCGTCTATGTAGGATGAGGGTAAGACTCTTACCTTCATCCTCAACAATATAATTTCAGCTGTACATTGTTTGTTGGGAGTGGCCTATTATATGTAGGAGGGGCTGATAACAATTGCCGTAGCTTTTTTATTCCGACCCCACTATACAAAATTCCTGGGTGCTCCCTTAACAGGGACGTACTATTGCAGACCAACAAAAAACCGTCCCCCAGGCATAATCGCTTTGGAAATGAGGTGCAAAACCTGCTTAGCTAAACGGGCAGCCATGTTAACTAAGGTCTTCTATTGTTCAGGGATCGTGTGATATTTTTGAATATGTTTTGTGTACCGATTTATATTGGTGTGTGCACATATTTACCCTCCTGGTGAGGCGTGTATACGATCTCTTCCTCCTCCTCTTCGATTCTGGTGGCTGGGACGGTCCAGCCTCCTCCTCAACCTCGACCTCCACAATATTGAGGTCAGCACTCGCCTCCTCCATTGTCACCACTTCCGGTGGTGGATGGGCCGCTGTGAGGGTGGAGGGTCCTGGCTGTTCCTCCGTCTCCTCCTCCTCCATGGACACCTCAATGTCCTCCGCTTTTCTTTTGCGGTGGCGGACAGAGGGGATGGTTTTACCTGTAATAATCACAAATTGTTAAAAATGTAAACAAACAACTCAAGAATCATAAAAATGTAAAAGATCCATACATTTCTATATGGAGGCATCTGCAATCCAATGGTTGATTTGCCTCATTTTGTAGGGAACTGACATTCTTAAAACCTGTGTTACAGATGGTAAAACCGGCCTAAGTTACCAATAACGCGCATGTGCCAAGGTCAGCGCTAATCGTGGCCGTGCAGGAGTTGATGTGCCAGTATCTGTGATATATGCGGGAGAATGCAGCCTGTGTCCGTACATCAGTAACGGCCGTACCCCTGCCGCTGAATTAAGGTCATGCGCCCGCCTGATCATAGCGATGTACATGTAGGGTGCTGGGCATTAAGTGACGTTCTGTTGCACCGTACATGTACTGGGGGCTGGAAGGGATGAAATACGGATGTAGTAGAGTTAACACACATGCTTTATGAGCCATGTTATGTAAACTAGATGCGTTTAGCTTTTTTTTACAATGGCTTTTGTTTATAGATAACGCGAGGAGTTATGAAATTCCTATTAAGAGTTTGTGTGTTAACACTGTTAACCCAGCTCCATCTGTACGGATTAGAGCATCACTGACTAGATACATTACATAGAGGTGTAGAGAGATATATAAAAGTCATGTAAGCAATGTACCTGGGCACAGTACAGCACTCTGCTCTCTGATGCGCTCTGGGTGGTGCCTCTTGAGGTCGCACCACTTTTTTTGGATGGCCTCCTTTACTGGCATGTGGCCAAACCTCTCCTCCATCTCCTTCTGGAGGGACAGGATTATGGCGGTCTTCTCCGCATGCTTGCGGGTCAGGCCGTAACCCTTCTCCAACATTGTCTGCAGGATAAAGATGCAAACATATAATCAACATTTTTTAGTATACTATTTTTAATTTTTTTTTAATTTACTTCTAAGATCTGTTTGCACTGGGATTGTATGTGTATGGGGTCTACACAACAAGTAATATATTGCTTTAGGAAACCAAAAAGAAAAAAAAGAAGGAAGGAAGGAAGGGGAAATAAAAAAATAATCGTATCCTGGTAAATATTCGAATACTCGAATATTTTACAACAGTAGATCTACACATAAATATTTTTTCTGTAGATAAAGTGTTAAAAAATAATGTTCAGAATCAGATATGCGTGCAATATGTAATACAATCATGTGATGTAATAAACATTAAACATGTTACTATACTTACATTGATTATATAATCTTCCTCCTCTTCGGTAAACGAATTTCGCCCCATCTCGATCCGATCTCGATTCGATTTTTTCAAAAGTCAGCACCAGTCGCAAAACCGAAAGTAAAAACGTCACGTGACACGATTGTCACATGATCGCGTGCATACGCGATTATTCCTTGTGATTCGTCAATTCGTGGTAAGTATTGTAATTTATTTTTAAACTTTGAACACAGCTCTAGGTTGGAATCACAATGCGAAAATATTTAATTGCATTGCGCTTCTAACTTAGAGTGAACTTTCCTATTCGATTTAACGAATATGGAGAATATAGGGCTATATTCGTCATCTTCGTTAATTCTAGATAACTTATCGCATATCGAATTTAATGCGATAATATTACTTTGCCTTTTTTTAACTAGAATAATGCTATTCTATTTATTTAAAAAAGGGCAAAGTAATATTATCGTATAGCGAATCTAATGCGATAATATTACTTTGCCTTTTTAAAAAAATAAATAGAATAGTATTATTCTATTTAAAAAAAAAAAAAGGCAATGTAATATTATCGCATAGCGAATTTACCTGCCGTTTATTTAGTCCACTGCTAAAATTAGCGAAGTCGACGAATATGGAGCTAAAACGAAGATGGAGATTATTTCGTTATCTTCGTTTTGAGGACAATGACGAATACATTCGTCATATTCATCATCTTCGCTAATTCTAGATATCAAACCAATATCGGCAAGTTGCCTTGTTAAAAAAAATAAAGAATCGCAATACGATTATTTAAATCGCAGAATAATCGCGATAACTAGAATAATAACGAATATTCGATTTCGACGAATATGAGACGAATATTCTAGCGAATATTCGCGAATTTCGTCGAAATCGAATATGGCACCTCCCGCTCATCACTAGTTGTCTTGTCCTGCTTCACAGATGGCACCAAGCTGCCACCAGTGCTGATTTTCAAAAGGACCTTAACAAAAAGGACCTAACCTAGGTAAGGTATATTTCATAATGCCAAAATACCCTGAAGAAGCCAGGTCACTGGCAAAACATGTCGAGGGGCAGTTGTAGATTTTAATAACAGTTGATCACTCTGTTGCAGCTTAGTAGTTAGGTAGTCCTTGTCTGGACACCAAGCATTTTCAAAGTGACATAGGAGGTTGCCATTTGGCCCATACCAGATTGCCAGTTAGCCCAAATAGTCTACCAAGTTCACATAGGAAGTGCTGTGGTGTGTGTATTGTATGATTGAACTCTGACAGCTATTGACATAGTGTCAGACTAGTGTGTTGTGAAGTGTAGGTGTCTGTTAATAACACAGGACACAGAGGCAGTGTGTCTGCTGATTATATAGGGCACACTGAAAAAAATATGGTAAGTACCAACACTCCTCGGAGTCTTGGAGATTGGGTGCCATTTCTGCATGGTTGTTCTGGAATATTCTCTTCATGAAGGTAAAGAAATGTTCTCTGGCGTCCTCTGAAGTTTATGTTTGAAGGAGATAAATCGACTGTAGACAAGTTCTTTGTTGTTAGGTAAGCCTTGTCTCTGGGGTTTAAATGGTAAAGGTGCGTGAAGGAATATGCTGTCTTGAACTTTGTGTAAGAACATTCTGTCATAACCAGAATGTTTTGGGGAGCCGAGTATCTAACGAATTCCTTATCTTGTCCGTGTCAGCTAGTACGTGGAGCATGAAGGCCAGGATGTAACTGGGGAAAGTATGTTGTATAACAGTATGTGTCTCATTATGATTGGATGCTATATTGCTTGGAAAAAGATGATTGAATAATGAAAGGGCGTATAATGTCCTATATAAGCTGGAACCTTATTATCAATAAACAGAGTGATTTTGATCATCATATGTGTCGTGCCTGATATGGTCATTCACTCTCCTGGCACCAGAAAAGACTTAATCCAAGCTGATGCATCTAGTCATCTTTTATTATCATCCTATCAATTTGGGGGCTCGAATCCGGGATCGAGAGGTCGTCCTCGGGTCTGGTGAGAAGTGACATCGATTTTTGTCCCCTGCCCGATCCGAGGGCAACGGCCACGTCTCGATCTACAATAGTAAATACTGATGAACCCTATTTTAGACTAGAGAGCTACAGAAGCTGTGTCAGGGACACACGTAACACAACTTAGGGAGTTGTGCATAGATACAAAGACAAAGAGGGGAGTGCACTCCAAAATACCGCTGTTCAGGGAACAGGGAAGTCATAGCTTGGATTAACTCTTACATGTGGAATATGCAGAGATGTTATAAGATCTTGTAGAAGTATAAGATTATCTGTTTGTATGAACTGCAGACTGGGTGGTAAGTGCACAGTTGCTCTTCATTGTTATTAATACTCTGTGAAATTGTGTTGAGTAAACTTGTATGCGTTGTGAGAATCGTTAGACGCCCCGGTACTCTGGCGAGGAGAAATCTGTTATAACCCAGAAATACCGAACGCAAGTGGAGATTCAAAACAGCGCTAGTTGTTAGGGATTCAGAGGAATATTCCTTGTATCCAGCACAGCTAGCCCTGGGCAGATATTGTTCCAAATATTATCTGAATACAACAATGGGAGGGCGGGAATCCAAGACTGATTACCCCAAACCTGAACCGGGTGAAACATGTAAAATTTATGTGTCAAGAGTTAGTCCTACCAACTACTCTTTAGTAAACCCATGGGTAGGCAACTTAGCAGGGTGGACCGAGACAATGGAGGCTGCTGATGGAATTATAGGTACACACACAGAATGGGATTGGAAAAAGGTGAAAACCATCTCAGAAATCCAACCAAACTCAGAGGCAGATAATTACATCTGTAACACACCCAATGGCATAAAAGAGATATGGACACAGGTACAGGAACACATGAGTGAAGTGTTCAAACAGAAGTCATCACTTCCTGTAGCAGTGGCATGTAAACAAAAATCTGCTGAGACGGTTACTGAATTCTGGAAACGATTCATTGCTGGAAGCTGGAGGCTGGTTTACCCATGCACCAGAATGACAGCTTAATCATTTCCACATTCATAAACAACCTGTCTGATAAACTGATCCTCACTGTAAAACAAAATGTTTCATCATGGACATCCGATAACACGAAGGACTTTGAGAAACACTTCATGAAAAGGAAGCAGCGGGATTTTTTGATGTGAGGAAACTCCCAGCCCCAGCTACACACATGTATGCAGGCACAAGGGGGAGGGGTAGAGGCAGATGCAGGGGGACAGGTGGATACTACAGACAAGGAGACAGAGAACTGATCATAAACCGATATTCAAACACCAGCTGTTATAATTGTGGGCAGGAAGGACACTGGGCAAGGCAGTGCACGGCACCACGTAGAAATACATTAGTGCAGGTAGCACATAACCAACAACAGCCGACACAGAACACACAGAACCAGTCCAGATTCCCTATTGACTGGAACAATCAGCAAGCCTACTGACGGGGCCTGGAGGGAGTCACCCCAACTTTCACACAGGTCACATCACACTGGAAAGACAGGCCTATCATCTTACTTAAAGTAGCAGGAAGAAAAACTGGTTTTATGGTAGACAGCGGTGCCACCTCTAGTGTATTAAACAAAGATTTGTACAAGGGACCTTTGAGAGAGTCGGACCCCTCTACAGGATTTGAGGGCAATCAACAATCTCATTGTACCCATTGCACCCATAGTTCCAGACATCACCGCCCTCTCATCCTCCAGCCCCGCAGAAGCCGCCCAGTTAATAAGAGTACCAGACTACTTTTTGATTTTTTTCTTTGAGGGACGGCAGCTAACCTGGGACCGGATGCCACAGAGATATGCTGATTCACCAGTTGTGTACAGCATTGTCCTCCAAGCCACCGTGAAACCCTGGCATGCCCCCCGGTTTGGTGCTGATACAATATGTGGACAATTTGTTGCAGTGTGCAGTATGTCAGAGGAGGCCAATGTTACTGATGGTGTATCTTTGTTAAAATGGTTATCAGAATGTGGACACAAGGTGTCACGCAAGAAAATGCAATGGTGTAAAAAGCAAGTTGAGTACTTGGGATTTGTCCTCACAGAAGGCGAAAGGCGGATCAGTCCGGAGCGAGTCCAGTCTGTAGCAGGACTGGTCACCCCACACACCAAGAAGGAAATGTTGTCCTTCCTTGATATGATAAATTATTGCAGACAATGGATCCCTGGCTGTTCCTACTATGATAATATCCTGAGGCAAGCCACTCTGGAAGACAAACCAGAGCTCATAAGATGGTCTGAGGAAATGTTGAATGCTTTTGAGATGTTAAAATGTTCTCTGATGTGTAGCCCAGGATTCGGTCTCCCTGACTATAAACTGCCATTCCACATGTTTGCGCGCCAAAATTGTAAAACCATGGAGGTGGTGCTAACACAAGAACATGGAGGCAAGTTGCGTCCTTGTGCTTTTTTCTCAAAGATAATGCTGGTATCCGTACAAGGCATGCCGACATGTCTGTGTACTCTTGCGGCTTGTGCTATGATGGTGGAGCTCGCGACCCCCCTCACACTGGGGTACCCCACCATCCTACACACAACTCATGATGTAGTGGGGTTACTATGAGGCATACACACCCAACATATGTCAGCCCAGCGACTGTCAGGATATGGGATACTCTTGTTAAGTGACCCTTCTTTACAAATCAAATATGCCCCACATTCGGCAGGGCCAGCACCAATATTGAATGCACTCATAGGGCTAAAAGGAGAAGAAGACGCCCTGCCCGACGCACATGACTGCCTCAAAGTGTTAGAGTATGAGACTTCCCTCAGAATGGATTTGTCAGCGACACCTGTGACAGGGGCACCTGAAGTATTTGTTGACGGCTCATGCTCACGCCCACTCGATACTGTCTTCTGCGCAGCCTATGCTATAGTCATGTCACCCGACATAGTGTTAGAAGCAAGACCAATACATGTCCAATCAGCCCAGGCTGCCGAACTAATTGCACTCACCAGAGCATGTACCCTACATACAGACAAACCAGTCACAATCTACACAGACAGTAGATATGCACATGGTGTAGTGTGGGATCATGGAGTAATTCACTCCTCATTGATGATCTTTTAACTTTCCCTTAACTACCCTCTAGCCTGGCCATAGTACATTGCAGGGCACACACACAGCGCAAGGATAGAGTGTCCCAGGGCAATGCTTTAGCTGACAAGATAGCGAAACAAGTTGCAAAAGAAAACCCCACTAGGATTCACAAAGATTCATTGGAAATGGCATGCACCAAACCACCCCCTTTGGACACGGTCCAAATGATCACTGACCTGCAACGATATGCATTACAGGAAGAAGAGAAAGACTGGATGTACCCTGTGTAAACTGGATTGATCTGTAAAGAGGGGGAAACCCTGTATACCGCAACATAGTGCTGCCCTCTTCATTGCTCATTTTCATTGGTGTAGGACACAACAGCATACAAACTACAGGTTTACTCCTTGGTCAAAACTTTTACATCACCAACATGAATAAACTGGTAGCTGATTATGTAGGGAGATGTCTTACATGTTCGAGAAACAATCCAAACAACCCTCTTAAAATCCCACATCAGTGCCTGGACTACTCTACTACACATTTTACCCATCTGCAGGTAGACTACACACATATCCCCAAAATAAAGGGTAAACAAGAATATGCATTGGTAATAGTAGACATGTTCTCAAGATGGCCAGAAGTATTCCCCACCAGGGCAGAGGATGCAAAAACAACAGCAAAAATACTCACCCAACAAATTATCCCTAGGTGGGGTTGCCCCTTGGTAATTGAGTCTGACCAAGGCCCAGCCTTCACAGAAAGGAGACATTGACCAGATTAGGGAGGAATACGTTACTAATCTTATCTGAATCCTTAGCAAAACGGAGGAAAACTTTGCTTGCAAATCTCCCTCTTTTCCACAGGAACCCACGCACCCTTTCAGGTCCTGTGATATTGTGCTGGTAAAGATACTGAAAAGGGGAAAAGACTGGGTGAATTTGCCTACAGCGCCCCACCACCATCGTGGAAGTGACCAGGACAGCAGTGCTGACAGAGCAATCACCTACGTGGATCCACCATACGCAAATAAAATTGGTAGAGAGGAACAAGGCAACCGAGAAGGAACGACAAGAAGGGGTACTAACGGAGGCAGACAGCCTTGACCCCCAAGACAATGACACAGTCGGAGAATTCCTTAAAATGGCTGAGACATGCAGTTCTGACAATTGCAGCCTTATGCCTCCTAATAACTGTTCTGCGATCATGGGACAGACAGACGTACCTAACAACAGGATGCAGAGGGGAGGACAATCTGTGGAAGACAAAGGAGAATCTGTGGCTGTACCTGGCCAAGACCCCGAACCTAACTGATTTATGTCTTCAAACCACCTTGTCTGCATCCAATATTCTAGAAACCTGCCTGGTAGCAGTGCCCACTCCAGTGTCTATATGGACAGGGCTCCTGCGTTCCCAGTGTAATGACACTGATTTAGAAGAACATGATGTTAGATATGGACATATGAATCCTTATTATGTCTGCTATAATTGCTCTACACATAGATATCTACAAGGTAATTTGATCAGAATAATTACCCGTCTAGTCACAGCTGCAGAAGTATGCTATAGTTTCACTTGTGATGAAAAATTACTACCTCCTTTCATACAAGCAAAGCAATCAAATAAGACCAAACCAGATATTGGCCAACGGGGCGTAAGTAGTTGCAAAAGATGATATCAGGAAGAAATATGCAATGTAATATCACGAAGATAGTGCCATCCTTAGACAAACATGTCCCCTTCCAACTGGATGGGTGTTAGCATGCGGAAACTTTAGTTACACGTACATACCAGCAAACATTACAGATGAACCCTGCATGATAGCTAGGTTAACATTAGCCATGAAACCATTACTTCCTGCAACACGAACACGTTATACACGAGAATCTTCTGTGCAGTTACCCGAAGATTGTAATTATAATGTGAACCTTCTCTCAGAAACAGAGTACTTAAGCCTGGCAATATCAATGGTAGGAGTACCAGGGTTAGCTGCATATAACCACAAGACAATCTCAAGGCTTGCTTGCTTTATGATAAAACAAATAAATGTCACTAGCGCAATCTTGCAGGACATATTGCTAGATATACAGTCATTTAAGAAGGCAATTCTGCAGAATAGGGCAACCATTGATTATCTGCTATTACAAAATGGTATAGGGTGCGCTGCTTTTTCGGGTATGTGCTGTTTTAATTTGTCAGATCATTCCCAAGGGTTAAAGGATAAGATAGGCCAATTAGAAGAAATGATAAAACACATAAAACAAGATGCTAATCAAGGATGGTGGGATTGGCTTTTTAGCTGGATACCTGACTTTGGTCAAATCCGATATGTATTAGGAGTGGTATTTGCTATCATTGCTATAATGATATGCTTATGTTGCTGTGTACAATGCGCACTCTCGCTTCTTTCCACATGTCAAAGTTTCACTGAAAAGAGGGTGCGCTCGACGCCTTCTTACACTCCAGTGCTCACAGGTGAGATAAACAATACCCCACCAAGACCTGAAGAATATACCCCAGAGGCTTATATGGAATACTTAAGAACTTATAGGCAAAAGAGGGGCAAGGAGAACAATATGATATGAATATAAGGTTCTAAGAGGGGATTGAAGGAATATGCTGTCTTGAACTTTGTATAAGAACATTCTGTCATAACCAGAATGTTTTGGGGAGCTGAGTATCTAACAATTCCTTATCTTGTCCGTGTCAGCTAGTACGTGGAGCATGAAGGCCAGGATGTAACTGGGGAAAGTATGTTGTATAACAGTATGTGTCTCATTATGATTGGATGCTATATTGCTTGGAAAAAGATGATTGAATAATGAAAGGGCGTATAATGTCCTATATAAGCTGGAACCCTATTATCAATAAACAGAGTGATTTTGATCATCATATGTGTCGTGCCTGATATGGTCATTCACTCTCCTGGCACCAGAAAAGACTTAATCCAAGCTGATGCATCTAGTCATCTTTTATTATCATCCTATCAATGCGACCCGACTGTTTGACTTGTCTTTCACTATTCCTTGATCCATGATCTCCAAAAACAGCCTGTCTTCTATGGACATTGCAACCCTGCTGTCATCTCTTGTCCTGTGGAAAACTGTGCACCCTAAGTGATTTTGCTCACCATCGTAATCGTGGTCTTCACAGGAGGTATCTGCGAAAGGACAAGGCACAGGAGCACTGAGTGGCAAATCTTTTATCAGGAAACTGCTGTGACATGGCTGGAATGGGAAGGACGCCCATTTTCAAGTGTGTTGGTGAGCATATTGTATACTGAGGTCGGCTTGTGTGCTCCTCCTAGACAGACGTCTCCTATGATGACCAATCCTAGATCAAGTCTCTGAGCGTATGGAGCGTTTTGGGGACTGTTAATCAGTCCTCTAACCTTATGAACTAGTTTGTCTCTTCCAAGGAGTAAAATTATCGAGGCTTCTGAGTCCAGTTCTGGTATAAGATGCGCTATAGACTTCAGATGGGGTGGTATGCTGCTACTACTGGTGTAGGTATCGCAGAACGGTTGTCAAGTATGTAAGCAGGTCTGACCATCTATGGACTCCACCTGTTACCCAGCTGCTTTCCTCCACTCTCAACTGTACCTGCACATGTCCTTAAGGAGTAGGGAGAACTGGGCCCTACGATGTTGAAGGTGTCAAAGAAGGTGGAATTAGCTTAAGACCTGTTGCTTTGATCATCTAAGATTACATATACCTTGATCGCCTTATCTCGGTGACCGCCCGGATAAACTCTGGCAAGGCAGATTTTTGAGCAGGACTTCCCTCCTGAGAGTCCTTTACAGATCTCTATACAGTGAGAAGTGACTACTGCAGTGTCTACGTCAGTGTCTATCTGCTTCCTGTCATGCTCCTCTGTGTGGGGTGATACCCGAGAAGGTGGTCCAGGGTGTAAGGCAGTGTTGTGTTCTGTGCTACCGCCTTCTGTGCATATCATACTGAGCTTACAGTTCCTGGCTAAGTGCGATGTTGTAGCGCAGCACCTGAAGCAGATTTTGTTTTCTTTGAGGAATTCTTTGCGGTCCTCTAAAGACTTCTCCCTGAAGGCTCTGCATTTTAGTAGAGGATGTGGCTTCTTGTGCAGGGGGCATTCTTTAGAAAGATCTTTGAGTTTGTTCTCATCTTTAGAAGACTTAAACGACCTGTAAGGAGAACCTGTGGAGGCAACATTAGTTTTGTGGACTGCCACTGGTGTTTAATGATGTTTGACAACAGGGGTAGTGGGACGTGACAATGTAAAGTCAAAACTGGGATCATTTCTGATCCTTGCCTGTTCAGCGACAAAGTCTACAAACACCCTGAAGGAGGGGAATGGTACATTATGAAACCATTTATAATGGACACCATGCGCGATCCACTTCTCCTGTAGTTTATTATAAGGGAATTTTTGGACAATCGGATTGACACCTGTAGCGGTGTCCATGAATGCTAGCCCTGGCAGATCTCCTTCTACTAGAGCAACCTGTACCTCTATCAACAAGTCACTGAGTTCCCTGAGCTTCTGGTGACCCCTACCCACTAATCTGGGAAAAGTACCGATTATCTTATATAAAGCATTTTCTATAGCTTCTTATGACCCATAACACTCAACAATTCTTTCCCAAACCATTTTTAGGCCATTGCCCGGATAGTTTATGTTGTTAATGTCTCTGATTCTTTTGACTTGTTCAGCAGACTTGCTTCCAAGCCACTTTACCAAGAGATCTAACTCCTCACTGTAGAAAAGATCTGAGTCTCTGATAACATTCTGGAATGAGGCTTGCCATGACCTGTAGTTCTCGGGCGATTGGTGAACTTTATATGTCCTTTGGTAAACAGCTCCCATATAGCAAAGAACTTAGCGAAGTCCATGGCGGCCTGGTTAGCGCCAATACTACCCTGTATGTTGTTGTTATGCTACATGTATGGTGTATCACCATATGTTTTAAGGGTTTCTGGCTTAGGACAGTCTGTATAATACTGCTCTGATGCAAAGAGTGTCCCTTTAAGTCTAAGCGAATGTTGTAGCTTTAGTTCTGTAGGGCGGTAGTTGTGGTTAGCATCATGTTGTCACATACCGTCCTGCTGGAGGTACTGTAGTTCAAAGTAGGATCTTTGACACTCTGTATAAGCTGGCTGATATACTGGATCATAGTTGTCATCTGTCTTGGGATGCTGATGAACATATTCTGAGATGTATTGTGCTGCATCTTGTTCATCTAGGTCTGGCCCAAGTACTTGTATGGCAACCGCTGCAATCTTGTACACAGGACCGCGTGTATGATGGCAGCTCCGTCTAGTAAGATCCACTATCGCTGGTGTCTATCATCTGTTTTAGGCTACATGCACACGACCGTTGGTGTTTTGCGGTCCGCAAACCACGGATCCACAAAACACGGAAGCTGCTCCGCGCTCCATTCCGCAATTTGCAGAACAGAATGCGGCCCTTTATAGAAATGCCTATTCTTGTTCGCAAAAGGACAAGAATAGGACATGCTCTATTTTTTTGCGAAGGCACGGAACGAAGCAACAGATGCGGACAGCACACGGAGTGCTGTCCGCATCTTTGTGGCCCCATTGATGTGAATGAGTCCGCACCCGAGCCACAAAATATGCGGCTCGGACGCGGACCACAACAACGGCCGTATGCATGAGGCCTTACTGTTCTGTCTTCATACACGTTCACACAGTGTGCAGTCTGACATTCAGCATAAACCATTCCTGTCTTCTAAATAAGAGGACTGTTTTCTGTAGTCTAACTTGTTTATTGGCAAAACAGGAGTATTTTAGGTAAAACTATAAGAACACAAATAACATGTATAAGAATATAGCAAAGCATGTATCAGCAGAAAGCATAGAATAGCATGTATTCTAACATTAGCATAACACTGAGCAGATGTCTAAAATGGCTGCCTATACATGGATTGCAATTCTCGATGGTCTCCGCCCCGCACGTTTTGCGGGTTTTAAGTAGCCAAAAAAGGTGCAGGTAAGTACTGCTCTCACTGTAATGCCAGTAGCTATGTTGGCTGCTGGCATTACAGTGATTGGCTGGCCGGAACGCATCATCAGGTGATATATAGCACCCGATGACATATGTTCGGCTCAGAAGTAGAAAGGGAGAGCAGAGCATAGGAAGGGAAAGACAGTGTAGGGAACGATTTTCATACTTTTTATTCTAAGAAAGCTTTTCTAAGACCTAAAAGTCCTTTTAAGGACTACTGTGTGTGTGTGTGTGTTTGTGTGTGTGTGTGTGTATGTTTCAGAGCAGCAATCTATTTACCCCCTGCAGTCTAAGGGACAGTGCTTTGGAACGTACAGGTAGTGCAGGGAGAGACATTTGCTGGTTTTACTACCAAAAGCTTTTCAAAGACACCAAAGTCCTTTTAAGGACTACTGTGTGTGTTTGACAGCAGCAAGATATTTTTATTTTATACCTATTAGTGACATATACTGTATATCATCCGCAGACTGTGTCTTTAATAATCTGGTCCACCTCTAGTGTACATAATCTGTGGTGTTCTGTAACCAATACTGTAGAACATCTGCAAACAGTGTCTGTATTACAAATTCCAATTATCTGGGCCTCATCTAGTGTCCATAATCTGCAGTGTTTTGTAACCAATACTGTACAACATCTGCAAACAGTGTCTGTATTACAAATTCTAATAATCTGAGTCACATCTAGTATCCATAATCTGCTTTAATCGCATTGCAAATTCAAGTTAGAGCTGGGTTCTTCATGGTTGTATTGCTAGAATATAACGAAGATTGAGAATATAGTGCTATATTCTCAATCTTCGTTATATTCTAGCAATACAACCATTAGGAATCCAGCTCTAACTTGAATTCGCAATGCGATTAATATAACCTGCATTAATCGCATTGCGAATTCAACTTAGAGCTGGGTTCCTAATGGTTGGCTTGCTAGAATATAACGAAGATTGATAATATAGTGCTATATTCGTAAATTTGTGATATTCGTTATCTTTGTCTATTCTAGCAATACAACCATTAGGAACTTCCGCTCTAAGTTGAATTCGCAATGCGAGTATATGTTCGCATTGCAAATTCAACTTGAGCTGAGTTCCTAATGGTTGTTGCTAGAATATAACGAACATTGAAGTATAGTGCTTTATTTGTGATATTCGTTATATTCTACCAATACAACCATTAGGAGCTCAGCTCTAAGTTGATTAGGTACAGGGTCAAAGTTTGCTCAATGATAAAGTATAGGGGCGAAAGTGAACATCGCATAAGGGACCAAGCTATGTTCGCCGGGAGCCGTTCGCCGGCGAATAGTTCGGGACATCACTAATTAAGGGCTGTGGAAATGGCCATGATGCTGATGGTGCACGCAGAAGCCATGGCCCTGGGCGCGTTGAAACTGAATAAAAGAATGTAGCTGAGGACCTCCAGCTGCGCTAACCCTTAAAAACATTATTTGGAAGGGCCTTACGGTCAGCAGACCCTCTAAAACATCATTTGCGAGTGGCTTCAGGGCAGCTTACCCTGTAAAACATTATTTGTGAGGGCCTGCAAGTGAGTTGACCCTGTAAAACATTATATGTGAGGGCCTGCAGGTAAGCTGTCCCTCTAAAACATTATACGCGAGGGCCTGCAGGGGATCTGACCCTGTAAAACATTATACATGAGGGCCTGCAGATAAGCTGACCCTTTAAAACATTATATGTGAGGGCCTGCAGGGAGTGGACCCTGTAAAACATAATATCTGAGGGCCTGCAGGTGAGCTGACCCTCTAAAACATTATATGTGAGGGCTTGCAGGTGAGCTGACCCTGTAAAAATTATATGTGAGGGCCTGCAGGTGAGCTGACCCTCTAAAAATTTATATGTGAGGGCCTGCAGGTGAGCTGATCTGAAAAAACATGAATTGCGAGGGCCTGCAGGTGAGCTGACTCTGTTAAACATTATATGTGAGGGCATACAGGTGAAATTAACCTAAAAACATTAATTGTGAGGGCCTGCAGGTGTGCTGACCCTGTTAAACATAATATTTGAGGGGCTGCAGGTGACTGACCCTCTAAAACATTATGAGCGAGGGAGCCTAAAAAGCATGTTGATATGATGGAGGAGGAGGAGTAGAGAAGTCAGGGGCAATCCAGGCCTTGTTCATTTTTATAAGAGTCAACCTGTCAGCATTTTCAGTTGACAGACAGGTAAAACTATCAGTTATTATGCCCCCAGCAACACTAAATACCTGTTCTGACAAAACGCTAGCGGCAGGGCAGACCAGCACCTCTGAGGCGTAGAGTGGCATTTTTTGCTACGTGTGCAGCTTGGACACCAAATAGTTGTAAGGCACAGAGGGATCACTGAGGACGTTGGTCAGGGCATGGGTGATGTTACGGGACAAAATTGCTGGTGTAATGCGGGAAGGCACACCGAGAAAAATAGTGGCAGCTGGGGACTGAGTAACAAGGGAGGAAAGCCTCAGTGTCCACAGGCCTAAATGGCAACATTGCCAGGCCCAGCAATATTTAAAGGTGTGCATTTAGTGCTATGGCCTGTGGGTGGGTGGCTGGGTATTTGAACTTTCGCTCAAAGGCCTGGGTTAAGAACATCTGTACGCGGGCCTATTTGGTTTGGCCCGCCATATTCCTTTTGCCATCCCACAGCCTCTTCCAGCCTGTTTTGGTGCTGTGGATCCCTCCCCTCTGTACTGCTGTCCTTGCTTGGCTTGCCGCCTTCCCAGGTTGTGTCAGTGATATCATCATAAACAACCCCCTCTTCCACTTCTTCACTCAATTCATCCTCCTGACTTGTGTTGTTGACCTAACAAGACCCTCACTGATTGACAACTGTGTCTGTGCGTATTTTTGTCAGTCAGATAACATGGTTCCCAGCAGCGACTAGGGAGTCAAAGATGCATCCAGACATGGTCCCCATGCTGTTCCCGATCCATTTTGGTGGTGTGTGGTTTCTGTCACTTTCTGACCTTTTCCAATGGACCAGGCACCCTCCCCTCTTCAGAGCAGGGGGTGCCTGGTTGTCTCCCATTGACTTCCATTATACTCGGGTGCTCGGTCGAGTACACAAATATAGCAATGTGTTCGGGTCGAACACCCGATTATGTTGGTGCTCGATCATCACTAATCGGCATAGCAACTCTACCAGCCAAGCCGTGCACAGTATTTTGGCTGGGTAAACTCCTGGCAACAATTTTATAACAAGTACCAAGTAGATATTGCTACTTTGACGAGTAGCATGAGTCTACCGCATGAGTGTACCATTGGAAAAAAGGACAAAATCAGATCATTATGCGGTGATCGGTAGGAGGAAAACAGCATCCAGTCAAAACTGAGGTTTTGAACCATGCTCTACATGAAGCAAACCTCCTAAACATTCTACTAAACATGGATAAGTGGAAATAGGTTGTACACAGGTAACGAGTAATAAGAAACTGGAGATGATTTCTAAGAAAGGAGATCATTTATTAGAGTCACATGTGCAAAATAATAAAAAAAAAGACATAAAAAGATTAAAAGGTGTCTCTTTACTTTTTTTTATCAAGGCTATTATTTTAAAGGGAAAAAACAAAGTATACCTGCATTATCTTAATCCATACAGTATAGATACAATATATGTCTATAACCTGTGTTAAAGGCAGCCAGGAAAATTCATAGTGTTAAATAACCATGAATTTATGCAGCTAGTGCTACTTAAAAGCCCTGTATTTAGCAAAATATACAAGAAAGCCAGTTTATCCCATCATATATTCCATACAGCATTAGCTATTCCACTTGTGCATTGATTTGTCTTTACAATCTATACACACAAACAAGCCCAGTTATCTGAAGAAGCCTTGCAAATTCTGACATTAATTCTCATTTTTGTTATACATCAAAAGGTATATTATTGCTTGCAAAAATCAATGAATTTTCCTAGGAGAATGTGGATTATTACAGCCAATTTCATCATAGGTTACTGAATTTTTTGTATGATAATACATTTTGTTAACGCTTTTCCACTTAATAGGATTGATGATGAAGAAGAAAAAAATACAATCAACACTCAATATGAGCTTCTGTTGATTCAGGTCAAAACTAGAGGAGACTTCAATGTTATGTTAAAATAATAAATAACTGAAAATATACCAGTAATTGAAAACTGGTTTAAGCTATTTATGAGAAATTCTATGTTGCATTTTTAACAAAAAATCAAGTTTGCTTTTATTATGTTGGTTAAAAAGGCACTCCCATCCTTAGCATCTATGGCATATCAACAAGATAATACATAAATGACTGATACAATAAACTCACTTGTTTGGTGACTCTCTCCAATGCAGTTTCCATAGACTACAATAGCATGGAGGCCAAATGCAAACAGTGCAGGTTCTTTCTGACAATAAGAAGTGCACAAGTCTATCTGTTCCCATAGACTTTCTTTAAAGTCTGTATTGAGACTATAGTGGCAGTGATTTGGTAAACAGGGCAATCAGTTGTTTATTCTCCAGATATGTAAGAGTTCTACATGCGGGGCCTGCACCTACTGTATTTGGCACCTATGATATATCTGTGGTGGCACTGAGTCAGAGTACAGAGTAGCACAGAGTCATAAGGACCCCATGTGACAATTCTAAGCCTTCTGTTAATAATAATCTTTTTTCTATAGAACCACCATATTCCACAGCACTTTACAATTCATAGGGTTCATGCACAAAACAAAAAGACATCACAGTTACTGGTTAATATACAACTGAAACACTAGGAGTGAGTGCCCTGCTCGCCAGAGCTTACAATCTAAGAGGAAATGGGGATGACTCAAAAGGTAGTTGGTTGATATATAAAGTAGTCCAGCTATCTTTGTACTGAAAGGACTGGTGTAGGCCGATCTGCGTGTGCTATTGCTTTGGGTGTAGGACTGTCAGAAGATCTAGTACAGGTCTGAAGAGTTGGTGGGGAGGGGAGTTATTAGGGAGGAGTCCATTTAGGAAGTATGATAAGCCTGCCTGAAAAATGTGTTTTAAAGGCACATTTGAAGGTAGGAATTGACCTAATGTTCTAGGGCAGAGCATTCCAGAGAGTAGGTGCAGCTCAAAAAAAGTCTTCAAGATAGGAGTGAGAGGTGGATTGAAGGATTTTAATCTTCGGTCGCTGGCAGAATGGAGAGCACGAGTAGGGTGGTAGTCGGAAATGAGGGAGGAGATCTATGGAGGTGCAGTACTGTAAGAGCTTTGTAGGTGACGGTGAGAAGTTTGAACTGTATTCTATGGTGAATGGCAACCAGTGAAGTGACTGGCACAGGCTAGTAATTAACTAGTAATTAGTAATGAACTACATTAGTGAAGAATCAAAGCAACAAGAGATTTGGCTGTTTCCCAGTAACAAAAGGGTGGATCGTGGAGATCTTCTTGAGGTGAGCAAGTGACTGGATATGGGGAACAAAGAAAAGATCCAAGCGAAACATGACCCCGAGACAGTAGGCGTGCTACCCAGAAGTTATGACAGACCGAAATTGGAATATCAAGTTTAGGTAGGTTAATAGAAGGGGGAAAGAGGTTCAGTTTTTGAGTTGTTAAGTCTTAGATACAGAGAGGACATGATGTTAGAGGCTGCTGCCAGACAATCACTGGTGTTTTGGAGTAAAGCAGAAGTAATGTCAGGGGATTAAGTGCATAGTTGGGTCTCATCAGCATAGAGATGGTACTGAAAGTCAAATCTACTGATAGTCTGTCCAATGGGAGCTGTGTAGAGAGAAAATAAAGAACCTAGCACTGAACGCTGAGGAACCCCAACATCAAGAGGGAGAGGTGAAGAAATAGAGCCAGCGATTGATACACTAAATGAGCAGCCAGAGAGATAGGAAGAGAGCCAGTTACCTTACTTTCACAAGTTGTTATGTGTTAACTATATAACATATTGTAGAAAAATATGTAAAATTTATAAAAAGTACAGCAAAATTAATTATGTTCACTTTTAGGCTGGAATCACACATGAAGTTTTTGGTGACAGTATTCAATACAGTTTTTAAGACAAAGACAAAATAAGTGGGCAATATAAAGGAAGAATTTTTACTTTCCTTCCAATATGGCTAAAAAAAGGAATACAAATGTAAACCAAAAACGACAACAAAAACTAAGGGTCTGTTCATATAAGCATTGAACTCACAACTACTGCAATTATAAACATTCAATATCAATTAACTTTGTTGTGCTCATCCAGTATATTAAAGCATTAAAGTCTATAGGCAATTTCAAAGCCACTTTGACAGATTTATCAAGTAGAATTCTGCAGCTGCAAAATATAGCAAAACACTGAAGTTGCCGAAGCTAAACAGGGTAGTATGATTATTAACCCTTTCATGACCAAGGGTCATTCATGCTCCTATGTCCATGGTAATAACTTTGGAATGTTCTTACTTATCTAAACCATTCTAAGATTGTTTTCTCGTGACAGTCGTGATTGTAATACATGACAGTCATAAATTTGAGTCAATACATATCACGTTTATTTGTGAAAAATCCCAAATTTACAAAAACATTTTTAGAAAATTTCCAAAACTCACTTTTAAAGGACCAGTTCAGGTCTGAAGTCAGTTAGTGGGGATTACATAGTAGAAACCCTCCATAAATGACCCCATTGCAGAAACGACACCCCTCAAGTTACTCAAAACTGATAAACTGACAAACTTTGTTAACCCTTTATGTGTTCCACAAGAATTAAAGGAAAATGGAGATGAAATTTCTAAATTTCACTTTTTGGCATATTTTCAATTTTAATTAATTTTCTCTTTAACACATTGAGGGTTACAAGCCAAACAAAACTTAATATTTATTACCCTGATTCTGTGGTTTACAGAAACACCCCACATGTCGTCGAAAACTTCCCTATGGGCACATGGCAGGACGCAGAAGGAAAGGAACACCATATGGTTTTTGGAAGACAGATTTTGTTGGACTGGTTTCTAGATGCCATGTACCATTTGAAGCCCCCTGATGCACCCTTACAGTAGAAACTCCCAAAAAGTGACCTCATTTTGGAGACCAAGGGGATAAGGTGCCATTTTATTGGTACTATTTTGGGGTACATATTTAACTACTCTATATTATGGCAAGGTAACAAAAATATGCCTGTTTTGGCACAGTTTTTAATTTATTTTTACAAGATTCATCTCACAGGGTCATGTGCTATTTTTATAGAGCAAGTTGTTATGGACGCAATGATATCAAGAGATTGGATTGAACGAATGGGAATCTGAAATCTTGTGACTTGGCGATTGGGGGAAGGGGTGGGATGGGTTAGTGGGAGGAGAATGGTTGGAATGTAGAGGTTTGCTGACAGGATCGGGCGGACCAGTGGAGGGGAGGGGAATGGGAAGGGGATCCTGCCTTGCAGGGGTATGTTTTTTTCTCTTTCTTTTTTCTTGATTGATGTCAATTAGAATCGTCTCCTGGAATGTTAGAGGTCTCGGGAAAGGGTTAAGAGACAAGCCATCATGGATGCAATAAAAGATTTCTCCCTGCAATTATTTGCATAGTGGAAACTCACCTTACCAAGGAGACTGTGTCTCGTTTGACAACGGGATGGCAAGCACAATCATATCATTTCACTTTTAGCAGTGCCTCAAGGGGCGTTTCGGTCTTAATCCATCACTCTGTAGATTTTACGTTAATAGAATCCTCCATAGATGAGCAGGGCAGATTCATTTTTTTATATGGTAGACTTTATGGACAGAGCTATACTTTAGCTTTTTTTATATACCCCGCCCTTTTCGGTGTATCCACTTAATCAACTACTATTATTTTTGGAAAAAGGCCAGAAGGTCAGCTTGTCCTGATGGGAGATTTTAACGCTAACGCTGTTATGGATCCTAAAATGGACAGACTGACCCTGGATGCAGATTTAGGGAGGAACACTGGTTCTTCTCCATTACTTCAGTTCTGTTTAGAGGTTGGCTTGGTGGATATATGGGGTCATCTCGGTGGAGGAAAGAGAGTGTACTCCTGTGTTAGTAGCGGCGGTAGAGCAATGTCCAGAATTGATTTAGCACTTACTAATTAGAGCAATTTGAATAATATCAAAAGGATACAATATGGAGTAAGAACAATTTCAGATGATTCACCTGTATCAATTGAGGTTCGCATTGGGGGGAATAAAGATAATAGGGGGCTTGGTTTTAAATTGAATCCATATTGGCTTACCACTATCAACAACTATCATTCTACCAAGCTACTTATATCCTCCTTTTGGGAGGTGAATTTCCCCTCTGCCAACATCAATTCAGTATGGGATGCCCTGAAAGCTTACCTGAGAGGGGTTCTTATTAGCGACATCACCGCTATGAGGAGAACATTTTGGAAAAAGAGGAGGAACTGGTTAGGACTGTGGCGTCCACAACAGAGCGATTTACCAATCAGCCTACGGACTATAATAAGGAAGAGATGCAGAAAGCTAGTCGTTCTCTTGAGGAACATGTAATTGAAAAAGCAAACCATAGATTATTCTTTAAAGGACAAAAGTATTTCTCAGAGACTGGATGCCCTGGTAAACTTTTAGCCAGAATAGTTTCACAACAGGAGAGGAAAAAGAAAGTTATTACCTCGATTCGTAATTTAGATGGTGTGACTATACGTGATCCAGAGGGAATTAGAGACATCTTTCTGCAATATTTCGTTCAGATATATAGGGCATCCCCTGGTATCTCATCTGACCTGGCGAGGTTGTTCCTGGAGAGAATTTCTCTTCCAGTGTTAACAGAGATCCCAAAAAATTTTGGGGAAAAGAAGTGACCCTCCTGGAGCTTCAGGAGGCTTTGAAGGCTATCTCTGGGAACTCATCGCCAGGCCTAGATGGTCTTCCGTATGAATTTTACCGCAAGTACGGCGATTTTATTCTTCCTCATTTACTAGAAGTGTTCTCTCAAGCACTACAGAGAGGAGATCTTCCAAGGTCCATGATGGAAGCCTTGATAGTTTTAATCCCGAAAAAGATAAAGACTTGGTAGACTTGAGCTCCTATAGACCAATCTCTTTGCTAAACACGGATGTTAAGTTACTATCAAAAGTCTTGGCTAGGAGGCTCTCTAGTGTCCTGCCCTTTGTTATTCATCCAGATCAAAATGGTTTTATGCCGAGAAGGGGTACCCATTATAACTTACATAGGTTCTTCGCTAATATTCAGTCTCCTGGGGACGGTGCCCGTTCTATTCTGTCGCTGGACGCCACTAAGGCGTTCGACAGGGTCGAGTGGGCGTTTCTCTGGGAGGTGATGAAAAATGGGCTTTGGCCCTAAATTTATTGCAATGATACAGTTGCTATATAAATCTCCGGCCGCCAGGATTAGGATCAATGATATGCTGACTGAGAGTTTTGAACTAGAGAGAGGCACCCGTCAAGGTTGTCCTCTCTCTCTCTTTTGTTTAACATCTATATTGAACCCCTTGCGGTTAGTATAAGGCAGGACCTGAGGGTGGCTGGTTTTGGGGTAATTGGGAAGCAGGACCGCATATCTCTTTATGCAGATGATATTACATTTTTTATCCATCAAACAGAAAGTACACTTCCTCGAGTAATGGAGTTAGTTAATTTATTTTGCAATTCCTCTGGTCTGGAGGTCAACTGGGCTAAGACTACTCTTCTTCCAATAGATGAATTGCGAGGATCCTCTGATGATTTGATTAATCGATTATCGATCTCAGAGACAATGAAATACCTGGGGATAGTAACTTTTGCCAAGGCTCAAGACTACTTGCAGCTGAATCTGATTCCTTTATTGCAAAAGTTGAGATCAAAAATCAAGATATGGCAAAGAATTCTGTCTGCAAGAGGGATAGAATCTCGCTAATAAAAATGGTGGTGCTGCCCCAGGTTCTTTATGTTCTTCGGAATTCCCCTATATGGATAGAAGATAAGTACTTTAGATTGATAGAGCGGATGATTAATGATCTACTATGGGGAGGAAACGGGTGAGATTAAAGGCAGTTTATTTTTCTATGCCATTCAAGCAGGGAGGTCTTAATCTCCCTTACTTTAAGGGTTATTTTATGGCATCTCAACTCTGCTTCTTTAACGATTGGGAAAATAGCCATCTCTGCAGAAAATTGGTTAAAGATTCAGGCTTTCCGGACTTCTTTACAGTACTGGAGTCTGATTATCTACTTAAGTTTCAGAATGACTATAAACCTTTCTGCAGAATGGCTACGAAAGCCTGGATGGTTATAAAAGCTGGTTTAAAGTTAGGGCATCACTCATTTGCACTCCACTGTGGTATAACTTGAAACTTTTGAATCTTGACGACCCGAATTGTCAGCAATACTGGAGGAATAAAAAGATTAATTATTTGAGCCAAGTGGTTGAAAATGGACAAATCCTGACCCTTGTGGAGTTAAAACAAAAGGAAAATGTAGGTGAGGTGGTTTGGTATGCATATCTTCAATTGCGCTTTGCACTTTTTAGTATTTCTGATAATCACTTACTTAATATAGATACTCCTGAGTTTTTACATAACTTGATTCAAAAAAAGGGTGACACGAGAGTTAGGGTATCACACTGTTATAGGCACTTGATAAAAAACATTTTTTTGGATTGTTTTTCTCCAGGGCAAAGATCCTGGTCTACCTCACTGCTAGGTTTGGGTTCCCTGGATTGGGAGAATGTAGGTAACAATTTAAGTCAGGTTTCGCACAATTTTAATCACATTGTGGTTCAGTTTAATATTATGCACAAAATATATATAACACCTTTGTGGCTCCACAGGAGAGGACTTAGAGCTTCCTCTGAGTGCCCCCGCTGTGGTGATCCCGGGCAGATCATTTACATCTATTCTGGGATTGCCCGACAGTGAGCAAGTACTGGAGGTTGGTTCAAAGAACCTTAACCCAAAGACTCAATATGGATATTCCCTTATCTCCCAAAGTATGGCTTCTGGGGACCTATCGGAGGTTAGTTGTCAGGCTATGAAGTGTCGACTGCTGACTAAAGTGATTTTTTAGCCAGGCTTCTTATATCTAGAAGATGGTTTTCCTCCTCCGCTCCAGATTGTAATAACTGGCTAAATTTGGTTAACAAGGTCAAAAGCTACGAGAGGATTTTGTACAGACAGCGAGGATCCTATGAAAAGTGGGATAGTATATGGAAGGAATGGGACGATTAAGGAAATGTTTTTTTTTTTTTGTTTTTTCTCTGCAAGGCAGGGGGGGATTGGTTGGGGGGGTGGGATGTTTTTGCAATTATGTTTTTCATAAATCATATGTTATGATATAATTTAAAAAATAAAAAGTATAAAAAAAATATATGTCTACTTTCTTTGTTTGTTTCAGTTTTACATAATAAAGCATTTTTGAAAAAAAAATATGTTTTGTGTCTCCATTTTCTGAATGTCATATTTATTTATTTTTTCTGACAATCGTCTTGTGCTTGGGCTCATTTTTTGCAGAAAGAGTTGACGTTCTTATTGATACCATTTCTGGGATAAATATGAGTTTTTGATCATTCATTATTATCCTTTATGGGGCAAAGTGACCCAAAAATTGGTTGTTTTAGCACAGTTTTTTTTATTTATTTTTACAGTGTCTAACTAAGTGGTTAGGTCATATGAAATTTTTATAGAGCATATTGTTATGAATGTGGCAATACCTAATATGTATACTTTTTCTTACTTATTTAAGTTTTACACAATTATAGCTTTTTTGAAACAAAAACATTATATTTTAGTGTCTCCATAGTCTGAGAGCAATAGATTTTTTTTACCAATTGTCTTAGTTAGGGTCTCATTTTTTGAGGAATGAGGTGACAGTTTGATTGGTACTATTTTGCGGGGCATGTGCCTTTTTGATCGCTTGGTGTTGAACTTTATGTAATGTTAGTTGACAAAAAATGTCTTTTTTGGTACTGTTTTTATTTTATTTGCTTTACAGTGTTCACCTAAGGGATTAGGTCATTAGTGATGGTCGAACATCGGCTGGGACGATGCGCGAACGCGATCAAATGTTCACGAACTACAGGTTCGCGGCGGGTCCCATTCATTTTAATGGCATGCGAACATGAGAAACCGCCAGGTCATATTTGCAGCCACAAAATACTTAGTAAATGCGCACACATAGTCCCACAACATGGACACTGACATACAAGAAGTATTAAACTATTTTACGATCTGCAAGCTTTTTTTTTTATCTGCGAAATTTTAAGTATTAGTATTGCGATTTAGTATTAATCGCAAGAGCACATGCGTTCTGAAGGCGTGAACTACAGCAACTGGCTTACACCGACTAGAAATTACATGGATGTGATGGTTGGAGCGAAGTTCAACGAGGAAGAGGAAGAACTCCTGGTGACTGTAAGTAATCTTACATTAAAGTAGTGTATTTGATTACATTTCACCTGCATGTCTGAACAATCGCTTTATATGCATAAAGAGTGTTATAAAAAAAATCGCCAGTGCGACCTTCTGCGATTCTAATTTTTCTTAAGTGAACAAACTACACATTTTATAAGGTCTCACTAGATATTAAAGATTTTTGCACTAAGTATTCCTGTTACATTACACCTACTATGTTAGGTTACCCTGCAGAGTGGCCGAGTGCACGGCGTCATTGGTTGTTAATGCTAACTCGCTATAACGCCGTGCGCTTCTTGCCGCCACCACTGTACAGGAATACACTTGTATAGATCATACAAGTGTATCACAGTACAGCGGTGGTGGCCTGGAAGCGCACGGCGTCATAGCAACCAATAAAGCCGTGCACTTGTCAACTGTGCAGGATGGGAGGACGGGTCTGTACAGTCCGTAGTTTTGAAAGAACACGCCCATGTGCATGCGGCCTTACTGTTACGGTTAGAAGATGGGATTGTATTATGACTGTATGTGGGTGGGGTCTGAGCTATCAGATACTGTCCAGCTAAGCAGAGATGTACCTGTCTAGTGAAGTGACAATACGGTACACCAGCTAGTTTGTCTCCCCGGGATGCACCTTGGGTAACAGTAAATAAACCATCAAATACTGGCGGTGCATGCGGCCAAAATCTAATATTTCCACCTCAAAGCATTAAATACTTTTTCCGTTTACTTGATTAATTTTTTTCCATACTATTATTGTTAAAATTGGGGATTATATGCTTGCATTTTTCTCTTGCAGCAGATGTTGTTTTGAGGCTACGACAGCACCCAATCCCACGCCAAGAAACAAAGGATAGTGCGGGAGTTGGCCTATGCAATGTGGAGCAAAATGGGTCGCACGCACTGCCGTCTGGCCATTTAAAAAAAAAAGTCAGACATGAAAACAAGGCATCCCTGTTTCATTAAAAGAATCCAGGACAAAAAATGCCCAGGTACATATGTAAATAACTTTTTTATGTTTTGCCAACACTCTGTAATCTAAAAAAAAAACACTTAGGGGACATGCATAGTGTATCATAAAAGATTCTTTATTGAAAATTCAAAAACATATACTTGAAAAATAGATTATCATGCAAAAATGACAGCCAACAAGGTGATAGCCAAAAGAACAGTAGCTCGTGCACAATACAGGTCATTACATAATAATCAATGTGAGCATATGCGACCCCGATGTTCAATAACATGAATAATGTCCATAATAAGACTTGCAAATTATACTAGCCTATAAGTCATATTAGTAAAATGCAAAAAATGGACCTGAAGTACCTGAGTCTGGGCAGCAGCTGACCCGGATTGGATGTGGACCTCGCAATGACACCGAGCTCCCCCGACGTACGTTTCGCGCCTGCTTTTTCAAGGTAGTGTTGAGCGAACAGTTCGAGCATAGTTCGGGTTCGTACCGAATTTTGAGGTGTTCGGGACCCGGACCCGGACCCGGACCCGAACATTTTCAAAAAAGTTCGGGTTCGGGTCCGATGTTCGGCGATTTCTTCCCGCTTTGTGAAGGGCTGCACAGCAGCCAATCAGCTAGCGTTTTACTTCTTTCCATAAGAAGCCATCACAGCCATGCCTACTAATGGCATGGCTGTGATTGGCCAAAGTGCAGCATGTGACCCAGCCTCTATTTAAGCTGAAGTCACGTAGCGCCGCATGTCACACTGCTCTGATTAGTGTAGGGAGAGGACGCAGCTTCTGTGAGGGCAAGATTAGGCAGGGAAAAGTCAGCAAAAGCACCTAATGAAGTGATCGATCTACAGCTGTGAATCATTCAACTTCTGCTAGTTAATTGCTCACTGGTTTTTAGGCTGCACAGAGTGTTTTTCTGTCACTTTTTTCTGGAGTGATCGGAGGCCATTTTGTGACTTGTGGTGCACCAGCACAAGCTGCCACCAAGTCCATCAATCCATCAATACTAGGCTTTGTTTTGCTATATCCACGGGATCAAATCCCGTGCTGAGCCACGCCCCCTGCACTGATCACATGACAGTGACGTCACGCCAGGTCCTTCGGCTGTGCAACAGTTCGGGTAGGTGGCAGCCGCCCCTTATGGATTCCATATGCGCTATAGTGGAATCCATAACGGGATGCGCGACTTACCACCACCCGAACGCCGAACAACGGACTTTTTTTAAATGTTCGCTCATCTCTACTCAGGATATAAATTTCTATATTTTATTAAGGGGTTAAATTCAATTGCCAAAATAGCAATACCCTAAATCTGGTGTTCCAGCTGTGGCTAGCCAAGTGTAATACTGTCTGCTGTCTGGCAAAGAATAGATTATATTCTGTGGTGAAATTCAATTGCCCAAATAGCAATCCCCTAAATCTGGTGTCCCAGCAGTGGCTAGCAAAGTATAATAGTGATATATTTTGTTCTGGGGTGAAATTCAATTGCCAAAATAGCAATACCATAAGACATTGGTTTCAGCTGTGGCTGGCCAAGTTTAATAGTGTACGGCAAAGGATATATATTTTTCGGGGGTGAAATTCAATTGCCAAAATAGCAATACCATAAATCAGTGGTTTCAGTTGTGGCTGGCAAAGTTTAATAGTCAAATTATAGGCACAGTGTGGCTCCAGTGATCACAGGGATGGGTGGGTGCTCCAACTTAAGTATTCCCTTTACCAAAAATGTGTTCAAACCGCAATGTAGTTAGGCCCAAACGCGTCCGGTTACGTCAAAGTGGAGCACACAGTACCCATGTGACAAGCGACAACCACATACAGTCTGCCGGCAGACAAAAAGGGAATTTAATCCACCCAAAAGCGTACAAGTGAGTTTGAGCTATCCGAAGCTCTCCCTACCATCGGGGATTCTCTCGCGAGATCTCACAGGACAAATCGAAACTGAACTACGCGGGGTCTAAGCGTGGGACGGCACAGCTACTCCGAACATACAAGTTTCAAGTCCGAAAGAGGAAGTACTAGCATTCGAGTACATTTGAGTACAGAAGAATATAGCCAATAGGCAACAGCTCGGATCACTATTATAGGCGCTAAACATTTCCAGTGCAAATCATTTCAGACCTGCAACAATAGAGACTTTCTCTGGGCTAAATTGTGGATCCACATATGTGAATATATGCCCAATCTGAAGATTGAATACCGGAGCATCTATTTGTTTTTATGGACGTTTTACCCATTTTAGCTGATTTTAGTGTTGAATAGTTATTTGAGTAGCGTTTGATTTTGCCATTAAATATGTTATTTTATTGAAAGGTACCTACTACCGTATGATTTTTTTCTTACATAATCCATTTAGAGAGTGCCTAACTACATTGCGGTTTGAATACAAGTTTAATAGTGTCCGGCAAAGGATATTATTTTTTCTGGAATGAAATTCAATTGCCAAAATAGCAATACCATAAATCAGTGGTTTTAGTTGTGGCTGGCCAAGTTTAATAGTGTCCGGCAAAGGATATATTTTTTTCTGGGGGGAAATTCAATTGCCAAAAAAGCAATACTATAAATCAGTGGTTTCAGCTGTGGCTGGCCGAATTTAATAGTGTACGGCAAAGGATATATTTTTTTCTGGGGTGAAACTCAATTGCCAAAATAGCAATCCCCTAAATCTGATGTTCCAGATGTGGCTAGCCAAGTGTAATACTGTCTGCTGTCTGGCAAAGAATAGATTATTTTTTTGTGAAGAAATTAAATTGCCAAAATAACAATCCCCTAAATCTGGTGTACCAGCAGTGGCTGGCAAAGTATAATAGTGTCCGGCAAAGGATATATTTTGTTCTAGGGTGAAATTCAATTGCCAAAATAGCAATACCATAAATCAGTGGTTTCAGCTGTGGCTGGCCAAGTTTAATAGTGTAAGGAAAAGGATATATTTTTTTCTGGGGTGAAATTCAATTGCCAAAATAGCAATACCATAAATCAGTAGTTTCAGCTGTGGCTGGCCAAGTTTAATAGTGTCCGGCAAAGGACATATTTTGTTCTGGGGTGAAATTCAATTGCCAAAATAGCAATACCCTGAATCTGGTGTTCCAGCTGTTGCAGGCATAGTTTAAATCTGCCCGTAAAAGGGTATATATTTTTCTGGGGTGAAATTTAATTGCCAAAATAGCAATACCTTATATCTGGTGTTCCAGCTGTTGCAGGCCTAATTTAGATCCGTCCGTAAAGGGTATATTTTTTCTGGGGTGAAATTCAATTGCCAAAATAGCAATACCATAAATCAGTGGTTTCAGCTGTGGCTGGCCAAGTTTAATAGTGTCCGGCAAAGGATATCTTTTGTTCTGTGGTGAAATTTAATTGCCAAAATAGCAATACCATATATCAGTGGTTTCAGCTGTGGCTGGCCAAGTTTAATAGTGTCCGGCAAAGGATATATTTTTTTCTGGGGTGGAATTTAATTGCCGAAATAACAATACCCTGAATCTGGTGTTCCAGCTGTTGCAGGCCAAGTGTTAATCTGTCCGTAAAGGGTATATTACACTCAAGGTGTATATACAAGTGCTGAGAGGGTCATCCTCAATAACTTCACACACTACCGTGCATCTCCCATTGAATTTCTGTCCGTTAAAGGGTATATTACACAAAGTTTTAAAATACAATTGCTGAAGGCATAATCCTACATCTTTTTTCACACGCTACTGTGCATCTCCAAGTGTAAATCTGTCCATAAAAGGATACCTTTCATCCAGGGCCTAATTACTAGCCCTACAATTGATATTCCCTTAAATCAGTGGTTACTGCTGTGCCTGGAATAGTGTAATACGGTACATAAATTAATAGGCAGATAGAGTTAGGTGCCTGTAAAAAAAAGGCCTGAATTTGAAATCAATACATTGGGCCAAATATTTTTCTTATTATTGTGGTGCTTGGTGAACGGTAACAATGAGGAAAAAATCTAGTAAGGGACGTGGACGCGGTCGTGGTGGTGTTAGTGGACCCTCTTGTGCTGGGAGAGGACATGGCCATTCTGCCACAGCCACACGTCCTAGTGAACCAACTACCTCAGGTTCCAATACCCGCCAGAATTTATAGCGATATTTTGTGGGGCCCGATGCCGTTCTAAGGATGGTAAGGCCTGAGCAGGTACAGGCGCTAGACAATGGGGTGGCCGACAGTGGAACCAGCGTGTTCACAACATTATCTCCCACCCAGTCTTCTGCAGAAAGCGCACAGGTGCCACCTGAAAACCAAGCCCATCAGTCTGTCACATCACCCGCATGCATATCAGGGAAACTGTCTGAGCCTCAAGTTATGCAGCAGTCTCTTCTGCTGTTTGAAGAATCTGCTGGCAGGGTTTCCCAAGGGAATCAACCTAACCCTTCCCAGTGGTGGAAGACATAGAATGCACTGATGCATGACCACTTATGTTTCCTGATGATGAGGACATGGGAATACTCACCTCATCGGAGTCCGCACATCTCTGATGATGACAAAACAGGTGCCAACTGCTGCGTCTTTTGCAGTGTGCAGACCGAACAGGAGGTAAGGGAGGAAGACTGTGTGGAAGACGATGCAGGGGACGATGAGGCCCTAGACCCCACATGGAATGATGGTCGTGCCACTGACTTTCATAGTTCAGAGGAAGAGGCAGTGGTGAGACCGAGTCAACAGCGTAGCAAAAGAGGGAGCAGGGGGAAAAAGCAGAACAGCCACCGCCAAGAGAGTTCGCCTACTACTGGCCACGGCCACCAGGGACCAAGCACCCCAAAGGCAGCTTTAAGGAGTTCCCTGGCATGGCACTTCTTTAAACAATGTGCTGACGACAAGACCCGAGTGGTTTGCACGCTGTGCCATCAGATCCTGAAGCGAGGCATTAACGTTCTAAACCTTAGCACAACCTGCATGACGAGGCATCTACATGCAAAGCATGAACTGTAGTGGAGTAAACACCTTAAAAACAAGGAACTCACTCAGGCTCCCCTGCTCCCTCTTCTGCTGCTGCCTCGGCCTCTTCCTCCGCCTCGGGAGGAATGTTGGCACCTGCCGCCCATCTAACAGAGGATGTGCCACCGACACCACCACCTGTGTCACCAAGCTTTTCCACCATGTCACACGGCAGCGTTCAGCTCTCCATCTTACAAACTTTGAGAGAAAGCGTAAATTCCCACCTAGCCACCCTCGTGCCCTGGGTCTGAATGCCAGCATTTCCCTGCACAACCAAGTATCCGATAAAATCAAGTGTGCACTGCGCAACGCCATCTGTGGCAAGGTCCACCTAACCACAGATACGTGGACCAGTAAGCACGGCCAGGGATGATATATCTCCCTAACTGCACACTGGGAAAATGTAGTGGCGGCTGGGCCCCAGGCGGAGAGTTCCTTGGCGCACATCCTTCCGCCGCCAAGGATCGCAGGGCATCATTCTTTGCCTCCTGTAGCCTCCTCCTCCTACTCGGCTTCCTCCTCCTCTGCTTCCACCAGCTCATCCAGTCAGCCACACACCTTCACCACCAACTTCAGCACAGCCCGGGTAAACGTCAGCAGGCCATTCTAAAACTCATATGTTTGAGGGACAGGCCCCACACCGCGCAGGAACAACAGACCGATGAGTGGTTTCTGCCGGTGGGCCTCAAGCCCTGCCTGGTGGTGTGCGATAATGGGCAAAATCTCGTTGCAGCTCTGGGACTAGCCGGTTTGACACACATCCCTTGCCAGGCGCATGTGCTGAATTTGGTGGTGCAGAAGATCATTCACAACTACCCTGACTTGTCAGAGCTGCTGTATAAAGTGCGGACCGTCTGTGCGCGCTTCTGGCATTCACATCCTGCCACTGCTCGCCTGTCTGCGAAACAGCGGAACTTCGGCCTTCCCGCTCACCGCCTCATATGCGACGTGCCCACCAGGTGGAACGCCACCTTGCACGTGCTGGATAGACTGTGCGAGCAGCAGCAGGCCATAGGGGAGTTTCAGCTGCAGCATGCACGCATCATTCGCACTGCGGAACAGCACCACTTCACCACCAATGATTGAGCCTCCATGCGAGACCTGTGTGCCCTGTTGCGCTGTTTCGAGTACTCCACCAACATGGCCAGTGGCGATGACACCGTTATCAGCGTTACAATACCACTTCTATGTCTCCTTGAGAAAACGCTTAGGACGATGATGAAAGAGGAGGTGGCACAGGAGGAGGAGGAGTATGGGGGGTCATTTTTAGCACTTTCAGGCCAGTCTGTTAGAAGTGGCTCAGAGGGAGGCTTTTTGCAACAGCAGAGGCCAGGTACAAATGTGGCCAGCCAGGGCCCACTACTGGAGGACGAGAAGGATGAGGATGAAGCAGGTACACAGCGGGGTGGCACTCGACACAGCTCAGGCCCATCACTGGTGCCTGGCTGGGGGATACAGAGGACGATGACGATACACCTCCCACAGAGGACAGCTTGTCCTTACCTCTGGGGAGCCTGGCACACATGAGCGACTACATGCTGTAGTGCCTGCGCAATGACAGCAGAGTTTCCTACATTTTAACGTGTGTAGACTACTGGGTTGCCACCCTGCTGGATCCCCGGTACAAAGACAATGTGCTCACCTTACTTCCTGCACTGGAGCGTTATAGGAAGATGCACAAGTACAAGCTCACGCTGGTAGACGCACTCCTGAGAGCATTCCCAAATGTCACAGGAGAACAGGTGGAAGCCCAAGTTAAAGGCAGAGGAGGAGTAAGAGGTCGCCAATGCAGCTGTGTCACGGCCAGCTCCTCTGAGGTCAGGGTTTGTATGGCAGAAATGTGGAAAAGTTTTGTCTCCACGCCACAGCTAACTGCACCACAACCTGATACGGAACATGTTAGCAGGAGTCAGCATTTCACTAACATGGTTGAACAGTACGTCTGCACACCCCTCCACGTACTGACTGATGGTTCGGCCACATTCAACTTCTGGGTCTCCAAATTGTCCACATTGCCAGAGTTATCATTTTATGCATTGTTGGTGCTGGCCTGCCCAGCAGCCAGCGTTTTGTTTGAACGTGTATTCAGCACGGCGTGGACGTCATTACTGACAAACGCAGCCGCCTGTCCATAGCCAATGTGGACAAGCTGACGTTCATAAAAATGAACCAGGCATGGATCCCAGAGGACCTGTTCCTCAATTGTGAAGAATAGACATTTATAACTGCCTCCCCCTCAACCATGTATTCTTGTACTCTGGGGAATTTTTTTTCCGAATCCTCATTTTTTTTTACTTTGCCATGATCTTGCGATGCAAACCAAATTGGAATGAACCTCTCCTCAATCTGGGCGCCGGGGCCTAAATAACTGAAGGTGGCCTGTTACAATGGTGGGTGACATGAAGCCTGAACCTCTGCCATGCGACCTCTCTCCTCTGTCTGGGTGCAGTGGGCTAAAAATCTAGAAGTGGCCTTCTCCAGTGGTGGGTGATATGACGCCTTATTCCTTGCTGTGGGACCTCTCTCCTCTGTCTGGGTGCTGGGGCCTAAATAACTGAAAGTGGCCTTCTCTAGTGGTGGGTGATATGACGCCTTATTCCTTGCTGTGGGACCTCTCTCCTCTGTCTGGGTGCTGGGGCCTAAATAACTGAAAGTGGCCTTCTCCAGTTGTGGGTGATATGACGCCTTATTCCTTGCTGTGGGACCTCTCTCCTCTGTCTGGGTGCTGGGGCCTAAATAACTGAAAGTGGCCTTCTCCAGTGGTGGGTGATATGACGCATGATTCTCTGCTATGGGACCTCTCTCCAATTGATACTGGTTAATTTTCATTAATTTTATTTTAATTCATTTCCCTGTCCACATTTGTTTTCAAGGCCTTTACCTTCATTTTGCTTCCTTTGCAGCCCTCTAGCCCTTTCCCTGACTATTTTACAGCCTTTTAGTGCCCAAAGTTCGGGTCCCCATTGACTTCAACGGGGTTTGGGTTCGGATAAAGTTTAGGTCGAGTTCGATCCCGAACCCGAACATTTTCGGGAAGTTCGGCTGAACTTCTCGAACCCGAACATCCAAGTGTTCGCTCAACACTAGTAATGGCTAAAATATCACTGGGTAGTGGTTATCAGCCAGGTCTCCTATTTATCAGGCAGGGGTCAGTGTGGCAAGCTGCTCCCTTAAATCAATAAAGTCTACAATTTCTTTCCCTCTTTATCCCTAGTCTCAGGTAGGGGAAACCTATCATGGCTGCTTGTTGGAGCACTCGCCCTGAAAAGAGCGACCCCCAGCCTCAGGATACTGTACCTTGGACCTGGTCTGTATCTGCCATTTTCTTGAAAATGCTGAGACTAAAAAATACTGCTTCCTGAGGAGCCTGTTTTTTTAGGCGAAACGTGCTGAAGCTATGCAGCAGGAATAACTCAACAGTAATTATCCTGAATAGGGAGGGTTAGATATAGGCCAGGTCCGAGGTATCCTGAGGCTGGGGTCGCTCTTTTAGGGCGAGTGCTCTGACATGTAGCCATGATAGGTTTCCCTACCTGAGACTAGGGATTAAGAAAGAAAGAAACTGTATACTTTATTCATTTAAGGGAGCAGCTCGCCACACTGACCCCCGTCTGATAAATAGCAGACCTGGCTGATAACCACTACCCAGTGATATTTTAGCCATTACCATATCACTTTTTTAGTAAATTGGAATAAAAGTTACATTGTAATTTGTGATAAGGCACACTCAGTTTATGTTTAAAAATATTGAAAGCTCTAGAGTGAATACAGATAGGGCATGGACAGAGCACTAACTCTATTAGTACAAGATCCAAATTTATTTGTGGCAAATCGAGTTAAAAATTGCTTTTTCTGGGCTGCTGAGGGCCTTAATTGTGGTGTAGAACACTGTGCCTTGCAGTAACACGCATAGGGTGTCTCCAGTAGTAGTGAAATAATACTGTGAGTAAGGATGACATGCAGATGACAGGGGTCGCTTTTAGAATCACTGCATACTTCACTAATTTGGGCAGTCACGGGGCCAAATCTGACCAAATAACTCAAGTAACTCAGCCTTACAGGTAGATGTTAACATCAAGAAGAAGTGCAATCCTTTTACACCCTCATCAGCTGATTCCACATAGATGTCTACAGAACCTGTTCTATTAAAAGCTTATACAAGTAGAGCCCCCCTGACAGAGTGGAGAGGGTGTCAGCAGTAGGTTTGTGTTGATGTCACTGATTAAGTTGCCCTTCCTCTGATCTGTCAGAACAATAAACCCCAAAAAATGGATCCTGTCTGTTGAGCATACGCCTTCACTCGGTCAGCATTTGCTCAATAATCCATCAGTATTGCTAATGCCAAAAACAGGAGTGGCTCTAAAACAGAGGTGACACTTGAATGGAATATTTGCATGTGTTCTGTGTTTTGTACCCACTCCTGCTTTTGGCTATCAAATCATAAGCCAATTCTGACGGGGCCATACAGGCCTTACAGCTGCTACACAGATAGAATTTGTTATGCATCTCATTTTTCCTTGCTTCTGACAGATCAGAAGAAATATCAAATAAATGAAGATGTCACCTAGGCAAAAAGACAAAATAGTAGACAGGTCATGAATTAGGTAGGGTGGGAACAGCATAAGAAGCACACAGAGTTGACCTATGAAATAGTGGTGAGTGGAAGCAGCATGAGGAGACCGCAGAGTGGACCAATGACAGGGTCTAGAGGTGGAAGCAATATGAGTAGACAACTGAATGGCACAATTACAGAGTATAGAGGTGGCAGCAGCATGGGGAGACCACAGAGTGGCCCAATGACAGAGTCTGGAGATGGCAGCAGAATCAGGAGACCACAGAGTGGCACAATGACAGACTGTGGAGGTGGCAGCAGCATGAGTAGGCCACAGAGTGGCACAATGACAGAGTCTGGAGTTGGCAGCAGCATCAGGAGGAGGCCACAGAGCGACACAATGACCAAGTGTGGAGGTGGCAGCAGCATGAGTAGACCACATAGCGGCACAATCACAGATTCTGGAGGTTGCAGGAACATCAGTAGGCCACAGAGTGGCACAATGACAGAGTCTGGAGGTGGCAGCTGAATAAGGAGGCCACAGAGTGGCACAATGACCTAGTCTGGAGATGGCAGCAGCAGCATCAGGATACCACAAAAAGGCCAGCTTATATAGTGTGGAGATGGCAGCAGCAGGAGACCACAAAATGTCAAGGTGACATAGTGTGGAGGTGGCGGCAGCAGCAGCATCAGGATACTATAGAGTGGCAAGGTGACATAGTGTGGAGACAGCAGTAGCAGCATCAGGAGACCACAAAATGGCAAGGTGACATAGTGTGGAGATGGCGGAAGCAGCAGCTTCAAGATACTACACAGTGGCAAGGTGACATAGTGTGGATATGCCAGTAGCAGCATCAGGAGACCACAAAATGGCAAGTTGAGATAGTGTGGAGATGACAGCAGCAGGAGACCACAGAGTGGAAAGGTGTCATAGTGTACAAATGGCGGCAGCAGCAGCATCAGGAAACCATAGAGTGGCAAGGTGACATAGTGCGAAGATGGCGGCAGCAGCAGCATCAGGATACCACAGTTTGGCAAGGTGACATAGTATAGATATGGAAGCAGCAGGATACCACAGAGTGGCAAGGTGACAAAGTGTGGCGATGGCAACAGCATCAGGATATCACAGAGTGGCAAGATGACATAGTGTGGAAATGGCAGCAGCAGGAGACCACAAAATGGCAAGGTGACATAGTGTGGAGATGGCGGCAGCAGTATCAGGACACTACAAAATGGCAAGGTGATATAGTGTGGAGATGGCAGCAGCAGGATCAGGATACCATAAAGAGGCAAGGTGATATAGTGTGGAGATGGCAGCAGCAGCATCAGGATACCATAATGAGGCAATGTGACATTGTGTGGAGATGGCAGCAGCAGCATCAGGATACTACAGAGGGGAAAGGTAACATAGTGTGGAGATGGCAACAGCAGCATTGGGAGACCACAAAATGGCAAGGTGACATAGTGTGGAGATGTCGGCAGCAGCAGGATACCACAGAGAGGCAAGGAGACATAGTGTGGAGATGCCAGCAGCAGCATCAGGATACCACAGAGAGGCAAGGTGAAATAGTGTGCAGATGACAGCAGCAGGATACCACAGAGTGTCAAGCTGACATAGTGTGGAGATGGCAGAAGCATCAGAAGACCAAAAAATGGCAAGGTGACATAGTGTTGAGATGGCAACAGGAGGAGACCACAAAATGGTGGGGTGACATAGTGTGGAGATGGCAGTAGCAGCAACATCAGGATTCTACACAGTGGCAAGGTGACATAGTGTGGAGATGGCATCAGCAGTATCAGGAGACCACAAAATGGCAAGGTGACATAGTGTGGAGTTGGCAGCCGCAGCATCAAGATACCACAGAGAGGCAAGTTGATATAGTGGGAAGATGGCAGCAGTAGCAGCATCAGGATACCACAGAGAGGCAAGGTGACATAGTGCGGAGATGGCCGCAGCAGCATCAGGAGACCACAAAATGACAAGGTGACATAGCGGGAAGATGGCAGCAGCAGCTTCAGGATACTACAGAGTGGAAAGGTGGCATAGTGTGGAGATGGCAGCAGCAGCAGCATCAGAATGCCACAAAGTGACCCGGTAACAGAGTCGGGCGGTGGGTGGCAAAACCAGTACCCGCTGACGAAGGTGGGTGAAAGAAGGAGCACTCGGCATCAGATGTGTGGCATCAGGTGGGTGGCAGCAGCAGTGTATTAGCTGAGGCAGGCAGCCAGAATAAACCGGTCTCTTTTTTCAAGGTTTGGGTGAGGCGGCATGGATGATCTAATCAGATGTATCAGGAATTGGTGGGTGTAAATCCTGGCTGATCCACACCTGATTCATCTTGACAAAGGACATTCTCTTCACATTTTGAGTGGAAAGGCGAGTTCTCCTTGCGGTCACTATGGACTCCGCCGCAGTAAACACGCTCTGTTGCTACACTACTGGCCGGGCAGAATGGCTTTTCCAGGGCAAACTCGTCCAGTTGCAGGCAAAAATCCAGTTTGGCTGCCCAGTAGTCCAGCGGATCTTCAATGTGCGGTCGCAGGGTGCTGTCCAAGTATGCCACCATCTGCTGGTTCAGATCCTGCTCGAGGTCAACTTGCTGCTGCTGCTGGTTAGTAGTTACTTCACTATGCAGGTGAAGAAAGCTACTCGTCAATGAATGTAGACTCAGGCTGCTGCTGATCGAGCTGTACTGCTCCTTCCACCCCACCCCTCCCCAGAAGCCATGGCAGTGGAACGTGAGTGCAGAGGGCCCACCCGGTCAGACGTGCGAGAGGATGGACGATGGCGCAGATAGTCAGCGGCCAACTGACTACATAGGATTTCTATGTAGTAGTTCAGTTTGTCATCCCTCTCAGTGGGTGTAAAAGAGGCCCCCATTCTGGACCTGTACTGAGTGTCCAACAAGGTGGACAGCCAGAAGTCATCCCTCTGCCGAATGGTGAAATTCGGCTGTCACTACGCAGGCAAGTGAGCATGCAGCGGGCCATTTGTGTAAGTGACTCGGAGGGACTCCCTGCCTCCATCTCCACTGCATACTGCCACGGTGGGTCTGGGTCCTCTGTCTCGTATTCCTCATCTCCCTCTTGCTCCTTTGGCTACTCCTGCTCCTCCTCTCCTGTCAGCTTAGTAGAAAAACCACCCATTTTGCTACACATTGCCTGTGCTCCAATGTCCTCCTTCCCCTCCTCCCCCTCTTCCAGTTCAGCCCCCACAGGGCTCATGTGGCCTTGAGATCTAGGCACCACGTCTCCAGTCCCCTGACCAGCCATTGTTACCACCATCTGTTCCAGGACATGAAGCAGTGGAATGATGTAGTTCATCCCGTAGTCCTGGCTACTGACAAATAACGCAGCTTCCTCAAAGTACCTGAGCAAATGGCAGGTGTCAAACATGAGCTGCCACTGGCAGACATTGAAGTTACACAGGGGAGTACTGCTATCCGCTTGCATGATGAAGAAATTGTTGATGGCCTTTCTCTGTTCGTATAGTCGGTCCAACATATGGAGGGTGGAATATCAACAGGTGGAAACGTCGCATATTAGGATGTCTTGCAGATAGGTGGAAGACTTCAGGAACTGCTTGACAAACAGATTAAATATGTGTGCCATGCAGGGCACATGGCTCAGCCTTCCTTCACACAGCGCCGATTTTTAGTTGTCATGAAGAAAGCCAGGATTCGATTTCTTGATGAATCACACGGAGCAGTTCCTCCCTGTGTGACTCCGCTTGCCCAGTGAAACGAGGTGCAGAACAGTGTAACACCGCCGTGCCTACACATGTGGTATGCTGGAGGGGCACTGTGACTTGTCCTTGCAGTGGAGGCTTAGTACATGGAGGAGGATGGGGAGGCAGAGGCAGAAATTGTAGCTGGACCAACGGAGTGAGAACGTGGAGGCGGAAGCGGAGTGACCTGGCAAGTTGCTGGTGTGGCTTTGCAGGAACCACATTAACCAAGTGGGCTGTAAAGGACATAAACTGTCCCTGACCGTAGTTACAGCTCCACAGGTCGGCGCTGCCTTGCACTTTGGCAGACACCGACAGGCTCAAGGACTGGCCCAACTTCTGCTCTACATATTTGTGCGAGGCTGGTACTGCCTTTTGTCAAAGAAATGATGGATTGGGACTCTCCACCTTGGCTTGGCACAAGCCATCACTTCTCTGAAAGGTGAAGAGTCCAACACTTGGAAAGGGAGGGACTGAAGCACCAGCAACTTGGACAGGATACTGCTATCTCTTGGCAATCTCTTCGGTGATCGATTGCTGATGGAATGACTGACGAGGAGTAAAAGGAGCAGGAGCATCTACACCAGCAGAAGATGGGAATGACACACAGCCCCCTTCGGCTGAGGTGGTGGAGCCTTGATTGCTTGAAACTCGGAACGTGCCACTGGGCGATTGAGCAGTTGCTGCAGCAGGCTGGACCACCACATCGGAGCCACGGTTCTCCCAGGCCACTGTATGCATATGTTAACACAGGGCCATAGTGCCAACATTTGCACCCTGGCCATGGTTAACTTTTCGCCCACAGATTCGAGATATGGCCACGTTCACCTCCTTTGGCACTTTGAAAAAACAACTGCCACTCGGCCGAGTAGGTGAATTTTCCCCCAACAGTCCACGCTGTCTGACTGCTACCGTCGCTGCCTCCGTGAACCCCTGCACCACAACTTCCCAGGCAGGTATGCTGCTTCCAAGCAGGTGGTCTACCCCTGGCACATTTGGCTCCCGACCTCCCACTGCTGCAACCCTGCTTACTCCCAGCCATGCTAAAACCTTTCAGGCACAGCCGCTGTCTCACGGGCAAGCTGCTATTCTCTTCTCCTGATGATGATGAACCCCTTTCTGCACCCAGCTCCCAAGTGCAATCAGCTTTATCACCATTGAGTAGTGTCTGCACATCACCGAAGTCCTTCTCATCGGTCTCTGGGTTAGGAGCCTGACTGCTCGCAACACCACCTCCCACGCCACTCTCCTCATCACTATTTGCCCGCCTAGTGGAGGAAGCAGCGGATATCTCCTTCAGATTTTGGCTGGGCAGTAGCTGCTGACTGTCCTCTAGTAGCTCGTCCTCGCTGTATAGTGGAGCTGAACCCACAGCATAGCATATGTCTGTGGCTGAGGGAACAGCAAAGGACAGAGGCAGGTTGAGGACAGTTGAGGGCACTGGGCCTGCTCCCAGGCCATGCCAACTAAGGGTTGTGTCTGACGAACCCACTGATTGTTGTCACTTGGAATGAGGTGGAGGACCAAGTTAACAATCAAGAACCGCTGGGTTGCTGGTCAAGAATCGACTGTTAGATGACACTGGGAGATCAGGCCTCTTGCTGCGACTCTTGCTGCCATGCCCCCTTACTCTGCTGCTACCTGTGCCTGCGCCAGAAACATTTAGGCCTCTGCCACTCCTCTACGCATGGCCTGGCACATCTCTTTGTCAGACATACTTTTAGCTGAAAACAATAAATTAAAAGCTAATTAAAACACCCCTAAAAGCAACAAATATATTTTTATTTTTGTACTCAAATAGGCCACTAAATGATTTAATCGCAAATAACAGCAACAGTGAACTGTGTATATATTTTTCTTATAGTCCAGAAATACGTCACTAAACGCTTTTAACCCAAATTACTGCAGAAGTGAACTGCGTATATATTTTTCTTGTTGTACAGAGATACTTCACTAAACGCTCTCAGCAAAGATAGCTGCGGAAGTGAACTGCACATATATTTTTCTTTTTGTAATGAAATAGGCCACTAAACGCTTTTACCCCAGATAACAGCAACAGTGAACTGCGTATATATTTTTCTTGTTGTACAAAAATATGTCACTAAACGCTCTCAGCACATATAGCTGCAGAAGTGAACTGCGTATATATTTTTCTTTTGTAATGAAATAGGCCACAAAACGCTTTTACAGCAAATAACGGCAACAGTGAACTGCGTATATATTTTTCTTGTAGTACAGAAATACGTCACTAAACGATTTTAACCCCAAATAAATGCAGAAGTGAACTGCGTATATATTATTCTTTTTGTAATATAATAGGCCACTAAACGCTTTTGCCGCAAATAACGGCAACAGTGAACTGCGTATACATTTTTCTTGTAGTACAGAAATACGTCACTAAACGATTTTAACCCCAAATAACTGGAGAGGTGTACTGCGTATATATTTTTATTGTAGTAGAGAAATACTTCACTAAACGCTCTCAGCTGATATAGATGCAGAAGTGAACTGTGTATATATTTTTCTTTTGTGATGAAATAGGCCACTAAACACTTTTACCGCAAATAACGACAACAGTGAACTGCATATATATTTTCTTGTAGTACAGAAATACCTAACCGTATCATTTTGGGATGTTTGTTGTGCATGGGACATATATGCTGTATGATTGCCATGTGTGTGAGCTTGCCAAGCTCCATAGCTGCCAGCAAGTTACGGCCATTATCAGACACAACAACCAACAATGCCTGGTTGTAGGTTGAGTGGTGAGAGCCACAGCTCAGTCTGGTCCCTTATACCCCGCCACAGCTCTGCAGCGGTATGCTGTTCGTCACCTAAGCAAATGAGTTTCAGCACGGCCTGTTGCCACTTTCCCACTGTCGTGCTAAACTGTTTCCAGCTACTGACTGATGGCTAACTGGTGCTGCAAGATGAGAATTCAGAGGTGGAAGTGGAGAAGGAGAAGGGGGGTTTGCTGCAACTAATGTAGGTGGTGCTGAAAATCCTGATGGAATGGGGGCCCGCAATCCTTGGCGTTCGTAGCATCTGTGCCATCCCAGGGTACGACTAGCTACCGGCCTCCACAAGGTTCACCCAGTGAGCCATAACGGAAATGTAGTGTCCCTTGTCAAAAGCACTTGTCCGTGTGTCTGTCGTTAAGTGCACCTTCCCAATAACTGCGGTGTTCAGGGCATGGGTGATGTTATAGGACACAATTGCTGGTGTAATGCTGGGACGGATCCTTGAGAAAAATAGTGGCAGCTGGGGACTGAGTAACGAGGGACTTCCGCCACCATGTGGCTGAGGAAAGCCACATTGTCCACAGGCCTAAATGGCAACATTTCTAGGGCTAGCAATTTTTAAAGGTGTGCCTTTAGCGCTATGGCCTGTGTGTGGGTGACTGGGTATTTGCGCTTTCGTTCAAAGGCCTGGGTTAAGGACATCTGTACGTGGGCCTATTTGGTGTGGCTTGCCTTCTCCCTTTTGCCATCCCATAGCCTCTTCCTGCCTGTTGCCGTGCTGTGGATCCCTCCCCCTCTGTACTGCTGTCCTAACTTGTCTTGCCACCTTTCCCAGGTTGGGAATTGTCCACCACCCCCTCTTCCACTTCCTCCCTCAGTTCATCCTCCTGACTTGTGTTTTTGTCCTAACAAGACCCTCACTTATTGACAACTGTGTCTCATCCTCATCATCCACCTCATGAAACACATTGCCATTCCCCACCGTCATCTTCTTCTGACTGTGGATGCTGAAGTGTTTGGGAATCAGTACACAAGATCTCCTCATATCCCTCTTTAGGGAGGGTCAGCTCACCTGCAGGCCCTCACCTACAATATTTGAGAAGGTCAGCTCACCTGCAGGCCCTCACCTACAATATTTTAAAGGGTTAGCTCACCTGCAGGCCCTCACCTACAATTTGTTAGAGGGTCAGCTCACCTGCAGGCCCTCACCTACAATATTTTAGAGGTTCAGCTCACCTGCAGGCCCTCAACTACAATATGTTACAGGCTCAGCTCACCTCCATGCCCTCAACTACAATATTTTACAGGGTCAGCTGAGGGCACTGGGCCTGCTCCCAGGTCATGCCAACTAAGGGTTGTGTCTGACGAACCTATTGATTGTTGTCACTTGGAGTGAGGTGGATGACCAAGTTAACAATCAAGAACCACTGGGTTGCTGGTCAAGAAACGACTGTTAGATGACACTGGGAGATCAGGCCTCTTGCTGCGACTCGTGCTGCCATGCCCCTTACTCTGCTGCGATCTGCAGGCAGAGTATGACCTAATTACAAAAACTGGCTGGTACCATTGTCATCATTATCCTCTTTCTCCTCCACCTTCAACTCCTCTTCTTCCAATGGTAGATGCTCATCCTCATCCTCCACCTCCATGGCAGTTTCTCCTTGTGGGTCCCTAATAGCAACAGTGCGATAAGCAAGATGCAGTAGCTGTTCTTCTAATGTTCTCCTCCACAGCAAAACTGTGAGATAAATATGACGAGGATGAGATTGTTCATGCAGCAGTTGTCCCTGCTGACAAACCTTGCGGTTTCTTCGAAGGATTCAGCACCCGACAGGCATCTTAGATGAGCTGCCACTGCCTGACCTCAAAACAACACATGCTCCCTGCTGCTGTCTGGTGCATGACAAATCATTAACGAGTATGTGCAATGTTGAATTTCAGTGAGTTGAAACATAGCCCCACCTGCTCCTAGAGGCTAATTTACATATTATAAAATGACGTTTTTAGCCTAAATATACATCGGATTTTTATAAAAAGACATTATCAAGCTGCTCTGACATTAGCACATAGCTAATGTCAGACAGCTTATAATGTCAAAACTTGATGACAGAAACCCTTTAAGGCTTTCCATCAGCCTCTCATCCCCTCCTCCCTTTTCTTGTGATCCTCCATCTTCTTCCTTCCTCATTTTTTCCCTAGGCAAAATAACAGTAAAATGGCACTGGGCACCGTTTTTACACTATTTGTCCATATTTATTTTCATACTCTCCACAAATACATGGTGACTGTGAAGAAAAAGGCATTATTTTCATACTCTCTCCACAAATACATGGTCACTGTGAAGAAAAAGACATAAGGTAGGTATAGTATCAGCACTATGGTTATTATTGTAAAAAAATCTGTGTCTGTGATTGTGAATTATGTGATGTAAGATGGAATGATATACATTGATACAAATATTAAGTGGTATAGCTTTAAATGCTGCTGCACCACCCACTGGAAATGATTATCAGTCTGACTGAGTCTGCTAGTCCATAGCTAAAATTTATTTTTTGTCTTGTCAATCTAACTAACTAGCTCAGTTTTTTTGGAAAATTTGTAAATTTGTAATTAATTTTATTTATTTAGAATCTCTTTGCTAATCTCTAATGGATTACACATCCATGTTTTTCATATAGATATTAGTGAAGATTTATAAACATGAACATCAGTTGCTTAGAAATTTTTTGGACTGTGCCCTCCCTACCACCACACATACACCATGAGTGCCTACACTTCTACGATTGTTTTAGAGATTGGTAAGGGTCTCACTGCTCAGATCAACGCTGATCTAAACTTTTAGTTAGTGACCCTTTAAAGTGAATTTATACCTAAAACTTTAACATCTGTATATTAGGGAAGTTATATGTCTTTACTTACATAAATATTGTCTTTTTTTAGCTGTTACAAAAAAATTGGGCTAATTCAACAGGAATTGCAGCTATATTAACTTTGAGTAAAAAAAAAAAAAAGCTACATAAAGTTTCAGAATACAATTAGAATTTCTTTCTTGATTTTCAGACCGTTATGATATTTAGTTCATTAACTTCTAGTTTCAGACTTTTTTTTCCATGAGAGTGTCTTTCTCCAATTAACACAAGCAGGATGTTAGTTCTGGGAATCCAGGTTGTTTACACCAATTCTCACATTTGGTGCACACAGCGGAATTTCTTTGCCTATTCTCGAGTAGTTATGTCGCGAACATAAAATTTTCAGTTCGCAAACAGCGAACGCGAACTTCCGCAAATGGTTGCAAACGGGCGAACCGGGCGAACCGCCATAGACTTCAATTGGCAGGCGAATTTTAAAACCCACAGGGACTCTTTCTGGCCACAATAGTGATGGGAAAGTTGTTTCAAGGGGTCTAACACCTGGACTGTGGCATGCCGGAGGGGGATCTATGGCAAAACTCCCATGGAAAAGTACGTAGTGGACGCAGAGTCGTGTTTTAATCCATAAGGGCATAAATCAACTAACATTCCTAAATTGTTTGGTATAACAGGCTTTAAAACATCCAGTGTGTGTATACGATCAGGTATGATGTTGTATTGATTAGGTAGTCTAAGGGTTACGCCCACTTTACAGACATTGACAGACCAAACTCCCCTTTTAATGCACCGCAAACAGTTCATTTGCACAACCGCAAACTCTCATTTGCACAAGGTTGGATACCAAGCTAGCCACGTCCCGGTGATGTCATTCAAGGTTTCTACCTCCACCCAGCCATGTACAACACCAAGGGTCCCCAAAAGGTGAATTGAATTGATTTTTGAACGGGGAGATGGTTAAAGAAAACTTTGGCTCCATCCCCTTTGTTTTTATCCACGGTCACTGCGTCTGCGCCGTGCAATTTACTGTCACACCCGATATGAGTGGTATTTTCTGTAGTACTATTCTCATCAGTTTAATCCTCTAACGTCCCCAACTCCGCAATCTGGTGGCCATTTATTCAATAGATTTTTCGAACGGGAGATGGTTAAAAAACACTGGCTCCCTCCACTCTGTTTTAATCCACGGTGACTGCGTCTGCGCCGTGCAATTTACTGTCACACCCGATATGAGTGGTATTTTCTGTAGTACTATTCTCATTAGTTTAATCCTCTAACGTCCCCAATCTGGGGCCATTTATTGAATAGATTTTTCGAACGGGGAGATGGTTAAAAAACGCTGGCTCCCTCCACTCTGTTTTAATCCACGGTGACTGCGTCTGCGCCGTGCAATTTACTGTCACACCCGATATGAGTGGTATTTTCTGTAGTACTATTCTCATCAGTTTAATCCCTGTTACGTCCCATATCAGGGATTGCCTTTTGTGAAAAAAAATTTAGGCCGGGTACCTTCGACTGCCTTCACAGTGACAGACCAAACTCTCATACACCAAACTGAATTGATTTGAGGAACCGGGAGATGGAAAAAGCAGCTTGGTCAGTCCTCATACTCCCAAATTGGGGCACTGCGCGTGCACAGAGCAATGTGCTGTGACACCCTATATGAGTGGTGTCTTAACTAGTACTATTCCTATCAGTTTAATCCCTGTTACGGACCCTATCCGGTCGAATTGATTAACCATTGTCGAATTAGCGAACCATTACGACATCATGAAATAATTTAGTTCTGAGCTCTGTACTTGCTTTGTATTGGAATTGATGGGGATTTTTTTAATTGTCTGCATCATTTCTAATAAACTATTAAGAGACTCGATTATGATTTTTTTATTTAAAAAAACACTGCTCTGCAAAAATGCTCAGAAAGACCGACCCATCACTATCCCTAGAGTTGACCTGCCTCAACCAGTGACTGGCTTAGCAGGCATTTCCTAGAGTTTTCAGCATGTCAAGCTGGAGCAGGAAGTGCAGAGCAGCAGTGGAATGGTAGCAGCTGGGGATTGGTGGTGGTAAATAACCAATATTCTGGTATTTTTAACATCTTCTTTTGGTATTTTTATCATCTGGTATTTTTAAAATTTTGTAAACCATTTACAATGTTGTGTGGATTAATTTTCTATGATGTGTGTCCTTAAAGCTGGCAAATCAATTCTTCTATTCTAAATTTAAATTCTCAATGTTCCATGTGAAAAAATATGCAAATATCGGTTTTATATCTCTATTTGTAAACTATTTCTAACAATACTTTCTATCTGTAAAATATTAAAAATAGGTCTGTATACTGTATGTAAGTCATAAGAATGCATATATTAAAGTTTATTTTGTAAACCAAGTGCATTCATTACATTTTGCATACTGTAATAGTAATGTTGTCCTATCCCTGGGGTCTATGTGGCGCTTGACAGGCAGTTAAGCACCTTCACACTAGTCAATAAAAGAGAGCGTGTGGAAGTCTGTTGCTTTATTAACCAAATTTTGGATTACGGTGAAATTCAGGAACAAAAAAAGAATATACGTGCCATTAGACTACAGCATAAACATAGGAACAGGTCCACAATGCTGTATATGTTGTAGTCTGCAATTATTAATAACATACAGTAACATGCTAAGCCAAGTTATAAAGAAACAACGCAAATGTATGAGATGAGCAAATTGATTCTACGCATTTGGAATTCAGATCAATTTTGCTCTAGTTTTAAGTTTTTGGTGGTCGGCTTGAACTGTTTAACCAGTGCTTTTTCATAGTAAGATTTTCTCTTGGTGGTAGCCTCAAACTTTTCAATCACCTATTGTGAATAATGTTTCATCTATGCATTATACAGTCGTTATCATTTATTGTAATCCTACCAGTGATGACAGTGAGGTGACTGCTGAAAAGTAATCAAAACCAGAGCAGGAATTTCAGACTGGCTTTCTGCTAGTAGGTAGTATGAGGTTCGCAGAATTTAATTTTTTAATATCAGTGGAATGCAAATTAAAATAGCATCACCAAAAATTCTTCAAAAAATATATTTAGCATAATAACTTGATTTAAAAAATATGTCCGTTTCTGATTAAACATTTCCTTTAAAGTCATATAAATCTAGGTACACAATACTTACATTTTGGTGCCAGTAAAGTATGGAATAGGTAACTATTCATGTTAAGGGTACTTTCACACAAGCGTTAAAGTTTTCCAGTATTGAGTTCCGTCCTAAGGGCTAAATACCGGAAAAAAAAACAGATTTGTTTTGTCCTATTGCATTCTGAATGGAAAGCAATCTGTTCAGTATGCATCAGGATGTCTTCTGTTCCGTCCCTTTATGGTATTGGGCTGGAGAAAATGTCGCAGCATGCTGGGGTTTTTTCTCCGGACAAAATGCTGGAACACTTGCCGGAATGCCAGATTCGGCATTATTTTCCATTGAAATGTATTAATGCTGGATCCGGTGCCAAGTGTTCTGGAAATTGCTGCACCTATCTCTGGTTCTGTGTTTGTTTTGAATTCTTGCCACATCCACATAAATTTCATCTTATGTAGGATGTCCATTGTGGTACTTGTAGTCCGTTGCTGGCATCATCCATTGTATGCATTTTTTGCTGGTGATTGCCATTAGCAACGGACTACAAGTGCAGGATGTGCTCCCCTACAGAAATGCACAACTGCATATGGGTATGAGCACATCCTGCTTTCTTATCACCACACTTTTTGATGGTTTATATATATATGTATGGAGGTGTATAAAACTCCAATTTAAATGTGCCTGTTTTTCATCTTCAGGTCACATTTGGGTGCACCTGCTTGGCCTTGGGCTATATCAGTCAGTCTTGGGTAGGGCTCATAGACACCTCCCACCTCCCATTGCAAGCATGGCCACATGCTGGAGGTAACAGAGGAGATGTTTGTGAGTTGTCCTAATGCTCCTGTAATTGCCCACTGGCCCCTGATATCGCCCATATGGCGCAGGTAGGTGAGTGTTAGGGCCCACGGGCTACTTGAGAGACCTTGACGCTGGTGCCCGAGGCTTAAGACACGTCCTCCTAGTAGGATATGTCGAACTAACTCTCAATTTTTAACATCAGTGTGAGGGTTTAGTGTCACGGCAGTGTGCACCTATCTCTGGTTCTGTGTTTGTTTTGAATTCTTGCCACATCCACATAAATTTCATCTTATGTAGGATGTCCATTGTGGTACTTGTAGTCCGTTGCTGGCATCATCCATTGTATGCATTTTTTGCTGGTGATTGCCATTAGCAACGGACTACAAGTGCAGGATGTCTCCCTACAGAAATGCACAACTGCATATGGGTATGAGCACATCCTGCTTTCTTATCACCACACTTTTTGATGGTTTATATATATATATGTATGGAGGTGTATAAAACTCCAATTTAAATGTGCCTGTTTTTCATCTTCAGGTCACATTTGGGTGCACCTGCTTGGCCTTGGGCTATATCAGTCAGTCTTGGGTAGGGCTCATAGACACCTCCCACCTCCCATTGCAAGCATGGCCACATGCTGGAGGTAACAGAGGAGATGTTTGTGAGTCGTCCTAATGCTCCTGTAATTGCCCACTGGCCCCTGATCTCACTGCCACCGATAGTTTAACAACAAATTTATTTTTATTGTTGCTGTGGCTGGTTCAGTTAAATATTAAATCATGTATTTTAAAGACTAACCATTTTTTTTTTTTTTGTTACAGGGTCGACAATCCCGTTTCGGCGGCGGGCAATCAGGGACCGCTACAAGAAAGACTTTAATGAGGAACTTCAGTGCCCGAGTGTTTTGGGAGGAACCTCAAGGCAGGCATATCACTATACTGCCACCTTGGGGTTCCTACGAAGAACCCTAGAGCTGCAAAGGTAAGATATTAGGTTTATAGAGATTATGAATTATGTTATCCAATCTATGTGTATGGCCCAGGCAGACTGTCATTTGGCACTCTGTTTTGGACATCCACATAGTATTTTGTGGAGTAGAGATTAGCGAAGCGTGCTTCAGATTATACATCTGAAGTTGCTTTCACAAAATAAATTCATACTGTACATAGATACTTCTCTGTACACTAATATAATGTATGGGCTCTATCTATGTACACTATTTGTTCTTTGCTTTACAGAACATCAAGCAGTACTCGGGCGCCCAAAGTTTCACAGGAGGCGGTTCCTGATGGGCCGGCCACCACGGGTCCCTCTCGTTCAGCTCAAGCAACTGGTCAGGACCTCAATGTTCCCCTACCTGTGCCCTCTGGTGACGCAACGATGGCCACATTAGCCACACTATTTGAGGCCCTCATATGTCACCAGAGGACAAGTAGGAGCCGTCAGGCGGACTACGAGGATCTCACAAGGCTCGTTTGCGAGTCCTTGATGGGATTCACAAAGAGAGTTGCCACTTTGGAGAATAATTTGTGGCGTCTTCAGTAGTTGGCATTGTTGACGTCGCAAATGTCCGGTGCATCACTATTTTATATCGTTACTCCCCATGATGGAACAGTTCACGCCTGACCAACTGTTTGAGGTCAGAAGACAAGTGGAATGTGTCTTGTGGCAAGTGCAACACCTCCCCACATCCCTTCCCCCGCCCCAGCCCCAGCCCTATCCCCCGCCCCAGCCCTATTCCTCCGCCCCAGGCCTATCCCTCCGCCCAAGCCCTATTCACCATCCCACACCTATCCCCATCCCACACCTGTCCCCCCTTCCCATCTGCCGAATCCCCTTCCCAGCCTTCCCATCCCCCTTCCCAGCCTCCCCATCCCCCTTCCAGCCACCCCATATTCCTTTTCAGCGACCCCATCCCCTTCCCAGCGACCCCATCCCCCTTCCCATACCCCATCCCAGTCTCTAACCCTGAGCTATTTCCTCACCACTTTTCTCCCTCTCCTCATCATTACTATCCTCCAAACTCTTTCACCACTCCCTCTACTCTAGCTCGGGAAATTCCATCTCCTGCCCAATCCTCAACTTTAAATACTACCTCTGTAGCACTTCCCCCAACACGCACTTATTTGTTCACAGTGGCAGAAGAACAACAGGACGGAGGGGTCCAAAACCGTGAATTGCCCTCCACCTCCCACCCTTCTACTTCCTCCAGACCTTTATATAGGCAACTGTAAATACTTTTTTAAAAAATGTATGTTTTTTTATATATTTATTTTTTCAAAATGTTATTTATTCTTAAGCAATGTTATTTGTATTTCTAAATGTATTTGTTTTTTGTTTAACGGGTTTTTAAACAAGTAGATCCAAAATGGGTTCTTTTGGAAGCTTTAAAATTTTCCCGGAACTGGCGTAGCAACACAAGTATTTGTCTCTTCTCCAGCATGGGGAGATTTCGTTTACAATCAGTAGTGTGTAGAAGAGAGGCCTGACATAATCTCCCAGTGCGGTCCTAAACTTTCAATACTGGACAACTGGCTGTCTTCAGGTATCTGCTCGACATGTAGCAGCTCTTTTATGAGGAGGTAGTTTCTATTCTCAGTTGAATTGGTTTGGTGAAAATTTGTAATTTGTCTGCCAGAATGCCGAATGTGCATTCCACCATTCTTCAAGCCCTGGTCAGGCGGTAGTTAAATACGCATTTGCTCCGGTTTAATCCGCGGCTGGAATACTGTTTAATTAGATTGCCACACATCTGAAACGCCTCATCATCAACCAACACAAATGGCATGGTGGGAGCATCTGTACCTCGTAGTGGTTGAGGTGGTGGAAAATCAAATTGTCTATTGTATAGCCTTCGCCCCATGTAAGAATTTTTAAAAACCATGGAATCATTGGTTCTGCTCAAACATCGATTGCCACAAAACGGTACTGGGCATCAGCAATTGATCGAAAAATATTTTTTGTAGTTAAAGTACTCAGAGTCAGAACCAATGCCTTGGGGCTTAATAATACATATATGTTTCCCGTCTACTGCTCCAAAACTGTTGTTTGGAAACTGGCACACCTCCCAAAACTTTTCAGAAACTTCAATCCACTGTTGTCTACTTGGATGTGGGATAAATTCCGTATGCAGCTGCTCCCACAAAGCATAGCATGTATCCTTCACAATCAAGGAAACTGTGGATATTCCAAGACAAAACTGATAATGGAGGGACGTAAAACTTTCTCCTGTTACCAGAAATCTATCAGAAGAAAATAAAAAAGAATGCAAATAAAAATGAGCAAATATGTAAAAAAATTACCACAAAAAACATTGCAAGCTATATAATTTGGATGGCCTTGTTTTGGGACCTTAAACTGGTCATACCACCGTTAAATGCTCAAATGCTTTCCTTTGTTCTGTGGTCATTTTGACAGGGCAAACAACATTTTTTGCAAATCCAGTGATGGAACGATAGGCGTATGATTCTGACTAGCATTGCTCACAGTACTGTCAACGTCTCTAATGGTTGAGATATAGGTTAAATCCTGACCATAGTAGTCGTTGAAGTCACATTGAACAATACTAATGCAGAGCCTCTAAAGCCCTTGACCTGCGCAATCAAGATCTGCACTAGGTAGTGATGAGCGGCAGGGGAAATATTTGAATTTGCGATATTTTGCGAATATTTGGGCGAATATTCATCATATATTTATTTTCTTGATTGCGAAAATCTGCAGTGTAATATTCGTGTATTGTTCAAGCAATACAGGTGTGGGTCACTTTTGCTCCATTTTTCAAGCTGCTAGAAGTTTCCTGAGAGTGGAGAAAATGGTTGGCACGGCAGAACATTTACATTCAGATAGAGTGCTCCAATATATTCTCAATTGCACAAATCGGCAATTGATGTGCATATTTTTGCGCAATATGGGCAACTTCACATTTTAGCAGGTCTGACTACATATTACTGATTAATGCACTAAGTATTGTTGTGAACTTGTGACATCACAGCACTGTAGCTTGTATCTATGGACAGCAGAACTTATCACCCTTCCTAACACCCTGCACTGGAACACTGGAACTGCTACAATCAGCTACACTATATCACTATCTTACCTACACTGACAATCTCACACTAACTATCTTTAACCCCTTAAGGACACGGCCCTATTTCACCTTAAGGACCAGGCCATTTTTTCAAAATCTGACCATTGTCACTTTATGTGGTGATAACTTTAAAACGCTTTTTCTTATCCAGTCCATTCTGAGATTGTTTTTCGTCACATATTGTACTTCATGACAGTGGTAAAATGAAGTCGAAAAATTTCATTTTTATTTATAAAAAATACCAAATTTACCAAAAATTTTGAAAAATTTGCAATTTTCCAAGTTTCAATTACTCTACTTCTATAATACATAGTAATACTGCCAAAAAAGTTATTGATTTACATTCCCCATATGTCTACTTCATGTATCGATCATTTTGGGAATGCTATTTCATTTTTGGGGACGTTACAAGGCTTAGAAGTTTAGAAGCAAATCTTGAAATTTTTCAGAAATTTTCAAAAACCCACTTTTTAGGGACCAGTTCAGGTCTGAAGTCACTTTGTGAGGCTTACATAATAGAAACCACCCAAAATTACCCCATTCTAGAAACTACACCCCTCAAGGTATTCAAAACTGATTTTACAAACGTCATTAACCCTTTAGGTTTTCCACAAGAGTTAATGGCAAATGGAGATAAAATTTCAGAATTTCGATTTTTGAAAAATTTTCCGTTTGAATCCATTTTTCCAGTAACAAAGCAAGGGTTAACAGCCAAACAAAACACAATTTTTATTGCCCTGATTCTGTAGTTTTCAGAAACACCCTATATGTGGTTGTAAACTGCTGTATGGCCAAACTGCAGGGCGCAGAAGGAAAGGAGCGCCATATGGTTTTTGGAAGGCAGATTTTGCTGGACTGGATTTTTGACACCATGTCCCATTTGAAGCCCCCGATGCACCCCTAGAGTAGAAACTCCATAAAAGTGACTCCATCTAAGAAACTACGCCCCTCAAGGTATTCAAAACCAGTTTTACAAACTTTGTTAACCCTTTAGGTGTTCCACAAGAGTTATTGGCAAATGGAGATGAAATTTCGAATTTCTATTTTTGTTACCTTGTCTCAAAAAAAAGTGTAATATAGAGCAACCAAAAATCATGTTTACCCTAAAATAGTACCAACAAAACTGACAGCTTATCCCGTAGTTTCCAAAATGGGGTCACTTTTTGGAGTTTCTACTGTAGGGGTGCATCAGGGAGCTTCAAATGGGACATAGTGTCAAAAACCAGTCCAGCAAAATCTGCCTTCCAAAACCATATGGCGGTCCCTTCCTTCTGTGCCCTGCCGTTTGGCCATACAGTAGTTTACGACCACATATGGAGTGTTTGTGCAAACAAGAGAATCAGGGCAATAAATATTGAGTTTTGCTTGGCTGTTAACCCTTGCTTTGTTACTGCAAAATGGATTAAAATGGAAAATTTGCAAAAAATAGCTGTTTTGGGACTGTTTTTATTTTTGTTATTTACATAGTTGAACTGACAGGTTAGATTGTGTGCTATTTCTATAGAGCAGGTTGTTACGGACACGACAATACCAAATATGACTACTTTTTGGGGTTTTTGTTTCAGTTTTACATAATAAAGCCTTTTTGAAAATAATTTTTTTAGTGTCTCCACATTCTGAAAGCCATAGTTTTATTTTTATTTTTGGGCGACTGTGTTATGTAGGGGCTCATTTTTTGCGGGATGAGATGGCGGTTTGATTGGCACTATCTTGTGGTGCATATGACATTTTGGTCGCTTGCTATGACACTTTTGGTGATGTAAGGTGACAAAATGGCTTTTGACACTGTATTTTTTTTTTTTGCAGTGTTCAGCTGAGGGGTTAGGTCATGTGTTATTTATATAGATCAGGTTGTGACGGACGCGCGATACATAATATGTATACTTTTTATTTATTTATATTAGTTTTACACAATAATATAATTTTTTAAAACAAAAAAATCATGTTTTAGTGTCTCCATAGTTTGAGAGCCATATATATTTTTTTTGGGCGATTGTCCTATGTAGGGGCTCATTTTTTGCGGGATGAGATGGCGGTTTGATTGGCACCATCTTGGGGTGCATATGACTTTTGATCGCTTACTATTACACTTTTTGTGATGTAAGGTGACAAAAAAATGGCTTGTTTGACAACGTTTTTATTTTTATGTTTACTGGCGTTCATCTGAGGGGTTAGGTCATGTTATATTTTTATAGAGCAGGTCCTTATGGACGCAGCGATACATAATATGTATACCTTTTTTTATTTATTTTGGTTTTACACAATAATATCCTTTTGAATGAAAAAAAATTTTTAGTATCTTCATAGTCTGAGAGCCATATATTTTTCAGTTTTTAGGCAATTGTCTCAGGTTGGGTATCATTTTTGCGGGATGAGGTGACGGTTAGATTGGCACTATTTGGGGGTCATATGACTTTTTGATCGCTTGCTATTACACTTTTTGTGATGTAAGGTGGCAAAAAATGGCTTTTTGACAAAGTTTTTATTATTTTTTTACAGTGTTTACTTGAGGGGTTAGGTCATGTGATATTTTTATAGAGCAGATTCTTACGGATGTGTAGATACCAAATATGTCTACTTTTAATTTTTTTTTACATTTAACACTAAAAGCATTTTTGAAACAAAAAATCATGTTTTAGTCTGAGAGGCATAGTTTTTTATTTTTGGCCAATTGTTTTAGGTAGGGGCTCGTTTTTTGGGGATGAGATGGCGGTTTGATTGGTACTATTTTGGGAGGCAAACGCCTTTTGATCGCTTTGTATTACACTTTTAGTGATGTAATGTGCCAAAAAATGGCTTATTTACACCATTTTTGGGTTTTTTTATGGCGTTCACCTGAGGAGTTCAGTCATGTGATATTTTTATAGAGCAGGTTTTTACGGACGCAGCGATACCTAATATGTGTAGTGTATTTTATTTTTTAATTTTTATTCAGTGTTATGTGTTTTTTTCATTTTTACTTTTTACATTTTTTTTTGACCCAGACCCACTTGGTTCTGAAAGATCCAGTGGATCTGGTGTCTGTATAATACAGTACAGTACACTATATAGTGCACTGTACTGTATTTTGTACTTTAGAAAGTCTGAATAGACCTTTAGCAGGTCTATTCAGACTTTCAGCACCATGGAGAGCAGGACGCTTCTGAAAGCGTCCTGTCTCCATGGCAACCATCACCCGCTGCCATAACTGGGCAGGGGGTGATGGATGAGGAGGAGTGGAGCACCCTCCCTCTGCGATCCCATCCTGTTGGGGGCTGCAAAGGCACAGCAGCCCCCGATGGGAGAGGGAGGAGCGCTCCTCCTGTTAACCCTTCCATACCGCGGTCCGTACGGACCGCGGTACGGAAGGGTTAAACGGCTGGCATCTGCAGCACAGATGCCAGCCGCTTTATCAGAGTGTCAGCAATGTGCTGACACTCTGATAGAACCACTAGACACCAGGGATAGATTACAGGGGAGGCGGGCGGGGATCGCAATCGCGATCCCGCCCGCCGCACCGCCCGCCTCCCGCCCGCCTCCGCGCCCGCAACCACCCCCTGCACCCCGCAGCCACAATATGATTGGGGGCTGCAGGGGGTTAAAAACAGTTTGGGGCATTAACTCTCTGATCCCGCGGTCATAGAGCGCGGGATCAGAGAACGCTAGAAGCGCTGCAAACCGCAGGTCTGAATTGACCTGCGGTTTGCAGCGATCGCTCATATGGGGGTCACAGGACCCCTGGGCATTGTAACAAGGTACCTGCTGAGCTGAGCAGCAGTGATCGGAACAACTCATGACGTACCGGTACGTCATGTGTCCTTAAGGACTCGGGAAACATGCCGTACCGGTACGTCAAGTGTCCCAAAGGGGTTAATAGATAGTTAGTAAATATATATATATATATATATATATATATATATATATATACTAACTATCTAATGTAATGTGACAGCAAAACACAGAGCACAGCTGTCTCTCTCATAACTGTAAAAACTGCCGAAAATGGCTGCTGGGGAGGTTCTTATATAGTAAGGGGTAGGCAACTTTCCTATTGGTTGCTAGGGATGTTGTTAAGCTCAGACAAAGACATTTCTGCCTTTCCATTGGCCCACAAGCAAGAATCAGTGAGGAATCATGTGTTCAGATGGAAAAAGAATGACGAATATTCATAAATACAAATATATAGCACTATATTCTAAATATTCGCAAATTCTCAAAGTGCCAATATTCACGATAAATATTCACTAGCGCTAGGTAGAGTACAGTATGAAATAAAGAAAATTTTCGTACCATGGGGTAGGGAAATATGTCTGGTTTCAGCTTTGAACCAGGAAAAATTACGTTAAAAAATTATACAAAAATAACAGTTAGTAGTAAAATATAAAAATGAAAAAACAAATTGCCTTATGGTAAGCATTAGGTGTTCTGCAGGTGTAACACTTCGACGGAAAGTGGTATCATGTCTTTCGATTTGATGTGACACCCTTTGTAACAGATCGTCAAAACTTTCGATGCTTATCCATAAGTAGTTATGAAACTTGTCTAGATAATTCTGCAGTTTGGGAAACAGAACTTCAAACGCTCCCCTTCTTATTATGGCAGAATTAAGCGGATGCACTCAATAGCGACGGCACTGTCTGGCTCGAAGAAGTCTTCACCACTAGGAAACAAGGAATAGAGCCTGAAATACAAACCGAATGTGGTCCGGCATCATCTTTGCTATCTTCTGAGGCAGCATCTAAGGGGTATGTGACCTTCAGTTGTCTTTTAGCCACTGTAGAATTTGCATATGAAATTGGTTCTTTTGATCTTTAAAAATTTAAATACCGGATCCGGTATTCCGTTTGAAACCGGATGATAACATATCAGACGGATCAGGTAAAAAAGATCTCTGTTTACATACGGTTTGCCGGCAGATATTTCCGGCAATGGACTAACGGTCGGGGGGGGGGGGGGACTATCCGTTTGCAAGCGGTTTGACGGATCCGGCAGGCATTTCTGCCAATGGAACTGCCTGCCGGAATCCAACAATGCTAGTGTGAAAGTACCCTGGTCCCTTAGGATACATTGCAGAAAAATAAAATGGAAGAGAACCCATAAATACAATGCTCCAGCTGGTATTACTGAGAAACCAAGCTACTTTGTTGTTCTGAATGTCAGTGAGGAAAGTGAAGGACCTTATTCTTTCAATTCAATTGCCTCTTTCTATTTTTAAATCCATTCATTAGAATTTTCTCTAATTATCTGCTTGGGTGTGTGTGATAACAGTGCATCCTGGTGCATTGTTCATAGCCATTTTATGCTTCAAGCATGTTAATGACATTGCCAGTAGACCTTCTCCAGAGATCCTACAATATATCTTTTGGCCCTAAACCTACAATCATGCCTCTGACTACTAAAATCACAGACTCCCTATAAAAAGAAAATCTGAAAATGAGAATTCCATGTAACAATTCAGCTTGCTCATTTCCATATCCCATTAAAAACAACCCTTATTTGCATTATAAGGACACAGCTGGAGAGAATGACATTTGCTAGATAAATACTGTTCTTAACCCACAAGATGTAGTTGATACTGAGCTATCTGGTACATACAGTAATTAGAATTAACATGTCATTGATATATCTAGAAAAAGAGTTTAACTCTATCACAACAGTTGATTTACAGGAGACTATACATTACTAACCAACCATCCACCAGTCATTATTCTACAGTTGAACAACCTATATACTTCTTAATAACCCTATAATTTTATATCTTTTATGAGGTAGGAGCTAAGTTATTTATCCTGACCTTCAAACCAAATACTGCAGGGTTCAGCAACCTCCAGCACTTCAGCTGTATGCTCCATTCACTTCTATGGGAGTTCTGAGAGCAATCAAGTGTTTAGGTTGGGAGTTATAGTTTCACTACAGTTAGAGTGCTGGAGGTTGTCAATCCCTGCCATACAGTTAAATAATACAATTCTATATACTTATAGCCACCATTATTTAATGCATTCTGAAAGTCTTTAGACCATTTTATATATATTTTATCACGTCCCCCCCAATTAATCTGCACTCCATCCCCCATAATGAGTAAGCAAAAACAGAACTTGTTAAGAAGAGAATAGACCGGCACTCGCTTTTAGATAATCTTGCTGTGATTTACTGTAACATTCCAGTGACGCGTTTCGGCATACAATCTGCCTTTGTCAAACAGTTTGACAAAGGCAGATTGTATGCCGAAACGCGTCACTGGAATGTGACAATAAATCACAGCAAGATTGTCTAAAAGTGAGTGCTGGTCTATTCTCTTCTTATCTTTATGGGATGCCTGCCCTGAGACACGCGCACCGCTGCTCTACTTCACCGCAGTGCCGATCGACATATTGTATTACTTTAGAAATGTTGTCAAATTTATTAAAAAGGAAAAACTAAAATTTTACATGGACTTAAAGGGGTTAACTAGTATCAACAACATCCCCCCCCCCCATGTGCCGGGCCCCTCCCCAGGGCGCTCCTGGTCCCTGCACCGCCACTTCTGCTGTACACGGATGAAAACATCAGGTGTCGGGAAGAGATATTCCTAAGAGGGGCGGACACATGGGGGCTGTTGTAGATACTGGATAACCCCTGTGTCAGGAGGGAGCAGCCAATGCAGTGCTATTGACTGCACCCCCTCGACACCGGATAGCTTCATCCGTATACATGGAGAAGCAGCAGTGGCAGTGCAGGGACCAGGAGCGGTACAGAGAGCGAGGAGCGGGGTAAGTATATTCCCAAAGAGGGGGCCGACACATGGGGGGCTGTTGTAATACTGGATAACCCCTTTAAGTATTCAGACCCTTTGCTATGACACTATAAATTTAACTCTGGAGCCTCCCAATTCTGTTGATAATCTTTAAGATGTTTCTACACCTTGATTGGAGTCCACTGGTGGTAAATTCAATTGATTGGACATCATTTGGGAAGATGATCCCCAAGTCTATATAAGGTCTCACAGCTGACAATGCATTTCATAGCAAAAACCAAGCCATCAGGAGAAAAGACCTGCCTTTAGAGCTTAGAGACAGGATTGTGTGGAGGCAGGGTTCAAAGAATGTCTGCATCATGACACTTTCAAGAGCTGTCCGCAGCACCAAACTAAGTAATTGGGGAGAACGATCTTGGTAAATGAGGTAACTAAGAACCCAATGGTTACTATGTCTGAGCTCCAAAGGTCCTGTATGCAGAGGATGAAGAACTTTCAGAAAGTCAACCATTACTTTAACGCTCTACTAATCTGGGCTTTATGGCAGATTGTCCAGAAATAAGCCTTTCCGTAATAAAAGACACATGCGAGCCCTGCTGGAGTTTGCAAAAATCACCTAAAGGGCTCTCAGACTATGAGAAAAAAAATTATCTGGTTTAATGAAACCAAGATTAAACATTTTAGCCTCAAATCTAAGTGTCATGTGTTGACGAAACTAGGAAATACTTATAACCTGGCCAATACAATCCCCACAATGACGTATGGTGATAGAAGCAGAATACTGTGGGGTGTGTTTTAGTGGCTGGGGCAGACAGACTTGTCAGTGTTAAGGGAAAGCTGAATGGAGAAAAGTACAGCTTTGTGGTCATGGCTACGGCCAAGAGATGGGTAGGAATATAAGTGGGCAAAAACCAAGTCAAGTAGGGTAGAAAAGGAACTTGAAAGGCATGTGCAAACTAACCCCTAAGCCAACTGCAAGGCGTCAGGGATCTTGAGTGAAAATTTGGGGTGTATGAGGCAAGATCAGAAGGAGACCTACAACCAATCTTGTGGATGACAAGGCCGGAGACATAATGCTCAATATTGCGGATACTGCCCCAAAGCGGAATGGAGGACTGGGAATACGTTGTGAAATGGATCATGAAAAACCACCTGAACCTTGTAAAGTTTTCAATCTAGTGCGAGTACTTGCAATGCCCTAGCCTCAGGAGATCGTGGAACCGAAACCGGACTGCCTAGACTATACAGGAATGAGGGCCAGAAAGAACCATGTAGATAGGAAGAGAATCCTTGAATAGTTCCCCAGACAACAGCTATCTGCTAGCCGTGGTCCGCACGTTGTTCTTCTGTGTACCCCTGAGAATTGTTTTAACGCCTGAGACGTGAAGACCGACCTACTATCTGAATCTTCTACCATGAGGGAATGCTGGACCTTGTCCAAACCCGATTCAACGTGGTTGTAGGGAGTCTGACGTTAGTGCGGCAAGAAGCTACGGAGCCATAAAGATTCTGTCTATGCCCTCCCATGAGTGAGGAAAGCAATTGCAGTGAAGCTACCGACAAAAATGAATTCCTGGATGTAGTAAAAGGCAAAGACTTTGCACGGGGACCTGGTTGACAAGATATGATCGACTACGATCAGAGACTGGAATGCTGGAGGAATTACCCTACTTGTTCCTCCTCTGGCAGGACCTGAACGAAAGCATGAACAATTAAAGCAAGACGAAATATCTGCGTAAGATATGACAATGATGCTGTAGGGTGAACCGGTGTTTGCAGACAAAAACAAAGTGAGCGATCAACATGGATTATTAGGAGATTAGGGAAGCAGGTATATATGTGATACATACGGGCCAAATCAGCCTAGATGCACAGATGGACAACCAACCAGGCAATCAGCCCAGCAGGACTGAAAACAGTTATCGGGCCCCCGAAGCCATGGGGCCAAAGCTGTCATCGGGCCCCCAAAGCCATGGGGCCGAGTTTTTTTTTTTCAACAAGAAATTATAACTATAATAAGTGATCTGAATAAGGTGCAGGTGAAATTAAACCATGAGACCTGGTGAAATTAAACAAACAAGACCTGACCGACGTGGAAAGTGACCCCAACATGAGTTCAACTGAGTGACCTGAAAAGACAAAGGGAAACGTGACAGAAAATGGAGATAATAACGGACATTAACTAAAATGAAACCTAAATAACATAAGCTGGCAAGCAGGTAAAGATGTGAGTCATTCAAAACTAAAAGCATAGCTGCACAGGTGGACAGACAACCATTGGTCAGACCCAAAACATGAAAAACGGTCATGGGGCCCCTGGAGCCATGAGGCCGGATCAGTCATAGGGCCCCCGAATCCAGATCAGTCATAGGGCCCCTGAAACCAGAGGCAGAAGCAGTCATAGGGCCCCCGAAGCTTAGAGACTGATCTGGATGACGTTGCGGTGACGATAAGTAATTAAACGTAAGCCGGATCTGATGGGATATGCAGCGGCTTGAATGATTGAATTGGCTAGAAGGGCCTAAGAAACCTAACTGCCAACAGGCGTTAAAAATATAGACATTAGTAATCCGAAGCACAGGCATACTAATGGTTTGCACCAATACTAATAAAAGAACTTGAAATAATAGGGAAATGACCTGCAATAGCAAGGGGTTGTCTATGTCTTGGAGTGCCCTGGTGTCCTTCAATACGTGAGCCGGATGGCGAGAGCCTTAAAAGTCCGCATCCAAGAACATATAAGAAATATCAAAAAGGTTTTGAAAAGCATGGAGTCTCCTTACATTTTAAAAAAGTACATCAGAAAAACCCAGAAGGTTTGAATTTTGTAGGGGTTGAATTGGTAAAGAGTAATTAGAGAGGTGGGAGTTTTTGAAAAAATAAATAGACAGGAAACTAAATGGATTTATGAGATTTATGAGACAGTTTACAGCCTTTTGGCCTAAATGTGGACTTTGATTTACAGGCAGTTTTAAACTAAAATATCCCCCTTGTTTTTTTGTTTTTGTTTTTGTTCTGTTCTTTTCCCTATATAACAATGAATGGTGATAAGGATGCGTCTATCCTGAGCAGTGTGAATTAATAAAGAAGGAAATGCCTTTGAATAGGAGCCCAGAGTGAAACTTTTATGCTGATATTAGGACAAGTTTTTTTATCTATGTTTTTATTTTTTCTCGAGCTTATGGATTTATCCAGATCATCTATAGGATACTGGAGCTGCAATTTTACTTATGGTTAGGCGGTATCCCATTGTTTTCAAACTATGTGAAGATCTAATGAAAAAAATGTTTAATGCAACAGGTGTGTGTTGATGCAAGGTGCGATTCAAAAGGATGGGGGAGGGAAAGGATGACGTAAGCCCCTGACGAAACAACGACCGTTGTTTGTTTCCGCGTCCGTTCTGTTTTTTTTCACGGATAGGATGCTTCCCCATTTATTTCAATAGGTCCGTCAAAAAATGCGGATGGTCAACCGTTTTTGTTCCACATCCGTGATCAGTGTTTTCATTCCGTCAAAAAAATAGTGCATGTCCTATTTTTTTCACGTTTGCGGACAAGGATAGGCATTTTTACAATGGATCTGCCATAAAAATCGGATCCGTCAAAAAACCGGTCCGTCATCCGTTTTTGACGGACGCAAAATTTCAAGGAGGAGCGGACGCGGAGGCAGGCAACGGTCGTGTGCATGTAGCCTTAACAAGAGTTTTTTTTGTGAGTATTTAATAAATGAATTTTCACTCAATTATGTGAAACTTCACTATGGTAGGAGCAATTATCATTTGCAGATTGTGGTGTGGAGGATCGACATTCTGTCCCAGGGAAGAGGAGATTTGGAGTCTGTGGTTATATTGGATATGTCTGTGCGCTATCTACCCCTGTGAGTATAACCTATTCCAAAGGGGCTAGGTACTAGACAGAACTTCACTATTGTTATTTCCTTAACCAGTTGCCGGATATGCCGAAACAGTGGATATCTGCAGACCTCGGGCCCTTGGTACAAAGGTCAAGGTTGAAAAACTGCTCCCAGTTCTTCTATTATAACGCATGGTCCCGATCTACTTTGTTCTTGAACTGATAAGTGTGAACTGAGCCCACAGCACTACAGTGATCTGCTGCGATTTAGACCTCTTACAGACTGGTGATAAATTTATTTTATTGTATCCACATTGGAATATACCATTAGTACCTTCAATATTAAAAGACTTGTTTGGTTTCAGGAGGAAACCAGGCAACACATATGATCCACCTTGTATTTTAAGTTCGGCGTCCAAAGTTCAGGTTCGGGTTATCGAAGCATCCCGTTATGGATTCCGCTACCACGGACCATAACGGTATTTGGAATTCATAAGGGGATTCTTCAATGAACCGTCATGTGATCAGTGCAGGGGGCATGGCTCAGTACTGGATTGGATAAGAGGTTGTATATCTCTTTGCTATCTTTTCAGCAAATCTGTCAGAGAGATACTCTAACAGCTGAAACCCTTAACTGTACTTTCCTAACAGCGGATAAAACAGCTAATAAAAACTCATTTAAAGGGTACCTATGAAACTAGCTGACCTGTTGAATGTGCGCTTGTTGGTCTCATGTTCATATATGTCTGCAGTGCTTAGAAGAATTTTGTTTTAATATATGCAAATTTGCAACTGACACACCCTCTGCACTTTGATTGATAGGGTCAAACGTTATAATGGTTTTACTGCCTTACCCTGTTAATCAAAGAGGCGTGGCAGTTGCAGAGAGAGCTGAGCATCCAGATGACCATAGCAGGGACCTCAACCTCGTCATATTCACTAGCGATTAGAGTGCCACTGCTGTCTACAGGTTCACATTCTTAACCACTGGATTCAGCGGGTGAGGCGTCCCCATCGCTTTCATTCATCACTGCCAGAATCCTGTAGGCCTCTTCAGCGGAATACCCCTTTTTTGCCATTTTGGACTAACTAAATTTAGGGGGTATTCCTCTGAGACTATCAAGGAAAAAGAACAAAAACAGGTTACAAGACACACAAATGTCCCACATAACAGTGGGAAAATGTCGGACCCTAATACAGTCCGCTCAGCAACATAACATAAATACTACAAAAAACAAACTGAGATCATTGGACCCAATATAACAAATAATTTATTGATTAAAAAATGTTGGTACAAGTATTGCAGATGACAACTGATCAAAAAGAGGGAAAATGTGTACATGACTCTCCTGAGGCACAGATGTATAACAAGTATAAATATAAGGGGTTGTCCAAAAAGACCCTTTAAGGAAAGGTAAAAATATTGGTAACCAATAGTGTGGGAACAAAGATCCTCAGGAGAGCCGTACGCCTCAACGCACGTTTCGGCTATGCCTTCTTCCGGGGGTGCAAGGAAAAAGAGCACACCTGCCTAGTAAAAAGGAGTGCTTGCGAAGTAAAGCTGCGATCGCTAATAAAGATCCAAAAAGCTCAAAAGTGATCTTTATAGCGGCGCAGCGATTTTACTGTGTTTTTGCAGTGATCAGAAAAAAATTAATTCTGTCACTGTGGTGGGGCGGACTGAACGCAAGTGTGCGCACAAGATCAGGCCCGATCGGGCGAACACTGCATTTTTTGTAGAGCCTAAGGTGACCCTAATGTACTGATATAGATCTGATTGCGATTAGTCTTGATCACTTACAGATACTATATAGTACTAGTACTGATTAGCGACAGCGATGACACTGATCAGTGACTAATCAGTGACTTTGGTGCGGTGGGCTGGGCGCTAACTACCTAACAAGTAGCTAACTACCTGGTGGTGATTAGGGACCCTTACAGGGGGATGATTAATGACAGAAGGCTGACAGGGGGGTGATCAGGGAGTCTACATGGGGTGATAAGGGGTTAATAAGGGGTTAATAGGTGACAGGGGGGGTGTAGTGTATGTGTGGTGCTTGGTGCTACTTACAGAGTTGCCTGTGTCCTCTGGTGGTGGATCCAAGCAAAAGGGACCGCCAGAGGACCAGTTAGCAGGTATATCAGACGCTATTTACAAAATAGTGTCAAACATACTACTTTCATTGGCTGTTTTAAAAATCTACAGCCTGCCAGCTAATGATCAGGGCTGTAGTTTCACTTCAGATCTGTGCGCCACTGTGAACGCGCGCGCGCACGTTCACCCGAAATCTCAGGTCTCACGAGATGGCCCAGTAGGGGACCAGAGACCTGAGAGTGCTACCGTCCAGACGCCTAACGGCGTTAGCATGACGGCAGCTGGTTAACAGTACATATTTATACTATGTATGGACACCAGATTTGGGGACCCAGAGCACGGATTTGGTTACAAAAATTCACAAATGCAGTATTAGACTGTTATAACTTGGAAATAATTATTTAAACAATGGATGCACAACTGTTTTTCTGGCCTAAAACACGGCTGTTTCAATAAAACCCCAAAATGTTTTTTTTTTACTGCTGTAAATTTAAATTAGATATTTATACCGTGTATGCACAACTGCTTTGTGAAGCAAGAATATTTCTTTTTTAACACAAAAAAAAATGCACTATTTCTCAGCTGTAATGTGAAATCGGTATTTAAGCAGTGTATTTCAAGATGCTCTGTGGATCAGGATTACCACTCTTTTGTCAAAAAATATACTTATGATGTATTTCACAGCAGCAATGGAAAATAGGTGGTTGTAATGGGTATTTCATACCCATTAATAGGTGGTTGTAATGGACTGTTTGGTGGACCTTGAATAATGTTTTTTTCTATAAAAACAAAGTAGCACTATTTCCATTCCGAAATATAAAATATGTCGTTGGACGGTGTATGCAGAAGTGTTTTGTGGACAAGGAATACATTTTTCCCCAAAATTACACAGATTCTCTATTTCACCGCAGAAATGTCAAATATATATTTTGGTGGTGTAAAATAGGCTTGGTGGATCTGGATAACCACTTTTTTTAACTAAAATACACTGATGCACTATTTGGTTTCTGAACTGGAATATACAGTTTAGTGCATAGTATACAAAATAGCTCTGTGGCACCACAGAGCCCAGGCTAGACAAATGGACTATGTCACCCCTTAAACACACAAAAGGCAATACAGAGGATTTGAGCAGCCAGAAAAAAAAGTTTTTCCTTCACTGAGCTACAAAATAGGATTAGGCTGATGTCCCTGGCTGGCTGGCAGACATGCAGTACACTGCAGTGCCTAAAATGACCGCCGACCCCCACCTCAGTAACAGATGGATTACTAAAATATCTCCCTGGCAGTGGCTGGGTACAGAAATGTTGGATTGCTGAGGCTCCCTCTCTATGTGCTTTATCTTGTGGATTAAAGTTGCACAGGTTCTTCAGATTTCTGCCCTATTCTGTCCCTGATCGCAGCACCAGCATTCTCTCCCTAAGCTCAAATCAGCAGAGTGACATGCGTCATTACGTGACTCCAGCTTATAAAGAGGCTGGGTCACATGCTGCACGCAGCCAATCACAGCCATTAGTAGGCATGGCTCTGATAGCTTCTTAGGGCAAGAAGTAAAATGCTTGCTGATTGGCTGCAGTGCAGCCCTTCAGAAAGTGGGAATAAATCGCCGAACAACGGACCCGTACCCGAACTGTTTTGAAAATGTTCAGGTTCAGGTCTGTGTCCCGAACACCCCAAAATTCGGTATGAACCCGAACTATACAGTTCGGGTTCGCTCAACACTAATTAGGAGCCCAGGTCACCTTTGATTCATCTCTGGTAAAACTTTTTTTTTAACGAACCTCTAATATGTAATGTTGCTCTGGTGTAATGTTGACATGGCAACAATTAAAATGTGAAGCATTGTTTTTAAGAGCTTGTTTGAGCTGGCATTTTTCCCATAACATCTGGCTTTCATTTAATAGGATTTACTTTCAAAGTTACAGGCACTAATTAATATTTATTCCTAATGAAACACACCATGCAACAGGAAAGAATACATGAAGACGAGCAAAATGTAGGGCTTCTGTTTACTGAACATTATCTAGTCTAATAAAAGTAAAAACAAACATTGTCATAATAAAAATGCGAGAAAAAGCAAAGAGAAAAAATGGTCTTGATAATTAGCATGCAAGTATTAATTCTTAACTGTACATGAATATATTTGTATTCCTACGTTAGTAGCTCAATCTGTATAATAGTAGTAATACTGTATGTAGCTTAAAGGGGTTCTGCAGTTTGTTTAAACTGATGATCTATCCTCTGGATAGATCATCAGCATCTGATCGGCAGGAGTCCGACACCTGGGACCCCCGCCGATCAGCTGGCTTAGAAGGCAGCAGCACTCCTGGAGTGCCGCGGCCTTTTCACTGTTTACTGCAGGCCCAGTGAGATCATGACTTGTATCAAATGGCCTGGGCATGGCTAAGCTCCATTCAAGTGAACAGGCCTTAGCCCCGCCATTGCAAGGCATCGGGACCTGCCTTCTATGGGGGCAGAGGAGATCCAGCCCCAGGCTAGGTCTCCTAGGCAACCTGCAATAATGCATTGCAGAGGTGATCAGACTCCCTAAGGTTGAAGTCCCATAGTGGGACAGAAATGAAATTTAAAAAGAAAAGTAAAAAAAGTGTTTTTAATAAAAAAAAAAATCCAATTAAAATGAAAAAAAACTTTTGATTTTATAATAAAAAATAGAAAAAAACAACAACACACACACATATTAGGTATGGACGTGTCCATAACGACCATCACTATAAACAGTGGCGTAGCTATAGGGGTCGCAGCGGTCGCAATTGCGACCGGCCCCTAAGTCAGGGGGGCCCACGGGGCCCCCTCCAGGAGAGACAGTCTAAAGCCCTATAACTCCTGACAAGTTATTTGAGGTCTTGAGGACCTTTTTCACTCAGCCAATCAGTGGCTGCAGCTGTGTCACATGTCAGGCCAGCGATTTCCTGCTGAGCCAATCACTGGCCTGACACATGACATAACTGTGGCCACTGATTGGCTGAGTGTGAAAGGTCCTTAAGACCTCAAACAACTTGTCGGGAGCCCAGAGAGAAGATACTAGGACCAGAGGAGAAGAGGAGCTGCTACCGACTGGACCAGGACCAGGTGAGCATAATGTTTTTACATAATATTAATAGAGCGGAGAACTGTGACATGGAGATGGGAGAACTGTGACATGGAGGGGAGGACTGTGACATGGAGGGGAGAAATGTGACATGGAGGGAGAAATGTGACATGAAGAGGGGAGAAATGTGACATGGAGGGCGATATGTGTCATGGAGGGGAGAAATGTGACATGGAGGGAGAAATGTTATATGGAGGGGAGAAATGTCACATTTCCCCACCATGTGACATTTCTCCCCCATGTCACATTTCTCCCTCTCATGTCACATTTCTCCCCTCCATGTCACATTCTCCCCTCCATGTCACATTTCTCCCTCCAAGACACATTTCTCCCCCTCCATGACACATTTCTCCCCCTCCATGTCACATTTCGCCCCCTCCATGTCACATTTCTCCGCCTCCCCCTCCATGTCACTGGACACCATTCGGCTAAGTTCACATCAGTGTTTGGCCTTTCCGTTCTCCTGCTCCATTATAGGAGCGGGAGAAAGGAAAGTACGCATTCGGCACATAACTGAGCTGAGCGGGAGCCAAATGGAGCCTATGGATCCCATAGACTATAATGGCGGCCGTTAGGTGTCCGCTCTGAAGATGATTTTGGAGCGGAGTCAAAAGTCCTGCATGCACAGCTTTTGTCTCCGCTCCAAAATCATCTTCTGAGCGGACACCTAACGGACGCCATTATAGTCTATGGGATCCTCAGACTCTGTTCGGCTCAGTTATGTGCCGAATGCATACTTTCCTTTCTCCTGCTACTATAACAGAGAACTCTTGCACCAGGGCCCATGAGCCTATAGCTACGCCCCTGACTATAAATATATTACATGATCCACCTCGCCGATAAACACCGTAAAAAAAAAAACTGTGTAAAAAGAAGCCAGTTTTGTCCCCTTACATTACAAAAAGTGCAGCACCAAGCGATCAAAAGGCATATGACCCAAAAATGGTACCAATAAAACCGTCACCTCATCCCACCAAAAACGAGCCCATACATAAGACAATCACACCCCACCAAAAAAAAAAAACACTATAGCTCTCAGAATATGGAGACGCTAACCCTAAGTTCACACTTGCGCGTTTTACAGCACGTTCGAACGCGCTGTAAAACGCTCAACACATGCAAACCAATGCTTCCCTATGGGACTGGTTCACACCTTCGCGTTTTACAGCGCGTTTGAACACGCTGTAAAACGCCCTACGCGTAAACAAGTACTTGAGCTTTTTATGGGGCGTTTGTCGCGCGTATTGTGATTGACACCACAGTAGTCAATCACAAGAACGCAGCGTCTGACGCAGTTTCCTATTTGCAAAACCGCGCTGTAATACGCGCGACTAAAACGCGCGTTTCAAGATCGCTCAGGTTTGAACCCAGGGTAAAACATCATTTTTTTTGTTTAAAAAATGCTATTATTGTGTTAAAGTAAAATAAATTTTATAAAGTAGACACATTAGGTATTGCTACGTCCGTAAAAACCAGCTCTATAAAAATATTAGTGTTGGGCGCGAATATTCGAATTGCAAATTTTAAAGGTGAATATCGCCACTTCGAGAATTCGCGAAGATTTTGAATATAGTGCTATATATTCGTATTCGCGAATATTCTAGTTTTTTTCCCCTCTGAGCTCATGATTACCGAATTGTACCGAATTTTAGGGTGTTCGGGACACGGACCTGGACCCGAAAATTTTCAAAAAGTTCGGGTTCGGGTCAGTTGTTCGGCGATTTCTTCCCGCTTTCTGAAGGGCTGCACAGCAGCCAATCAACTAACGTTTTACTTCTTGCCCATGCTTACTAATGGCATGGCTGTGATTGGCCAAGTGCAGCATGTGACCCAGCCTCTTTTAAGCTGGAGTCACAAAGTGCTGCACGTAACTCTGCTCTGATTAGTGTAGGGATAGGATGCTGCTGCTGTGAAGGCAAGATTAGGCAGGGAAAACTCAGCAAAAACACCTAATGAAGTAATCGATCTACAGCTGTGAATCGTTCAACTTATGCTAGTTAATTGCTCACTGGTTTTTATGCTGCACAGATAGTTTTTCTGTCATTTATTTCTGGGGTGATCGGCAGCCATTTTGTGTCTTGTGGTGCGCCAGCACAAGCTGCCACCAAGTCCAATAAATCATCAATAGTAGTTTTTTTTTGCTATATCCTACATCAGGGGCTTGGCTGTGCTTATTGTCAGTGTCACCCCTAGAAACTCAGGATAGAATTTTCTATATTTTATTGAGAGGTGAAATTCACTTCAAACAATAGCAATCCACAAAATATGGTGTTCCAGCTGTGGCTAGCCAAGTGTAATACTGTCTGGCAAAGAATATATATTTTTTATGGGGTGAAATTCAATTTCCAAAATAGCAATACCCTAAATCAGTGGTTTCTGCTGTGGCAGGACAAGTTTCATAGTGTCCGTCAAAGGATAGCTTTTGTTCTGGGGTGAAATTCAATTACCAAAATAGTAATACCGTAAATCTGGTGTTCCAGCTGTGACTGAAAGAGTTCCATAGTGTCCGTCAAAGGATATATTATTTTGTGGGGTGAAATTCAGTTGCAAAAATAAAAATACCGTAAATCTGGTGTTCCAGCTGTGACTGGACAAGTTTCATAGTGTCCATAAAAGTATAGCTTTTGTTTTGGGTTTAAATTCAATTACAAAAATAGAAATACCGTAAATCTGGTGTTGCAGCTGTGACTGGACAAGTTTCATAGTGTCCGTCAAAGGATATATTATTTTCTGGGGTGAAATTCAGTTGCAAAAATAAAAATACCGTAAATCTGGTTTTCCAGCTGTGACTGGACAAGTTTCATAGTGTCCGTCAAAGCATATATTATTTTCTGGTCTGAAATTCAGTTGCAAAAGTAGAAATACAGTAAAACTGGTGTTTCAGCTGTGACTGGACAAGTTTCATAGTGTCCGTCAAAGGATATATAATTTTCTGGAGTGAAATTCAGTTGCAAAAATAGAAATACAGTAAATCTAGCGTTCTAGCTGTGGCTGGACAAGTAGTTTAATAGTATCCGTAAAAGGACATATTTTGTTCTGGGTTGAAATTCAATTACCAAAATAGCAATACCGTAAATTTGGCGTTCCAGCTGTGACTGGACAAGTTTCATAGTGTCCGCCAAAGGATATATTACTTTCTGGGGTGAAATTCAGTTGCAAAAATAGAAATACAGTAAATCTGGTGTTCCAGCTGTGACTGGACAAGTTTCATAGTGTCCGTCAAAGGATAAATTATTTTCTGGGGTGAAATTCAATTGCCAAAATAGCAATACTAAAATCTGGTGTTCCAGCTGTTGCAGGCCAAGTGTAATCTGTCCGTAAAGGGTATATTACACTCAGCCTGCATCTCTAAGTGTATTTCTTTCCCTTAAAGGGTATATTACAGTAAGTGTTAAAATACAGCATAATCCTCTACATTTGCACACACTGTTTTGCATCTCTTAGTTTATTTTTTTCCATTAAAGGACATATTACACAAAGTGTTAAAATACAAGTGCTGAAAGCATATTCCTATATATTTTTTCACACGCTACTGTGCATCTCCAAGTGTAAATCTGTACGTAAAAGGATACCTTTCATCCAGGGCCTAAACACTAGGCCTACAATTGATATTCCCTTAAATCTGTGGTTACTGCTGTGCCTGGAATAGTGTAATACGGTACATAAATAGATAGCCAAATAGTGTTAGGTGCATGTAAAAAAACAGCCTGAATTTGAATTCAATACATTGGGCCAAATAATTTTTTTTCTTATTGTGGTGAACGGTAACAATGAGGAAAACATCTAGTAAGGGACGCGGACATAGTTGTGGTGTTGTTAGTGGACCCTCTGGTGCTGACAGAGGTTGTGGCCGTTCTGCCACAGCCACACATCCTAGTGAACCAACTACCTCAGCTTCCAGTACCCGCCAGAATTTACAGCGATATTTGTTGGGGCCCAATGCCATTCTAAGGGTGGTAAGGCCTGAGCAAGTACAGGCGCTAGTCAATTGGGTGGCCGACAGTGGATACAGCACGTTCACAACATTATCTTCCACCCAGTCTTCTGCAGAAAGCGCACAGGTGGCACCTGAAAAACAAGCCCATCAGTCTGTCACATCACCCCCATGCATATCAGGGAAACTGTCTGAGCCTTAAGTTATGCAGCAGTCTCTTATGCTGTTTGAAGACTCTGCTGGCAGGGTTTCCCAAGGGAATGCACCTAGCCCTTCCCCAGTGGTGGAAGACATAGAATGCACTGACGCACAACCACTTATGTTTCCTGATGATGAGGACATGGGAATACCACCTCATCAGAGTCTGCACGTCTCTGATGATGACGAAACACAGATGCCAACTGCTATGTCTTTTTGCAGTATGCAGACCGAACTGGAGGTCAGGGAGGAAGACTGTGTGGAAGACAATGCAGGGGACGATGAGGTCCTAGACCCCACATGGAATGAAGGTTGTGCCACTGACTTTCATAGTTCAGAGGAAGAGGCAGTGGTGAGACCGAGCCAACAGCGTAGCAAAAGACTGAGCAGGGGACAAAATCAGAAAAGCTGCCACCAAGAGAATTTGCCTGCTACTGGCCACCACCACCAGAGACCGAGCACACCAATGGCAGCTTCAAGGAGTTCCCTGGCATGGCACTTCTTCATCCAATGTGCTGACGACAAGACCCGAGTGGTTTGCACGCTGTGCCATCAGAACCTGAAGCGAGGCATTAACGTTCTGAACCTTAGCACAACCTGCATGACCAGGCATCTACATGCAAAGCATGAACTGCAGTGGAGTAAACACCTTAAAAACAAGGAACTCACTCAGGCTCCCCTGCTCCCTCTTCTGCTGCTGCCTCGGCCTCTTCCTCCGCCTCGGGAGGAATGTAGGCACCTGCCACCCACCATACAGAGGATGTGCCACCAACACCACCACCTCGGTCACCAAGCATCTTGACCATGTCACACGGCAGCGTTCAGCTCTCCATTTTACAAACATTGGTGAGAAAGCGTAATTTGCCGCCTAGGCACCCTCGAGCCCTGGGCCTGAATGCCAGCATTTCTAAACTACTGGCCTTTGAAATGCTGTCATTCAGGCTGGTGGACACAGACAGCTTCAAACAGCTGATGGCGATGGCTGTCGCACAGTATGTTGTTCCCAGCTGCCACTACTTCTCCAAGAGAGCCGTGCCTTCCCTGCACAACCAAGTATCCGATAAAATCAAGTGTGCACTGCGCAACGCCATCTGTGGCAAGGTACACCTAACCACAGATACGTGGACCAGTAAGCACGGCCAGGGACGCTATATCTCCCTAACTGCACACTGAGTAAATGTAGTGGTGGCTGGGCCCCAGGCGGAGATTTATTTGGCGCACGTTCTTCCGCCACCAAGGATCGCAGGGCATCATTCTTTGCCTCCTGTATCCTCCTCCTCCTACTCGGCTTCCTCCTCCTCTTATTCCTCCTGCTCATCCAGTCAGCCACACACCTTCACACCAACTTCAGCACAGCCCGGGGTAAATGTCAGCAGGCCATTCTGAAACTCATATGTTTGGGGGACAGGCCCTCACCGCGCAGGAGTTGTGGCAGGGTATTGAACAACAGACCGACGAGTGGTTTCTGCCGGTGGGCCTCAAGCCAGGCCTGGTGGTGTGCTATAATGGGCGAAATCTCGTCGCAGCTCTGGGACTAGCTGGTTTGACGCACATTCCTTGCCTGGCACATGTGCTGAATTTGGTGGTGCAGAAGTTAATTCACAACTACCCTGACATGTCAGAGCTGCTGCATAAAGTACGGGCCGTCTGTGCGCGCTTCCGGCGTACACATCCTGCCGCTGCTCAACTGTCTGCGCTGCAGCGTAACTTGGGCATTCCCGCTCACCACCTCATATGCAACGTGCCCACCAGGTGGAACTCCACCTTGCACATGCTGGAGAGACTGTGCGAGCAGCAGCAGGCCATAGTGGAGTTTCAGCTGCAGCACGCACGGTTCAGTCGCACAACAGAACAGCATCACTTCACCACCAATGACTGGGCCTCCATGCGAGACCTGTGTGCTCTGTTGAGCTGTTTCGAGTACTCCACCAACATGGCCAGTGGCGATGACGCCGTTATCAGCGTTACAATACCACTTCTTTGTCTTCTTTAGAAAACACTTAGGGCGATGATGAAAGAGGAGGTAGCCCAGGAGCTGGAGGAGGAGGAAGAGGGGTCATTTTTAGCCCTTTCAGGCCAGTCTCTTAGAAGTGGCTCAGAGGGAGGTTTTTTGCAACAGCAGAGGCCAGGTACAAATTTGGCCAGCCAGGGCCCACTACTGGAGGACGAGGAGGAGGTGGAGGAGGATGAGGATGAAGCATGTTCACAGCGGGGTGGCACCCAACGCAGCTCGGGCCCATCACTGGTGCGTGGCTGGGGGGAAACGGAGGACGATGACGATACGCCTCCCACAGAGGACAGCTTGTCCTTACCTCTGGGCAGCCTGGCACACATGAGCGACTACATGCTGCAGTGCCTGCGCAACGACAGCAGAGTTGACCACATTTTAACGTGTGCTGATTACTGGGTTGCCACCCTGCTGGATCCCCTGTACAAAGACAATGTTCCCACCTTACTTTCTGCACAGGAGCGTGATATGAAGATGCGCGAGTACAAGCGCACGTTGGTAGACGCGCTACTGAGAGCATTCCCAAATATCATAGGGGAACAAGTGGAAGCCCAAGGCGAAGGCAGAGGAGAAGCGAGAGGTCGCCAACACAGCTGTGTCACGACCAGCTCCTCTCAAGGCAAGAATAGCATGGCAGAGATGTGGAAAAGTTTTGTCACCACACCACAGTAACTGCACCACCACCTGATATGGAACGTGTTCGCAGGAGGCAGCATTTCACTAACATGGTTGAACAGTACTTGTGCACACCTCTCCACGTATTGACTGATGGTTCAACTTCTGGGTCTCCAAATTGTCCACGTGGCCAGAGCTAGCCTTTAATGCCTTGAAGGTGCTGGCCTGCCCGGCGGCCAGCGTTTTGTCTGAACGTGTATTCAGCACGGCAGGTGGCATCATTACTGACAAACGCAGCCGCCTGTCCACAGTCAACGTGGACAAGCTGACGTTCATAAAAATGAACCAGGCATGGATCCCACAGGACCTGTCCATCCCTTGTGCAGAATAGACATTTATAACTACCTACCCTTAACCATATATTCTTTTACTCCAGTGCACTTCTTTATTGAATCCTCTTTTTTTAATTTTACCATTATTTTGCTGGGCAACCCAAAGTTGAATGAACCTCTCCTCTGTCTGGGTGCCAGGGGCCTAAATATCTGAAAGTGGCCTTCTCCATTGGTGGGTGACATGAAGCCAGATTCTCTGCTTTGGGACCTCTCTCCTCTGTCTGGGTGCTGGGGCCTAAATAACTAAAAGTGGCCTTCTCCGTTAATGGGTTATATGATGCCTCTTTTGCTGCTATGGGACCTTTCTCCTCTCTCTGGGTGTCAAGGGCCTAACTTTCACATACTTGCTCTCTGTCTTCGTGGCAGACATTTCACACTTTTTACTGTCTAACGACCGCCCCATTGTCTGGGTGTCAGGGGCCTATATGTCGTTTAATCATTTGTTGTCTTGGTGGTAGATATTAAACTCTTTTTACTGTCATGACCGCCCCATTGTATGGGTGTTAGGGGGCCTAAATTTCACGTACTTGCTTGCTGACTTGGTGGCAGACATTTAACACTTTTTACTGTCTAATGACCACCCCATTGTCTGGGAGTCAGGGGCCTATATGTCGTTTAATCATTTGTTGTCTTGGTGGGAGAAATTAAACTATTTTTACTGTCTAATTACCGCCCCATTGTCTGGGTGTCAGTGGCCTATATTTCGTTTTAATTGCTTGTTGTCTGGGTGAGAGACATTTAACTCTTTTTTACTGTCAATTGACCTCTCCTCTGTCTGGTTTTCAGGGACCTACATAAATGATAATGGCCTGTTCCATTGCAGGTTGACCTGAGGCCTGTGTTGCTGTTACGGGACCGCTCTCCTGTTTGTGGGTGCCATGGCCCTGAGTCTGTGAATGAGGCCTGTGGCACTGCAGGCAGACATTAATCCTTGTTGGCTGTGATTAGAACTTAAACTCCCTTAGCATTCCCACCTGATGCCACCCCAACCTCCTATTCCACCTCCTCCTCCTCCAAGTTGCCAATTGATATTGGTTAATTTTTATTTATTTTATTTTACTTTAAGTCATTTCCCTATCCACATTTGTTTGCAGGGGATTTACCTACATTTTGCTGCCTTTTCCAGCCCTCTAGCCCTTTCCTGGGCAATTTTACAGCCTTTTTAGTCCCCAAAGTTCTGGTCCCCATTGACTTCAATGAGGTTCAAGTTCGGGGTGAAGTTTGGGTCGATTTCGGATCCCGAACCCGAACATTTTCGTGAAGTTCGGCCGAACTTCTCGAACCCGAACATCCAGGTGTTCGCTCAACTCTACTCATGATCCCTCCCTCTTCCTTGCTTGTGGGCCAATGAGAAGGCTGCAATGTCTTTGTCTGAGTGTCGCAACATCCCTAGCAACCAATAGAAAAGTTGCCTACCCCTTACTATATAAGAACCACCCCAGCAGCCATTTTCTGCAGTTTTTTGCAATTCTAAGAGAGACAGCAGTGTCATTGCTGTGCTCTGTGTTTTGCTGTGTCATTACATTAGATATTTAGCTAGCTTATATACATAATACAGATAGTTAGTGGGAGACAGTCAGTGTACTGTAGGTTAGATAGTGATATAGTGTAGCATATAGGTTCCAGTGCTGGGTGTTAGGTAGGGTGATAAGTTCTGCTGTCTATACATACATGCTACATACATAGTGCTGTGATGTCACAAGTTCACAACAATACTTAGTGCACCAATCACTTATATGTAGTCAGACCTGCTAAAATGTGAAGTTGCACATATTGCGCAAAAATATGCGCATCATTAATTGCCGATTTGGGCAATCGCAAATATATTGGAGCACTCTATCTGCATATCAAGCTATTGTAATGTTCTGTCGTGCCAACCATTTTCTCCGGTCTCAGGAAACTTCTAGCAGCTTGAAAAATGTAGCAATAGTGACCCACGCCTGTATTGCGCGTGCAATACGCTCATATTACATTGCCGATTTTCGCAATTAAGAAAATAATCTCAAATTCTCGAATTTGAGAATTTATGATGAATATTCGCCCAAATATTCACGAAATATCGCAAATTCGAATATTGCCCCTGCTGCTCATCACTAAAAAATATCACATGATCTAACCCTTCAGGTGAACACCTTAAAAAAATAAAAATAAAATCATTGTCAAAAAGCCATTCTTTGCCACCTAATATTACCAAGTGATCAAAAAGATGTATGGCCCCCAAAATAGTACCAATCAAATTGTAACCTCACCCTGCAAAAAATGAGACCCATTCTAAGACAATCGCCCATTAAATAAAAAAGCTACGGCTCTCAGACTATTGAGACACTAAAACATAATTTTTTTTTTTCAAAAATGTTATTATTGTGTACAACTTAAAAAATAAATTGGGAAAAAGTATACATATTAGGTATTTGCATATGTGTAATGACCTGCTCTATAAAAATATTACATGGCCTAACCCCTCTGGTGAATGCTGCAAAATCAAATAAATAAAAACTGTGCCAAAACAATTAATTTTTTGGTCACCTTGCCTCACAAAGTGTAATAATGAATGAACAAAAAATCATATATACCCAAAAATGGTACTATCAAAAACGTCAACTCTTCCTGAAAAAAACGAGCCCTGCACAGGACAATCAGCAGAAAAATATAAAAAAATATGGTGTTCAGAAAACGGAGACACAAAAACATAATTTGTTTCGAAAATGTTTATTATGTAAAACTGAAAAAAAAAAAAAAAGTAGACATTATTGATATTATTGCATCTGTAACAACCTGCTCTATAAAAATAGCACATGATCTACCCGGTCAGATGAATGTTGTAAAAAATAAAAAATAATAACAGTGCCAAAACAGCCATTGTTTGGTTACCTTGCCTCACAAATGTAATATAGAGCAATTAAAAATCATATGTACCCCAAAATAGTACCAATAAAACTGTTACCTTATCCTGTAGTTTCCAAAATGGGGTCACTTTTTGGAATTTTCTACTGTAGGGGTGCATCAAGGGAGATTTAAAAAACACACAGCGCTTCTTTTCATTTAAGCCCTGCCATGTGCCCTTACAGCAGTTTACCACCATACGTTGAGTGTTTCTGTAAACCAGGGGTGCACAACCTGCGGCCACATGCGGCCCTTGGTACCATTCTGTGTGGCTCCCAACTATCTGGTAACAGACATGTATTTCTATGTCTTGTCGCTGCTCACATGTATCTTTCATGTATTCTTCCATTAGATGGTAATACTAGAAGTGTAACTAGACATTTATAATACATACTGTATGTTCAATATGCCATAAATACAGTATTTCAGTTGGTAATACCCCTTTTTATTTTCGGCCCTTGGGATTGGTTTAGGCTGACAATGTGGCCCCCCAACTAGAAAAGGTTGTGCACCCCTGCTGTAAACCATGGAGTCAGGGTAATAAATATTGAGTTTAGTGTTGAGCGAACCCGAACTGTATAGTTCGGATTCGTACCGAATTTTGGGGTGTTCGGGATCCTGGACCCAAACATTTATGTAAAAGTTCGGGTTCGGTGTTCAGCGATTTCTATGGCGCTTTTTGAAAGGCTGCAAAGCAGCCAATCAACAAGCGTCATACTACTTGCCCCAAGAGCCCATCACAATGGCTACTATTGGCATGGCTGTGATTGGCCAAGTGCAGCATGTGACCCAGCCTCTATTTAAGCTGGAGTCACGTAGCGCTGCCCATCACCCTGCTCTGATTAGTGTAGGGATAGGATGCAACTGCTGTGAGGGCGAGATTAGGCAGGGAAGACTCAACAAAACCACTTGATGAAGAGATAGATCTACAGCTGTGAATCATTCAACTTATGTTAGTTCATTGCTCACTGGTTTTTAGGCTGCCCAGAGTGTAGGGTGATCGGTAGCCATTTTGTGATCTTTTGGTGCACCAGCACATGTTTTGAGCTGCTAAAAAGTTCAACATACATTTTTGGGTTCAATAGTAAGGCTTTTGTTTGCAATATCCTACATCAGGGGTTGTGCTTATTGTATCACCTTGAAACACAGGATAGAAATTGCTATATTTTATTGAGGGGAAAATCTTAATTGCCAAAATACCAACCCCCTAAATCAGTAGTTTCAGCTGTTGCGGGCCAAGTGTAATACTGTCCGTCAAAGGACAGTTATTTTTTTTCTGGGGTGAAATTCAATTGTCAAAATACCAATCCTCTAAATCTGGTGTTCCAGCTGTGGCTGGCTAAGTTTAACATTATCCGTCAAAGGATAGATTTTTTTCTGGGGTGAAATTAAATTGCCAAAAAACCAATCCCCTAAATCTGGTGTTCCAGCTGTGGCTGGCCAAGTGCGATACTGTCCGTCAAAGGATAGATTTTTTTCTGTGGTTAAATAAAATCCCTAAAATAGAAATCCTAAACATCTGTGCTTTCCGCTGTTCCTCTATGAGTGTAATTCTGTCTGTAATATGGTATATTACACTCAGCGTGTCAGCGTCTAAATACAAGGGCTGAAAGTTAAATACTCTATATTCGCACACGCTACTGTGCATCTCCAAGTGTATTTCTGTCAGTAAAAGGGTATATTACACTCAAGGTCTATATACAAGTGCTGAAAGCATAATCCTATATATTTGCGCACGCTACTGTGCATCTCCAAGTGTATTTCTGTCCGTAAAAGGGTATATTACTCTCAAGGTCTAATTACAAGTGCTGAAAGCGTAATTCTCTGTATTTGCACATGCTACTGTGCATCTCTAAGTGTATTTCTGTCCGTAAAAGAGTATATTACACTCAAGGTCTAAATGCAAGTGCTGAAAGCGTAATCCTCTATATTTGCACACGTTACTGTGCATCTCCAAGTGTATTTCTGTCCATAAAAGGGTGTATTACACTCAGGGTCTAAATACAAGGGCTGAAAACGAAATCCTTTATATTTGCACACGCTACTGTGCATCTAAATACTAGGCCTAAAATTGATATTCCCCTAAATCTGTGGTTTCTGCTGTGACTGTATTAGTGTAATAGGTTCATAAATAGATAGCTAGATAGTGTTAGGTGCCTGTAAAAAATGGCCTTAATTTGAACTCTATACATTGGGCCAAAAAAGTTTTTCCTTATTGTGGTGAACGGTGAGGTCTCTTTTACACGGATAAGAGGCAGGTGCGTTGCGGGAATATGCGCGTCTTTCCCGCGCGGGTGCAAATGTTTGTAATGCGTTTTGCACGCGCGTGAGAAAAATCGCCATGTTTGGTACCCAGACCCGAAGCTGGACTTCATCACTGAAGTCCGGTTTCGGGTCTTCTGGAGAATTGATTATTTTCTCTTATAACATGGTTATAAGGGGAAATATTAGCATTCTTAATAAAGAATGCATAGTAAAATGAAGTGGAAGGGGTTAAAAATAATAAAAGTTAACTTACCTTAGCCACTTGATTGTAGTTGCGATCTGTCCTCTCTTTCACAGCATCAGCTAAGAACTAAAGGACCTGTGATGACGTCACATCGCATGGTCCAATCACATGGTCCATCACCATTGTAAGTGAACCAACTACCTCAGGTCCCAGTAGCCCCTAGAAACTACAGCGATATTTGGTCGGGCCTAATGCCGTTCTAAGGATGGTAAGGCCTGAGCAAGTAAAGGCGCTAGTCAATTGGGTGGCTGACAGTGGATCCAGCAGGTTCACATTATCTCCCACCCTTCTGCAGAAAACGCACAGGTGGCGCCTGAAAACCAAGCCCATCAGTCTTTCACATCACGCCCATGCATATTAGGAAACCTGTCTGAGCCTCAAGTTATACAGCAGTCTCTTATGCTGTTTGAAGACTCTGCTGGCAGGGTTTCCCAAGGGAATCCACCTAGCCCTTCCCCAGCGGTGGAAGACAGAGAATGCACTGACGCACAACCACTTATGTTTACTGATGATGACATGGGAATACCACCTCAGCAGAGTCAACACATCTCTGATGATGACGAAACACAGGTGCCAACTGCTGCATCTTTCTTCAGTGTGAAGACCGAGCAGGAGGTTAGGGAGGAAGACTGTGTGGAAGACGATGCAGGGGACGATGAGGTCCTAGACCCCACATGGAATGAAGGTCGTGCCACTGACTTTCAGAGTTCAGAGGAAGAGGCAGTGGTGAGACCTAGCCAACAGCGTAGAAAAGATGGAGCAGTGTGCAAAAGCAGAACAGCCATCGCCAAGAGAGTTTGCCTGCTACTGGCCACCGCCACCAGGGACCGAGCATACCAAAGGCAGCTTCAATGAGTTCTCTGGCATGGCACTTCTTTACACAATGTGCTGATGACAAGACCCAAGTGGTTTGCACGCTGTGCCATCAGAGCCTGAAGCGAGGCATTAACGTTCTGAACCTTAGCACAACCTGCATGACCAGGCATTTACATGCGAGACACGGGCTGCAGTGGAGTAAGCACCTTCAAAACCAAGAAAGAGCTCAGGCCCCTATTGCTCCCTCTTCTACTGCTGCCTCGGCCTCTTCCTCCGCCTCTGGAGGAACGTTGGCACCTGCCGCCCACCATACAGAGGATGTGCCACCGACACCACCACCTCCATCACCAAGTATCTCCACCATGTCACAACGCAGCGTTCAGCTCTCCATCTCACAAACCTTGGAGAGAAAGCGTAAATTCCCACCTAGCCACTCTCGATCCCTGGCCCTGAATGCCAGCATTTCTAAACTACTGGCCTTTGAAATGCTGTCATTCAGGCTGTTGGACACAGACAGCTTTAACCAGTTCCCGACCGCCGTACGCAGGATTGCGTCCTGCGGGCGGCCGGGATCTTCTGTTTGGACGCGCCGGGGCGTCATCTCGCGAGACGCGAGAGTTCCTGTGAACGCGCGCGCGTGCGCGCGCGCGTTCACAGTGAAGCGCGGCTCGAGAGTTGGACTACAGCCTGCCAGCGATGATCAATCGCTGGCAGGCTGTAGATGCGATATAATCGCATCAAACAGCTATATCAGACGCTGTTTTATGAACAGCGTCTGATATAGCTGCTACCTGGTCCTCTGGTGGTCCCATTTTCTGGGATCGACCACCAGAGGACCAGGTAACACAATAAAAGTTGCACCAAACACTACACTAACCCCCACACCCCCTCACCTATTAACCCCTTGATCACTCCATCTAGACCCCTGATCACCCCCTGTCATTGATCACACCCCTTGTAAGGCTCCATTCGGACGTCCATATGTGTTTTGCGGATCCGTGGATTCACGGATCCGTGGATTCACGGATCCGCGGATCCGATCCGCGGATCCGATCCGCGGATCCTCAAAACACGGACACCGGCAATGTGCTTTCCGCATTTTGCAGATCCGCACATTGCCAGAACTATATAGAAAATGCTTTTCTTGTCCGCAGTTGCGGACAAGAATAGGACATGTTCTATATTTTTGCGAACGGAAGTGCAGACCCGGAGCGCGGATCCGTAATTCCGGATCCGAGCGGGACAAAGTCTGTCCCCATAGAAATGAATGGGTCCGCAATTCCGTTCCGCAAACAGAATTTCGGACGTATGAATGGGGCATAAGGGTCCCTTATCACCGCCAGTTAGTTAGCTACTTGTTAGGTAGCTACCGCCCAGCCCACCGCACCGCAGTCACTGATTTTGGCAGAGATTTTTCATCCACATTGATCGATGCGAATGAAAAAATCTGTGCCGTTCATTTTTTTTTTTCAGCGCAGAGGCTGAGCGGAAAAAAATCTCATTACCAGTATGCTCAATATACGGAGAATCGCAGAAACTCCTAATGCTGGCCATACGTGTAATGATTGCGGAGACCCTCAAATGCCAGGGCAGTACAAAAACCCCACATGTGACCCCATTTTAGAAAGAAGACACCCTAAGGTATTCCGTGAGGGGCATGGCGAGTTCATGGAAAATTTTATTTTTGTCACAAGTTAGTGGAATATGAGACTGTAAAAAAAAAAAAAAAAAAAACAATTTCCGCTAACTTGTGCCAAATTTTTTTTTCTGTGAACTCGCCATGCCCCTCACAGAATACCTTGGGGTGTCTTCTTTCCACAATGGGGTCACATGTGGGGTATTTATACTGTCCTGGCATTTTAGGGGTCCTAAAGCGTGAGAATCCAAATGCGTAAAAATGGCCTGTGAAATCCTAAAGGTACTCATTGGTTTTAGGGCCCTTTGCGCATCTTGGCTGCAAAAAGTGTCACTCATGTGGTATCGCCGTACTCAGGAGAAGTAGGGCAATGTGGTTTGGGGTGTATTTTTACATATACCCATACTGGGTGTGAGAAATATCGCTGTAAACGACAACTTTTTACATTTTTTATTCAAAGTTGTCAATATACAGAGATATTTCTCTCACCCAGCATGGGTATATGTAAATACACTCAAACACATCGCCCTACTTCTCATGAGTACGGCGATCCACATGAGTGACACTTTTGCAGGCAAGATGCGCAAAGGCTCAAATTCAATGAGTACCTTTTAGAGGGCATTTTACGCATTTTCTTCTCACGCTTTAGGGCCCTAAAATGCCAGGGCAGTATAAATACCCCACATGTGACCCCATTTTGGAAAGAAGACACCCCAAGGTATTCGCTGAGGGGCATAATGAGTTCATGAAAAATTAAACTTTTGTCAAAAGTTAGCGGAAAGGGAGACTTTGTGAGAAAAACAATAAAAATCAATTTCCACTAACTTGTGCCAAAAAAAAATATTCTATGAACTCGCCATGCCCCTCATGGAATACCTTGGGGTGTCTTCTTTCAAAAATGGGGTCACACGTGGGGTATTTCTACTGCCCTGGCATTTAGGGGCCCTAAAGCGTGAGAAGAAAAATGCGTAAAAATGCCCTCCTAAAAGGTACTCATTGGAATTTGGGCCCCTTTACGCATCTTGCCTGCAAAAAAGTGTCACTCATGTGGTATCGCCGTACTCAGGAGAAGTAGGGCAATGTGTTTTGGGGTGTATTTTTACATATACCCATGCTGGGTGAGAGAAATATCTCTGTATATTGACAACTTTGAATAAAAAAATGTAAAAGTTGTCATTTACAGAGATATTTCTCTCACAGCATGGTATATATAAATACACCCCAAACCACATTGCCCCACTTCTCCTGAGTACGGCGATACCACATGAGTGACACTTTGCAGCCAAGATGCAAAGGGCCCTAAAACCAATGAGTGCCTTTAGATTTCAGAGCCATTTTTATGCATTTGGATTCTCACACTTTAGGGGCCCCTAAAATGCCAGGTGAGTATAAATACCCCACATGTGACCCCATTTTGGAAGAAGACACCCCAAGGTATTCCGTGAGGGGCATGGTGAGTCCACAGAATTTTTATTTTTTGGCACAAGTCAGCGGAAATTGTTTTTTTTTTTTTTTTAATTTTGTTTTTACAAAGTCTCATATTCCACTAACTTGTGACAAAAATAAAATTTTGCATGAACTCACCATACCCCTCACAGAATACCTTGGGGTGTCTTCTTTCCAAAATGGGGTCACATGTGGGGTATTTATACTGTCCTGGCATTTTAGGGGCCCCTAAAGGGTGAGAAGAAGTCTGGAATCCAAATGCGTAAAAATGCCCTGTGAAATCCTAAAGGTACTCATTGGTTTTAGGGCCCCTTTGCGCACCCAGGCTGCAAAAAAGTGGCACACATGTGGTATCGCCGTACTCAGGAGAAGTAGGGCAATGTGTTTTGGGGTGTATTTTTATATATACCCATACTTTGTGTGAAAAATATCTCTGTAAACGACAACTTTTAAAATTTTTTATACAAAGTTGACAATTTACAGAGATATTTCTCTCACCCAACATGGGTATATGTAAAAATACACCCTAAAACACATTGCCCTACTTCTCCTGAGTACGGCGATACCACATAAGTGCCGCTTTTTGCAGCCTGGGTGTCAAAAGAGCCCAAATTCCAACGAGTACCTTTAGGTTTTACATGGCGGCTCACAATTTAGCCCCGCCCAAAATGCCAGAACAGTAAACACACCCCACAAATGACTCCATTTCGGAAAGTAGACACCCCAAGGTATTCACTGAGGGGCATAGTGAGTCCGTCTGAGATTTTTTTTTTTTGCCAGAAGTTATCAGAAATTGAAACTTTTTTTTTTTTTTTCTCAGAAAGTGTCAATTTCCGCTAACTTGTGAAAAAAATGAAATGATACATGAACTCACCAAGCCCCTCCGCGAATACTTTGGGGTGTCTTCTTTCTAAAATGGTGTAATTTGGGGGTATTTATACTATCCTGACATTCTAGCACCTGAAGAAACATGACAGGCGCTCAGAAAGTCAGAGCTGCTTCAAAATGCCGAAATTCACTTTTTGCACCATAGTTTGTAAGCGCTATAACTTTTACCCAAACCAATAAATATACACTTATTGGATTTTTTTATCAAAGACATGTAGAACAATAAATTTAGAGAAAAATTTATATAGAAATGTAGTTTTTTGAAAAATTTTACAACAGAAAGTGAAAAATGTCATTTTTTTGCAAAAATTTCGGTAATTTTTGATTAATAGCAAAAAAAGTAAAAATGTCAGCAGCAATGAAATACCACCAAATGAAAGCTCTATTAGTGAGAAGAAAAGGAGGTAAAATTCATTTGGGTGGTAAGTTGTATGACGGAGCAATAAACGGTGAAAGTAGTGTAGTGCGGAATTGTAAAAAGTGGCCTGGTCATTAAGGGTGTTTAAGCTAGGGGGGCTGAAGCGGTTAAACAGCTGATGGCGGTGGCTGTCCCATAGTACGTCGTTCCCAGCCGCCACTACTTCTCTATCCGATAAAATCAAGTGTGCACTGCGCAACGCCATCTGTGGCAAGGTCCACCTAACCACAGATACGTGGACCAGTAAGCACGGCCAGTGACGCTATATTTCCCTAACTGCACGCTGGGTAAATGTAGTGGCCGCTGGGCCACAGGTGAAGAGCTGTTTGGCGCACATCCTTCCGCCGCCAAGGATCGCTGGGCATCAATCTTTGCCTCCAACTCGGCTTCCTCCTCATTTTCTTCCAACTGCTCATCCGGTCATCCACAGACCTTCACTACCAACTTCAGCACAGCCCGGGGTAAAAGTCAGCAGGACGTTCTGAAATTCATGTGTCTGGGGGATAGGCCCCACACCGCCCAGGAGTTGTGGCGGGTTATACAACAACAGACCAACGAGTGTTTGCTGCCAGTAAGCCTCAAGCCCAGCCTGGTGGTGTGCAATAATGGCCGAAATCTCGTTGCAGCTTCCTTGCCCGGCTCATGTGCTGAATTTGGTGGTGCAGAAATTCACAACTACCCCGACATGTCAGAGCTGCTGCATAAAGTGCGGGCCGACTTCCGGCATTCTCATCCTGCCGCTGCTCGCCTGTCTGCGCTACAGCATAACTTCGGCCTTCTGGCTCACCACCTCATATGCGACGTGCCCACCAGGTGTAACTCCACCTTGCACATTCTGGAGAGACTGTGCGAGCAGCAGCAGGCCATAGCGGAGTTTCAGCTGCAGCAAGCATGGGTGAGTCGCACTGCGGAACAGCATCACTTCACCACCAATGACTGGGCCTCCATGCGAGACCTGTGTGCCCTGTTGAGCTGTTTCGAGTACTCCACCAACATGGCCAGTGTCGATGACGCCATTATTAGCGTTACAATACCACTGCTATGTCTCCTTGGGAAAACACTTAGGGCGATGATGGAATAGGATGTGGCCCAGGAGGAGGATGAAGAGGGGTCATTTTTAGCCCTTTCAGGCCAGTCTCTTAGAAGTGGCTCGGAGGGAGGTTTTTTGCAACAGCAGAGTCCAGGCCCAGCCAGGACCCACTACTGGAGAATGAGCAGGAGGTGGAGGAGGATGAGAATGAAGCATGTTCACAGCGGGGTGGCACCGAATGCAGCTCGGGCCCATCGCTGGTGTGTGGCTGGGGGGAAATGGAGGACAATTAAGATACACCTCCCACAGAGGACAGCTTGTCCTTACCTCTGGGCAGCCTGGCACACATGAGCGACTACATGCTGCAGTGCCTGCGCAACGACAGCAGAGTTGCTCACATTTTAACGTGTGCTGACTACTTTGTGGCCACCCTGCTGGATCCCCGGTACAAAGACAACGTGCCCACCTTAATTGCCGCACTGGAGCGTGATAAGAAAATGCGCGAGTACAAGCGCACGCTGGTAGACGAGCTCCTGAGAGCATTCCCAACTGACACAGGGGGACAAGCGGAAGCACAAGGCGAAGGCAGAGGAGGAGGAAGAGGTCGCCCATGCAGCTGTGTCACAGCCAGCTCCTCTGAAAGCAGGGTTAGCATGGCCGAGATGTGGAAAAGTTTTGTCACGGCGCCACAGTTTACTGCACCACAAGCTGATACGGAACGTGTTAGCAGGAGGCAGCATTTCAACAACATGATGGAACAGTACATGTGCACACACCTCCACGTACTGACTGATGGTTCAGCCCCATTCAACTTCTGGGTCTCCAAATTGTCCACATAGCCAGAGATATCATTTTATGCCTTGGAGGTGCTGGTCTGCCTTGCGGCCAGTGTCGTCTGAACGTGTATTTAGCACGGCAGGGGGCGTCATTACAGACAAACGCAGCCGCCTGTCCACAGTCAACATGGACAAGCTGACGTTCATAAAAATGAACCAGGCATGGATCCCACAGGACCTGTCCATCCCTTGTGCAGAATAGACATTTATAACTGCCTCAACCTCAACCATACATTCTTGTACTCCAGGGCACTTCTTTATTGAATTCTTTTTTTTTTAATTGTACCATTATTTTTGGGGAATCACCAAGTTGAATGAACCTCTCCTCTGTCTTGGTGCCAGGGGCCTACATTTCAGCTAATCGCCTGCTGCTTTGGTGCGTGACATTAACCTCTTTTTGCTGTCAAATTACCTCTCCTCTGCCTGGGTGTCAGTGGCCTAAATAACTGAAAGTGGCCTGTTCCATTAGTGGTTAACATAATGCCTGTTTTGCTGCTATGGGACCTCTCTCCTCCTCTCTCCTCTGTCTGGGTGCTGGGGTCTAAATAACTGAAAGTGGCCTGTTCCATTAGTGGGTAACATGATGCCTGTTTTGCTGCTATAGGACCTCTCTCCTCTGTCTGGGTGCTGTGGCCTAAATAACTGAAAGTGGCCTGTTCCATTGGTGGCTAACATGATGCCTGTTTTGCTGCTATGGGACCTCTGTCTGGGTGGTGGTACTTAAACTACTGAAAGTGGCTTTTTCCAATGGTGGGTAACATGATGCCTGTTTTGCTGCTATAGGACCTCTCTCTTCTGTCTGGGTGCCAGGGGCCTGCATTTCAGATAATCGCCTGTTGATTTGGTGGGTGAAATTATCCTCTCTTTGATGTCAAATTTTTTGCCTATATGTTGTTTATTCATTTGTTGTCTTGGTGGGAGATATTAAACTACTTTTACTGTCAAATGACCTCCACATTGTGTCGGTGTTAGGGGCCTATATTTCGTTTAATTTCTTGCTGTCTTTGTGGGAGACATTTAACTCTTTTTACTGTCAAATGACCTCTCTTCTGTCTGGGGCCTACATAAATGATAATGGCCTGTTCCATTGCAGGTTGACCTAAGTCCTGTGTTGCTGTTATGGGACTGCTCTCCTCTTTGCGGGTGCCATGGTCCTCCTGAATTAGTAAATGAGGCCTGTGGCACTGCTGGGTGAAATCAATACTGATTTGGCATGATTGTAACTCTCCTCTTGGTGGGTGCCATGAGTCTGAATCTTTGAATGAGTCCTGTGGCATTGCTGGGCGAAATCAATACTGTCTTGGCGTGATTTTAACTCTCCTCTTTGTGGGTCCCGTGGGCCTGAATGTTTGAATAAACCCTGTGGCCCTGCAGGCAGACATGATTCCTTCTTGGCTGTGATGACAAGTTCAATTCCCATGTATGGTTGCCATTGGCCTTTGTCTGTGAGTGAGGCCTGTGACACTGCTGGCAGACATGAATACTTCTTGGCTGTGATGTGAACTTCAACTCCCATGTATGGTTGCCATGGCCCTGAGTCTGTGAATGAGGCCTGTGGCACTGCAGGCAGACATGAATCCTTTTTGGCTGTGATGAGAACTTCAACTCCCATAGCATACTCACCTGACGCCACCCCAACCTCCTATTTCACCTTCTCCTCCGAGTTGCCTATTGATATTGGTTAATTTTTATTTATTTTATTTTAAGTAAATTCCCCATTTGGTTGCAGGAGATTTACTAACATTTTGCTGCCTTTTGCAGCCCTCTAACCCTTTCCTGGGCTATTTTACAGCCATTTTAGTGCCTAAAAGTTTGTGTCCCCATTGTCTTCAGTGGGGTTCGGGGTCAAGTTCGGATCCCAAAAATTTTCGTGAAGTTCGGCAGAACTTCTCAAACCCGAACATCCAGTTGTTCGCTCAACTCTACCCTTGATGTGTTAAAGAAAAAATTGATTCAAATGGAAAATCTGCCAAAATTTCATCTCCATTTTCCTTTAATTCTTGTGGAATACTTAAAGGGTTAACAAAGTTTGTAAAATCAGTTTTGTGTTTCTACAATGGGGTCATTTATGGGGGGTTTCCACTATGTAAGCCCCACAAAGTGACTTCATACCTGAACTGGTCCATAAAAAGTGTGTTTTGGAAATTTTCTTAAAAACTTTAAGAATCGCTTCAAAAATTCTAAGCCTTCTAACGTCCCCAAAAAATAAAATGACATTTACAAAATGATGCCAGCATAAAGTTGACATATAGGGAATGTTACCTAATAAATATTTTATGAGGTATCATTTTTTGTTTTAAAAGCAGAGAAATAGAAATTTTGAAAATTGCAAATTTTTCAATTTTTTTTGTAAATTTGGCTTTTTTTCATAACTGAAGGTGAAATATATTGACTCAAATTTATGACTGTCATGAAGTACAATCTGTCATGAGAAAACAATCTCAGAATGAATGGATAGGGCCTCATGCACACTTGAATGGGTCCGCAATCCGGAGCTGTGGTGCGGAGTGCTTCTATGGAGTGCTTCTGTGGTATTTCTGTCCGTGCTTCCGCACCACAAAAAAATAGAACATGTTCTATTTTTTTGCTGTGCGGACGGATCATAAACCCATTCAAGGACCCCGAACTTTAGGGCACTAAAATGGCTCTAAAAAAAGTCATGGAAAGGGCTAAATGGCTGCAAAAGGAAGCAAAATGGGGATAAGAACAGGACAATTGCCCTGCAAACAAATGTGGATAGGGAAATGACTTAAAATAAAAATCCAAAAATAGAGGAAGGACAGCACCACTTACCACAAATTCTTTGTCAGTCCAAATTTTAGCGGCGGTGCCCCTTGAATGCCAGGAAAGACTTTAGAAAAATCGCAGCACTCCCAATCTTGAATCAAATCTTTCTGTTAATTAGCACCGAAAAAAGCAACGTTTCCACACCTGCTGATTCAAGATTGGAAGTGCTGCGATTTTTCTGAAGTCTTTCCTTAAAATAACATGAAATACATAAAAAAATTAATCTTGAACTAGGAGGAGGTCGATATGGAGTAGAAGTTTGAGGAGGCGGTGGACATGGCAATGTAGGTGGAAGCGGTGGTGGAGGAGGTAGTCGCCAACACTGTGTTTTTTGTGTTTTTTTTTGTTATTTTTAATTTGGGTAGACGCCAAAACATTGGTAAATATAGAAAACAAAGGCTGGGTGAGGCCAGTATACATGTCTATTCTGCACAAGGTACAGACAAGTCCTGTGGGATCCATTCCTGGTTCATTTTAATGAACGTGAGCTTTGGCTGTGGATAGGCGGATGCGCTTGTCTGTGATAACGCCCCCTGCCATGTGCCTAATTTGGAGACCCAGAAGTTGAATGGGACAGACCAATCAGTCAGTACATGTAGGCGTGTGCTCACATACTGTTCCACCATGATGCTGAAATGCTGCCTCCAGCTAAGACGTTCCATATCAGCTGGTGGTGCTGGTTATTGTGGCGTGCTGACAAAGCTTTTCAACATTTCGGCCATGCTAACCCTGCCTTCTGAGGTGCTGGCGGGGCCCCAGTTGTGTTGGCGACTATTTCCTCCTCTTCTGCCTTCGCCTTGTGCTTCTACTGAGGCCCTGCTGTCAGGTGGGAATGCCATCAGCAGGGTGTCGACCAGCATGCGCTTGACAGGCGAGCTACAGCAGGGTGAGAACGCCGAAATCGCACACAGACGGCCCACACTATCTGCAGTAGCTCTGACATATCGGGGTAGTTTTTCAGGAATTTCTGCACCACCTAATTCAGCATATGTGCCAGGCAAGGGATGTGTGTCAAACCGGCTAGGCACAGAGCTGCTACGAGATTTTGCCCATTATTGCACACCAACAGGCCGGGGTTGAGGCTCAGTGGCACCAACCACTCATTGGTCTGTTGTTCCATGCCCTTCCATAGCTCCTGCGTGGTGTGCTGTTTCCCCCACCAAACAGATGAGTTTCAAAACAGCCTGCTGTCGTTTCCACCTGGCTGTCCTGAAGTTGGTGGTGAAAGTGTTGCGCTGAGCAGAGAAGGAGGTGGTAGGAGGCAACAGGAGGCAAAGAGAAATGCCCTGCAACTCTCGGTGGCGGAAGAACATGCGCCAAACCGCTATCCGCCTGAGGCCCAGCCGTCCACTGCATTTACCCAGTGTGCTGTAAGGGAGATATATAACGTTCCTGCCCGTGCTTACTGGTCCATGTATAAGTAGTTATGTGGACCTTGCCACAGATGGTGTTGCGCAGTGCACAACTGATTTTGTCCGCCACTTGGTTGTGCAGGGAAAGGATGGCTCGCCTGGAAACGTAGTCGTGGCTGGGAACCATGTACTGTGGGACAGCCTCCACCATAAGGTTTTTAAAAGTGTCCATCTGCACCAGACTAAAAGACAGCATTTCAAATGCCATGAAATTTTAAATGCTGGCATTCAGGGCCAGGGATAGGGGGGTACTTCCTCTTTCTCTCCAGTGTTTGGGAGATGGACATCTGAAAGCTTCCATGGGACATTGTGGAAATGCTTGGTGACGCAGGTGGTGGCGTTGCTGCCACATTCTCTGTTTGCAGAGTTGCAGCTGCCACTGTCACTCTAGAGGGGGAGAAAGAGGCCGAGACTACAGCCGAAGAGAGAGCAGAAGAAACTTAAGACCTTTCTTGGTTTTTGAGGTGCTTTGCATTTAGATGCCTGGTCATACAAGTTGTGCTCAGGTTTAGAACGTTTATGCCTCACTTTAGGCTCTGATTAAACAGCGTGCAAACTACTCGTGTCTTGTCATCAGCACATTGTCTGAAGAACTGCCACGTGAGGGAACTCCTTGAAGCTGGCTTTGGTGTGCTCGGACAGTAGCAGGTGTACCGTCTAGGGGACAGCCGCTCTGCTTTTGCAGCCTGCTCCCTCTTTTGCTGTGCTGGTGGCTCTGTGCGACCACCACCTCTTCCTCCAAACTGTACACGTCACTCACATGATCTTGATTCCATGTGGGGTCTAGGACCTCATCATCCTCCTCATCATCTTCCACCCACTCTTCACCCTTGCCCTCCTTGTCGGTCTGCACACTGAAGAAAAGCGCAGCAGTTGGCACCTTTGTTTTGTCATCATCAGAGACGTGCTGCGGTGGTCCTCCCATGTCCACATCCTGAAACATAAGTGGTTGGGTATCGGTGCACTCAATCTCTTCCACTTCTGGGGCAGGGCTATGTGGATGGCCCACGGAAACCATGACAGCAGAGTCATCAAAAAGCATAATAGACTGCTGCATGACTTGGGGCCCAGACTGTTTGGCTGATTTGCAAGAAGGTGAGGTGAAAGACAGATGTCCATGGGCCGCAGGTGCCAACTCTGAGCTTTCAGCAGTGGACCAGGTGGGAGACAATGTGAAGGAACTGGAGGCACTCTCAGCCACCCAATCTACTATCGCCTGTACGTGTTCTGGTCTAACCATTCGTTGAGCGATATTCTGTCCTACAAAATAATGCGGAACGTTTTGTTCCCTACGTGCACCTGAGGAAGGTGTTTCATTTGTGTGTGTAGCTGCCACAGATCGACCGCGTCCTCTACCTGCAAAAGGAGCTCCAAGAATAACAGCAGCACCATGACCAGAGCCACGTCATTTATTTGATGATCTGCACATTCTTTGAGTTCTCCCACCACAAAATTCAGTTCCCAGTCAGGTATGCAGTGCAGGGGTACTTTGAAAGAAAAAAGGGGTGCAGGTCACCCAGCAATCTAAACGCCGCCGAATTTATAGAATATATTTCAGAGTCAGGTATGCAGTACAGCAGGAACACACCCTCAAAGTCACTTGTGAATGACTGGCCTGATAACTGTGTAAATGTCCACCCACAATCTAAGAGCTGGATTTACTGATTTTCTTTCACTATCAGAAATGCATTGCAGGCTGCAAAGGTACTTTCTAGACAAAAAAAGTGATTTTTTTCAAACAGAGTGTCACAGTTGTATTTACTGGTTATATTTCACTATCAGAAAAGCAGTGCAGGCTGCAAAGTTACGTTCTAGTTTAAAAAAAAGGTGTTTTTTTTTTCTACCACAATGTCAGAGATGAATTAAATGATTATATTTCACTATCACAAATGCACTGTAGGCAGTAAAGGTACTTTCTAGTTTAAAAAAAGGTTATTTGTTCTACCACAATGTTAGAGATAGAGATGTTGCGAGCATAAAATTTTCCGTTCGCGAACTTCCGCAAATGTTCGCGAACCGGGCAAACCTCCATAGACTTCAATTGGCAGGCAAATTTTAAAACCCACAGGGACTCTTTCTGGCCACAATAGTGAAGGAAAAGTTGTTTCAAGGGGACTAACACCTGGACTGTGGCATGCCGGAGGGGGATCCATGGCAAAACTCCCATGGAAAATTACGTAGTTGACGCAGAGTCGGGTTTTAATGCATAAAGGGCATAAATCACCTAACATTCCTAAATTGTTTGGAATAACATGCTTTCAAACATCCAGTGTGTGTATACGATCAGGTATGATGTTGTATCGATCAGGTAGTGTAAGGGTTATGCCCGCTTCACAGTGACAGACCAAACTCCCCGTTTAACACACCGCAAACAGTCCATTTGCACATCCGCAAACTCCCCATTTGCACAAGTTTGGATACCAAGCTAGCCATGTGCATTTCCTTGTCCACACCGACGTCATTGAAGGTCTTTTCCTCCACCCAGCCACTTACAACACCAAGGGTCCCCGAAAGGTGACAACAAGTTCCCTGGGACGCCTGCTGTAGTTGGTCTTCCACCTCCTCAAAGCCACCTTCCTCCTCTGACTCCTCTTTTTCAGCCTCTTCTCTCTGCGTTGCCACAGGTCCAGCAATCGACGACAAGGCTGCTTCTGATGGTGGTGGTGACCACAACTCTTCCTCTTCATGCTCATCTACGGCCTTATCCAGCACTCTTCGCAGGGCACGCTCCAGAAAAAACGCATATAGGATGAGGTTGATGATGTTGCCTTGGGTTTGAATGACCAGGTTTATCACCTCCGCAAAAGGACGCATGAGCCTACAGCCATTGTGCATGAGCATTCAGTAACGCAGCCAAAAAATACCCAGCTCCGCAGAGGCTGTCCTCTGTTTTTTAAATTTAAAAAATCTGTTCTTACCAGTTTAATCTGTGTTTTGTCCCCTATCAAGGGCCGGTGTATGGAATACATTTTAGGAACTGGGAGATAGAAAAAGATGGTTGGTTGGTACTCTTGCTTCCAATTTGTGGCACTGTGCATGCGCCGTGCAATGTACTGTGCCACCCAATATGAGTGGTGTTTTGAGTAGTACTATTCCTATCACTTTAATCCTTGTTACGTCCCCTATCAGGGGACGTGTATCGAATCTATTTTAGGAACCGGGAGATGGAAAAAGATGATTGGTTGGTCCTCTTACTCCCAATTTGGGGCACTGCGTGTGCACCGCGCAATGTACTGTTCCACCAATACAAATACTGTGAACTACTATTCTTACCATTTTAATCTTTGTTAAGTCCCCTATCAGGGGACGTGTGTTGAATTGAATCCTTGCATGGGGAGTGTAAAAGGGCGCAAGGTTCTGTCGTCGACGGAAAGTACGTGTCACCGAGGTTCCTGGCCTCGGTGAGGTAAGAGCCGGGTTTTTGTGTGTCAGCAGCAGCTAGTGCTGCTTGACACATTGGTATTTAGTTTGGCTGCAAAGCCAGTCCGGGCCGGCTCTTACTGGGAGTTGGTAAAGAGTTGGGCGGGTGCCTATTCCCCACGGTCCAGGCCGGACTTTTGCCGGGCTTTTAAAAAGGCAGCCACCTCAGCAGGTGGGGGAGTGATTGTCCAGGAGCTGCTAGTAACGCTGTGGAGCTCTCAGGGCTGGAAGAAAGAGCTCAGCAAAGAGGTGTTTATCCTGGAAGCCCGAGGGTGGATTTTTCGGCGGCTGGGCTGACAGCCAAGTGCGAACACGCACCTAAACCTCGCAGGTGATTGAATCCTGTTTTGGACTTTGTGTTTTGCCCTAAGTTTTTTCTATGTGTGAATTAACACCAAGTGACTGTTTTTATGCAAGTGTGAATTAAACACTGTCTTCTGCACTTACTGGACTTCCTTTGCCTCTGTACTGCACCCGCACCGCTGTCTACCAGAGCGACTCCCCACATTTGGTGTCGGATGCGGGCATGCGCAGTGAGGCTGGCGTGAACGCCAAATTTTTTTTGTTTTGCTGAGCACAAGTGCATGGCATATATTAAACCGGCAAAGTTACAAGCAGGAATTTCTGGCAACATGGAGGCTGTTGTAAAAGCTCTCATGGAGGCTAACCTTCAGCAGCGGGAGGCTAACAAGCAGCAGCAGGAGACAAATCAGCTGCTTTTGCAACACGTGATGGCTTTATAAACGGCAGGAGCGTCCCAACACGTCCATGATGCCCGGAAAGCGGTCCGTGCGGCGATCCCAAAGATGACCCCCTCGGACAACGTTGAGACCTATCTGGCGGTCTTTGAAAAGGTGGCCGTGAGGGAGAAGTTACCCCGTGACCAGTGGGCTGAGGTGGTCGCTCCGTTCCTGGCATCCGGACCCCAACAGGTTTTCTTTGATTTAACGGATTACCAGGCTACTGATTACCCGACGGTGAAGGGGGAGATCCTAGCCAGACTGGGAGTAAACGTGTTGGTCCGGGCTCAGTGGGTCCACCAGTGGGACTTTAAAGTGGCTGAACCCGCCAGGCCGCAGTACTATGAGTTGCTGCACAGGTTGCAAAAATGGCTGCAGCCTGATATCCTAAGTCCGACTGCTATGCTGGACCGACTGCTGGCTGACATGTTCTGGAGGGCCTTGCCTTACCCCCTTCAGCACTGGATCGGCCAGGTATCACCCGCTAATGCCCTAGAGATGGTCGATCTGGTGGAGCGCTATGAGGCCACCAAAAACTTGCAAGGGGGTGTTTTTGGGAGGGGGCCGGTCAAACCCCAGAGGTCTCCCATCCAGTCCCGACGACTGATACCCGAGAAACCTGCTCGGGGTGTACCCCCTGTAGACCCGGCTCCGATTGTCTGCTGGCGGTGTCAGGAGCCCGGCCACATAAGGGCCGACTGTCCACATCGGGGAGAACCCATGGAGACTAATTATGGGTACCGGGCTTCAATGTATGCCCGGAGACTGTGTGCAACCGGCGCCCCCGAGACAATAGACAATCGTCATCTGTGCCAGGTGCAAGTGGGTGATAACCTGGCAGTGGCGCTGCTGGACTCAGGGAGCCTAGTAACCCTGGTAAGTGCTGCCCTGGTACAGCCCACCCAGTATACGGGCCGGAAAGTTGGTGTGGTGTGCATACATGTAGACTTAAAGGACTATCCCACTGCCGTAATGTCTCTGTCCACGGTGGCCGGCACATGGACTTGTGAAGTGGCGATCTCCACAAAGCTACCTTATGAACTAATAATTGGGAGAGACTTCCCTGGTTTTCCGTCCCTATGGCCTGAGATGAAAGTGACTAATAGCCATGAGACAGGGGTAACCCTAGCAGAGTGGCCTGGTTCCAGTGGGAGGCCAGAACCCTGGGAGCCCGAGTTCGAAGGGCCTGCGGTAGGGGTGACCACCACTTCTGTGATAGAGGGGGAGACACCCCCACTGAGTGTAATGGTGGGAGACATGGAGGACTTGCCACCAGGACCTGAGCTGGCAGACTTCCACGTCTCCGGAGACAATTTTGGGACCGCCCAACACCGGGACCAAACCCTAACCAGGTCCTGGGAGAATGTGGTGGAAATTGATGGTAAACCCCAGAAACCAGGGGCTGAGTTAATATTTCCCCGCTTTGTTGTTCACCAAGAAATGTTATATCGGTTGAACCAAATCCGGGGTGAACCTGTTGAACAGTTGGTGGTGCCCACAGCGTATCACAAGCTTGTCATGGAGCTTGCCCACCAACATGTTCTTGGGGGACACTTGGGGTGGCAGAAAACCCAGGACCGCATACCGCAGCGGTTTTATTGGCCAAGTGTGTTCGAGGAGGTAGAAAATTATTGTAAGTCCTGTCCAACCTGTCAGGTAAATAGCCCCCAGCCACATTTCCGTAGTCCTCTGGTACCTCTTCCAATTATTGAGGTACCGTTTGAGCGAATCGCTATGGATCTAATCGGGCCTGTACCAAAGTCTGCCAGTCGCCACCAACACATTTTGGTAGTTCTCGACTATGCCACTCGGTATGCGGAGGCGGTGCCTCTGCGACATACCTCAGCTAAGCTCATTGCCAAAGAGTTAATGGAAATGTTTTCCCATGTGGGCCTGCCAAAAGAGGTTCTGACAGACCAAGGGACCCCTTTTATGTCCAAAGTTGTGAGGGAACTGTGTAAATTGTTGCGTATAAAGCAGTTACGGACGTCCGTTTACCATCCGCAAACAGATGGTCTTGTCGAAAGGTTTACCCAAACTCTAAAAAATATGTTAAAAAGGGTGGTGTCTAGAGATGGGAAGGACTGAGATCTGCTTCTGCCCTATCTGATGTTCGCAGTGCGAGAGGTGCCCCAGGCCTCTACTGGGTTCTCGCCCTTCGAACTGCTTTATGGCAGACACCCTCGGGGCCTGTTGGATATCGCCAAGGAAGCATGGGAACAACAGCCTGTCCCCCACAAAAGTGTCATTGAGTATGTCACCCAGATGCAGGAACGGATGGAAAGGGTGTTGCCGCTGGTCCGGGAGCATATGGTGGCAGCGCAACAAGCCCAGAGTAGGGTGTATAATCGTCAGGCTCGGGTACGGGACTTCAGATCCGGGAGATTTGGTTCTGGTACCCACCCTTGACAGCAAGTTCCTAGCTAGGTGGCAGGGCCCCTATGAGGTGATTGAGAAGGTAGGGGAAGTAAATTACAAGGTACACCAGCCAGGGCGGCGCAAGCTGGAGCAGGTGTACCACGTGAATTTACTAAAGCCTTGGAAAGATAAGGACACGGCCGACGACAACAGCCCCCGGCCAGGGCTTCTAGGTGAAAAGGGTCCAGCCCCACAGTTCGAAGCCTGTGAAGCAGTAACCACGGTAAAAATTGCAGACAGCCTGTCTTCCAAACAAGTTCAGGAAGTCAGGGAGTTCATCAGTCGGAACACGGATGTGTTCTCGGACCTCCCTGGCCGCACGTCTCTCATCCAACATGATATCGTCACTGAGCCTCAGGCCAAGATCCGGTTAAAACCATACCGGGTACCTGAGGCTCGGCGAAGGGCCATCGCGGAGGAAGTGCAATTAATGTTGAAGCTCGATGTCATTGAGGAGTCGAAAAGTGAGTGGGCCAGTCCCATAGTCCTAATACCCAAGCCGGATGGGACGTTGCGGTTCTGCAACGATTTTCGCAAGGTAAATGAAGTGTCCAAGTTTGATGCGTATCTGTCACGGCGGGAAGCGGGGGAAACTCCCCGCCACGCACTATCCTCGGCCGCCGGGCCTAAAAGCAGGGACAAAGGAGCAGATGACCTCCTGGCATGTCCCTAAAACTTAACAGAAAAAAGAGGTGATCGGCACTCACACTGAATCCAGATGAGACAAGAGGGGTCAAGGGTGAAGATATATGAACCTACAAAATTATATTTATTAAATTCACATAAAACTATAAAGATATCACCATAGACCAATCTGCCTTACAATCTTGCAGATACAATAGAAACAAAATATTGGGAATGTCGCAAGTAAAATAGCACTGTGTAGTAAAATAAGGTAGGGGTGTACTGTGAAGTAAAATCACACGACGATGAAAAAACGGGTCATCGTTTGGCGCATCAATTGGGGATTATTAATAGGTCACTCAGGATTGTCCATAGGTTACTCAGTTCCCCTTGTAATCCGTAGTTAGATCTACCGGGGGACACGAGTTGCCTGAAACAGTTCTATAAATAGTTAAAAAAGAATCTCATCCAGTCTGTACTCCGCCGTCACATTTGTTGGAGTTTCCTAAAAGGTGCTATATATGCAGTCCAGAAGAGACAACTGATAACTCTTGCACGTAGTGGAGTGGTCGTGGCAATAATAACTCACTGTGTCTGCCTACTGTATAGCCACTTAAGGCAGTTCCTGATAGCGGTAATGAGGAATGTTGTATTGACTGCCCGTACATACACTGATATAAGCGATCTCTTTCATGCACAGTCAGCCCGATAGGTTTACCTTGTGGTAGCAGGGGATCAACCTCTCGTTCCGGCCGCGGCGTCCCACGTGCAAGGAACGATGAGAGGGATCTTACCCCGAAGTCTCTCAATGCGGGTGATGTGCACTGCAATGTCTTCTATTCAGTGTTGCTGTGTATCCGCTGCCGTACGGGCGAGTTCTCTTCCTCTGCTGCGTCCCGGGGTCAAAGTATCAGATCCTACTACGCAGCTGGTGTATGGAGCGCTCCAAAAGTATTTTGATTACTTTGTCCTCTCCAGGGGTTCCTCCGTACCAAACGCGTTTCGGGACTTAGAACACGTCCCTTCATCAGTGGTGAGGGCTTCATCAGTGGTGTAGGTTCATATATCTTCACCCTTGACCCCTCTTGTCTCATCTGGATTCAGTGTGAGTGCCGATCACCTCTTTTTTCTGTTCAGTTTTCCTCTTTTGTTTGGGTGTAACAATTGTGATCTGAGCACCATCCATTGGGGCAATTAGAGAGCCGTCCACACTATATTCTTTTATGTCTCTAAAACTTGCCCTGGTCTCCTGGCTGTATGAGCGGACCCTGAAGGTGGGACGGCTCATACCCACGTACCTAAGGCCCTGAACACCCTGACTCGCCCTCACATGAAATCAGGGCAGAGACCGCCTGCTCACCCTAGACCGCGGATGAGCAGGAGTCTCCAGAGGCCCCCACAGCAGCCGGGACCCGAACAGTGTGTGCCCGCACGGCAGGCAAGTAACATAGGAAACATGTACAAGAAACCCACACTTACCTGCCGTGCTGAAGATAGAGGAGCAGCGCCAGGACCTCCCGGACCCCCAAACGGACATCAGATGCCTGGGGGGGGAGACCTGGCCGGGCGGCACACCATCCGGTATTCGCTATACCCCTCCGGGTAAGCAAGCCCCTTTCGGAGCGTCACACCGTGTCAACAAACACCCACCATACCCACACCATACAACAGCAACCAGGTGGGGAAGGGATAACAGACACTCACCAGGGAAGGAACAACATAACAAACAATATAACAAATAAGGGTGGCTCACGCAGACATCAAGGTGGAAACATACAGCCAAACTCCAGCCATGCTCACACCATGACTGGACAAACAAGACTGACCTTCAGGCTCCACACACAGACACTTAAGGAGGCCTGAGGACACACCCACCATGCAAAGCAGCCACACCTTAACCCCGTGCACACCAAATGGGGGAAGTGCACAAATAAACACACGTTGCCCAAAGCAACCACATACGTTGACAGCGAGCCGCCTAGCACCAAACTCAGGCTGCTCCACTGCCAACAACACAACACACCTAAACCCCGTGCACACCAAACGGGGGAAGTGCACACATATAAACACGTTGCCCAAGGCAACCACATGTACCAAACACATGTTGCCAAAGGCAACCGCATCTGTTGACAGCGAGCCGCCTAGCACCAAGCTCAGGCTGCTACACTGCCAACAACACAACGGGGAAACGAGTCACGACCATACACATGGTCGTGACAGTATCCCATGCCCCGGGTAGACGAGCTTGTTGAGAATTTAGGGCAAGCCCGTTATTTTTCTGTGCTAGACTTCACTAAAGGGTACTGGCAGGTACCCTTAACGGAGTCGGCCAAGGAAAAATCTGCTTTTGTTACCCCGCAGGGCCTGTATCATTATAAGGTGTTACCCTTTGGCCTGCATGGCGCCCCCGCCACCTTCCAAAGGTTAATGGACATTGTGTTGCGACCTCATCGTCGGTACGCCTCAGCCTACTTAGATGATGTAGTCATCCACAGCACCGACTGGGAAAGCCATTTGCCCAAGGTGCAGGCAGTAGTGGATGCCCTGAGGAAAGCTGGACTAACCATCAATCCAAAAAAGTGTGCGATTGGGTTAGAAGAGACCAGATATCTGGGGTATGTCATTGGGCGGGGAGTCATCAAACCTCAGGTAACTAAGATAGAGGCAATACGTAATTGGTCCCGACCGGTCACCACCAGACAGGTCAAGTCGTTCCTGGGAATGGTAGGGTACTACATGAGGTTTGTGCCCCACTTTGCCACACTAGCAGCGCCGTTGACAGACCTGTTGAAGGGACGTAAGTCTGGAATGGTCCGCTGGGATGAGCAGGCGGAAGAGGCATTCTCCCGTTTGAAGTCGGCCCTGTGTGGGTCACCGGTTTTGGTGACACCCGACTTCAACAGGGAGTTCATAGTACAGACTGATGCCTCGGAGGTAGGCCTCGGTGCTGTACTGTCTCAGGAAGTCAATGGCGAAGAACATCCCGTTGTCTTCCTGAGCCGTAAGCTAAACCCAGCCGAGACCAGGTATAGTATAGTGGAGAGGGAGTGCCTGGCTATCAAGTGGGCACTCGAATCTCTCCGCTATTACTTGTTAGGGAGGAGGTTCTGTCTGGTGACCGACCATTCCCCTCTCAAGTGGATGAGCCAGGCCAAGGAGAGGAATGCTCGGGTCACCAGGTGGTTCCTATCCTTGCAGAACTTCAAATTCTCCGTAGAACACATTGCAGGCCGCTTGCAGGGTAACGCAGATGCCCTGTCCCGCGTCCACTGCCTCACATGTGTTCACCCCCTCAGGGTTGAACAAAGGGGGGGGTGTAAGAGGGCGCAAGGTTCTGTCGTCGATGGAAGGTACATGTCACCGAGGTTCCTGGCCTTGGTGAGGTAAGAGCCGGGTTTTTGTGTGTCAGCAGCAACTAGTGCTGCTTGACACATTGGTATTTAGTTTGGCTGCAAAGCCAGTCCGGGCCGGCTCTTACTGGGAGTAGGCAAAGAGTTGGGCGGGTGCCTATTCCCCACGGTCCAGGCCGGACTTTTGCCGGGCCTTTTAAAAGGCAGCCACCTCAGCAGGTGGGGGAGTGATTGTCCAGGAGCTGCTAGTAACGCTGTGGAGCTCTCAGGGCTGGAAGAAAGAGCTCAGCAAAGAGATGTTTATCCTGGAAGCCCGAGGGTGGATTTTCCGGCTGCTGGGCTGACAGCCAGGTGTGAACACGCACCTAAACCTCGCAGGTGATTGAATCCTGTTTTGGACTTTATGTTTTGCCCTAAGTTTTTTCTATGTGTGAATTAACACCAAGTGACTGTTTTTATGCAAGTGTGAATTAAATACTGTTTGCTGCACTTACTGGACTCCCTTTGCCTCTGTACTGCACCCGCACCGCTGTCTACCAGAGCAACTCCCCACAGGAGATAGAGAAAAAGCTTGCTCTGTCCGCTTCCTTCTAATTTTGGACACTTGCAATGGAATTTGCCACCAATGCAAGTGTTAACTAAGTACTATTCCTATCAGTTTAATCTCTGTTTTGTCCCTTATCAGGGCCAGGACCGGTGTAGTGAATAGATTTTTTTCGTTTGAATTTTGGGTAATTGCGCATGCACCGTGCAATGTACTTTGATACCCTTTATGAGTGGTGGGCAGTAGGCACAGTACAGTCTGTTGGCCTGACACCCACTGCCAGGCAAGGCAACTGCAATTATATTAAAGGGTAAAAATGATATGACTTTTTTATCTGCTTAGTACTGTGCCACCCTATATGAGTGGTGTGCATACAGTACAGACTGTGCGCCTGCGGCCTCTCACACACGGGCAGGCAGCTGTAATATATATATATATATATATATATATAGAGAGAGAGAGAGAGAGAGAGAGAGAGAAATAAATAAAAGCAGACTGATGTACCAGCCCTAAAAAGGGCTTTTTGGGGTGCTGTCAGGACGCTGTAATTACAGCAGATGGCCCCGTTCACCCGAGCGAGTTTTTCACGCGGGTGCAATGCGTGACGTGAACGCATAGCATCCGCACTGAATCCTGACCCATTCATTTTAATGGGTCTGTGTTCAGTACATGAGCGTTTCACTGAAAATCTCGTGAAAATCGCAGCATGTTCTATATTCTGCGTTTTTCATGCAGCCCTAGCCCCATAGAAGTGAATGGTGCTGCGTGAAAAATGCATTGCTAGGAGATGGTTGCTAGGAGATGTTGTTTGTAAACCTTCAGTTTTTTATCACGCGCGTGAAAAATGCATCAAAACGCATTGCACCTGTGTGGAAAAAAATGAACAACTGAACGCAATCGCAGGCAAAACTGAATGGCTTTGCCTATGAAATCGCACAGTTTTCACTGAACGCATCTGCAACGCATCCAGACCTAAGGCCGCATTCACACAGCCGCAATTTTTGTCCGCATCCATTCCGCAATGGATGCGGCCCCAAAACATCCGGCCGCGGCTCCACAAAAGATAGAGGATGTCCTATTCTGCTGTCCTTGCTTTTTGATAGGAGGTGGGAGGGTCTGGGAGGGAAGGTATGCTGATTGGCTGGAATGTGTCTGCTGACTGTGAGGTACAGGGTCAAAGTTTGCTGAATGATAAAGTATAGGGGCAAATCGAACATCGCATATGTTCGCCCGCCGCGGCAAACGCAAACATGCGATGTTCGCCGGCAAATAGTTCTGGACATCTCTAGTCAGAGATGGATTTAAAGATTATATTTTACTGTCACAGAGGCAGCATATGCGGCAAAGGTACTTTTTGGCAAAAATAACGATAATTTTTTTAAATGACAATGAAGCAGATGGATTTACTGATTTTCTTTCACTATCACAAATGCAGTGCAGGCTCAAAGGTACTTTTCATTAAAAAAAAGGTGATTTTTTCACCCACAATGTCACAGTTGTATTTACTGATTATATTTCAGAAATGCAGTGCAGGCCGCAAAGGTACTTTATAGCAAAAAAATATATATATTTTTTTTCACCCACAATGTCCCAGTTGTATTTACGGATTATATTTTACTATCAGAAATGGATTGCAGGCTGCAAAGGTACTCTCTAGTTAAAAAAAGGTTATTTTCTGTACCACAATGTTAGAGATAGATTTAATGAATATATTTCACTATCACAAATGCAGCACAATCCGCAAAAAATTAATTAACTTGTCCCCCAGAATCTAACAGATGGATTTACTGAATTGATTACACTGTCACAGGGGTACTTTACAGAACAAAATGTAAATATGTCACCCTCTGGCTCCCTGAACTCGGATTACCTATATTATTTTCTCTTCCCTGGCACATATGCAGTGCAGGTGCACTTAAAAATGGCTATATTTCGCCTACTAAACTACAAGAACAGGATAAAATTATTGTCCCTGGCACATATGCAGGTGCAAATGCAGTGCACTTGCACAAAATGGCCGCCGACGCCCACCTAACTAACAGACAGTTTAAAACTTATTTTTCTGTGTCACTGAGCTCAGGGCAGGGTACAAAAATGTTGCATTGCACCCACAAAAAAAAATCGCTGTAGATCGCAGACTTAACACCAAGTTCTGATATCAGATTCTTTCCTAATCTCTCCCTCACAGCAGCAGCATCCTATCCTTACACTAGTAAGAGCTCATGTGACGTGTGGCGCTACATGACTCCAGCTTATATAGAGGCTGGGTCACATGCTGCACCGGCCAATCATAGCCATGCAATTAGTAGGCATGGCTGTAATGGCTTCGAAGGGCACACGTCTTAAATCCTTGTTGATTGGCTGCCCTGCAGCCTTTCAACAAGCTTTATTAAACGGCCGAACACCGAACTCGAACCCGAACTATTATGGTTTGGGTTCGCTCAACACTAGTTTTGTTTAATAATGTATTTTTTGCTTATTACAATGGCCATGATTCATTATATTGGCTATGGCAGCCTGAATATTCTTTTGTGTTCATGTACTTTTTTTTTTTTTCGAATGAAGACACTCTACAATATTTTATATGTTTTAGTAGTTTTATCCCTGAGAGAATGAGACACATTTAAAAATGAATCACCTATCATGTTATTAACCGAAAGTAGAAATTAAACTAAAATTGGTGCCTAGTGTTTTACTTTAAAGTTACATAACAGTACATGGTGCAGAGTAATAAAAGCTTTCACAAAATGTGTTCTTTATTTTCTATAAATGTGATTCCACATACAATGTGATTTATTTCATAATGAAAACTCATTCCACCTGCTTAATTTCCTGCCTGAATAAAGCGTCTGGGATTCCTCATTCTTATTAGTGCCTGCTCTATATTTGTTCCTTGAATATATTTGCCTTTTCAATGAACTGAATTCAATTACTATTTTAAAGCAGGTTGAGGTTGCATCAGAGAATGTCTACAACAATCTTTATTATTGTCATATCAGTGGTATTACTGTACAGTGAAAATGTACATTTCTGGGTTCAGTAAAATATATAGTCTATTTATTATGTGTTATTTGAATTGTTATGTTTCCTTCTTTAGATAAGACATCTATCTAAAGTGCAATAATATAAAAAGTTAAGTAATATGAAAGTTGGGGAAGAAAATTTTTCATCATGATCATTCTTGCTTCCTCATGTCACGGTCCCTCCCTTGACAGAGGTGAGAAGATCGGAGAGACTGGCTGTATGTGAGGGTATCTGACAGACTCTCTGTTTTCTTCTTGCAGTGTTGTTGTTTTGTTATGACCACACCTCTTGTCAGATGCAGCTTGTAGTCATTACTGAGGCCCTATTTAGTTCTGACTCACACTGCGTACCATGAGGTTGATATTTCCTGCTGAAATTGGTTGAGCTGGTGTGTTGTTCCTTTGGATCTCCTGCTCCTTCATTCTGCTTTAAGCTAAGTGCATTTTGTTTTGCATTTTATTGTGCGCTTGTGTTAGTTGCTTTCTATGCCTCAGGGAGACACTGGTTCCTTCATCTGGGAAGGAACCAGTAGTCTCATTCCCTGCCACCACTCCCATGGCTTTCCAGGGTCTCTAGGGCTTAGGTTCCGGTTTATAAGAATTCCCACCTTCAAGGTCTACTCATATTGGCAGTAGTCAGGGAGAGGTCTAGGGATTCCTAGGAGGTCACCATCCCTCTCCCTTAGCTTTGAGGCCTAGACTCCTGTCTATTTACTTCTGTGTGTGTTCTGGTGTTTTCCCCTCCCCTATGCCTGTGACACCTCATAACTTGCATATAATTTAGTGGAATCTATAGTATATCAATGTAGAACAGATTATTAATTTACTTACACATTATTCTTTTGTGTAGTCAGATTCTGCCATACAGTCATCCTGCTATCTATCTGCACACTTTCAATTTAGGTTGAATTTGTTCTTAGGACTCGTTCATATTTCCATTTTTCACGGACATGTGCAATCCACATTTTCCACAGATAGCATATTTATCCATTGATTTTAATGTTTTTGTTTACACATAAGTGGTTTCCCACTGACTGTGGGCCCATGAAAAACTACTGACACAACACAGAAGGCATCTGTTTCACAGACCATTACGAGATGCTCTGGAAATGAACTTTCAGCTGAGCAGTGTACTTGGAATATGGATGACACACGGAGGGCAAAAAACTGACACATGGACCAAGCATGGATCTTTCATAAATATCTTCACAGTTGAAACACAGAATGATTTTCCACCAACGCCAAATGGACTTGGAAATGTGAATGAGACCTTACCCATTATCGGATCTGCTGACCAATTCATTAGAATATAACCTGAAAAGAATTTTAAAGAAATTTGATCACTTCTACTTACATCTTATAACCTGAATCAAATATGTGCCAATTGCTCTAAAAATTGATAAATGACACTTTAAGGTCTCCTAGGACCTGCATGTCTCACTCAGAACTATAATACATGTGTCTCTGTCTGTCTCTGCCTGTGATTCGCCCGAAAGGAATTACAAGAAATTTGGGCTGAATTCTGAAACGATTGGGCAGACACAGAGACCATGGGCCGCTTTGCAAAAACATTATATGGGCCATATTTTTTCTAATAATGCAGCTCATAATAGAATACTCTCCTATGTCTGTCTAGCACCATTACTAATTAGTGTTGAGTGAATCAAAATATTCGAAGTTGACTGCGATCCGAATTTCAGTAAAAATTTGATTCGGTGCAATCCCGAATTGCCTCGTGCTTCATGGTAAGAAATCTATTTTTCCTGAAATAGCGCTTAAAAAAAAAACCAAAACATACTCACCTCATCCATTTGCACGCAAACAGGCCATCGTGATACCAAGAAAAAAGAAAAAAAGAAAGACTTGCTATGGGGATATTCAAATGTGCTCCCCTTATCCAACAATGGGATCTACTAGCGCCAAGCAAACCCCCCCAATTGGGATATACCAGATTATATTATATTAAAAATACTTAGATGTGTGTAGGGTACAGGTATTTGTGATACACTTACATATTAATCCAGATATGCTGGAATACATGAATTAAAACCAATTCTGATTAACTCAGATACTGAGAGAGCGTAGTTCTCACTTCACTAGGGGGGTTGTCTAACAGGTTAAACTCAAGACGCCTGAGACAGTCCCCCCTGGCCAGGATAGCATGTAGAATCTTAGAGGTTGGATTCACCACTCGGAAAAGACCTGGGAATCTTCTTCAAATCCACTTTATTGAAATCAAGGCTCAACGCGTTTCGGGGTGTGCTTAATAACCCCTTCCTCAGGAGCAAAAATTATATTGGACAGTACAAACATACATCTATATATATATACACGGGTCCATTACCTCCAATTTCCCACCTTTGAGATGCGATTCCAGGGAGGTGACGTCAACCGCGTCACTTCCGGTCGTCTGAAGAAGATTCCCAGGTCTTTTCCGAGTGGTGACTCCAACCTCTAAGATTCTACATGCTATCCTGGCCAGGGGGGACTGTCTCAGGCATCTTGAGTTTAACCTGTTAGACAACCCCCCTAGTGAAGTGAGTACTACCCTCTCTCAGTATCTGAGTTAATCAGAATTGGTTTTAATTCATGTATTCCAGCATATCTGGATAAATATGTAAGTTTATCACAAATACCTGTACCCTACACACATCTAAATATTTTTAATATAATATAATCTGGTATATCCTAATTGGGGGGGTTGCTTGGTGCTAGTAGATCTCATTGTTGGATAAGGGGAGCACATTTGAATATCCCCATAGAAAGTCTTTCTTTTTTTTCTCTTTTCTTGGTATCACGTCAACCGCTGGATTTCCAGCGGTACGATTCAGCAGCCTTGCTTCCCCACTGTGCCCTATAGATCTGTAGATCTTATCAAAATACCTTTGGTATTTATATGATTATACAACTATATAAATACGTTTGTAGTTCCCCATCACCGGTGGCGCCCCTAGAGGGTAAGATCGTCCTTTTACATAGGGACTCTCTAACCTTCCTTATTTTTAGGTTTGATTGGGGCCATCGGGGATAGTTTCTCCAAAGATGTTCAATTGGGTTCAAGTCAGGGCTCTTCATTGACCAGAGAAGGATATTCACAAAGTTTTCTCAAAACCACTCCTGTGTTGTCTTGGCTGTGTGCTTAGTGTCTTTGTCTTGTTTTCTGACCTACAAAGCACTCTGGATCAGGTTTTCATTAAGGGTACTTTCACACTAGCGTTTTGGATTCCGTTTGTGAGATCCGTTTCAGGGCTCTCACAAACGGTCCCAAACGGATCAGTTAAGCCCCAATGCATTCTGAATGGATAAGGATCCATTCAGAATGCATCAGTTCGGCTCCGTTCCGCCTCTATTCCGTTTTGGAGGCGGACACCAAAACGCAGCATGCAGCATTTTGGTGTCCGTCTGAAGAGGCGGAGCCTAACGGATCCGGTTTTTTTTACAATGTAAGTCAATGGGGACGGATCCGTTGTCAATGACACAATATGGTGCATTTGAAAACGGATCCGTTCCCCATTGACTTTCAATGTAATTCAAAACGGATCCGTTTTGGACTTTGTCATTTTTCTTGAAACCTAATGCAAACGGATCCGTTCTGAACGGATACAAACGTTTGCATTAGATGTGCGGATCCGTCTGTGCAAATAAACAGATGGATCAGCACCAACGCAAGTGTGAAAGTACCCTAAGTTATTTGTACTTTGTACTTTGTACTTTTATTTGTACTTTGCTCCATTCAGCTTTCTCTCAAGTCTGACTAGTCTCATTGTCCCAGTTACTTAAAACACCTCCACAGCCTGATGCTGCCACCACTATGCATCATTGGCATGTTATTGAGCAGTGCCTGGTTTCCTTAGAAATGTTCAATCTTGGTTTCATCAGACCAGATAATCCTGTCTCTGACAGTCTGAAAGTCTTTTAGGACTTGGTGGAATGCTGCAACGATTGTTAACCTTCTGGAAGTTTTCCCATCTGCACACAGGATTTTTGAAACTCAGTCAGAGTGACCATTGTGTTCTTAGGCATCTCTCATACCAAGGCCCATGTTCCTCCATTACTTAGTTAGAAGGGGTGGCTAGCTCTAGGAAGAGTTCTTTCCAAATCATGGCCAATCAACTGAATTTAATGCAGGTAGACTCTAATCAAGGTGTAGAAACATCTCAAAAATGACCATCAAGTAATGAGAGGCTGCAAATGTTCTCAATACTTATGTCCATGCAGAATTTTAGTTTTTCATTTTTAATACATTTGCAAACATTTCTAAAATTCTGTTTTTGCTTTCTCTTTATGGAGTATTGAGCACAAAATGATGGAGGAAAACTTGATGTATTTAAATTGTAGCACAAGGCTGTAACCTAACAAAATGTGAAAGAAATGAAAGGGTTTGAAGACTTTTCAAATGTAATGTATGCAAGGTTGAAACAGCTTCTAGACTTTGGCTTAGCATAGAGAATTTATGCTGAAGTGACATATTAATCTTTATATTATAGTATATAATATCAGGCCAGTTTACAGGATGCTTAGATTTTTGGCAATTGATTTCACTGCAGTTCTTTGCGCAGCACTACATAAGAATTCTACAGAAATAGGATGAATGCTCAAATCTTTCTTGTCTGGTAGAAGTATTTGAGGTAAATAAGACCCTTTACCTTGTATAGGGGTGTAGCTTTAGGGGGTCCTGAGGTAGCGAATATACCGAGTCACTGATAAATGAAAGAGTTCATACGTTCCTCTGGCATATAAAAAACAGAAGTCCTATAAATAGCACATAGTATGTTGGGGCTCTATTCAAGATTTTGCACTAGAGCCAAGGCCCTTCTAGTTACATCTCTGTATCTATTCACTGGATGTACATCAGCTATGGCTGTTTCTCACCTGGTTACTGGTACAGTGTGGTGTGCAGCTATGAGATTTCCCATTTCAGGAACTGTTGTGCCACCAGCAGGGGCATACATAGAAATCAGTGGGCCCCATAGCAAAAATCACGCCCTGCCCTGACCCTGGCCCCTCCCACTACCCACATGACCCCTCCTTGTCCAACTTTTTTCACCAAAATGAAACAAAATGTACAATTCATTCTTATCAACCACCACCTAGCCATTCAGGCACTGCAAATCTGGATTATTTTCGGCAGACTTCCCCCACACCGTCATTGACTGCAACAACCTTACCAGCCACTTCCCCTCAGCCACCATCATGCCTACTTGAACTGTGTCTGCAGTCCTATAAAGCCCATGAACTGCACTGTGACTGCAGTCTAATGAGACTGGACTGATGACACTGCTGGATCAGGTCGGGTCCCGACTCCCGACCAGTCAGCCAGGTCTTAGTTTGACACGTGCTGACAGAAGAATGGAACCAAAACAAGGAAAAGGGTAGCTTGATGCCCTAGGCAAGTTAGACAAATTTCCCCCCTCTTTGTAGAATCAATTAAAAACTACTTTAGCTACTAATAAAATACATTTTAAAACATTTTACAAGGTGCAGACACAGAATACAAAAATATTTCATTCAGTCACAACTAATGTTTCTCTACTGAAGTTGTCCACTTTTTTTTCTTTTTCATTCACCCAAAATCATCATGAAAAGTTCTCCCAAAGACTGCATGGTCTATTTGGCCAGTGACGCAACTATAGGGAGTTATGAGGTAGTAGTGCTAATCTAGGCCTGAGGGCCCCAAAACCCCTCCATCACACCAGTATAATAAATGAAACATAGTACATTTAGGACAATTAGCCTTAGGGCAAGATCAGGTGCTGCAGAACCTCATAATACACACCCCAGCTGCTACAGAACATGGTATTACACACCTTAGCTGCTGCAGAACCCTATAATACAAACCTTAACTGCTTCAGAACCTCATATTACACACCTCTGCTGATACAAACTCTGATTATTTGATATAAACAACAGAGCCTGGGCACTCTTCAGATATTGGACCAACTAATATTTATTCTAAAATATAAAGTGGACAATCCAAGAACTATAAAACACTCAAAAAAACATATATATGATTCCCAATAAAAAGACTATCATATGTATAGCAGCAATAGAACAACAAAATCTCTGGAATATAAATGTATAGCAACTACAGATATAGTCTAGTAAATTGTAACATTTGGTCATAAATTGAATGCTCAGAACTGCTTTGCTGGATAGTAGCAGTCTTGAGAATAGCAATGACGTAACAGTGACGTGACCGACAGCCAATAGGCAGGTGCCTACAAAACTTGGATAATGATCTCTCAGAATATGACACTAGCTACCCCGATACCACTAATTTCTCCTGACAATCGCAATGGAACGATCTTACCCAGTGTCCTTTTCTGTGGCTTGATACAGCTCTGGACGTTGCTCTGGTGATGTATCCGACCAGTGTCCTGCAAGCTGTTACTGTCTTGTTCACCACGCTGGTGGGTTGTGCGCGCGTGGACCTTACTCGTCTTGCGGTCTCTGCTGCACCGTTGTTGTAAGCACCTTTCGCACCGTACACCGATTTTCAGAAGGGCACTCCAACACCATCAGTAGCGTTCCTTGTTTCCACAATTAAGGTCCTGTTGGGGGGGTCTGACCAAGATCGTTCCATTGCTATTGCCGGCACAACTAACACTATTGTACCTACACGTGGTGCACTGCGCTTCAGCGGGACGCCGCTGTATGAGATCTAAAGACAATTTTTTTTACTATCTGAGCGAGAACACGTTCTTCTGACTCAATAAGGGCAATTACTATTAATGAATGACTTATGAATGAACTGTCTCTTATGAATGGAGGAGAGGTCCGAATTACTACGGACATTAAGAAGGTGTTCCGATCCTTCATTTGATTGTCGGGAGAAATTAGTGCTATTGGGGTAGCTAGTGTCATATTCTGAGAGATCATTATCCAAGTTTTGTAGGCACCTGCCTATTGGCTGTCGGTCACGTCACTGTTACGTCATTGCTATTCTTAAGACAAAAAAAGCAATTCTGAGTATTCCATTTATGACCAAATGTTACAATTTGCCAGACTATATCTGTAGTTGCTATACATTTATATTCCAGAGATTTTGTTGTTCTATTGCTGCTATACATGTGATTGTCTTTTTATAGGGAATCATCCCCGGATCGCCCTGGCTGTTTTAGGTATGTTTTATTGAGTGTTTTATAGTTCTTGGATTGTCCACTTTATATTTTAGAATAAATACTATTTGGTCCAATATCTGAAGAGTGCCCAGGCTCTGTTGTTTATATTACCTTTTTTGAGTAGTAAGGGTTTATCTACTCCACTGTGAGCACCTCATTTGGTGCCTGGGTAAACCTGTGCACCACTAAAACACGTTTTTCTGATTATTTGATGTAACAGAACATATGTTTTGATCTCATCTGTGTGAAACCATTGTAGATTGTCATAAATGCTGACTTTGCAGCATACCAGGTTCCATGATGAAAACCCATCAGATGTCATCGTTGTCAGTGGGGTCCATCAGGTGTCATCCATTATGTGCCAGATACAATACTACTGTGATTTTTCTTATTATACTTCTATGACAGAGAAGAATGGGGAATGTCACTAATATACAGTTGTGTTCAAAATTATTCAACCCCTACTGAAATTGAGTGTTTTGGCCAGTTTGACATTGATTTTGATCATTTCAGTCATCTTGTTTACAATTAAATCAAAGAGGCACTTGTAAGTCAGACAAATATGACATAACATTTATAATGAAATAACCACAAATGTCTTTACTGTGCTCACATCATTATTAGTTTTATTCAACCTCCAAGTGACATTCAATCTTAGTACTTAGTACAACATCCTTTTCCAGTTATAACAGCTTTTAAATGTGAAGCATAGCTTGACACAAGTGGCTTGCAGCGATCTACGGGTATCTTCGCCCATTCTTCATGGGCAAAAGCCTCCAGTTCAGTCACATTCTTAGGCTTGCGTGCTGCAACTGCTTTCTTTAAGTCCCACCAGAGGTTCTCAATCGGATTTAAGTCTGGTGACTGCGATGGCCACTTCAAAATGTTCCAGCCTTTAATCTGCAACCATGCTCTAGTGGACTTAGAGGTATGCTTGGGATCATTGTCCTGTTGAAAGGTCCAAAGTCTCCCAAGCCTCAGGTTTGTGATGGACTGCATCACATTTTCATCCAATATCTCCTGGTACTGAAGAGAATTCATGGTACCTTGCACTTGCTGAAGCTTCCCTGTACCTGTAGAAGCAAAACAGCCCCAAAGGATGATTGACTGTGCATCACAGTAGGCAAGGTGTTTTTTTCTTCATAGGCCTTGTTCTTCCTCCTCCAAACATAGCGTTGATCCATGGGCCCAAACAGTTCTAATTTTGTTTAATCAGTCCACAGAACACTATCCCATAACTTTTGTGGTTTGTCCACATGACTTTTGGCATACTGCAGTCGACTCTTCTTATTCTTTGGAGACAGCAAGGGGGGTGCGCCTGGGAGTTCTGGCATGGAGGCCTTCATGACGCAGTGTGCGCCTTATTGTCTGAGCTGAAACTTCAGTACCCGCATCTGACAAATCTTTTTTCAGTTCCTCAGTAGAGATGAGTGAACACCTGGATGTTCGAGTTCGAGAAGTTCGACCAAACTTCCCGAAAATGTTCGGGTTCAGGATCCGAACTCGACCCGAACTTTATCCCGAACCCAAAACCCATTGAAGTCAATGGGGACCCGAACTTTTAGGCACTAAAAAGGCTGTAAAATAGTCCAGGAACAGGCTAGAGGGCTGCAAAGGCAGCAAAATGTAGGTAAATCCCCTGCAAACAAATGTGGATAGGGAAATTAATTAAAATAAAATAAAATAAATAAAATTTAACCAATATCAATTGGAGACAGGTCCCACTGCAAGGAATCATGCGTCATATCACTCAACACTAGAGAAGGCCACTTTCAGTTATTTCGGCACCAGCACCCAGATAGAGGAGAGAGGTCCCACAGAAAGGAATCATGCGTCATATCACCCACCACTGGAGTAGACCATTTTCAGTTATTTAGGCCCCAGCACCCAGTCAGAGGAGAGAGGTCCCACAGCAAGGAATCATGCGTCATATTAACCACCACCGGAGAAGGCCACTCTCAGTTATTTCAGCCCAGCACCCAGACAGAGGATACAGGTCCCACAGCAAGGAATCATGCGTCATATCAACCACCACCGGAGAAGGCCACTCTCAGTTATTTCGGCCCAGCACCCAGACATAGGAGAGAGGTCCCACAGCAAGGAATCATGCGTCATATCAACCACCACTGGAGAAGGCCATTTTCAGTTATTTAGGCCCCAGCACCCAGTCAGAGAAGAGAGGTCCCACAGCAAGGAATCATGCGTCATATTAACCACCACCGGAGAAGGCCACTCACAGTTATTTCAGCCCAGCACCCAGACATAGGAGAGAGGTCCCACAGCAAGGAATCATGCGTCATATCAACCACCACTGGAGAAGGCCACTTTCAGCTATTTAGGCCCAGCACCCAGGCAGAGGAAAGAGGTCGCACAGCAAGGAATCATGCGTCATTTCACCCACCACCGGAGAAGGCCACTCTCAGTTATTTCAGCCCAGCACCCAGACAAAGGAGAGACGTCCCACAGCAAGGAATCATGCGTCATATCAACCACCACTGGAGAAGGCCACTTTCAGTTATTTAGGCCCAGCACCCAGACAGAGGAGAGAGGTCCCACAGCAAGGAATCATGCGTCATATCAGCCACCACTGGAGAAGGCCACTTTCAGTTATTTAGGCCCAGCACCCAGACAGAGGAGAGAGGTCCCACAGCAAGGAATCATGCGTCATATCAACCACCACTGGAGAAGGCCACTTTCAGTTATTTAGGCCCAGCAGCCAGACAGAGGAGAGAGGTCCCACAGCAAGGAATCATGCGTCATATAAACCACCACCGGAGAAGGCCACTCTCAGCTATTTCGGCCCCAGCACCCAGACAGAGGAGAGGTTCATTCAACTTTGGGTTGCACCGCAAGATCATGGTAAAGTTAAAAAAATGAGGATTCAATAAAGAAGTGCCCCGGAGTACAAGAATACATGGTTGAGGGGGAGGCAGTTATAAATGTCTATTCTGCACAAGGGAGGGACAGGTCCTGTGGGATCCATGCCTGGTTCATTGTTATGAACGTCAGCTTGTCCACGTTGGCTGTGGACAGGCGGCTGCATTTGTCAGTAATGACGCCCCCTGCCGTGCTGAATACACGTTCAGACAAAACGCTGGCCGCCGGGCAGGCTAGCAACTCCAAAGCATAAAATGCTAACTCTGGCCACGTGGAGACAAAACTTTTCCACATTTCTGCCATGCTAACCCTGCCCTCAGAGGAGCTGGCCGTGACACAGCTGCGTTGGCGACCTCTTGCTCCTCCTCTGCCTTCGCCTTGGGCTTCAACCGGTTCCCCTGTGACATTTGGGAATGCTCTCAGGAGCGCCTCTACCAGCGTGCGCTTGTACTCGCGCATCTTCCTATCACGCTCCAGTGCAGAAAGTAAGGTGGGCACATTGTCTTTGTACCGGGGATCCAGCAGGGTGGCAACCCAGTAGTCCACACACTTTAAAATGTGGGCAACTCTGCTGTCGTTGCGCAGGCACTCCAGCATGTAGTCGCTCATGTGTGCCAGGCTCCCCAGAGGTAAGGACAAGCTGTCCTCTGTGGGAGGCGTATCGTCATTGTCCTCTGTATCCCCCCAGCCACGCACCAGTGATGGGCCTGAGCTGTGTCGGGTGCCACCCCGCTGTGAACCTGCTTCATCCTCATTCTCCTCCACCTCCTCCTCATCCTCCTCGTCCTCCAGTAGTGAGCCCTGGCTGGCCACATTTGTACCTGGCCTCTGCTGTTGCAAAAAACCTCCCTCTGAGCCACTTCTCAGACTGGCCTGAAAGTGCTAAAAATGACCGCTCATCCTCCTCCTCCTCCTGGGCCACCTCCTCTTCCATCATCGCCCTAAGCGTTTTCTCAAGGAGACATAGAAGTGGTATTGTAAAGCTGATAACGGTGTCATCGCCACTGGCCATGTTGGTGGAGTACTCAAAACAGCGCAACAGGGCACACAGGTCTCGCATGGAGGCCCAATTATTGGTGGTGAAGTGGTGCTATTCCGCAGTGCGACTGACGCGTGCGTGCTGCAGCTGAAACTCCACTATGGCCTGCTGCTGCTCGCACAGTCTCTCCAGCATGTGCAAGGTGGAGTTCCACCTGGTGGGCACGTCGCATATGAGGCGGTGAGCGCAGACAGGCGAGCAGCGGCAAAATGTGAACGCCAGAAGCGCGCACAGACGGCCCTTACTTTATGCAGCAGCTCTGACATGTCGGGGTAGTTGTGAATGAACTTCTGCACCACCAAATTCAGCACATGCGCCAGGCAAGGGATGTGCGTCAAACCGGCTAGTCCCAGAGCTGCGACGAGATTTCGCCCATTATCGCACACCACCAGGCCGGGCTTGAGGCCCACCAGCAGAAACCACTCGTCGGTCTGTTGTTCAATACCCCGCCACAACTCCTGCTCGGTGTGGGGCCTGTCCCCCAAACATATGAGTTTCAGAATGGCCTGCTGATGTTTACCCCGGGCTGAAGTTGGTGGTGAAGATGTGTGGCTGACTGGATGAGCTGGTGGAAGCAGAGGAGTAGGAAGCCGAGTAGGAGGAGGAGGCTACAGGAGGCAAAGAATGATGCCCTGCGATCCTTGGCGGCGGAAGGACATGCGCCAAGGAACTCTCCGTCTGCGGCCCAGCCGCCACTACATTTACCCAGTGTGCAGTTAGGGAGATATAGCGTCCCTGGCCGTGCTTACTGGTCCACGTATCTGTGGATTGGTGGACCTTGCCACAGATGGCGTTGCGCAGTGCACACTTGATTTTATCGGATACTTGGTTGTGCAGGGAAGGTACGGCTGTCTTGGAGAAGTTGTTGTGGCTGGGAACAACATAATGTGGGACAGCCATGGACATCAGCTGTTTTGAAGCTGTCTGTGTCCACCAGCCTGAATGACAGCATTTCAAAGGCCAGTAGTTTATAAATGCTGGCATTCAGGCCCAGGGATAGAGGGTGGCTAGGTGGGAATGTACGCTTTCTCTCCAAGGTTTTTGAGATGGAGAGCTGAACGCTGCCGTGTGACATGGTGGAGATGGTTGGTGACGCAGGTGGTGTTGTCGGTGGCCAGGGCTGCCATCAGAAATTTTGGGGCCCCTTACACAGCTCAAGGCCTGGGCCCCCCCCCCCCAACGCACCTAGGTTTTTGAGGAGAAAAATAAGAAAAAAATTATTTTTAACCAAAGGGGAGCATTTGGTGGGATTTGAGCTAATGGTGGCCTGTGGATGGCACTGTTTTTTTGGGGGGATCTGTGAATGGCACTGTTTTTTTTTTGGGGGGGGGTCCGTGGATGGCACTGTTTTGGGGGGGGGGATCTGAGGATGGCACTGTTTTTTGGGGGGAGGGATCTGAGGATGGCACTGTTTTAGGGGGGGGGAGGGTGGGTGGCACTGTTTTTTTTGGGGGGGGATCTGAGGATAGCACTGTTTTAGGGGGGGGGATCTGAGGATGGCACTGTTGTGGGGGGCACTGTTGTGCGGGGATCTGTGGATCTGTGGATGACACATATATAGCATAGGATCCCCCCTAAGTGCCATCCACACTGATCACCCATAAGTGACCCCTAACACTCAGAATTAATAGTGGTATAATAAAGCAAAGACCTTTTTTTTTTCAGAATCGCGCCACACTCCGGAGCCCAGTGCCGCCTCCTAGTTAATTTATTCACCTCACTTGCGGCTGACGTAATCTCGCGCAGTGTGTCTGCGTAAGATTACGGCGCTTCTCTTCAATTATGTCAGCGCCAGTGAGGGGAGTAAATAAGCTAGTTTGCACGTCAAACAGACACACACGCAGGGACAGAATCATATACACCATGGCCCTCAGAATACACCTGGATCTGTGCTATAAACCCCCTTAATTGCACCAGATTCCACTCCACTTAAACCCCACTGCTCCTGAGTGCTCCACCTGCCCCCTCATACATGAGCTGCCCCTCACCTGCTCTCCATGAAGCTCTGTGGACTCCAGGACTGCAGCACATCCTCCATCACTGAGCAGCCTGCAGGCACACAGCCCCTCCTCCCTCCACAAGCTGCTGCTGCTGTCGGGGTTTGTCCATGTGACTATGAAGGAGCATGTGACCAGTGATGTCACAGACCTCCTTCTAGCAACTACATTCTACCCATGGATCTGCAGAGACTCCAGCTATCTTATTCTCAGAACAAGATAGCTGGGCCCCGGGAGGTAAGGGACAGGCTGCAGAAGGAAGAGAGGGAGGAGCACTGGGCCCCAGAGCCAGCTGCCACAATAAAAAAAAAAAAAAAAAAAAGTTTCAGGACTGGCCGGGCCCCCCCAGGGTCAGGGCCCCTTACTGGAGTATGGGCTGTACCCCCCTGATGGCGGCCCTGTCGGTGGCACATCCTCTGTTTGGTGGGCGGCAGGTGCCAACATTCCTCCCGAGGCGGAGGAAGAGGCCGAGGCAGCAGCAGAAGACGGAGCAGGGGGAGCCTGATTGAGTTCCTTGCTTTTAAGGTGTTTACTCCACTGCAGTTCATGCTTTGCATGTAGATGCCTGGTCATGCAGGTTGTGCTAAGGTTCAGAACGTTAATGCCACGCTTCAGGATCTGATGGCACAGCGTGCAAACCACTCGGGTCTTGTCGTCAGCACATTGTTTAGAGAAGTGCCATGCCAGGGAACTCCTTGAAGCTGCCTTTGGGGTGCTCGGTCCCTGGTGGCGGTGGCCAGTAGCAGGCAAACTCTCTTGGCGGCGGCTGGTCTGCTTTTGCCCCCTGATCCCTCTTTTGCTACGCTGTTGGCTCGGTCTCACCACTGCCTCTTCCTCTGAACTATAAAAGTCAGTGGCACGACCTTCATTCCATGTGGGGTCTAGGACCTCATCGTCCCCTGCATCGTCTTCCACACAGTCTTCCTCCCTGACCTCCTGTTCGGTCTGCACACTGCAGAAAGACGCAGCAGTTGGCACCTGTGTTTCGTCATCATCAGAGACGTGCGGACTCCGATGAGGTGGTATTCCCATGTCCTCATCATCAGGAAACATCAGTCGTTGTGCATCAGTGCATTCTATGTCTTCCACCACTGGGGAAGTGCTAGGTGGATTTCCTTGGGAAACCCTGCCAGCAGAGTCTTCAAACAGCATAAGAGACTGCTGCATAACTTGAGGCTCTGACAGTTTCCCTGATATCCATGGGGGTGATGTGACAGACTGATGGGCTTGGTTTTCAGGTGCCACCTGTGCGCTTTCTGCAGAAGACTGGGTGGGAGATAATGTTGTGAACATGCTGGATCCACCGTCGGCCACCCAATTGACTAGCGCCTGTACCTGCTCAGGCCTTACCATCCTTAGAATGGCATTGGGCCCCACCAAATATCGCTGTAAATTCTGGCGGGTACTGGAACCTGAGGTAGTTGGTTCACTAGGACGTGTGGCTGTGGCAGAATGGCCACGTCCTCTCCCAGCACCAGAGGGTACACTTACACCACCACGACCACGTCCACGTGCCTTACTAGATGTTTTCCTCATTGTTACCGTTCACCAAGCACCACAATAAGGAAAAAAATATTTGGCCCAATGTATTGATTTCAAATTTAGGCCTTTTTTTACAGGCACCTAACACTATCTGCCTATTTGTTTATGTAGCGTATTACACTAATCAAGGCACAGCAGTAAACACTGATTTAGGGGAATATCTCTTTTAGGGGTAGTATTTAGGCCCTGGATGAAAGGTATCCTTTTATAGACAGATTTACACTTGGCCTGAAACAGCTGGGACAAAAGATTCAGGGTATTGCTATTTTGGCAATTGAATGTCACCCCAGAACAAAATATATGTTTTGGCAGACACTATTATATTTTGCCAGCCACAGCTGAAACCACTGACTTATGGTATTGCTATTTTGGCAATTGAATTTCACCCCAGGCCAGAACAAAATATATGTTTTTGCGGACACTATGAATCCTGGCCTGCAACAGCTGGGACACCAGATTCAGGGTATTGCTATTTTGCCAGATTAATTTCACCCCAGAACAAAATATATGTTTTAACAGACACTATGAAATCTGGCCTGCAACTGCTGGGACACCAGATACAGGGTATTGCTATTTTGCCAGATTAATTTCACCCCAGAACAAAATATATGTTTTAGCAGACACTATGAAATCTGGCCTGCAACTGCTGGGACACCAGATTCAGGGTATTGCTATTTTGCCAGATTAATTTCACCCAAGAACAAAATATATGATTTAGCGGACACTATGAAATCTGGCCTGCAACTGCTGGGTCAACAGAATCAGGGTATTGCTGTTTTGCCAGATTAATTTCACCCCAGAACAAAATATATGATTTGACAGACAATATTCTATTTTGCCAGCCACAGCTGAAACCACTGATTTATGGTATTGCTATTTTAGGAATTGAATTTCACCCCAGAACAAAATATATGTTTTAGCGGACACTATGAAATCTGGCCTGCAACTGCTGGGACACCAGAATCAGGGTATTGCTATTTTGCAAAATTAATTTCACCACAGAACAAAATATGTGTTTTGGCAGACACTATGAAATCTGGCCTGCAACTGCTGGGACACCAGATTCAGGGTATTGCTATTTTGCCAGATTAATTTCACCCCAGAACAAAATATATGATTTAGGGACACTATGAAATCTGGCCTGCAACTGCTGGGACACCAGAATCAGGGTATTGCTGTTTTGCCAGATTAATTTCACCCCAGAACAAAATAAATGTTTTGACAGACACTATTCTATTTTGCCAGCCACAGCTGAAACCACTGATTTATGGTATTGCTATTTTGGGAATTGAATTTCACCCCAGAACAAAATATATGTTTTAGCGGACACTATGAAATCTGGCCTGCAACTGCTGGGACACCAGAATCAGGGTATTGCTATTTTGCAAAATTAATTTCACCACAGAACAAAATATGTGTTTTGGCAGACACTATGAAATCTGGCCTGCAACTGCTGGGACACCAGATTCAGGGTATTGCTATTTTGCCAGATTAATTTCACCCCAGAACAAAATATATGTTTTAGCAGACACTATGAAATCTGGCCTGCAACTGCTGGGACACCAGATTCAGGGTCTTGCTATATTGCCAGATTAATTTCTCCACAGAACAAAATATGTGTTTTGGCAGACACTATGAAATCTGAGCTGCAACTGCTGGGACACCAGAATCAGGGTATTGCTATTTTGCCAGATTAATTTCACCCCAGAACAAAATATATGTTTTAGCGGACACTATGAAATCTGGCCTGCAACTGCTGGGACACCAGATTCAGGGTATTGCTATTTTGCCAGATTAATTTCACCCCAGAACAAAATATATGATTTAGCGGACACTATGAAATCTGGCCTGCAACTGCTGGGACACCAGAATCAGGGTATTGCTGTTTTGCCAGATTAATTTCACCCCAGAACAAAATATATGTTTTGACAGACACTATTCTATTTTGCCAGCCACAGCTGAAACCACTGATTTATGGTATTGCTATTTTGGGAATTGAATTTCACCCCAGAACAAAATATATGTTTTAGCGGACACTATGAAATCTGGCCTGCAACTGCTGGGACACCAGATTCAGGGTATTGCTATTTTGCCAGATTAATTTCACCCCAGAACAAAATATATGTTTTAGCAGACACTATGAAATCTGGCCTGCAACTGCTGGGACACCAGATTCAGGGTATTGCTATATTGCCAGATTAATTTCACCCCAGAACAAAATATGTGTTTTGGCAGACACTATGAAATCTGACCTGCAACTGCTGGGACACCAGAATCAGGGTATTGCTATTTTGCCAGATTAATTTCACCCCAGGACAAAATATATGTTTTAGCGGACACTATTATATTTTGCCAGCCACAGCTGAAACCACTGATTTATGGTATTGCTATTTTGGCAATTGAATTTCACCCCAGGCAAGAACAAAATATATGTTTTTGCGGACACTATGAATCCTGGCCTGCAACAGCTGGGACACCAGATTCAGGGTATTGCTATTTTGCCAGATTAATTTCACCCCAGAAAAAAATATATGTTTTAACAGACGCTATGAAATCTGGCCTGCAACTGCTGGGACACCAGATTCAAGGTATTGCTATTTTGCCAGATTAATTTCACCCCAGAACAAAATATATGTTTTAGCCGACACTATGAAATCTGGCCTGCAACTGCTGGGACACCAGATTCAGGGTATTGCTATTTTGCCAGATTCATTTCACCCCAGAACAAAATATATGTTTCAGCAGACACTATGAGATCTGGCCTGCAACTGCTGGGACACCAGATTCAGGGTATTGCTATATTGCCAGATTAATTTCACCCCAGAACAAAATATGTGTTTTGGCAGACACTATGAAATCTGACCTGCAACTGCTGGGACACCAGAATCAGGGTATTGCTATTTTGCCAGATTAATTTCACCCCAGAACAAAATATATGATTTGACAGACACTATTCTATTTTGCCAGCCACAGCTGAAACCACTGATTTATGGTATTGCTATTTTAGGAATTTAATTTCACCACAGAAAAAAATATATGTTTTAGCGGACACTATGAAATCTGGCCTGCAACTGCTGGGACACCAGAATCAGGGTAAAGCTATTTTGCAAAATTTATTTGACCACAGAACAAAATATGTGTTTTGGCAGACACTATGAAATCTGGCCTGCAACTGCTGGGACACCAGATTCAGGGTATTGCTATTTTGCCAGATTAATTTCACCCCAGAACAAAATATATGTTTTAGCAGACACTATGAAATCTGGCCTGCAACTGCTGGGACACCAGATTAAGGGTATTGCTATTTTGCCAGATTAATTTCACCCCATAACAAAATATATGTTTTGGCAGACACTATGAAATCTGGCCTGCAACTGCTGGGACACCAGATTCAGGGTATTGCTATATTGCCAGATTAATTTCGCCCCAGAACAAAATATGTGTTTTGGCAGACACTATGAAATCTGACCTGCAACTGCTGGGACACCAGAATCAGGGTATTGCTATTTTGCCAGATTAATTTCACCCCAGAACAAAATATATGTTTTAGCGGACCCTATGAAATCTGGCCTGCAACTGCTGGGACACCAGATTAAGGGTATTGCTATTTTGCCAGATTAATTTCACCCAAGAACAAAATATATGATTTAGCGGACACTATGAAATCTGGCCTGCAACTGCTGGGACACCAGATTCAGGGTATTGCTATTTTGCCAGATTAATTTCACCCCAGAACAAAATATATGTTTCAGCAGACACTATGAAATCTGGCCTGCAACTGCTGGGACACCAGATTCAGGGTATTGCTATATTGCCAGATTAATTTCACCCCAGAACAAAATATATGTTTTAGCAGACACTATGAAATCTGGCCTGCAACTGCTGGGACACCAGATTCAGGGTATTGCTATATTGCCAGATTAATTTCACCCCAGAACAAAATATGTGTTTTGGCAGACACTATGAAATCTGACCTGCAACTGCTGGAACACCAGAATCAGGGTATTGCTATTTTGCCAGATTAATTTCACCCCAGAACAAAATATATGTTTTAGCGGACACTATTATATTTTGCCAGCCACAGCTGAAACCACTGATTTATGGTATTGCTATTTTGGCAATTGAATTTCACCCCAGGCCAGAACAAAATATATGTTTTTACGGACACTATGGATCCTGGCCTGCAACAGCTGGGACACCAGATTCAGGGTATTGCTATTTTGCCAAATTAATTTCACCCCAGAACAAAATATATGTTTTAGCAGACACTATGAAATCTGGCCTGCAACTGCTGGGACACCAGAATCAGGGTATTGCTATTTTGCCAGATTAATTTCACCCCAGAACAATATATATGTTTCAGCATACACTATGAAATCTGGCCTGCAACTGCTGGGACACCAGATTCAGTGTATTGCTATTTTGCAAAATTTATTTCACCCCAGAACAAAATGTGTTTTGGCAGACACTATGAAATCTGGCCTGCAACTGCTGGGACACCAAATTCAGGGTATTGCTATTTTGCCAGATTCATTTCACCCCAGAACAAAATATGTGTTTTGGCAGACACTATGAAATCTGACTTGCAACTGCTGGGACACCAGATACAGGGTATTGCTATTTTGCCAGATTAATTTCACCCCAGAACAAAATATATGTTTTAGCGGACACTATTATATTTTGCCAGCCACAGCTGAAACCACTGATTTATGGTATTGCTATTTTGGCAATTGAATTTCACCCCAGGCCAGAACAAAATATATGTTGTTGCAGACACTATGAAATCTGGCCTGCAACTGCTGGGACACCAGATTCAGGGTATTGCTATATTGCCAGATTAATTTCGCCCCAGAACAAAATATGTGTTTTGGCAGACACTATGAAATCTGACCTGCAACTGCTGGGACACCAGAATCAGGGTATTGCTATTTTGCCAGATTAATTTCACCCCAGAACAAAATATATGTTTTAGCGGACCCTATGAAATCTGGCCTGCAACTGCTGGGACACCAGATTCAGGGTATTGCTATTTTGCCAGATTAATTTCACCCAAGAACAAAATATATGATTTAGCGGACACTATGAAATCTGGCCTGCAACTGCTGGGACACCAGATTCAGGGTATTGCTATTTTGCCAGATTAATTTCACCCCAGAACAAAATATATGTTTCAGCAGACACTATGAAATCTGGCCTGCAACTGCTGGGACACCAGATTCAGGGTATTGCTATATTGCCAGATTAATTTCACCCCAGAACAAAATATATGTTTTAGCAGACACTATGAAATCTGGCCTGCAACTGCTGGGACACCAGATTCAGGGTATTGCTATATTGCCAGATTAATTTCACCCCAGAACAAAATATGTGTTTTGGCAGACACTATGAAATCTGACCTGCAACTGCTGGAACACCAGAATCAGGGTATTGCTATTTTGCCAGATTAATTTCACCCCAGAACAAAATATATGTTTTAGCAGACACAATGAAATCTGGCCTGCAACTGCTGGGACACCAGAATCAGGGTATTGCTATTTTGCCAGATTAATTTCACCCCAGAACAATATATATGTTTCAGCAGACACTATGAAATCTGGCCTGCAACTGCTGGGACACCAGATTCAGTGTATTGCTATTTTGCAAAATTTATTTCACCCCAGAACAAAATGTGTTTTGGCAGACACTATGAAATCTGGCCTGCAACTGCTGGGACACCAAATTCAGGGTATTGCTATTTTGCCAGATTCATTTCACCCCAGAACAAAATATATGTTTCAGCAGACACTATGAGATCTGGCCTGCAACTGCTGGGACACCAGATTCAGGGTATTGCTATATTGCCAGATTAATTTCACCCCAGAACAAAATATGTGTTTTGGCAGACACTATGAAATCTGACCTGCAACTGCTGGGACACCAGAATCAGGGTATTGCTATTTTGCCAGATTAATTTCACCCCAGAACAAAATATATGTTTTAGCGGACACTATTATATTTTGCCAGCCACAGCTGAAACCACTGATTTATGGTATTGCTATTTTGGCAATTGAATTTCACCCCAGGCCAGAACAAAATATATGTTGTTGCAGACTCTATGAATCCTGGCCTGCAACAGCTGGGACACCAGATTCAGTGTATTGCTATTTTGCCAGATTAATTTCACCCCAGAACAAAATATATGTTTTAACAGACACTATGAAATCTGGCCTGCAACTGCTGGGACACCAGATTCAGGGTATTGCTATTTTGCCAGATTAATTTCACCCCAGAACAAAATATATGTTTTAGCAGACACTATGAAATCTGGCCTGCAACTGCTGGGACACCAGATTCAGGGTATTGCTATTTTGCCAGATTAATTTCACCCAAGAACAAAATATATGATTTAGCGGACACTATGAAATCTGGCCTGCAACTGCTGGGACACCAGAATCAGGGTATTGCTGTCTTGCCAGATTAATTTCACCCCAGAACAAAATATTTGATTTAACAGACACTATTCTATTTTGCCAGCCACAGCTGAAACTACTGATTTATGGTATTGATATTTTAGGAATTGAATTTCACCCCAGAACAAAATATATGTTTTAGCGGACACTATGAAATCTGGCCTGCAACTGCTGGGACACCAGAATCAGGGTATTGCTGTTTTGCAAAATTAATTTTACCACAGAACAAAATATGTGTTTTGGCAGACACTATGAAATCTGGCCTGCAACTGCTGGGACACCAGATTCAGGGTATTGCTATATTGCCAGATTAATTTCACCCCAGAACAAAATATGTGTTTTAGCGGACACTATGATATCTGGCCTGCAACTGCTGGGACACCAGATTCAGGGTATTGCTATTTTGCCAAATTAATTTCCCCCCAGAACAAAATATATGTTTTGTCGGACACTATTCTATTTTGCCAGCCACAGCTGAAACCACTGATTTATGGTATTGCTATTTTAGGAATTCAATTTCACCCCAGAACAAAATATATGTTTTTGCGGACACTATGAAATCTCGCCTGCAACTGCTGGGACACCAGATTCAGGATATTGCTATTTGGCCAGATTAATTTCACCCCAGAACAAAATATATGTTTTAGCGGACACTATGAAATCTGGCCTGCAACTGCTGGGACACCAGATTCAGGGTATTGCTATTTTGCCAGATTAATTTCACCCCAGAACAAAATATATGTTTCAGCAGACACTATGAAATCTGGCCTGCAACTGCTGGGACACCAGATTCAGGGTATTGCTATTTTGCCAGATTAATTTCACCCCAGAACAAAATATATGTTTTAGCGGACACTATGAAATCTGGCCTGCAACTGCTGGGACACCAGATTCAGGGTATTGCTATATTGCCAAATTAATTTCCCCCCAGAACAAAATATATGTTTTGTCGGACACTATTCTATTTTGCCAGCCACAGCTGAAACCACTGATTTATGGTATTGCTATTTTAGGAATTCAATTTCACCCCAGAACAAAATATATGTTTTAGCGGACACTATGAAATCTCGCCTGCAACTGCTGGGACACCAGATTCAGGATATTGCTATTTGGCCAGATTAATTTCACCCCAGAACAAAATATATGTTTTAGCGGACACTATGAAATCTGGCCTGCAACTGCTGGGACACCAGATTCAGGGTATTGCTATTTTGCCAAATTAATTTCACCCCAGAACAAAATATATGTTTTGTCGGACACTATTCTATTTTGCCAGCCACAGCTGAAACCACTGATTTATGGTATTGCTATTTTTGCAATTGAATTTTACCCTAGAAAATAATCTATCCTTTGCCATACAGCAGACAGTATTATACTTGTCTAGCCAAAGCTGGAACACCAGATTTAGGGGATTGGTATTTGGGCAATTGTATTTAACCCCTTAATAAAATATAGAAATTGCTATCCTGAGTTTCTAGGGGTGACAATTAGCACAGCCAAGCCCCTGATGTAGGATATAGCAAAAAAAAAAACTAGTATTGATGGATTGATGGACTTGGTGGCAGCTTCTTCTGGTGCACCACAAGTCACAAAATGGCCGCCGATCAACCCAGAAAGTAAGTGACAGAAAAACGCTCTGTGCAGCCTAAAAACCAGTGAGCAAGTAACTAGCAGAAGTTCAATGATTCTCAGCTGTAGATCGATCCGTTCATTAGGTGCTGTTGCTGACTTTAACCTGCCTAATCTCGCCCTGACAGAAGCTGCGTTCTCTCCCTACACTAATCAGAGCAGTGTGACGTGCGGCGCTACGTGACTCCAGCTTAAATAGAGGCTGGGTCACATGCTGCACTTGGCCAATCACAGCCATGCCATTAGTAGGCATGGCTGTGATGGGCTCTTAGGGCAAGAAGTAAAACGCTAGCTGATTGGCTGCTGTGCAGCCCTTCAGAAAGCGGGAAGAAATCGACGAACAACGGACCCGAACCCGAACTTTTTTGAAAATGTCCGGGTTCGGGTCCGGGTTCCGGACACCCCAAAATTCGGTATGAACCCGAACGATGCTCGAACTGTTCGCTCAACACTATTCCTCAGTAGTCACACGGGGACTTTTCTCCACTTTGTGCTTCAGGTAGCGCACAGCAGTCAAAGTAAGCATCTTCTTTCTGCCACAACCAGGTAGCGTTTCAAAAGTGCCCTTTGCCTTGAATTTGCGAATGATGCTTCCTATGGTGTCTCTTGGTATGTTTAACATCTTTGCAATCTTCTTATAGCCATTGCCCTTCCTGTGAAGAGAAATCACCTCTTCTCTTGTCTTCCTGGACCATTCTCTTGACTTCACCATGTTTGTAAACACACCAGTAAATGTCTAGAAGGAGCTGAGTATCACAGTCATTTTAAATCTGCCTAATTGGTGCTTATTATGCTTGACTGCTGCTCCTTGACATCCACAGGAGTTTTCAATACCTGATCGAAAACACTTGAATTAACCTCTGTTCTTAAGAGTGGTAGTCTTTAAGGGGTTGAATAATTGTGTCAATGAAGAAATTACAAAAAAAACATTTAATACTGTATTACAAAAACAATTGATGTCATTTTAGTTGCATTTGGTTCTTTAAATAGTCCATGTAAGATTTCATTCTGAACACAATTACAAATGTACACTAAATTCCCTAAAACCCTTTACAGCATTGGGGGTTGAATAATTTTGAACACAACTGTAGATATGAACAAAGCCTAATAAACACATTTGATGCTACAGAGCATCATAATAGTGACAAGAGAACCACAAGTCTCATCATGACTGGTTTATTGCTGAAAATTAGAGGGCAATACATGGAGGGGTAAAAAAGAAGTGAACGGTAACCGCCAGCATTACCAGACCGTCATTAACTGTTATTATACAACCTCAGTGGACATTACAAGTGAAGAGAACTCCCAGCATGTTTGCTAATTTATTGAAAAGGAAAAACTAAAATATTGCATTGAAATAAGAATACAGACCCTTTACAACTGTGGATTTGGAGATTTCCTGACATTCTTCTCTGCAGATCCTCTCAAGTTGTCAGGTTGGATTAGGACTGTCAGTGGACAGCCATTTTCAGGTCTCTTCAGAAATGTTCAATTGGGGTCAAGGATCTGGATGGGCCACTCAAGGACATTAAGAGTTATCAGACCAGAGAATCTTGTTTCATACAGTCTGAGAGTTCTTTAGGTGCCTTTTTTGTGAACTTCATGAATGATTTCATGTGTCTAAGGAGAGGTTTCTTTCTGGACACTCTGCTATAAAGCCCAGATTGGTGGAGTGCTGAAGTGATGTTTGACATTCTGGAAGTTCTTTCCATCTGCAGAAAGGATCTTTGGAGCTCAGCCAGAGTAGCCATTGGGTTCCTGGTCACCTCTCTTAGCAAGGCCCTTCTCCTCTGATTACTTAATTTGGTGGGGTGGCTAGTTCTAGAGAGAGTCCAAGTTGTTCCAATCTTCTTCTATTTAAGAATTATGGAGGCCATTGTGCTTCTGGGAACTTTCCCTGCAGCATTTTTTTTTACCCTTCTTTAGATCTGCGTCTTCACAGAATCACGTCTCTGAGCCCTACAGGCAGTTCTTACCTCCTTGTTGCGTTGTTTTTGCTCTGATATGCATTTTAAGCTGTGAAACCTTATATATAGGGATGAGCGAACTCAGACAGTACTTTTCGAGTCCGTTTCGTCTTTGCCATCTTCACACAACTTCAAATAAAATTTTTTTGTTCAAGTTTTCAAAACCAGCATATTTGTGCCTTACAATATGCAGGTTTGCGGATAAAATTATCTGTGAATGATAATGTGACATATTAGGCCTAAATCCGTGTTTTTTCATCTCCACACAGTTCAAACGTAATCTTTTTTTGGTTGCAGTTATTAAAACCAGTATATATGTGTCATACAATACGCAGGATAGCAGATTATCTGAGTTATAATGATAACGTGACATATTAGGCATAAAGCTGTGCTTTTCCATCTCCACACAACTTACATAAATTTTTTTTTTGGTTCAAGTTTTTAAAAGCAGCATATAAGTGTCTTTCAATACACAGAGTAGTGCACAAACGAATCTAAGAGTGACACAAAAAAGGGGGTCAGTCAGCACGTCCCTGAAAGCAGGTGCACATAGCTAAATATTCAAACACAGAAAAAATGCAACAGCACTCTGCAACCAGCACTCTACCCTGCCTATGGAAAATTGAGGCGTCAGTGTACATTTTGATCAAAAGGTAATAAGCCACTCGCCGCACCAAGGCCGCCTCAATGAGTGGTCCTAACGCTAAATCCTACCTGTTATGGGCCCTGACAGCCACACAAAATCCAGGGAGTGCAGGCCCAGCATGCATGCTGGATCCACCTTGCTTAGTAACCCTGTTTGGTGCCATAACAGCCTCCATTAGATCCAGGGATGCAGGTACCAACATGCACGCTGAGCCCACCATGTCCTCCTCCTGGAGCCAAAATGGCTACTAGTAGGGGAAAGCTCAGCTTTATACTTACTCTTATTAAAACCAGCCTCTAGGGCAGACAAACTGGTCAGGTGTGCTGGACTAACTGACTGCTTCCACACCTCCAATACATACTACACAAAAAAGGGGGTCAGTCAGCACGTCCCTGAAAGCAAGTGCACGTAGCGAAATATACATACAAACACAGAAAAAAAGGCAACAACACTCTGCAACCAGCACCCTGCTCTTCCTATAGGCTGGAAAAGTGAGGCGTCAGTGTACATTTTGATCAAAAGGTAATAAGCTACTCGCCGCGCCAAGGCCGCCTCAATAAGTGGTCCTAACGCTAAATCCTACCTGTTATGGGCCATGACAGCCACACAAAATTCAGGGAGTGCAGGCCCAGCATGCATGCTGCATCCACCTTGCTTAGTAACCCTGTTTGGTGCCATAACAGCCTCCATTAGATCCAGGGATGCAGTTACCAACATGCACGCTGAGCCCACCATGTCCTCCTCCTGGAGCCAAAATGGCTACTAGTAGGGGAAAGCTTATCCTATCTGAGAGTGACAAAGTGACATATTAGACCTTATTCTGTGTTTTTTTTTTCAATCTCCACACAACTTTAGATACCATTTTTGTTGTTCAAGTTTTTAAAACCAGTATATTCGTGTTTTTCAATATGCAGGGGAGCAGACAAAAATATCTGTGACAGATAAAGTGACATATTAGGCATCTGTCCATCTCCAAACAGTTCACATTTAATTTATTTTGTGTTGAAGTTAGTTTAGACCAACATTAGAGTTGAGTGAACCCGAAGTGTAAAGTTCGGGTTCGTACCGAATTTCGGGATTTTTGGCACCCGAAGCCGAACCTGAACATTTTCGTAATTTTCCGGGTTCGTGTTAATTGTTTGGCTGATTTCATGCTGGGCAGCCAATCAACAAGCATCTAACTACTTTGCCCTGAGAAGCCATCACAGCCATGCCTACTAATGGCATGGCTGTGATTGGCTAAGTGCAGTATGTGACCCAGCCTCTATATAAGCTGGAGTCACGTAGCACCGCATGTCACTCTGCTGCTCTTAGTGTAGGGACAGGTTGCTGCTGGTGCTCCCAGGGAGAGAATAGGAAACAAGCTTAGCTGATAATATCTGATATTAGAATTGTGTTCACTCAGCGATCTACAACCTTTTTATTCTTGTGGGTGCAATGGCAGTGGTTTTTTTATGAGGCCAGAGACAAAGACTGTTTTTTTTTCTGTGAGTGGTTGGTGCCGGCGGCCATTTTGTGCAAGTGACGTGCACTTGCAGCCGAATATATGCCAGGGACAGTAATTGAATCCAGTCTTTTTACTTGATTTGGCAAAATGTACCCATTTTTAAGTGCACCTGCACTGCATATCTGACTGGGGAATGCAAAAATAATACTGTTACTCAGTTTGTGATTTCTAGGGGTAACAATTTTGTTCTGTAAAGTACCCCTGTACTGCATATATCCTTGTCATTAACTCTATAAATCCATCAGATTCTGGGCATTTTTTTTTTTGTGTTAAAAAGTACGTTTGCTCTGTGCACTACATTTGTGATAGTGAAAAAAATTATCTGTAAATCTATCTGTTTCACTGTGGGTGAAATTATATATTTTTTTAATCAATAAGTGCCTTTTCTGCCTGCTCAGCAAATCTGATACTGAAAAATAGTCAGTAAATCCATCTGTTTCACCGAGGTTAAAAAAAATCCTCTTTTTTCTCCTATAAAGTACCTTATTGCCTTGTACTGCAAATCAAATAAAATCTGTAAATTCCACTGAGACGTGGGTGGAAAAAACACGTAACTTTTGGCACAAAGTACATTTGTGGTCTTCTCGGTACTAGTGCTAGTGAAAGAATTTCATTTGCATCCCTCCGTTTCACTGGGGTTGAAGAAAGCATTATTTTGGTGAAATAAATTCCGTCCTCTGTCTGCACAAGCGATCTGATAGTGAAAAATAATCTGTTAATTCACCTGTTTCACTGGGGTTGAAGAAGACATATATTTTGTTAAAATAAATTCCATCCTCTGCCTGCACAGGAAATCTGATAGTGAAAAATAATCTGTTAATTCATCTGTTTAACTAGGGTTAAAAAAAAATCCCTTTTTTCCCCTATAAAGTACCTTATTGCCTTTGCCTGCACAGGCAATCTGATAGTGAAAAAGAATCTGTTAAATCATGTGTTTCACTGGGGTTGAACACAATCCCCTTTTTTTCCTATAAAGTACCTTATTGCCTTGTACTGCAAATCAAATAAAATCAGTAAATTCCACTGGGACATTGTGGGTGGAAAAAACACATAATTTTTGACACAAAGTAAATCTGTGGCCTACTGTGTACTACTGCTAGTGAAAGAATTTCACTTGCATCTGCCAGTTTCACTGTGGTTGAAGAAAACATATATTTGTTTGAAATAAATTCCATCCTCTGCCTGCACAGGCAATCTGATAGTGAAAAATGATCTGTTAATTCATCTGTTTCAATGGGGTTGAAAAAAATCATTTTTTCCCCCTATAAAGTACTTTTTTGCTTTGTACTGCAAATCAAATAAAATCATTAAATTCCACTGAGACATTGTGGGTAGAAAAAACACGGATGCAAATGAAATTCTTTCATTAGCAGTAGTACTGAGCAGGCCACAAAATAACTTTGTTCTAAAGATAACGTGTTTTTTCCACCCACAATGTCTCAGTTGAATTAACTGATTTTATTTTATTTGCAGTACAAGGCAATAATGTACTTTGTAGGGAAAAAAATGGATTTTTCCTTAAAAATTTTACTTGCAATTTCACTGGGGTTGAAGAAATCATATATTTGGTTGAAATAAATTCCATCCTCTGCCTGCACAGGCAATCTGATAGTGAAAAAGAATCTGTTAATTTATCTGTTTCACTGGGGTTGAAAAAATCCTCTTTTTTTTCCCTATAAAGTACCTTTTTTCCTTGTACTGAAAATCAAATAAAATCAGTGAATTCCACTGAGACATTGTGGGTGAAAAAAACACCTAATTTTTGGCACAAAGTAAATTTGTGGCCTGCTGTGTACTACTGCTAGAGAAAGAATTTCACTTGCATCCGTCAGTTTCACTGGGGTTGAAGAAATCATATATTTGGTTGAAATAAATGCCGTCCTCTGCCTGCACAGGTGATCTGATAGTGAAAAATAATCATTTAATTCATCTGTTTCACTGGGGTTGAAAAAAAAATCGAATTTTTTCCTAAAAAGTACCTTTTTGCCTTGTACTGCAAATCAAATAAAATCTGTAAATTCCACTGAGACATTTTGGGTGGAAAAAACACGCAATTTTTGGCACAAAGTTAATTTGTGGCCTGCTCGGTACTAGTGCTAGTGAAAGAATTTCATTTGCATCCATCAGTTTCACTGAAAGCATATTTTTTGTTGAAATAAATTCTGTGCTCTGCCTGCACAGGTGATCTGATAGTCAAAAATAATCAGTTAATTCATCTGTTTCACTGGGGTTGAAGAAAACATATAGTTTGTTGAAATAAATTCCATCCTCTGCCTGCACAGGCAATCTGATAGCGAAAAATAATCTGTTAATTCATCTGTTTAACTGGGGTTGAAAAAAATCCCTTTTTTTCCATATAAAGTACCTTATTGCCTTGTACTGCAAATCAAATAAAATCTGTGAATTCCACTGAGACATTGTGGGTGGAAAAAACACGTTAATTTTAGCACAAAGTTATTTTGTGGCCTGCTGAGTACTAATGTTAATGAAAGAATTTCATTTCATCCATCAATTTCACTGGGGTTGAAGAAATCATATATTTGGTTGAAATAAATTCCATCCTCTGCCTGCACAGGCAATCTGATAGTGAGAAATAATCTGTTAATTCATGTGTTTCACTGGGGTTGAACACAATCCCCTTTTTTTCCTATAACGTACCTTATTGCCTTGTACTGCAAATTAAATAAAATCAGTAAATTCCACTGAGACATTGTCTCTTTGAAAAAACGCTTCCGGCGATGATGGACGAAGATGTGTTACACCAGGAAGAGGAAGAGGAAGAGGGATCATTTTAACGGTTATCAGGCCAGTCATTCACAGAAGGCTCGGAGGGTTGGTTCCTGCTCCAACATAGGCCAGGTACACAATTGTCCAGCCAGGGCACAGTTCTTGAGGATGAGGAGGAGGACCAGCAGGGTGGTACCCAAAGCAGCTCATGGGCATCACTTATGCGTTGTTGGGGAGATACAGAAGACACAGACGATACACGTCCCACAGAGGACAGCTTGTCCTTGCCTCTGGGTAGCCTGGCACACATGAGCAACTACATGCTGCAGTGCCTGTGCAACGGCAGCTGAGTTGCCCACATTCTAACTTGTGCTGATTACTGGGTGGCCATCCTGCTGGATCCCCATTACAAGGACAACGTGCCGTCCTTAGTTCTTCACTGGAGCATGATCGGAAGATGCTCGAGTACATGCGCATGCTGGTAGACGCGCTGCTGATTGCATTCCTACCTGACACAAAGGCATCAGTGGAAGAACAAGGCGAAGGCAGAGGAGGAGGAAGAGGACGAGGACGCCAACGCAGCCAGGTCAACGCCAGCACCTGAGGAGGCTGGGTTAGCATGGCCGAAATGTGGAAAACCTTTGTCACCACTCCACAACAACTAGCACCACCAGCTGATACGCAACTTTTTAGCAGGAGGCAGCATTTCAGCAATATGGTCTCCAAATTGGGCACATGGCCTGAGCTTGCCCTTTATGCCTTGGAGGTGCTGGCCTGCCCTGCAGCCAGTGTATTGTCTGATCGTGTGTTTAGCACGGCAGGGGGTGTTATCACAGACAAGCGCAGCCGCATGTCCACAGCCTATGTGGACAAGCTCACATTCATTAAAATAAACCAGCCATGGATCCCACAAGACTTATCTGTACCTTGTGTAGAATAAACAAGTATACCGACCTCACACAGCCATTGTTATACTCCAGCGCACTTGAATTATTTTATATATTCCACAATGTTTTGTGGTGTACCCAAATTAAATAAAATAAAAAAACGTGTTGGCTGCCTCCACCTCCTCCACCGCCACTTCCACCTACACCGCCAAATGCACCTACACCACCACGTCCACCTACAATGCCACGTTCACCGCCTCCTCAACCTCCTAGTTCATATGGACCTCCTGCCCTAAGTTCAGGATTAAAATTTGTAATTTTTATTTATTTTATTTTATGTCATTTCCCTATCCACATTTGTTTGCAGAGCACTTACCGACATTTTGCTTCCTTTTGAAGCCCTCTGGCCCTTTCCTGGACTTTTGTAGAGCCATTTTAGTGCCCCAAAGTTCATGTCCCCATTGACTTCATTGGGGTTAGGGTTCAGGGTCAAGTTCGGGTCAAGTTCGGATCCCGAACCCGAACTTTTTTATGAAGTTCGGCCGAACTCGGCGAACCCGAACTGTCTTACAATATGCAGGGTATCAGACAAAATTATCTGTGAGTGATGATGTAAGATACCATATTAGGCATAAATCTTTGTTTTTCCATTTCTACACAACTTCAAAATAAATTTTTGTTGGTTTAAGTTTTCAAAACCAGCATATATGTGTTTTATAATACACAAGGTAGCAGACAAAATTTCTGTGAGAGAAGCAGGGGGGGTGAAGACTCTGATGATGATTGTGTGGTGGAGAAGACTTGGAAAGGTGGGGCGGGGTGCTGAGGAGGAGGTACAATCAGAGGAGGATGGTGATGGCGGTGGCAGCAGCAGCAATAAAGAGCAGAGGCTACGTAATTCCCAAAGATCAGCCATAGTGTTGAGCGAACCCGAACTGTAAAGTTCGAGTTCGTACAAGACTTTAGGGTTTTTTGTACCCGGACCCGAACTTTTCCGTAAAAGTTTGGGTTCGAGTTTGGTGTTCAGCTGTTTAATGAAGCTTGTTGAAAGGCTGCAGGCAGCCAATCAACAAGCGTTTAAGATGTGTGCCCTTAGAAGCCATCACAGCCATGCCTATTAATGGCATGGCTGTGGTTAGACAGTGCAGCATGTGACCCAGCCTCTTTATAAGCTGGAGTCACTTAGCACCGCACGTCACGTCAGCACTTCCTAGTGTAGGGATAGGATGCTGCTGCTGTGAGGGAGAGATTAGGAAAGAATCTGATATCAGAACTTGGTGTTAAGTCTGCAATCTACAGCAATTTTTGTGGGTGCAATGCAACATTTTTGTACCCTGCCCTGAGCCCAGTGACACAGAAAAATAAGTTTTAATCCGTCTGTTAATTAGGTGGGCGTTGGCGGCCATTTTGTCCCTGGTATATGTGCCAGGGCCAATGATTTAATCCTGTTCTTGTAGTTCAGTGAGCGAAATATACCTATTTTTTAAGTGCACCTGCACTGCATATGTGCCAGGGAAAGAGAAAATAATATAGGTCATCCGTCTGTGAGTTCAGGGCCCTAGGGGGTGAAATATTCACATTTTTTTCTGTAAAGTACCTATGTGCTGCATATCTTACAGTGAAATCAATTCAGTAAATCCATCTGTTAGATTTAGGGGAGACAAGTTCACTTTTTTTGGCGGTCAAGTACCCCTGCGCCCTGCAATGTGTATCTGACAAGGAAATAAATTCAGTAAATCAATCTGTTAGATTCTGGGGGGACAATTCCATGGTTATCAGGCCAGTTATTTACAAGTGGCTTGGAGGGTGTGTTCCTGCTGCACGGCATACCTAACAGTGAAAATAATTCTATAAAAATTTTTTTCACATATTTGTGTGAACTAAAGCTATTTTTCTCTTTATGACACTGGCACTGCATATCTGACAGGGAAATCAATTCAGTAAATCCATCTTTTAGATTCTTGAGGGACACATTCACTTTTTTGGCGGTCAAGTACCCCTGTGGCCCTCACTGTGTATCTGACAAGGAAATCAATTAAGTAAATCAATCTGTTAGATTCTGGGGAAACATTTCCATGGTTATCTAGCCAGTCATTCACAATTGGCTTGGAGGGTGTGTTCCTGCTGCACTGCATACCTGACTTTGGGAAATATATTAAGTAAATTTGGTGGCGTTTAGATTGTTGGATGATCTGTACCCCTTTTTTCTTTCTCAAAAAAAAAGGGGTACTTCAATGCGGAGATGGAAGTTTTTGGCTTTTTGTGAAGGGAGGTGGTCTGATGGGGACGGGACTTCGTGGTCTGGTCGTGTATCGACACCACGATCTCCCTTCCCTGCAGCCCCCCTCCCTTAGTTCATCGTTATATCCATTCTAGCCACCTATCTTCACATCTGGACCCGTATGGAATGGAATATTGGTGATTATATATGTGATTTTAACTTTAATTTTAATATGCACAATATATTTTTAGAAAGCTCATTATTTATATAAAGTAAGAAGGCTCAATATGGGTATACTAAGAAATGTACTATTTAGCAGAAGCCAAAAGGATGTAAAAAGTATTCCATGCCAGGTTTTAAGAATGACTGACAATTGATTGACGCCCAGACTGGTGACTGCTGTCCGGCTATATAAAGAAGTTAAGCACACACTAACAGTATCCACTGAAGAAGGGGGTCTCCCCGAAACGCGTTTGGGATTACTGAGCGGTGTTGTGAAATCATTGAAGAACTTTGATCATTTATAAAGCCTCCCTCTATTATAGCGACCGGTGCCTATAGACAACATAGAAGCCGAGGGCGCTAGGACCTGGAAGCAGCGATCCTCCCTGAAGCGCTCTAACTCGCTCCCCTTCCGGTCACGTGGGACGCCACGGGAAGACCTACACCACGTGGGACGCCAGTGGTGTTGGGGATAACGTACGCGCGGGGAAGGCTGCACGAATTCCTTCTTCTAGAGGGAGGTAAGCAAGTGCCCGTAATAGCACGAATTATCGGACTAATATTGGAACTTTATTTTACTACCTGGTGCAACTGTTATCACCCCGTATCTACAACTTGGCCAGACAATATAAGCTATTCCTACCAAGAGACGTTGAACTACTAATCCTCCTTTGGCAAGTTTATATCAAGGTTTTAGCAAGTTTGTAATTTGCACAATTTGCACATTTTGCTCATTTTGCACAATTCACTTATCAGTTGGGCGCTACTGACCTAACATTTTGTGCACAGGTTCACGTATATTTGCACTGATATGAAGATATATGGTAGCTAGCTATTTTAAGTGTGGGCTTTTCGAGTGAGCTGCGATTTTAATGGTGTCTTATATTGTGGTTTTATATTGAATTGAATTAAACGTATGATCCTGATGTTGGAGTGTGCCCCTTGAATCGATCAAGTGTTGTGAGTATCTATTTGTACGCCTTGGGGTGAAGGCAACTAGGTGAGCACCTCCATTCCATTAGTCCTCTGCTGGGTGAAGCCGCTTCTCCAAACATACCTTTTTTCTTTCAAATGACACCTGCACTGCATACCTGACTGGGAAATTTATTCTGTAAATTCGGTGGCGTTAAGATTGCGGGGTGATCTGTACCCCATTTTTCTTTCAAACTACCCCTGCACTGCATACCTGACTGGGAATTATATTCTGCACGCTGGTAGACGTGCTGCTGATGGCATTCCCACCTTACAACGGGGCATCAGTGGAAGCACAAGGCGAAGGCAGAGGAGGAGGAACAAGTTGCCAACGCAACTGGGGCACAGCCAGCACCTCAGAAAGCAGGGTTAGCATGGCCGAACTGTGGAAAAGCTTTGTCGCCATGCCACAAGAACCAGCACCACCAGCTGATATGGAACGTCTTAGCAGGAGGAAGCATTTCAGCAATATGGTGGAACAGTATGTGTGCACACGCCTACACATACTGACTGATGGGTCTGCCCCGTTCAACTTCTGGGTCTCCAAATTGGGCACATGGCCTGAGCTTGCTCTTTATGCATTGGAGGTACTGGCCTGCCCTGCAGTCAGTGTATTGTCTGAACGTGTGTTTAGCACGGCAGGGGGCGTTATCACAGACAAGCGCAGCCGCCTGTCTACAGCAAATGTGATGCAGAATAGATGCAGAATAGACATCTATACCGGCCTCATCCAGCCTTTATTATACTCCAGCACACTTGCTCTTTGTTTTCTTTTCTTTATTTCCCAATGTTTTCGGGTCTAACCAAATAATAAAAAAAACAACAAAAAACAAACTGTGTTGTTGGCGACTTCCTCCTCTACCACCGCTTCCACCTACACTGCCATGTCCACCGCCTCCTAAACCTCCTACTCCATATGGACCTCCTCCTCCTAGTTCAAGATTATTATTTTAAATTTGTATATATTTTATGTTATTTTAAGTAATTTCCCTATTCACATTTGTTTGCAGGGTAATTGTCCAGCTCTTACCCCCATTTTGCTTCCTTTCTCAGCCCTCTAGCCCTTTCCATTACTTTTTTAGAGCCATTTTAGTGCTCCAAAGTTCGTGCCCCAATGGACTTCAATGGGGTTCGGGGTCAAGTTCGGGTCCCGAACTCGAACTTTGCGGCGAAGTTCGGGTGAACCCGGCGAACCCGAACTTCCAGGTGTTCGCTCAACTCTACTCTGCACCACTACTTTCCAGGCAGGTAGGCTCCTGAGAAGCGGGTGGTCTACCTTGGGCATGTTTGGCTTCCAACCTCCCACTGCTGCCACCCTGTTTGCTCCCGGCCACGCTACCGACTTGCTGGCTCCACTGCTGCCTCACGCGTAAGCTGCCACCCTCTTCTCCCGATGATGATGAAGCCACTTCGTCACTCAGCTCCAATTGCGATCGACCACATCATCATCGAGTACTGTCTGCACGTCACCGATGTCCTTCTCAACGGTCTCTGAGCCAGGAGCCTGACCGCTCGCAACACCAGCTCCCACGCCACTTTCCTCATCACTACTTGCCAGCCTACTGGAGGAAGCATTGGATGTCTCCTCCAGATCTTGGCTGGGTTGTACCTGCTGACTGTCTTCTAGTAGCTTGTCCTCACTGTATAGTGGAGCTGAGCCAACAGTATTAATACTTGTCTGGCTGAGGGAACAGAAAAGGACAGAGTCAGGTTGAGGACAGGTGAGGGTACAGGGCTCCCGGGCTATACCAACTAAGAGTTGTGTCTGAAGAACCCACTGACTCTTGGCTGGGGGTGTCTGATGTCACTTGGGACAAAGTGGTTGCCCGAGTCAACCGTTCAAGCACTGCTGGGTTGTTGGTCAAAACACGGTCACTAGATGACATCGGGAGCTAAGGGCTCTCAAAGTGACCCCTGCTGCCATGCCCCCTTAATCTTCTTTGACCTGTGCCTGTGCCAGAAAATTTTTGAACTCTGTGCAGGGCCTGTCACTTCTCTGTCTGACTGTTAGATAAAATAAATGAATAAAAAGAAAATTAAAATACCCCAAAAAAGGCTGCCATTTTGTCACCTCACCGCACAACGGCTAACAAGCCTTTTTTCCCACTAGTACACCACAAAAAGGGCTTTAGAACATATAACTGCACTGGTGAATGGCAAATAAGCCTTTTTTTCACTAATACACCCCAAAGAGGCTGTAATTTTGTCACTTCACCGCACAAAGGATAATAAGCCTTTTTTATTTCCACTAATGCACCCCAAAAAAGGCTTTAGAACATATAACTGCACCGCTAAACGCCTAATAAGACTTTTTTTCCCCACTAATACACCCCAAAAAAGGCTTTAGAACATACAACTGCACCGCTGAAAGGCTTATAATACTTTTTTTCTCCACTAATACACCACAAAAAAGGCTTTATAATGTATAGCTGCACCACTGAACGACTAATAAGACTTTTTTCTATTAATACACCCCAAAAAAGGATTTAGAACATCTAACTGCACCGATGAAGGGCTAATAAGACTTTTTTCCCCACTAATACACCACAAAAAAGTATTTAAAACATATAACTACACAGCTGAATGGCTAATAAGACTTTTTTTTCACTAATACACCCCAAAAAAGGCTGTAATTTTGTCACTTCACCGCACATAGGCTAGCAAGCCTTTTTTTTCCCACTAATACACCACAAAAAAGGCTTTAGAACATACAACTGCGCCACTGAACGGCAAATCATCCCTTTTTTTTTTTTCACTAATACACCCCAACAAAGGGTTTAGAACAAATAACTACACCGCTAAAGGGCTAATAAGCGGTGCGTTTTTTTCCCACTAATATAACCCAAAGAAAGGCTGTCATTTTTTCACTTCACTGCACAAAGGCTAATAAGCCCTTTTTGTTCCACTAATACACCCGAAAAAAGGCTTCAGAACATATAACTGCTGCGCTGAATGGCTAATAACACTTTTTTTCCACTCATACATCCAAAAAAGGCTGTAATTTTGTCACTTCACCACACAATGGCAAATAAGCCCTTTTTCCACTAATAATCTCCAAAAAAGGCTGTTCTGCAAACAAACCCCCTTTTTTAGAACACATAACTGCATCGCTGAAAAGCTTATAAGACTTCCACTTATACACCCCAAAAAAGGCTGTTCTGCAAACAAACCCCCTTTTTTCCCACTAATACACCCCAAAAATGGCTTTAGAACACATAACTACACAGCTGAACGGCTTATAAGACTTTTCCCCATTAATACACCCTCAAAAAGGCTGTAATTTTTTCACTTCGCCGAACAATGGCTTATAAGACTGTTTTTCCTACTAATACACAACAAAAAAGCTGTAATTTTGTCACTTCACCGCAGAACAGCAAATTATCCCTTTGTTACCACTAATACACCCCAAAAAATGCTTTAGAACATATAACTGCACCGCACAACGGCTAATAGGACTTACAAATATTTCCTAGTAATACACCCTATTAATGGCTGTATCACACAGCACTTGCACCCTAATAACAAGCAAGGTTTGCTGGAATTACAAAGGCAAACCTAAAAGCAGCAGTATAATGGCAATTTGGAACCCCAGTCAGTGCAGCAAGCTGTAATAGGATTGTTCCTATTCCCCTATTGGACCCTGTGCTCCTATTTTACTGTAGAATAATTCCTCCCTATCCTTTCCCTACACTTCTAATGATCTTTCCCTGAACTTCTATTTAGCTAAAAATAAAGTTTTACAGTCTTTTCTACCACTTTCTCTAGCGCCTGTCACGTCTTTCCCTGCACTAAGCACACTGGAAAATGGCTGAATCCAAGATGGCTGAGGCTATTTATAGGGCTGTGACAACACAGGGCTGGCTGGCTGCTGATTCACTGCATGCATGGCATTGTGGGTGATCCCAAATCAAATTTTTCTTGAAATTCGGATCGAATTCCACTTTGTCAACTTCGATTCGCTCATCTCTATCCAGAAGAGATATCAGAAACAGAACCAAGTTCACAGTCATAATGTATATAAACAGGAGCCAGAAATGGGTATGAACCTAAATTAGTACATATCATGGTGCAGCTGAAGTCTTTTAATAATTCAACAGTGCCTAGGGCACCATTTGTCTTGGCAACCCAACCCTGCTGTGCAGAAAGTGGAAAAGAACTGAGGCTCAATCCAGCAGGGCAGTGGCAGAAGACAACACCCATTGTTGAAGTGGGGAAGTGTGTGATTAACTTTGTGAAGAACAACAGTATAGTTGAATGTATTTATATTATTATTACACCTCCTTCTACTTACAGAGCTTGTATTTTACAAAATAACATTATAATTAGTGTTGAACGCGAATATTCGAATCACAAATTTTAATTGCGAATATCGCCACTTCTAGAATTCGTAAATATTTAGAATATAGCGCTTTATATTCATATTCGCAAATAGTGTTGATTGCGAATATTCTAATCACGAATTTATCATGAATTTATCGTGAATATCGGCACTTAGCAACATCCTAGGCAACCAATAGCAAAGTTGCCTACCCCTTAGTGTTGATCGCGAATATTCTAATCGCAAATTTTTATCATGAATTTATTGCATTGACAATTTTCACAAGTAAATAATGACTGGGGATCACGAATCCTCGAATTTGCGAATTTATGGCGAATATTCAGCCCAAAATTTGCAAAATATTGCGAATTCGAATATGGACTATGCCGCACATCACTAATTATAATACACATTTTTCTGTACCTGGAGGAGATCATCAAGTTTGGGCCATCGTCTAGGGCTAAAATACATGAATATGCAACAATGGGGCAGAAATTATATAAACCTCTGCTGAATTCTATCTATAGGCCAATCATTTTCTCATCTTCCCTGTTTCTGATATTTGTGAATGCTAAACCATTTTCTTCTATTTATACTACACTTTACTCTATAAAATCATCATTCATTCTTTACCAAAGAAACTGTGTGAATTATGCATGTTGAGTTCATTTTCTCCAATAAATGCATTTCTTGGCAAGAAAGAAAACTGCAAAAGAATAAGGGAGAGAAAAAAAAAAAAAAAAGGATTATTAGCGTGCTATTTTAGCATTGTGTCAGGGTTTGGATTTAGTTGTTGAGGTTGCTTTGAAAATGCCGTGGCGGGCACTCAATCAAAAAAAAAAGCTACTCTGAGTCAACATAATCCCTGAATAAGAGGAAAAAAAAATCAACATATTACTGATTCTGTATTCCCTCGAGGCAAAAGGGACTAAAATGAAGCTTTTCAGAAGAGATTTCATGTACAGGCCTTTGAAATAGAGCTATAATTTCACAATTTTGATATAGCTTGGCGCCTCAAGCTTAACTGTTGAAAGCCGTTTGTTTTTGTCTTATTATCTTTTCCACTCTCCATGATGTATCTACTGTATATATATATATATATATATATATATATATATATTTATATATTGTTTTGTTAATTTTTTTATGAATTTCTTTCCCTCTTCCCTACTCCATAAGCTCTTCAATGTAATGACGGCAATAGTAAATAATGTCTGAGTAAGGCTACATGCACACGACAGTTGTTTTTTGCTGTCCGCAAATCGCGGATCCGTCTTCCTTTTTTTTTCACATCCACATCCGTTCCGTGTGTCCGAAAATTTTGTAGGTTGTGTTTCCGTGTGTCTTCCGTTTTTTTTTGCGGATCCGCAAAAAAAACGGAAGGCTTGAAACAGTTTCTTAAAGTACCTGCACAAGTGCCCTGGTTTGCAAGCAACCATCCGCAAAAAAAACGGATGCGGATGGAAAAACGGAAGGCTTCAGTGTGGCTTCCGTTTTTTTTGCGGACCCATTGACTTCAATGGGTCCGCAAACCGTTTTTTGCGGACAAGAATAGGACATGCCATATTTTTTTTGCGGACGTGAAATGCGGAATACGGACGCGGACAGGAAACGGAAGAGGCATCAGTTTTTTTTGCGGATCCATAGAAATGAATGGGATCCGCAAAAAAAACGGAACGGAAGCCGCAAAAAAATACTGTCGTGTGCATGTAGCCTAACACTGATAGATATAGCTATGGGTAAACTCATGTTTGACAGTGTTAACAAACAGCATATTTTAAAAAAAACACACCGTGCCATCGTATGTGTTATGTCTTTTCATACTAGAAAGCACACATGCTGTTATGGGAATCGACAGTGGCTTGTTGGGACCATGTTTTCAAAAATTATTCTTCAGAGGGTGCAGATCCCTGACACTGTTTATACACAGACATGTTAGGCCTCATGCACACGACCGTTGATTGTTTCCGTGTCCGTTGCTCCGTTTTTCGTGATTTTCTGCGGACCCATTGGTTTTCAATGGGTCCGTGGAAACCTCGGCAAATGCACCGTTTGTCCTCCATGTCCGTGGTCCGTGATTCCAGTCCGTCAAAAAAATATAACCTGTCCTATTCTTGTCTGTGAAAAACGGTTCACGGACCCATTCAAGTCAATGGGTCCGTGAAAAATGCGGATGGCCATCCGTGTGTCATCCGTGTTCCGTGTCAGTTTTTTTTGCGGATCCCTTGGCAGGCACTTGGGAAACATTGTCAGCCTGTCTTTTGGTAAAATCTTTTGGGTCATGTCCGCTAAAAAAACGGAAGACACACGGAAGCACAACGGAAGGCAAAAACGGACACGGATCACTGAACAACGGAACCCCTTTTTGCGGACAGCATAAAAAAATGGTCGTGTGCATGAGGCCTTAATGTCAGAAGAAAGAGTGGCTTTTCTGCCCAAGCATCCAAAAATTATGCCTTAGGCCTCTTGCACACGGGCGTCATGTTTGACGCCCGGATAAGATGCGGGTGCGTTGCGGGAATCGCCGCGATTTTTCCGCGCGTGTGCTAACGTTTGTAGTGCGTTGAGCACGCGCGTGAAAAAATCCGCATGCTTGGTACCCAGACCCGAAGTCAGACTTCATCACTTAAGTCTGGTTTCGGGATGAGTATTCTGTATGTGTAATTATTTTCCTTTATAACATAGTTATAAGGGAAAATAATCGCATTCTAATTACAGAATGCAATGTTCCCCGGGCTTTAAAGGGTTAAAAATAATAAAGAGTTAACTTACCTTCTCCCATTGTACATGCAGAGCCCCAGAACGTCGTCTCTCTTGATAGTTTGGCTGCTTGAGGACCTGTGGTGACGTCACAGGGTCACATGGTCCAATCATAGAAGCATTTGAGTGGACCATGTGACCCATGTGATCCCTGTGACATCACGGCAGGTCCTTCATCGAACAACAGATGTTCGATGAAGGACCTGCCGTGATGTCACAGGATCACATGGGTCACATGGTCCACTCAAATGCTTCTATGATTGGACCATGTGACCCTGTGACGTCACCACAGGTCCTCAAGCAGCCAAACTATCAAGAGAGACGACGTTCTGGGGCTCTGCGCGTACAATGGGAGAAGGTAAGTTAACTCTTTATTATTTTTAACCCTTTAAAGCCCGGGAACATTGCATTCTGTAATTAGAATGCGATTATTTTCCCTTATAACTATGTTATAAAGGAAAATAATAACGATCGGGTCCCCATCCCGATCGTATCCTAGCAACCATGCGGGAAAATCGCAACACATCCGCACATGATTGCGGATGATTGCGATTTTCCCGCATCCCCATTCACTTCTATGGGGCCTGCGTTGCGTGAAAATCGCAGAATATAGAACATGCTGCGATTTTCACGCAACGCAAAAGTGATGCGTGAAAATCACCGCTCATGTGCACAGCCCCATAGAAATGAATGGGTCAGGATTCAGTGCGGGTGCAATGCGTCCTCCTCACGCATTGCACCCGCGCGGAAAACTCGCCCGTGTGAAAGGGGCCTTAAGCGCAGAATGCCTGCCCATATTTATACATGGACAAGTGTTAATTGTCCATCATGTTAGAAGATGGTAGTGTGCCTGTCATTTTGTTTATCTATATAAGGGGTATGGCAGCAACTGCACTGCCAGGTGGGGGTTCAGCTTGCACACAAGAATTGTCTTAAAAATAGACTGTTTAACCGCCTGCCGGCCGCCTAACGCAAGGATGTGTCCAGGCGGCAGGTCTATTTCTCTTTGACGCGGCGGCACATCATCTCGCGAGAGGCGAGATTCGCTGTGAACGCGCGCGCGTGCGTCTCAGGAGTTATACTACAGCCTGCCAGCGATGATCAATCGCTGGCAGGCTGTAGATCTAAAATAAAAGGCATCAAACATGTATATCAGACGCTGTTTTGTTAACAGCGTCTGATATACCTGCTACCTGGTCCTCTGGTGGTCCCATTTGCTGGGATCGACCACCAGAGGACCAGGTAGCTATGTAAAGTAGCACCAAGCACCACACTACACACCCCCCCTGTCACTTATTAACCCCTTGTTAACCCCTGATCACCCTATCTAGACTCAATAATCACCCCCCTGTCACTGATCACTCCCCTGTAAGACTCCATTCACATGTCCATTTGTGTTTTGCGGATCCACGGATCCGCAAAACACGGACACCGTCAATGTGCTTTCCGCATTTTGCAGATCCGCACATTGCCAGAACTATATAGAAAATGCATTTTCTTGTCCGCAATTGCGGACAAGAATAGGACATGTTCTATATTTTTGCGGAACGGCAGACCTGGAAGTGCGGATCCGCAATTCCGGATCCGAGTGAGACAAAGTCAGTCCCCATAGAAATGAATGGGTCCGCAATTCCGTTCCGCAAACAGAATTGCGGACGTGTGAATGGGGCATAAGGGTCACTTATCACCGCCAGTTAGATAGATACTTGTTAGTTAGTTAGCGCCCAGCCCACCTCACCGCAGTCACTGATTTTGGCAGAGATTTTTTCGTCCACATTGATCAATGCGAATGAAAAAATCTGTGCCGTTCATTTATTTTTTTTTTTCAGCCAAGAGGCTGAACGGAAAAAAAAAATCTCATTACCCGTATGCTCAATATAAGGAGAATAGCAGAAACTCCTAATGATGGCCATACGTGTAATGATTGCAGAGACCCTCAAATGCCACGGCAGTACAAACACCTTACATGTGACCCCATTTTAGAATGAAGACACCCCAAGGTATTCCGTGAGAGGTATGGTGAGTTCATGTAAAAAAAAAAAAAAAATTGTCACAAGTTAGTGGAATATATCAATTTCCGCTAACTTGTGCCAATTTATTTTTTTCTGTGAACTCGCCATGCCCCTCACGGAATACCTTGGGGTGTCTTTTTTCCAAAATGGGGTCACTTGTGGGGTATTTATACTGCCCTGGCATTTTAGGGGTCCTAAAGCGTGAGAATCCAAATGCGTAAAAATGCCCTGTGAAATCCTAAAAGGTACTCATTGGAATTAGGGCCCCTTTGCGCATCTTGGCTGCAAAAAAGTGTCACTCATGTGGTATCGCCGTACTCAGGAGAAGTAGGGCAATGAGTTTTGGGGTGTATACCCATACTTTGTGTGAGAAATATTGCGGTAAATGACAACTTTTTAAATTTTTTATACAAAGTTGTCAATTTACAGAGATATTTCTCTCACCCAACATGGGTATATGTAAAAACACACCCCAAAACACATTGCCCTACTTCTACTGAGTATGGCGATACCACATGAGTGACACTTTTTTGCAGCCTGGGTGCGCAAAGGGGCCCAAATTCCAACGAGTACCTTTAGGTTTTACAGGGATGCTCACTATTTAGCCCCGCCCAAAATGCCAGAACAGCACAAACACCCCATAAATGACCCCATTTTGGAAAGAAGACACCCCAAGGTATTCACTGAGGGGCATGGTGAGTCCATGAAAAATTGAACTTTTTGTCACAAGTTAGCGGAAATTTAGACTTTGTGAGAAAAATCAATAAAAAATCAATTTCTGCTAACTTGTGCCAAAAAAAAATCTTCTATGAACTCGCCATGCCCCTCACGGAATACCTTGGGGTGTCTTCTTTCCAAAATGGAGTCACATGTGGGGTATTTATACTGCACTGGCATTTTAGGGGCCCTAAAGCTAGAGAAGAAAAATGTGTAAAAATGCCCTCCTAAAAAGGTACTTATTGGAATTTGGGCCCCTTTGCGCACCCAGGCTGCAACAAAGTGTCACACATGTGGTATCGCCGTACTCAGGAGAAGTAGGGCAATGTGTTTTGGGGTGTATTTTTACATATACCCATGCTGAGTGAGATAAATATCTCTGTAAATTGATAACTTTGTATAAAAATTTTTAAAAAGTTGTCATTTACAGAGATATTTCTCACACACAGTATGGGTATATGTAAAAATACACCCCAAAACACATTGCCCTACTTCTCTTGAGTACGGCGATACCACATGTGTGACACTTTTTTGCAGCCAAGATGCGCAAAGGAGCCCTAATTCCAATGAGTACCTTTATGATTTCACAGGGCATTTTTATGCATTTTTCTTCTCATGCTTTAAGGCCCCTAAAATGCCAGTACAGTATAAATACCCCACAAGTGACCCCATTTTGGAAAGAGGACACCCCAAGGTATTCTGTGGGGGGCATGTTGAGTTCACAGAAATTCTTTTTTTTTTTTTGGCACAAGTTAGCGGAAATTGATATTTGATTTTTTTTTATTTTAGTTTTTTACAAAGTCTCATATTCCACTAACTTGTGACAAAAAATAAAATTTTACATGAACTCACCATACCCCTCACAAAATACCTTGGGGTGTCTTCTTTCTAAAATGGGGTCACATGTGGGGTATTTATACTGTCCTGGCATTTTAGGGGCCCCTAAATCATGAGAAGAAGTCTGGAATTTAAATGCGTAAAAATGCCCTGTGAAATCCTAAAGGTACTCATTGGAATTTTGGCCCCGCCAGTTAGTTAGATACTTGTTAGGTAGTTAGCGCCCAGCCTACCTCACCGCAGTCACTGATTTTGGCAGAGATTTTTTCATCCACATTGATCGATGCGAATGAAAAAATCTGTGCCGTTCATTTTTTTTTTTTTCAGCCCAGAGGCTGAACGGAAAAAAAAAATCTCATTACCCGTATGCTCAATATAAGGAGAATAGCAGAAACCTCTTATGATGGCCATACGTGTAATGATTGCGGAGACCCTCAAATGCAAGGGCAGTACAAACACCTTACATGTGACCCCATTTTAGAAAGAAGACACCCCAAGGTATTCTGTGAGAGGTATGGTGAGTTCATGTAAAAAAAAAAATTTTGTCACAAGTTAGTGGAATATGAGACTTTGTTAAAAAAATATATATATATATATATATATATATATATATATCAATTTCCGCTAACTTGTGCCAATTTTTTTTTTTCCGGTGAACTCGCCATGCCCCTCACGGAATACCTTGGGGTGTCTTCTTTCCAAAATGGGGTCACATGTGGGGTATTTATACTGCCCTGGCATTTTAGGGGTCCTAAAGCGTGAGAATCCAAATGCGTAAAAATGCCCTGTGAAATCCTAAAAGGTACTCATTGGAATTAGGGCCCCTTTGCGCATCTTGGCTGCAAAAAAGTGTCACTCATGTGGTATCGCCGTACTCAGGAGAAGTAGGGCAATGAGTTTTGGGGTGTATACCCATACTTTGTGTGAGAAATATTGCTGTAAATGACAACTTTTTAAATTTTTTATACAAAGTTGTCAATTTACAGAGATATTTCTCTCACCCAACATGGGTATATGTAAAAATACACCCCAAAACACATTGCCCTACTTCTCCTGAGTACGGCGATACCACATGTGTGCCGCTTTTTTGCAGCCAAGATGCGCAAAGGGGCCCAGAAATTCTTTTTTTTTTGGCACAAGTTAGCGGAAATTGATATTTGATTTTTTTTTATTTTTGTTTTTTACAAAGTCTCATATTCCACTAACTTGTGACAAAAAATAAAATTTTACATGAACTCACCATACCCCTCACGAAATACCTTGGGGTGTCTTCTTTCTAAAATGGGGTCACATGTGGGGTATTTATACTGTCCTGGCACTAAGGGGCCCCAAAATCGTGAGAAGAAGTCTGGAATCTAAATGCGTAAAAATGCCCTGTGAAATCCTAAAGGTACTCATTGGAATTTTGGCCCCTTTGCACATCTTGCCTGCAAAAAAGTGTCACACATGTGGTATCGCCGTACTCAGGATAAGTAGGGCAATGTGTTTAGGGGTGTATTTTTACATATACCCATGCTGGGTGTAAGAAATATCTCTGTAAATTGATAACTTTGTATAAAAATTTTTAAAAAGTTGTCATTTACAGAGATATTTCTCACACACAGTATGGGTATATGTAAAAATACACCCCAAAACACATTGCCCTACTTCTCCTGAGTATGGCGATACCACATGTGTGCCGCTTTTTTGCAGCCAAGATGCGCAAAGGGGCCCAGAAATTCTTTTTTTTTTTGGCACAAGTTAGCGGAAATTGATATTTGATTTTTTTTTATTTTTGTTTTTTACAAAGTCTCATATTCCACTAACTTGTGACAAAAAATAAAATTTTACATGAACTCACCATACCCCTCACGAAATACCTTGGGGTCTCTTCTTTCTAAAATGGGGTCACATGTGGGGTATTTATACTGTCCTGGCATTTTAGGGGCCCCTAAATCGTGAGAAGAAGTCTGGAATCTAAATGCGTAAAAATGCCCTGTGAAATCCTAAAGGTACTCATTGGAATTTTGGCCCCTTTGCGCATATTGCCTGCAAAAAAAGTGTCACACATGTGGTATCGCCGTACTCAGGATAAGTAGGGCAATGTGTTTTGGGGTGTATTTTTACATATACCCATGCTGGGTGTAAGAAATATCTCTGTAAATGACAACTTTTTAAAAGAAATGTATACAAAGTTGTCAGTTTACAGATATATTCCTCTCACCCAACATGGGTATATGTAAAAATACACCCCAAAACACATTTCCCTACTTCTCCTGAGTACGGCAATACCACATGAGTGACACTTTTTTGCAGCCTGGGTGAGCAAAGGGGCCCAAATTCCAACGAGTACCTCTAGGTTTTACAAGGTTGCTCACAATTTACCCCGCCCAAAATGCCAGAACAGTAAACACACCCCACAAATGACCCCATTTCGGAAAGTAGACACCCCATGGTATTCACTGAGGGGCATAGTGAGTCCGTGGGAGATTTTTTATTTTTTTTGCCAGAAGTTAGCAGAAATTAAAACATTATCCTAACTTGTGAAAAAAAATGAAATGATACATGAACTCATCATGCCCCTGCGCGGATACTTTGGGGTGTCTTCTTTCTAAAATGGTGTCATTTGGGGGGTATTTATACTATCCTGGCATTCTAGCACCTGAAGAAACATTAGAGGTGCTCAGAAAGTCAGAGCTGCTTCAAAATGCGGAAATTCACTGTTTTGCACCATAGTTTGTAAACGCTATAACTTTTACGCAAACCAATAAATATACACGCATTGGATTTTTTTTTTTTTATCAAAGACATGTAGAACAATAATTTAAGAGAAAAATTTATATAGAAACGTAGTTTAAAAAAAAAAAATTACATCAGAAAGTGAAAAATGTCATTGCATTTTTTATTAATAGCAAAAAAAGTAAAAATGTCAGCAGCAATGAAATACCACCAAATGAAAGCTCTAATAGTGAGAAGAAAAGGAGGTAAAATTCATTTGGGTGGTAAGTTGTATGACCGAGCAATAAACGGTGAAAGTAGCGTAGTGCAGAATTGTAAAAAGTGGCCTGGTCATTAACGGATAACTGTCACATTTAGACCCTAATTTCAGTTTTCATATATGTAGTTACTAATATGATAATATTCCTGAATCAATAACTATTAGACTTACTCACCCCTTATTTAACCACTTGAAGACCACAGGTTTATACCCCCCTAGTGACCAGGCCCTTTTTTACAAATCCGCACTACACTACTTTCACCGTTTATTGCTTGGTCATACAACTTACCACCCAAATGAATTTTACCTCCTTTTCTTCTCACTATTAGAGCTTTCATTTGGTTGTATTTCATTGCTGCTGACATTTTTACTTTTTTTGCTATTAATAAAAATGACATTTTTGCAAAAAAATTACATTTTTCACTTTCTGTTGTAATTTTTTTTTAAAAAAACTACATTTCTATATAAATTTTTCACAAAATGTATTGTTCTACATGTCTTTGATAAAAAAAAATCCAATAAGTGTATATTTATTGGTTTGGGTAAAAGTTATAGCGTTTACAAACTATGGTGCAAAAAAGTGAATTTCCGCATTTTGAAGCAGCTCTGTCTTTCTGAGCACCTGTCATGTTTCTTCAGGTGCTAGAATGCCAGGATAGTATAAATACCCCCCAAATGACACCATTTTAGATAGAAGACACCCCAAAGTATTCACGGAGGGGCATGGTGAGTTCATGTATCATTTCATTTTTTCACAAGTTAGCGGAAAATGACACTTTCTGAGGAAAAAAATAATAATAAAGTTTCCATTTCTGCTAACTTCTGGCAAAAAATATAAAATCTCAGACGGACTCACTATGCCCCTCAGTGAATACCTTGGGGTGTCTACTTTCCGAAATGGGGTCATTTGTGGGGTGTGTTTACTGTTCTGGCATTTTGGGCAGGGCTAAATTGTGAGCAGCCCTGTAAAACCTAAAGGTACTCGTTGGAATTTGGGCCCTTTGCGCACCCAGGCAGCAAAAAGTGTCACACACGTGGTATTGCCGTACTCTGGAGAAGTAGGGCAATATGTTTTGGGGTGTATTTTTACATATACCCATGCTGGGTGAGAGAAATATCTCTGTAAATTGTCAACTTTGTATAAAAAAATTTAAAAAGTTGTCGTTTACAGAGATATTTCTCACACCCAGCATGGGTATATATAAAAATACACCCCAAAACACATTATTCTACTTCTCCTGAGTACGGTGATACCACATGAGTGACACTTTTTTGCAGCCTGGGTGCGCAAAGGGGCCCTAAAACCAATGAGTACCTTTAGGATTTCACAGGACATTTTTACGCATTTGGATTCCAGGCTTCTTCTCAGGCTTTAGAGACCCCTAAAATGCCAGGGCAGTATAAATACCCCACAAGTGACCCCATTTTGGAAAGAAGACACCCTAAGGTATTCCGTGAGGGGTATGGTGAGTTCATGTAAAATTTTATTTTTTGTCACAAGTTAGTGGAATATGAGACTTTGTAAAAAAAAAAAAAAAAAAAAAAATATCAATTTCCGCTAACTTGTGCAAAAAAAAAAAAACATTCTGTAAACTTGCCATGACCCTCACGGAATACCTTGGGGTGTCTTCTTTCCAAAATGGGGTCACATGTGGGGTATTTATACTCACCTGGCATTTTAGGGGTCTCTAAAGCCTGAGAAGAAGTCTGGAATCCAAATGCGTAAAAATGTCCTGTGATATCCTAAAGGTACTCATTGGTTTTAGGGCCCCTTTGCGCACCCAGGCTGCAAAAAAGTGTCACACATGTGGTATTGCTGTACCCAGGAGAAGTAGGGCAACGTGTTTTGAGGTGTATTTTTATATATACCCATACTTTGTGTGAGAAATATCTCTGTAAATGACAACTTTTAAAAAAAAATTATACAAAGTTGTCAATTTACAGAGATATTTCTCTCACCCAGCATGGGTATATGTAAAAATACACCCCAAAACACATTGCCCTACTTCTCCTGAGTACGGCGATACCACATGAGTGACACTTTTTTGCAGCCAAGATGCGCAAAGGGGCCCTAAAACCAATGAGTACCTTTTAGGAGGGCATTTTTACGCATTTTTCTTCTCACGCTTTAGGGCCCCTAAAATTCCAGGTCAGTAGAAATACCCCACATGTGACCCCATTTTGGAAAGAAGACACCCCAACGTATTCTGTGAGGGGCATGGCGAGTTCGCAGAAGATTTTTTTTTGGCACAAGTTAGCAGAAATTGATTTTGTATTGTTTTTTCTCACAAAGTCTCCCTTTCCGCTAACTTTTGACAAAAAGTTCAATTTTTCATGGACTCACCACACCCCTCAGCGAATACCTTGGGGTGTCTTCTTTTCAAAATGGGGTTATTTGTGGGGTGTTTATACTGTTCTGGCATTTTGGGCGGGGCTAAATTGTGAGCAGCCCTGTAAAACCTAAAGGTACTCGTTGGAATTTGGGCCCCTTTGCGCACCCAGGCTGCAAAAAAGTGTCACTCATGTGGTATCGCCGTACTCAGGACAAGTAGGGCAATGTGTTTTGGGGTGTATTTTTACATATACCCATGTTAGGTGAGAGAAATATCTCTGTAAATTGACAACTTTGTATAAAAAATTTTAAAAGTTGTCGTTTACAGTGATATTTCTCACACAAAGTATGGGTATATATAAAAATACACCCTAAAACACATTGCCCTACTTCTCCTGAGTACGGCGATACCACATGTGTGACACTTTTTGCAGCCAAGATGCGCAAAGGGGCCCTAAAACCAATGAGTACCTTTAGGATTTCACAGGGCATTTTTACGTATTTGGATTCTCACGCTTTAGGACCCCTAAAATGCCAGGGCAGTGTAAATACCCCACATGTGACCCCATTGTGGAAAGAAGACACCCTAAGGTATTCCGTGAGGGGCATGGCGAGTTCACATAAAAAAAAATTTTGACACAAGTTAGCGGAAATTGATATATATATATATATTTTTTTTTTGCAAAGTCTCATATTCCACTAACTTGTGACAAAAATAAAATTTTACATGAACTCACCATACCCCTCACGGAATACCTTGGGGTGTCTTCTTTCTAAAATGGGGTCACATGTGAGGTGTTTGTACTGCCCTGGCATTTGAGGGTCTCCGCAATCATTACACGTATGGCCAGCATTAGGAGTATCTGCGATTCTGCTTATATTGACCATACGGGTAATGAGATTTTTTTCCGCTCAGCCTCTGCGCTGAAAAAAAAAAATGAACGGCACAGATTTTTTCATTCGCATCGATCAATGTGGATGAAAAATCTCTGCCAAAATCAGTGACTGCGGGCGGTGGGCGCTAACTACCTAACAAGTAGCTAACTAACTGGCGGTGATAAGGGACCCTTATGCCCCATTCACACGTCCGAAATTCTGTTTGCGGAATGGAATTGCGGACCCATTCATTTCTATGGGGACAGACTTTGTCCCGCTCGGATCCGGAATTACGGATCCGCGCTCCGGGTCTGCACTTCCGTTCCGCAAAAATATAGAACATGTCCTATTCTTGTCCGCAATGCGGACAAGAAAAAGCATTTTCTATATAGTTCTGTGCGGATCTGCAAAATGCGGAAAGCGCATTGCCGGTGTCCGTATTTTGCGGATCTGTAAATCCATGGATCCGCAGATCAATGGATCCGCAGATCCATGGATCCGCAAAACACATACGGACGTCTGAATGAGCCTGTAGCGGGTGATTAGTGACAGGGGGTGACAGGGGGTGATCAGGGGTGATCAGGGGGTGACATGGGTGATCAGGGTTAATCAGTGATGGGGGTGGGGGTGTGTGTAGTGATTGGTGCACTTTTCCTATAGTTTCCTCTGGTGGTCCCAAACAAAGGGACCACCAGACGAGCAGATAGCAGGCATATCAGACGCTGTTTAAAAAACAGCGTCTGATATGCGATTTAAATGCGTTTTCAAGATCTACAGCCTGCCAGCGCATGATCAGCGCTGGCAGGCTGTAGTTTCAGTTGTCCCGGCTCCGATCACATGAACACGCACGCACGACGCGCGCGCGTTCATGTGAAATCTCAGGTCTCACGAGATGACGCCGATAGGCGTGACTGAGACCTGAGAGAGCCGCCGCGCTGACGCCCATCGGCGTTAGCGTGGCGGCAAGAGGTTAATAAGATTTAGCCATTAGCAACCAGTCTGCATAAAACTGCAATTTCACTATTCTGTTAAGATGGCCGCCCTCAGCCCTGAGCCTAATCCATAGGACACCTGCAGTGAAGTTAGTGAAGACCAGCTCTGTATAGGGAGGGTCTTGCAGTGAAGTTCCCCGGTCTGGCTGAAGCCTGTAGTCCTTCTACAAGCTCTCCTCTTATCAGATTAGGCTGTCATTTATACACTGAGCAGCCACATTGTCCTGCACTGCTAAGGGAGTGTCTGCCAAGCACAGGCATGTGGAGAAGTTCACACACACAGCCCAGCACTGTTATCTCCTGTCAGGAAGAACCTGGCTTTTTATACATTCCCTTACAATGTTGACTCACTATCAGTTCCCAGTGCACGCAGTGTGCTCTGTCCTCATCTGGTAGACGGAAGGAGCATAGCAACCTGATTTTATCTCAGGTAACAATAGCCAATACTGGGGACTTTTAGGTGGCTTTTAGGGGTTATTTATTAAATAATCAGAAATTAAAACAGGGCCAACAAGGTGATATAAATCACCAAAATCCAATAGTAAAAAAAAAATAAATAAATTGACAGTTATACTTTAAGTGTGTTTAAGCTAGGGGGACTGAAGTGGTTAAGAATAGACTTCTCATGGCCACACATTCCATTTTTGTCTCAGGATGGACAAGGTGGAGGAGTTGAGCAGGAGAAGAACCGTCTCATAGAGATGAGCGAACACCTGGAAGTTCGGGTTCGGGAAGTTCGGCCGAACTTCCTGAAAATGTTCGGGTTCGGAATCCGAACTCGACCCGAACTTTATCCCGAACCCTATTGAAGTCAATGGGGACCCGAACTTTTGGGCACTAAAAAGGCAGTAAAATAGTCCAGGAAAGGGCTAGAGGGCTGCAAAAGGCAGCAACATGTAGGTAAATGCCCTACAAACAAATGTGGATAGGAAAATGAATAAAAATAAAATAAAATAAATAAAAATTAACCACTATCAATTGGAAAGAGGTACCATAGCAGAGAATCAAGCGTCATATCACCCACCACTGGAGAAGGCCATTTTCAGTTATTTCGGCCCAGCACCCAGAAAGAGGAGAGAGGTCCCACAGCAAGGAATTATGCGTCATATCACCCACCACTGGAGAAGGCCATTTTCAGTTATTTAAGCCCCAGCACCCAGACAGAGGAGAGGTTCATTCAAATTTGGGTTGCACCGCAAGATCATGGTAAAGTTAAAAAAATGAGGATTCAATAAAGAAGTGCCAAGTACAAGAATACATGGTTGAGGGGGAGTCAGTTATAAATGTCTATTCTGCACAAGGGAGGCACAGGTCCTGTGGGATCCATGCCTGGTTCATTTTTATGAACGTCAGCTTGTCTACGTTGGCTGTGTACAGGTGGCTGCGTTTGTCAGTAATGACGCCCCCTGCCATGCTGAATACACGTTCAGACAAAACGCTGGCCGCCGGGCAGGCCAGCACATACAAGGCATAAAATGCTAACTCTGGCCACGTGGACAATTTGGAGACCCAGAAGTTGAATGGGGCCGAACCATCAGTCAGTACGTGGAGGGGTGTGCAGACGTACTGTTCAACCATGTTAGTGAAATGCTGCCTCCTGCTAACATGTTCCGTATCAGGTGGTGGTGCAGTTAGCTGTGGCGTGGAGACAAAACTTTTCCACATTTCTGCCATGCTAACCCTGCCCTCAGAGGAGCTGGCCGTGACACAGCTGCGTTGGCGACCTCTTGCTCCTCCTCCTCTGCCTTCGCCTTAAGCTTCCACCTGTTCCCCTGTGACATTTGGGAATGCTCTCAGAAGCGCGTCCACCAGCGTGCGCATGTACTCGCGCATATTCCTACCATGCTCCAGTGCAGGAAGTAAAGTGGGCACATTGTCTTTGTACCGGGGATCAAGCAGGGTGGCATCCCAGTAGTCCGCACACGTTAAAATGTGGGCAACTCTGCTGTCGTTGCGCAGGCACTGCAGAATGTAGTCGCTCATGTGTGCCAGGCTCCCCAGAGGTAAGGTCAAGCTGTCCTTTGTGGGAGGCGTGTCGTCATCGTCCTCCGTATTCCCCCAGCCATGCACCAGTGATGGGCCTGAGCTGTGTCTGGTGCCACCCCGCTGTGAACGTGCTTCATCCTCATCCTCCTCCACTTCCTCCTCATCTTCCTCGTCCTCCTGTAGTGGGCCCTGGCTGGCCACATTTGTACCTGGCCTCTGCTGTTGCAAAAAACCTCCCTCTGAGCCACTTCTAACAGACTGGCCTGAAAGTGCTAAAAATGACCCCTCCTCCTCCTCCTCCTCCTGGGCCACCTCCTCTTCCATCATCGCCCTAAGCGTTTTCTCAAGGAGACATAGAAGTGGTATTGCAACGCTAATAACGGTGTCATCGCCACTGGCCATGTTGGTGGAGTGCTCGAAACAGCGCAACAGGGCACACAGGTCTCGCATGGAGGCCCAGTCATTGTGGGTGAGGTGGTGCTGTTCCGCAGAGCGACTGACGCGTTCGTGCTGCAGCTGAAACTCCACTATGGCCTGCTGCTGCTCGCACAGTCTCTCCAGCATGTGCAAGGTGGAGTTCCACCTGGTGGGCACGTCGCATATGAGGCAGTGAGCGGGAAGGCCGAAGTTACGCTGTAGCGCAGACAGGCGAACAGTGGCAGGATGTGAACGCCGGAAGCGCGCACAGAAGGCCCGCACTTTATGCAGCAGCTCTGACATGTCGGGGTAGTTGTGAATGAACTTCTGCACCACCAAATTCAGCACATGCGCCAGGCAAGGGATGTGCATCAAATCAGCTAGTCCCAGAGATGCGACGAGATTTCGCCCATTATCACACACCACCAGGCCGGGCTTGAGGCCCACGGGCAGAAGCCACTCGTCGGTCTGTTGTTCAATACCCCGTCATAACTCCTGCTCGGTGTGGGGCCTGTCCCCCAAACATATGAGTTTCAGAATGGCCTGCTGACGTTTACCCTGGGCGGTGCTGAAGTTGGTGGTGAAGGTGTGTGGCTGATTGGATGAGCTGGTGGAAGCAGAGGAGGAGGAAGCCGAGTAGGAGGAGGAGGCTACAGGAGTCAAAGAATGATGCCCTGCAATCCTTGGTGGCAGAAAGACGTGCACCAAGGAACTCTCCGACTGGGGTCCAGCCGCCACTACATTTACCCAGTGTGCAGTTAGGGAGATATAGCGTCCCTGGCCGTGCTTACTGGTCCACATATCTGTGGTTAGGTGGACCTTGCCACAGATGGTGTTGCGTAGTGCACACTTGATTTCATCGGATACTTGGTTGTTCAGAGAAGGCACGCACGGCTGTCTTGGAGAAGTAGTGGCGGCTGGGAACAACATACTGTGGGACAGCAATGGACATCAGCTGTTTGAAGCTGTCTGTGTCCACCAGCCTGAAAGACAGCATTTCAAAGGCTCGAGGGTGGCTAGGTGGGAATTTACGCTTTCTCTCCAAGGTTTGTGAGATGGCGAGCTGAACGCTGCCGTGTGACATGGTGGAGATGCTTGGTGATGCAGGTGGTGTTGTCGGTATCACATCCTCTGTTTGGTGGGCGGCAGGTGCCAATATTCCTCCTGAGGCGGAGGAAGAGGCCGAGGCAGCAGCAGAAGACGGAGCAGAGGGAGCCTGAGTGAGTTCCTTGCTTGTAAGTTGTTTACTCCACTGCAGTTCATGCTTTGCATGTAGATGCCTGGTCATGCAGGTTGTGCTAAGGTTTAGAACGTTAATGCCTCGCTTCAGGCTCTGATGGCACAGCGTGCAAACCACTCGGGTCTTCTCGTCAGCACATTGTTTAAAGAAGTGCCATGCCAGGGATCTATTTCAAGCTGCCTTTGGGGTGCTTGGTCCGTGGTGACGGAGGCCAGTAGCAGGCGATCTCTCTTGGCTAGTGTTGAGCGAACAGTTCGAGCATCGTTCGGGTTCGTACCGAATTTTGGGGTGTCCGGGACCCGGACCCGAACCCGGACATTTTCAAAAAAGTTCGGGTTCGGGTTCGTCGTTCGGCATGTATTTAGGCGCATTTTGAAAGGCTGCAAAGCAGCCAATCAACATGCATCATACTACTTGCCCTAAGATGCCATCGCAGCCATGCCTACTATTGGCAAGGCTGTGATTGGCCGAGTGCAGCATGTGACTCAGCCTCTTTATAAGCTTGTGCGCACGTCGGGACGTGCTCACTCCCGATGTGAATAGAACAGGGATAGACGCAGCTGATGCTAGGGCGAGAATAGGCAGGGATAATTGAATAACTGGAAGCAAATTTCTCTCCTCCACCTGTGATTCATCTGAACAACTGCAGCTGAGCTGCTTTTTTGATAGGGATTGGCTATTTTTAGAGTGGCCAGAGTGATTTTTCCATCCACATGTACCTGGGCTGACCGCCGGCCGCCATTTTGCGACTTGTAGTGCTGCAGCAGAAGCTGCCACAGTGTGCATTCCAAAGCTCCAAACAAGTCAGACATCTACACCTGGGATTCAGACCAATAGCGATTTAGCAGCACAGTCCAAGGCTATTTTTTTAAAGGTTGTGCAGACCATTTTGTGGCACATGTTACTGGGCTGATAGGCGGCGGCCATCTTGGGACTAGTGCTGCAGCACAATCTCTCCCAACGTCCATTAATCACTTGTAATAGTGGTCTGTGCCATAGAAATCCTACATCAGGGACTTGGGTGTGCTTGTGTCACCCCTACTAATACCAGTCCACCTGTAATCCATACAGTGAAAAGCCATAAAGTATTCCAGTGAGGGAATTTTTTTTATTTAAAAAGGCCAAGTTAGTTTATCTGGCGTTCAATATACTAGATACAGTTAGGCCTGCGTTTCATACATCTGGAATTAGCAAATTAATGTGCTGGGGTTGGGAAAACATATATGTACCCATACTAGAATCTGTCAAAGAAAGCGGTACTCACATATAACAGTCATTCCATCTGTAATCCATACAGTCAAAAGACTGAAAGTATTCCAGTGAGGGAATTTTTTTTATTTAAAAAGGCCAAGTTAGTTTATCTGGCGCTCAATATACTAGATACAGTTAGGCCTGCGTTTCATACATCTGGAATTAGCAAATTAATGTGCTGGGGTTGGGAAAACATATATGTACCCATACTAGAATCTGTCAAAGAAAGCGGTACTCACATATAACAGTCATTCCATCTGTAATCCATACAGTCAAAAGACTGAAAGTATTCCAGTGAGGGAATTTTTTTATTTAAAAAGGCCAAGTTAGTTTATCTGGCGCTCAATATACTAGATACAGTTAGGCCTCATGCTTTCATACATCTGGAATTAGCAAATTAATGTGCTGGGGTTGGGAAAACATATATGTACCCATACTAGAATCTGTCAAAGAAAGCGGTACTCACATATAACAGTCATTCCATCTGTAATCCATACAGTCAAAAGACTGAAAGTATTCCAGTGAGGGAATTTTTTTATTTAAAAAGGCCAAGTTAGTTTATCTGGCGCTCAATATACTAGATACAGTTAGGCCTATGCTTTCATACATCTGGAATTAGCAAATTAATGTGCTGGGGTTGGGAAAACATATATGTACCCATACTAGAATCTGTCAAAGAAAGCGGTACTCACATATAACAGTCATTCCATCTGTAATCCATACAGTCAAAAGACTGAAAGTATTCCAGTGAGGGAATTTTTTTATTTAAAAAGGCCAAGTTAGTTTATCTGGCGTTCAATATACTAGATACAGTTAGGCCTGCGTTTCATACATCTGGAATTAGCAAATTAATGTGCTGGGGTTGGGAAAACATATATGTACCCATACTAGAATCTGTCAAAGAAAGCGGTACTCACATATAACAAGTCATTCCATCTGTAATCCATACAGTCAAAAGACTGAAAGTATTCCAGTGAGGGGATTTTGCTTATAAAAATAATATATTTCATTGTGGTGCGAGTTGAATCGCAACAATGAAGAAAAATACTATTAAGGGACGAGGACGCGGTCGTGGTGGTGTCCGTGGAGCCTCTGTTGCTGGTAGAGGACGTGGCCGTTCGGCCCCAGGCGCACACAGTAGGGAACGAACTCCCTCAACTAGCCGGCAGAATGTACCGCAATATCTCGTGGGGCCCAATGCCGCTCTTAGGATGGTAAGGCCTGAGCAGGTACAGGCATTAATCGATTGGTGGCCGACAGTGCTTCCAGCACGTTCACCACATGGTCTTCCACCCAGTCTTCTGCGGAAAGCGCACAGGTGGCACCTGAAAACCAAGCCCATCAGTCTGTCACATCACCCCCAAGCATATCAGGGAAACGGTCTGAGCCACAAGTTATGCAGCAGTCTCTTCTTCTGTTTGAAGACTCTGCTTCCAGGGTTTCCCAGGGGCGTCCACCTAGCTCCTTCCCCAGTGGAGGAAGACATACCATGCACTGACGCACAACCACTTATGTCTCCAGATGAAGAGGACATGGGAATACTCACCGCAGCAGAGTCACCGACTCTCTGATGATGACGAAACACAGGTGCCCACTGCCTCGTCTCTTTGCAGTGTGCAGACTGAACAGGAGGAGGTCAGGGAGGGAGACTGGGTGGAAGACGATGCAGAGGACGATGAGGTCTTAGGACCCCACATGGACTGAAGGTCGTGGCGATGACTTTCACAGTTCAGAGGAAGAGGTAATGGTGAGACCGAGACAACAGCGAAGCCAAAGAGGGAGCAGGGGGCCAAAGCAGACGAGCCGCCGCCCCAGAGTTCGCCTGCTACTGGACATCGCCAACAGGGACCCAGCCCCACAAAGGCAGCTTCAAAGAGTTCCCTGGCATGGCACTTCTTTAAACAATGTCCTACCAACAAGACCCGAGTGACTTGCACGCTCTGCCATCAGAGCCTGGAGGCGAGGCATTAACGTTCTGAACCTCAGCACAACCTGCATGACCAGGCATCTACATGCAAAGCATGAACTGCAGTGGGGTACACACCTTAAAAACCAGGCACTCGCTGAGGCTCCCCTGCTCCCTCTACCGCTGCTGCCTCGGCTTCCGCCTCGAGAGGAATGTTGCCACCTGCCGAGCAGCAAACAGAGGATGTGCCACCGACACCACCACCACCGCCACCGTCAACTAGCGTCTCCACTATATCACACAGCAGCGTTCAGCTCTCAATATCTCAAACCTTAGAGAGGAAGCGCAAATTCCCCCCGAGTCACCCTCGAGCCCTTGGCCTGAACGCCAGCATTTCTAAACTGCTGGCCTTTGAAATGCTGTCATTCCGGCTGGTGGACACAGACAGCTTCAAACAGCTGATGGCCATGGCTGTCCCGCAGTATGTGGTTCACAGCCGCCACTACTTCTCCAAGACAGCCGTGCCTTCCCTGCACATGCAAGTGTCCGATAAAATCAAGTGTGCACTGCGCAACGCCATTTGTGGCAAGGTCCACCTAACCACAGATACGTGGACCAGTAAGCACGGCCAGGGACGCTATATCTCACTAACTGCACACTGGATGAATGTAGTGGCGGCTGGGCCCCCGGCGGACAGTTCCTTGGCGCACGTCCTTCCGCCCCCTAGGATCGCAGGGCATCATTCTCTGCCTCCTGTAGCCTCCTCCTCCTACTCGGCTTCCTCCTCCACTGCTTCCACCAGCTCATCCGGTCAGCCACACACCTTCACCACCAACTTCAGCACAGCCCGGGGTAAACGTCAGCAGGCCATTCTGAAACTCCATATGTTTGGGGACAGGCCCCACACGCGCAGGAGTTGTGGCGGGGTATTGAACAACAGACCGACGAGTGGTTTCTGCCGGTGGGCCTCAAGCCAGGCCTGGTGGTAGTGCGATAATGGGCGAAATCTCGTGGCAGCTCTGGGACTAGCCGGTTTGACGCACATCCCTTGCCTGGCGCATGTGCTTAACTTGGTGGTGCAGAGGTTCATTCACCACTACCCCAACATGTCAGAGCTGCTGCATAAAGTGCGGGCCGTCTGTGCGCGCTTCCGCCGTTCACATCCTGCCGCTGCTCGCCTGTCTGCGCTACAGCGGAACTTCGGCCTTCCCGCTCACCGCCTCATATGACGGCGTGCCCACCCGGTGGAACTCCACCTTGCACATGCTGGAGAGACTGTGCGAGCAGCAGCAGGCCATAGTGGAGTTTCAGCTGCAGCACGCTCGCGTCAGTCGTACTGCCGAACAGCACCACTTCACCACCAATGATTGGGCCTCCATGCGAGACCTGTGTGCCCTGCTGCGCTGTTCGAGTACTCCACCAACATGGCCAGTGGCGATGACACTGTTATCAGCGTTACAATACCACTTCTATGTCTCCTTGAGAAAACACTTAGGGCAATGATGTTAGAGGAGGTGGCACAGGTGGAGGAGGAGGAGGAGGATGAGGGCTCGTTTCTAACACTTTCGGGCCAGTCTGTTCGAATTGGCTCAGAGGGAGGTTTGTTTAAGCAGCAGAGGACAGGTTCACAAGTCGCCAGCCAAGGCACTGTACTGGAGGACGAGGAGGAGGAGGAGGTGGAGGGGGACGAGGATGACGCAAGTTCACAGCGGGGTGGCAGCCCAGGCCCATCACTGGTGCGTGGCTGGGGAGATACGGTGGACGATGACGATACGCCTCCCACAGAGGACAGCTTGTCCTACCCATGGGTAGCCTGGCCCACATGAGCGAATATATGCTCCAATGCCTGCGCAACGACAGCAGAGTTGCCCACGTTTTAACGTGTGCAGACTACTGGGTGGCCACCCTGCTGGATCCCCGGTATAAAGACAATGTGCCCACTTTAATTCCTGAACTGGAGCGCGACCGTAAGATGCGCGAGTACAAGCGCACGCTGATAGAGGCGCTCTTGAGAGCATTCCCACATGTCACAGGGGAACAGGTGGAAGGTGAAGGCAGAGGAGTGGCAAGAGGTCGCCAACGCAGCTGTGTCACGGCCAGCTCATCTGAGGGCAGGGTTAGCATGGCAGAAATGTGGAAAGTTTTGTCTCCACGCCACAGCTATCTGCACCGACACCTGATACGGAACGTGTTAGCAGGAGGCAGCATTTCACCAACATGGTTGAACAGTATGTCTGCACACTCCTCCACATCCTGACGGATGGTTCAGCCCCATTCAACTACTGGGTTTCAAATTGTCCACGTGGCCAGAGTTAGCATGTTATGCCTTGAGGTGCTTTTCCTGCCCGGCGGCCAGCGCTTATCTGAACGCCGTATTCAGCACGGCAGGGGGCGCCATTACTGACAAGCGCAGCCGCCTGTCCACAGCCAACGTGGACAAGCTGACCTTCATAAAGATGAACCAGGCATGGATCCCACAGGACCTGTCCCTCCCTTGTGCAGAGTAGTCCTTATTAACTGCCTAAAACATGTCTTGTTGTGCCACGGGCCACTTCTTTATTTGATACAAATTTATGAAACCCACAGTTGAATGAAACTCTTCTCTGTCTGGGCGCCGGGCCTAACCAGATGAAAGTGGCCGGTTAAACTAACGGGTGACATGAAGCCATAACCTCTGCCATGCTACCTCTGTCTTCTGTCTGGGTGCTGAGGCCTAAGTCAAATAAAGCGGTCTTCTGCTGTGCTGGGGGATATGAAGCTAATCTCTGACCTCTCTCCTCTGTCTGGGTCCAAAGGCCTAAATCACTGAAAGAGGCCTTCTCCTGTGGTGTGTGATATGATGCCAGAATATGTGCTGTGGGCCTCTCCTCTTCCTGGGTGCAGGGGTCAAATAAACTAAATTGTGGCCTACTCCTGTGGTGGTTGATATGATGCCTGATTCTCTGATGTGGAACCTCTCTCCCTCTGTTTGGGTGAAGGGGTCAAAGTCTTTCAAAGTCGCCTTCTCCTGTGCTGATTGATATGAAGCTGATGGTTGTGCCATCTGACATGGTTGCCGGGTCCCATTAAATTGGGGCCTACTCCTGTGGTGGGTGATCTAAATGCCTGATTCTCTGCTTTGAAACCTCTCTCCTCCGTCCGGGTGTAGGGGTCAAAGTCTGTCAAAGTCGCCTTCTCCTGTGCTGATTGATATAAAGCTTATGCTTGTGCCATCTGACATGGTTGCCGGGTCTGATCTCAATGGTGGCCTACTCCTGTGGTGGGTGATATAAATGCCTGATTCTCTGCTGTGTAACCTCTCTCCTCCGTCTGGGTGTAGGGGTCAAAGTAACTAAATGGTGGCCTACTCCTGTGGTGGGTGATATGATGCCAGAATATGTGCTGTGGGGCCTCTCTCCTCTTCCTGGGTGCAGGGGTCAAAGTAACTCAATGGTGGCTTCTCCTGTGGTGGCTGATATGATGCCAGAATATGTGCTGTGGGGCCTCTCTCCTCTTCCTGGGTGCAGGGTCAAAGTAACTCAATGGTGGCTTCTCCTGTGGTGGCTGATATGATGCCAGAATATGTGCTGTGGTGCCTCTCTCCTCTTCCTGGGTGCGGGGTCAAAGTAACTCAATGGTGGCTTCTCCTGTGGTGGTTGAGTATGATGCCAGAATATGTGCTGTGGGGCCTCTCTCCTCTTCCTGGGTGCAGGGGTCAAAGTAACTCAATGGTGGCTTCTCCTGTGGTGGCTGATATGATGCCAGAATATGTGCTGTGGGGCCTCTCTCCTCTGTCCTGGGTCCAAAGGCCTAAATCACTGAAAGAGGCCTTCTCCTGTGGTGTGTGATATGATGCCTGAATATGTGCTGTGGTGCCTCTCTCCTCTTCCTGGAGTGCGGGGTCAAAGTAACTCAATGGTGGCTTCTCCTGTGGTGGCTGATATGATGCCAGAATATGTGCTGTGGGGCCTCTCTCCTCTTCCTGGGTGCAGGGGTCAAAGTAACTCAATGGTGGCTTCTCCTGTGGTGGTTAGATATGATGCCAGAATATGTGCTGTGGGGCCTCTCTCCTCTTCCTGGGTGCAGGGGTCAAAGTAACTCAATGGTGGCTTCTCCTGTGGTGGCTGATATGATGCCAGAATATGTGCTGTGGTGCCTCTCTCCTCTTCCTGGGTGCAGGGGTCAAAGTAACTAAATGGTGGCTTCTCCTGTGGTGGTTGATATGATGCCTGATTCTCTGCTGTGAAACCTCTCTCCTCCATCTGGGTGTAGGGGTCAAAGTCTTTCAAAGTCGCCTTCTCCTGTGCTGATTGATATAAAGCTGATGGTTGTGCCATCTGACATAGTTGCCAGGGTCTGATTCAATGGGGGCCTACTCCTGTGGTGGGTGATCTAAATGCCTGATTCTCTGCTGTGAAACCTCTCTCCTCCGTCTGGGTGTAGGGGTCAAAGTCTTTCAAAGTCGCCTTCTCCTGTGCTGATTGATATGAAGCTGATGGTTGTGCCATCTGACATGGTTGCCGGGGTCCCATTAAATTGGGGCCTACTCCTGTGGTGGGTGATCTAAATGCCTGATTCTCTGCTGTGTAACCTCTCTCCTCCGTCTGGGTGTAGGGGTCAAAGTAACTAAATGGTGGCCTACTCCTGTGGTGGGTGATATGATGCCTGGTTCTCTGCTGTGGGACCTCTCTCCTCTGTCTGGGTCCAAAGGCCTAAATCACTGAAAGAGGCCTTCTCCTGTGGTGTGTGATATGATGCCAGAATATGTGCTGTGGGGCCTCTCTCCTCTTCCTGGGTGCAGGGTCAAATAAACTAAATTGTGGCCTACTCCTGTGGTGGTTGATATGATGCCTGATTCTCTGATGTGGAACCTCTCTCCTCTGTTTGGGTGAAGGGGTCAAAGTAACTAAATGGTGGCTTCTCCTGTGGTGGCTGATATGATGCCAGAATATGTGCTGTGGGGCCTCTCTCCTCTTCCTGGGTGCAGGGGTCAAAGTAACTCAATGGTGGCTTCTCCTGTGGTGGCTGATATGATGCCAGAATATGTGCTGTGGTGCCTCTCTCCTCTTCCTGGGTGCAGGGGTCAAAGTAACTCAATGGTGGCTTCTCCTGTGGTGGTTGATATGATGCCAGAATATGTGCTGTGGGGCCTCTCTCCTCTTCCTGGGTGCAGGGGTCAAAGTAACTCAAATGGTGGCTTCTCCTGTGGTGGCTGATATGATGCCAGAATATGTGCTGTGGTGCCTCTCTCCTCTGTCTGGGTCCAAAGGCCTAAATCACTGAAAGAGGCCTTCTCCTGTGGTGGCTGATATGATGCCTGAATATGTGCTGTGGTGCCTCTCTCCTCTTCCTGGGTGCGGGGGTCAAAGTAACTCAATGGTGGCTTCTCCTGTGGTGGCTGATATGATGCCAGAATATGTGCTGTGGGGCCTCTCTCCTCTTCCTGGGTGCAGGGGTCAAAGTAACTCAATGGTGGCTTCTCCTGTGGTGGTTGAGTATGATGCCAGAATATGTGCTGTGGGGCCTCTCTCCTCTTCCTGGGTGCAGGGGTCAAAGTAACTCAATGGTGGCTTCTCCTGTGGTGGCTGATATGATGCCAGAATATGTGCTGTGGGGCCTCTCTCTCTTCCTGGGTGCAGGGGTCAAAGTAACTCAATGGTGGCTTCTCCTGTGGTGGCTGATATGATGCCAGAATATGTGCTGTGGGGCCTCTCTCCTCTTCCTGGGTGCAGGGGTCAAAGTAACTCAATGGTGGCTTCTCCTGTGGTGGTTAGTATGATGCCAGAATATGTGCTGTGGGGCCTCTCCTCTTCCTGGGTGCAGGGGTCAAAGTAACTCAATGGTGGCTTCTCCTGTGGTGGCTGATATGATGCCAGAATATGTGCTGTGGGGCCTCTCTCCTCTTCCTGGGTGCAGGGGTCAAAGTAACTCAATGGTGGCTTCTCCTGTGGTGGCTGATATGATGCCAGAATATGTGCTGTGGGGCCTCTCTCCTCTTCCTGGGTGCAGGGGTCAAAGTAACTAAATGGTGGCTTCTCCTGTGGTGGTTGATATGATGCCTGATTCTCTGCTGTGAAACCTCTCTCCTCCATCTGGGTGTAGGGGTCAAAGTCTTTCAAAGTCAGCCTTCTCCTGTGCTGATTGATATAAAGCTGATGGTTGTGCCATCTGACATGGTTGCCAGGGTCTGATTCAATGGGGGCCTACTCCTGTGGTGGGTGATCTAAATGCCTGATTCTCTGCTGTGAAACCTCTCTCCTCCGTCTGGGTGTAGGGGTCAAAGTCTTTCAAAGTCGCCTTCTCCTGTGCTGATTGATATGAAGCTGATGGTTGTGCCATCTGACATGGTTGCCGGGTCCCATTAAATTGGGGCCTACTCCTGTGGTGGGTGATCTAAATGCCTGATTCTCTGCTGTGTAACCTCTCTCCTCCGTCTGGGTGTAGGGGTCAAAGTAACTAAATGGTGGCCTACTCCTGTGGTGGGTGATATGATGCCTGGTTCTCTGCTGTGGGACCTCTCTCCTCTGTCTGGGTCCAAAGGCCTAAATCACTGAAAGAGGCCTTCTCCTGTGGTGTGTGATATGATGCCAGAATATGTGCTGTGGGGCCTCTCTCCTCTTCCTGGGTGCAGGGTCAAATAAACTAAATTGTGGCCTACTCCTGTGGTGGTTGATATGATGCCTGATTCTCTGATGTGGAACCTCTCTCCTCTGTCTGGGTGAAGGGGTCAAAGTAACTAAATGGTGGCTTCTCCTGTGGTGGCTGATATGATGCCAGAATATGTGCTGTGGGCCTCTCTCCTCTTCCTGGGTGCAGGGTCAAAGTAACTCAATGGTGGCTTCTCCTGTGGTGGCTGATATGATGCCAGAATATGTGCTGTGGTGCCTCTCTCCTCTTCCTGGAGTGCGGGGTCAAAGTAACTCAATGGTGGCTTCTCCTGTGGTGGCTGATATGATGCCAGAATATGTGCTGTGGGGCCTCTCTCCTCTTCCTGGGTGCAGGGGTCAAAGTAACTCAATGGTGGCTTCTCCTGTGGTGGCTGATATGATGCCAGAATATGTGTTGTGGGGCCTCTCTCCTCTTCCTGGGTGCAGGGGTCAAAGTAACTAAATGGTGGCTTCTCCTGTGGTGGTTGATATGATGCCTGATTCTCTGCTGTGTAACCTCTCTCCTCCGTCTGGGTGTAGGGGTCAAAGTAACTAAATGGTGGCCTACTCCTGTGGTGGGTGATATGATGCCTGGTTCTCTGCTGTGGGACCTCTCTCCTCTGTCTGGGTCCAAAGGCCTAAATCACTGAAAGAGGCCTTCTCCTGTGGTGGGTGATATGATGCCTAGAATATGTGCTGTGGTGCCTCTCTCCTCTTCCTGGAGTGCGGGGGTCAAAGTAACTCAATAGTGGCTTCTCCTGTGGTGGCTGATATGATGCCAGAATATGTGCTGTGGGGCCTCTCTCCTCTTCCTGGGTGCAGGGGTCAAAGTAACTCAATGGTGGCTTCTCCTGTGGTGGTTAGTATGATGCCAGAATATGTGCTGTGGGGCCTCTCTCCTCTTCCTGGGTGCAGGGGTCAAAGTAACTCAATGGTGGCTTCTCCTGTGGTGGCTGATATGATGCCAGAATATGTGCTGTGGGGCCTCTCTCCTCTTCCTGGGTGCAGGGGTCAAAGTAACTCAATGGTGGCTTCTCCTGTGGTGGCTGATATGATGCCAGAATATGTGCTGTGGTGCCTCTCTCCTCTTCCTGGAGTGCGGGGTCAAAGTAACTCAATGGTGGCTTCTCCTGTGGTGGTTGAGTATGATGCCAGAATATGTGCTGTGGGGCCTCTCTCCTCTTCCTGGGTGCAGGGGTCAAAGTAACTCAATGGTGGCTTCTCCTGTGGTGGCTGATATGATGCCAGAATATGTGCTGTGGTGCCTCTCTCCTCTGTCTGGGTCCAAAGGCCTAAATCACTGAAAGAGGCCTTCTCCTGTGGTGTGTGATATGATGCCTGAATATGTGCTGTGGTGCCTCTCTCCTCTTCCTGGGTGCGGGGTCAAAGTAACTCAATGGTGGCTTCTCCTGTGGTGGCTGATATGATGCCAGAATATGTGCTGTGGGGCCTCTCTCCTCTTCCTGGGTGCAGGGTCAAAGTAACTCAATGGTGGCTTCTCCTGTGGTGGCTGATATGATGCCAGAATATGTGCTGTGGGGCCTCTCTCCTCTTCCTGGGTGCAGGGGTCAAAGTAACTCAATGGTGGCTTCTCCTGTGGTGGCTGATATGATGCCAGAATATGTGCTGTGGGGCCTCTCTCCTCTTCCTGGGTGCAGGGGTCAAAGTAACTAAATGGTGGCTTCTCCTGTGGTGGTTGATATGATGCCTGATTCTCTGCTGTGTAACCTCTCTCCTCCGTCTGGGTGTAGGGGTCAAAGTAACTAAATGGTGGCCTACTCCTGTGGTGGGTGATATGATGCCTGGTTCTCTGCTGTGGGACCTCTCTCCTCTGTCTGGGTCCAAAGGCCTAAATCACTGAAAGAGGCCTTCTCCTGTGGTGTGTGATATGATGCCTGAATATGTGCTGTGGTGCCTCTCTCCTCTTCCTGGGTGCGGGGGTCAAAGTAACTCAATGGTGGCTTCTCCTGTGGTGGCTGATATGATGCCAGAATATGTGCTGTGGGGCCTCTCTCCTCTTCCTGGGTGCAGGGGTCAAAGTAACTCAATGGTGGCTTCTCCTGTGGTGGTTAGTATGATGCCAGAATATGTGCTGTGGGGCCTCTCTCCTCTTCCTGGGTGCAGGGGTCAAAGTAACTCAATGGTGGCTTCTCCTGTGGTGGCTGATATGATGCCAGAATATGAGCTGTGGTGCCTCTCTCCTCTGTCTGGGTCCAAAGGCCTAAATCACTGAAAGAGGCCTTCTCCTGTGGTGTGTGATATGATGCCTGAATATGTGCTGTGGTGCCTCTCTCCTCTTCCTGGGTGCGGGGGTCAAAGTAACTCAATGGTGGCTTCTCCTGTGGTGGATGATATGATGCCAGAATATGTGCTGTGGGGCCTCTCTCCTCTTCCTGGGTGCAGGGTCAAAGTAACTCAATGGTGGCTTCTCCTGTGGTGGCTGATATGATGCCAGAATATGTGCTGTGGGGCCTCTCTCCTCTTCCTGGGTGCAGGGGTCAAAGTAACTCAATGGTGGCTTCTCCTGTGGTGGCTGATATGATGCCAGAATATGTGCTGTGGGGCCTCTCTCCTCTTCCTGGGTGCAGGGGTCAAAGTAACTAAATGGTGGCTTCTCCTGTGGTGGTTGATATGATGCCTGATTCTCTGCTGTGTAACCTCTCTCCTCCGTCTGGGTGTAGGGGTCAAAGTAACTAAATGGTGGCCTACTCCTGTGGTGGGTGATATGATGCCTGGTTCTCTGCTGTGGGACCTCTCTCCTCTGTCTGGGTCCAAAGGCCTAAATCACTGAAAGAGGCCTTCTCCTGTGGTGTGTGATATGATGCCTGAATATGTGCTGTGGTGCCTCTCTCCTCTTCCTGGGTGCGGGGTCAAAGTAACTCAATAGTGGCTTCTCCTGTGGTGGCTGATATGATGCCAGAATATGTGCTGTGGGCCTCTCTCCTCTTCCTTGGTGCAGGGGTCAAAGTAACTCAATGGTGGCTTCTCCTGTGGTGGTTAGTATGATGCCAGAATATGTGCTGTGGGGCCTCTCTCCTCTTCCTGGGTGCAGGGGTCAAAGTAACTCAATGGTGGCTTCTCCTGTGGTGGCTGATATGATGCCAGAATATGTGCTGTGGGGCCTCTCTCTTCTTCCTGGGTGCAGGGGTCAAAGTAACTCAATGGTGGCTTCTCCTGTGGTGGCTGATATGATGCCAGAATATGTGCTGTGGGGCCTCTCTCCTCTTCCTGGGTGCAGGGGTCAAAGTAACTAAATGGTGGCTTCTCCTGTGGTGGTTGATATGATGCCTGATTCTCTGCTGTGTAACCTCTCTCCTCCGTCTGGGTGTAGGGGTCAAAGTAACTAAATGGTGGCCTACTCCTGTGGTGGGTGATATGATGCCTGGTTCTCTGCTGTGGGACCTCTCTCCTTTGTCTGGGTGCTGTGGTCAAAATAATAGTAAGTGACCTTCTCCATTGGTGGGTGACTTGAAGCCTGATTCTGTGCTATGGGACCTCACTCCAATTAATATTGTTTAATTTTTATTTATTTTATGTTAACTCATCATTTCCCTATCTACATTTGTTTGCAGGGGATTTAACTACATTTTGCTGCCTTTTGCAGCCCTCTAGCCCTTTCCGGGTGTGTTTTACAGCCTTTTTAGTGCCCAAAAGTTCGGGTCCCCATTGACTTCTATGGGGTTCGGGTTCGGGATGAAGTTCGGGTCGAGTTCGGATCCCGAACCCGAACATTTTTCGAAAGTTCGGCCGAACTCGTCGAACCCGAACATCCAGGTGTTCGCTCAACTCTACTCTTGGCGGCGGCTGGTCTGCTTTTGCCCCCTGATCCCTCTTTTGCTACGCTGTTGGCTCGTTCTCACCACTGCCTCTTCCTCTGAACTATGAAAGTCAGTGGCACGACCTTCATTCCATGTGGGGTCTAGGACCTCATCGTCCCCTGCATCGTCTTCCACACAGTCTTCCTCCCTGACCTCCTGTTCGGTCTGCACACTGCAGAAAGATGCAGCAGTTGGCACCTGTGTTTCGTCATCATCAGAGACGTGCTTACTCCGATGAGGTGGTATTTCCATGTCCTCATCATCAGGAAACATCAGTGGTTGTGCATCAGTGCATTCTATGTCTTCCACAACTGGGGAAGGGCCAGGTGGGTTCCCTTGGGAAACCCTGCCAGCAGAGTCTTCAAACAGCATAAGAGACTGCTGCATAACTTGAGGCTCAGACAGTTTCCCTGATATGCATGGGGGTGATGTGACAAACTGATGGGCTTGGTTTTCAGGTGCCACCTGTGCGCTTTCTGCAGAAGACTGGATGTGAGATAATGTTGTGAACGTGCTGGATCCACTGTCGGCCACCCAATTGACTAGCGCCTGTACCTGCTCAGGCCTTACCATCCTTAGAATGGCACTGGGCCCCACTAAATATCGCTGTAAATTCTGGCGGGTACTGGAACCTGAGGTAGTTGGTTCACTAGGGCGTGTGGCTGTGGCAGAATGGCCACGTCCTCTCCCAGCACCAGAGGGTACACTAACACCACCACGACCACGTCCGCGTCCCTTGCTAGATGTTTTCCTCAATGTTACCGTTCACCAAGCACCACAAGAAGAAAAAAAATATTTGGCCCAATGTATTGATTTCAAATTCAGGCCTTTTTTTTACAGGCACCTAACACTATCTGCCTATTTATTTATGTAGCGTATTACACTAATCCAGGCACAGCAGTAACCACTGATTTAGGGGAATATCAATTGTAGGCCTAGTATTTAGGCACTGGATGAAAGATATCATTTTATTGACATATTTACACTTGGCCTGCAACAGCTGGAACACCAGATTAAGGGTATTGCTATATTGGCAAGTGAATTTCACCCCAGAACAAAATATACCCTTTTATGGACAGATTAACACTTAGTTTACAACTGCTGGAACACCAGTTTCAGGGTATTGCTATTTTGGCAATTGAATTTCACCCCAGAACAAAATATATGTTTTGGCGGACACTATTATAGTTAGCCAGCCAGTGCTGGGACACCAGATTTAGGGGATTGCTATTTTGTCAATTGAATTTAACCCCAGAACAAAATATATAATTTGCAGGACACAATGAAACTTGGCCAGCCAAAGGTGAAACCACTGATTTATTGTATTGCTATTTTGGCAGATGAATTTCACCCCAGAACAAAATATATCCTTTGCAGGACATTATGAAACTTGGCCAGCCACAGCTAAAACCACTGATTTATGGTATTGCTATTTTGGCAATTGAATTTCACCCCAGTACAAAATATATGTTTTGGCAGACACTATTATAGTTTGCGAGCCAGTGCTGGGACACCAGATTTAGGGGATTGCTATTTTAGCAAATGAATTTCACCCCAGAACAAAATATATAATTTGCAGGACACTATGAAACTTGGCCAGCCACAGCTGAAACCACTGATTTATCTTATTGCTATTTTGGCAATTGAATTTCACCCCAGAACAAAATATACCCTGTTACGGACAGATTTAAACTAGGCCTGAAACAGCTGGAACACCAGATTCAGGGTATTGCTAATTTGGCAATTTAATTTAACCCCTGAACAGAATATATAATTTGCAGGACACTATGAAACTTGGCCAGCCACAGCTGAAACCACTTATTTATGGTATTGCTATTTTGGCAATTGAATTTCACCCCAGAACAAAATATATGTTTTGGCGGACACTATTATAGTTTGCCAGCCAGTGCTGGGACACCAGATTTAAGGAATTGTTCTTTTGGCAATTGAATTTCACCCCAGAACAAAATATATAATTTGCAGGACACTATGAAACTTGGCCAGCCACAGCTGAAACCACTGATTTATGGCACTTCTATTGAGGAAATTGAATTTCACCCCAGAAAAAAAATATATCCTTTGCCGGACACTATTAAACTTGGCCAGCCACAGCTGGAACACAAGATTTACGGTATTTCTATTTTTGCTACTTAATTTTACCCCAGAAAATAATTTATCCTTTGCTGGACACTATTGAACTTGGCTAGACACTGCTGGGACACCAGATTTAGGGAATTGCTATCTTGGCAATTAAATTTCACCCCAGAACAAAATATATGTTTTTGAGGACACTATTATAGTTTGCCAGCCACAGCTGTGACACCAGATTTATGGTATTGCTATTTTGGCAATTGAATTTAAACCCAGAACAAAATATATGTTTTTGCGGACACTATGATAGTTTGCCAGCCACAGCTGTGACACCAGATTTATGGTATTGCTATTTTGGCAATTGAATTTCACCCCAGAACAAAATATGCATTTTGGCGGACACTATTATAGTTTGCCAGCCAGTGCTGGGACACCAGATTTAGGGGATTGCTATTTTGACAATTGAATTTCACCACAGAAAATAATCTATCCTTTGCCAGACAGCAGACAGTATTATACTTGGCTAGCCAAAGCTGGAACACCAGATTTAGGGGATTGGTATTTTGGCAATTGTATTTAACCCCTTAATAAAATATAGAAATTGCTATCCTGAGTTTCTAGGGGTGACAATTGGCACAGCCAAGCCCCTGATGTTGGATATAGCAAAAAAAAATAGTATTGATGGATTGATGGACTTGGTGGCAGCTTGTTCTGGTGCACCACAAGTCACAAAATGGCCGCCGATCACCCCAGAAAATAAGTAACAGAAAAACGCTCTGTGCAGCCTAAAAACCAGTGAGCAAGTAACTAGCAGAAGTTGAATCATTCACAGCTGTAGATCGATCACTTCATTAGGTGCTTTTTCTGACTTTTCCCTGCCTAATCTCGCCCTCACAGCAGCTGCGTCCTCTCCCTACACTAATCAGAGCAGTGTGATGTGCGGCACTACATGACTCAAGCTTAAATAGAGGCTGGGTCACATGCTGCACTTGGCCAATCACAGCCATGCCATTAGTAGGCATGGCTGTGATGGGCTCTAAGTGCAAGAAGTAAAACGCTAGCTGATTGGTTGCTGTGCAGCCCTTCAGAAAGCGGGAAGAAATCGCCGAACAACGAACCCGAACCCAAACATTTTAGAAAATGTTCGGGTTCGGGTCCGTGTCCCAAACACCCCAAAATTCAGTACGAACCCGATCTATTCTCGAACTGTTTGCTCAACACTACCATCTAATTATGACAAGGACGCTATATTGTTTGTTGATGTGTAGGGTTGAGCGAACCCGAACTGTATAGTTTGGGTTCATACTGAATTTTGGGGTGTCCGGGACAATGACCTGAACCTGAACATCATCATAAAAGTTTGGGTTCGGGTCCGTTGTTAAGGGATTCTTCCCGCTTTTTGAATCGTTTTACATCTTTGCCCTAAGAAGCCATCACAGCCATGCCTACTAATGGCATGGCTGTGATTGGCTGAGTGCAGCATGTGACCCAGCCTCTTTATAAGCTGGAGTCATGTAGTGCCACACGTCACTCTGCTGGTGTTAGTCTAGGGCAAGGTTGCTGCCTATGCTGTCAGGGATAGTGTTGATCACGAATTTTCGAATTGCGAATTTTAATCGCGAATATGGGCACTTCGAGAATATAGCGAAATATATTTGCAATCGCGAATATTCGTGTTTTTTTTTTTAAATACCAGTTTATGCGAATTTTATGCACATTTTTATATGCAAATTTTCACAATCAAGAAAATTATGCCAATTTTTTTGACTGCGAAAATTCACGTGAAAAATTAGCATTAAATTTGCATAAAAATTCGAATAAACTGGTATTTAAAAGATACCTTTTTGTTACGGTATAACCCGGTATAGTGAGGGTTAATACCGTTCGGGCGATTCCCCTGGCGAAGAGCACAGCAACCCACAACTGCTGGAATCCACCGAACTGGAACCATACGAAGTCCTCCTTTCCTGGAACAGGCAAGAGAACGTTCTGACGTAGCAATTCCCCCCAAGTACGAGACGAGGCTCCGTATTAATGGTTAAACAGAAATTCTCTCTTTATTGAGGGCTACCTGCCCGGTATTTATGCAGGTCTCCCACCTGGTGGACACTCCCCTAGGGGACCAGAAGGAAGACTGAGACACAGGGGATACAGCAGCCAATCACACACAATGGGACAATAGAAACACACCCTCCCTCCCCTCTGCCTGTGATACAATTACCTTACACGGGTTAATGTAATCATCACAGGCAGGAGAATACACAATGTCTTCTGTCCTGGAGACAACAGAGGAGTGATTCAATTATCTCTCAGGACAAAGGGAAATCTCCAATACACAAGTGGGGACAATAGGACAGACATCATTATTCAATATACAATGTCCCACCCTTTACAGTACACACAGACATTTAACATATCCCCAGATGGCTTGGATCTGAGCGCTCAATATATCCAAACAGCGCTCAGATGCCACAAACACAGTCAAATCGCCATGGGGTTTAAGTTTAGCATGGGCTGATGAGAGGGCCCATAATCCTGGGGCAAGAGGCTGGCAATCTGTCCCCTCCAAAACCCAGTGACGCGGTTGGTTTCGCCACACATCTCCCCTTTTCCAAACAGACTAACAGGGTATCTGACCTTCTGCCGGTCAGTGCCCTTGTTAGTCCAGCAGCCCACCCACAAAACAGAAACAGCAGTACAGCCCACCCACAATAAATGGTTACTACACCTGAGCAAGGGATAAACCTGTCCATGTCCATGTGCCTCACTACGGCTGTGTGGGGGACTGGTAGACTGCCTGAGTGGGTTGCTGAGTGGGCAGAGACCAGCGGTACTCTGCCCTGGTGCCAGCGCTACCATGGAAGTAGCCTGGTTGGAGCCTGGTTGTTGTAGGGGGAGACCGACTGTCTCCCCTTTAGATACACAGCTCTGCTGTTGTATGGAGAGACTGTCTGTCTCCCCTTTAGATAGACCACCATGCTGCTGTGGGGGGAGACCGACTGTCTTCCCTTTGGCTAAATGGCCCTGTTGCTGGGGGACAGGACCGACTGTCCCTACCCCTGTGCTGTGAGTGCAGAGACCACGGTCCCATCTGCACTGTTGGGGGACTTACTGTCTCCCCTGGTGCGTTAAACTGCCGCTGGGGATGGAGACTGGGCTCCCAATTCCCTGTAAATCACACGGCCGATGGGGAATGGAGACGATGCTCTTCTCTCCCTGCAAAACATACTGCCGCTGGGGAGCAGGACCGACTGTCCCTACTCCCATAAAATCCGGCTGCCGCTGGGGATCTGGGCCGACTACCCAGCATCCCTGTAGGGCCGGTGGAGAGCTCTCGGTCCCATCTCCACTGTTGTGGGGCTTACTGTCTCCCCTGGTATGTTAAGCTGCCGCTGGGAGAGCAGGTAACAAGCTTCTCTCCCAGACATACTTCCAGCCGCTGGGGAATGGAGACTGGGCTCTCTATTTCCTGCTGGACACTCTGCCGATGGGGAATGGAGACTGGGCTCCCAATTCCCTGCACTTGACTCTGCCGCTGGGGACAGGACCGACTGTCTCTGCCCTCTGTAACTTAGCCTGCCGCTGGGGAGAGGGGTAACAAGCTCCTCTCCCATACATACTTCCAGCCTCTGGGGAGGGAGACCGTCTGTCTCCGCTCCCAATACAGTGTCCTGCTGCTGGGGAAAGGAGACTGGGCTCTCTATTCCCTGCTGGACACTCTGCCGATGGGAAATGGAGCCTGGGCTCCCAATTCCCTGCACTTGACTCTGCCGCTGGGGACAGGACCGACTGTCTCTGCCCCTGTAACTCAGCCTGCCGCTGGGGAATGGAGACTGGGCTCCCAATTCCCTGCAGGACCAGTGGAGAGACTTCGGTCCCATCTCCACCGGCCACCTGGGGTTCTTCCCAGTAGACCTCCACAATATCCTCCCAGCTGAAGGGCTCTGGACCTGGGTCTGACACTCTGCTCTTTCGCTGAGCCCTCTCACTGGAGTGGAACAGCTGCTGGTAGTCCTGTTCCAGCTCCATCTCCCGGGTCACCAGGTGGACCAGGTCTTGCTCAATTTTGTGAGTGTCGTCCCAGTCATACCTGCTCTCCCGCCACTCAAAGAGGTCCCTGAACCGGGCTTGTGTAGGGCTCCCAAACTCCAGCTCTGAAAAAGTCTCCCATAACAAGCCAGGACCATCAAACTCCTCTCCCTCTGGCATGTCATGCTCGGCTGTCGGGGTAGGTACCGAGCTTCATACCACCAGAGTGCCTGGTAGGCATCTTCCAGCCACATCTCCCGCCTTACCAGGTGCTTCAGGTCTTCTACCCACTCTTCCAGGGGTTGCTCTCCTAGGAAGGGCATCCGCAGGGCTACTCGCTTCTGCTGTCGCTGCTCGTCCTTGGGGAGCCTCTCGTCCCGCAGATACTCCACAATACCCAGTGCCTGGTACCAGATGGCTTTGCGGACTGCATCTCGGTCATCCATGACACCCTCATCATACTCCACTAGTGGTTCCATACCGGTGCTGTACTGGGACACGCTTTGCCCTCAAATTGTAAAATCCACGGTGCCTTCTGTTGCTGTCCTTCTGGCTGTAGGAACGATCCCGCTGCTTGCCACCAGTTGTTACGGTATAACCCGGTATAGTGAGGGTTAATACCGTTCGGGCGATTCCCCTGGCGAAGAGCACAGCAACCCACAACCGTTGGAATCCACCGAACTGGAACCATACGAAGTCCTCCTTTCCTGGAACAGGCAAGAGAACGTTCTGACATAGCAATTCCCCCCAAGTACGAGGCGAGGCTCCGTATTAATGGTTAAACAGGAATTCTCTCTTTATTGAGGGCTACCTGCCCGGTAGTTATGCAGGTCTCCCACCTGGTGGACACTCCCCTAGGGGACCAGAAGGAAGACTGAGACACAGGGGATACAGCAGCCAATCACACACAATGGGACAATAGAAACACACCCTCCCTCCCCTCTGCCTGTGATACAATTACCTTACACTGGTTAATGTAATTATCACAGGCAGGAGAATACACAATGTCTTCTGTCCTGGAGACAACAGAGGAGTGATTCAATTATCTCTCAGGACAAAGGGAAATCTCCAATACACAAGTGGGGACAATAGGACAGACATCATTATTCAATATACAATGTCCCACCCTTTACAGTACACACAGACATTTAACATATCCCCAGATGGCTTGGATCTGAGCGCTCAATATATCCAAACAGCGCTCAGATGCCACAAACACAGTCAAATCGCCATGGGGTTTAAGTTTAGCATGGGCTGATGAGAGGGCCCATAATCCTGGGGCAAGAGGCTGGCAATCTGTCCCCTCCAAAACCCAGTGGCGCGGTTGGTTTCGCCACACTTTTAAATACCAGTTTATGCGAATTTTTCAGCAAATTTTCGCAATCAAGAAAATAATCACTGGAGATTATGAATTCGCGAATTTTCATATATATGGCGAATATTCGCCCAAATATTCGCGAAATATCACAAATTCGAATATTGCCCCTGCTGCTCGTCACTAGTTAGGGAGAGATTAGGTAAGAAATCTGTAGAACCTGTTGTTGTGCAATTCTCAAGATACAGCAAAAATTGAGGGAGGGTGCTTCTGCAGTCCTATATTTTTGTATCCAGCCACTGCAAAGTATTTTTTTTTTGTCCTTGGAACTGCATGTGACCTGCATGTGTGCCAGCCTGCCAGGGACATCAGTCTAAACCTTTTTGGTAGCTCAGTGAAGGAAACAATGTTTTTTTTTCTGGCAGGTCAAGTCCCCTACATTACCTTTTGTATAATTAAGAAGTGACATAGTCCATTTCTTTTTTTTTCAACTTTGAATTTTTATTGAGTTTTACATGGTACAATAACGTACAATAATACATGGTACAAATGTCACACATGGTTATTCATGATCAGAATGATAGTACCACAGTAAAAGATATATAGTAAGTGAGAGTAGAGTTGAGCGAACACCTAGATGTTCAGGTTCGAGAAGTTCGGCCGAACTTACCAAAAATGTTCGGATTCGGGATCCGAACTCGACCCGAACTTCACCCCGAACACGAACCCCATTGAAGTCAATGGGGACCCTAACTTTTGGGCACTAAAAAGGCTGTAAAATAGCCAGGAAAGGGCTAGAGGGCTGCAAAAGGCAGCAAAATGTAGGCAAATCCCCTGCAAACAAATGTGGATAGGGAAATGACTAAAAAAAATAAAAATTAACTAATATCAATTGGCAACTTAGAGGAGGAGGAGGTGGAATAGGAGGTTGGGGTGGCATCAGGTGGGAATGCTAGAGGTGTTGATGTTATCATCACAGCCAAAAAGGATTCATGTCTGCCTGCAGTGCCACAGGCCTCATTCACAGACTCAGGCCCCTGGCACCCAGACAGAGGAGAGGTTCATTCAACTTTGGGTTGCCCCGCAAAATAATGGTAAAATTAAAAAATGAGGATTCAATAAAGAAGTGCACTGGAGTAAAATAATATATGGTTAAGGGGAGGTAGTTATAAATGTCTATTCTGCACAAGGGATGGACAGGTCCTGTGGGATCCATGCCTGGTTCATTTTTATAAACGTCAGCTTGTCCACGTTGGCTGTGGACAGGCAGCTGCGTTAGTCAGTAATGACGCCACCTGCTGTGCTGAATACACGTTCAGACAAAACGCTGGCCGCTGGGCAGGTCAGCACCTCCAAGGCCTAAAAGGCTAGCTCTGGCCACGTGGACAATTTGGAGACCCAGAAGTTGAACCGTCAGTCAGTACGTGGAGGGGTGTGCACACTTACTGTTCCACCATGTCAGTGAAATGCTGCCTCCTGCTAACACGTTCCGTATCAGGTATTGGTGCAGTTAGCGGTGGCGTGGTAACAAAACTTTTCCACATCTCTGCCATGCTAACCCTGCCCTCAGAGGAGCTGGCCGTGACACAGCTGCATTGGCGACCTCTTGCTTCTCCTGTGAATTCACGTTGGGCTTCCACTTGTTCCCCTGTGACAATTGGGAATGCTCTCACTAGCGCGTCTACCAACGTGCGCTTGTACTCGCGCATCTATCTATTACACTCCAGTGCAGGAAGTAAGGTGGGCAAATTGTCTTTGTACCGGGGATCCAACAGGGTGGCAACCCAGTAGTCCGACACGTTAAAATGTGGGCAACTCTGCTGTTGTTGCGCAGGCACTGCAGAATGTAGTCGCTCATGTGTGCCAGGCTGCCGAGAGGTAAGGACAAGCTGTCCTCTGTGGGAGGCGTATCGTCATCATCCTCTGTTTCCCCCCAGCCACGCACCAGTGATGGGCCCGAGATGCGTTGGGTGCAACCCCGCTGTGAACATGCTTCATCCTCATCGTCCTCCACCTCCTCATCCTCTTCCTCCTTGTTCTCCATTAGTGGGCCCTGGCTGGCCACATTTGTACCTGGCCTCTGCTGTTGCAAAAAACCTCCCTCTGAGCCACTTCTAAGAGACTGGCCTGAAAGTGCTAAAAATGACCCCTCATCCTCCTCCTCCTCCTCCTGGGCCATCTCCTCCTCCATCATCGTCCTAAGTGTTTTCTCAAGGAGACATAGAGGGGGTATTGTAACGCTGATAACGGTGTCATCACCACTGGCCATGTTGGTGGAGTACTCGAAACAGCTCAACAGGGCACACAGGTCTCGCATGGAGGCCCAGTCATTGGTGGTGAAGTGGTGCTGTTCCGCAGTGCGACTGACCTGTGCGTGCTGCAGCTGAAACTCCACAATGGCCTCCTGCTGCTCGCACAGTCTGTCCAGCATGTGCAAGGTGGTGTTCCAACTGGTGGGCACGTCGCATATGAGGCGGTGACCGGGAAGGCCGAAGTTACGCTGTAGCGCAGACAGGCGATCAGCGGCAGGATGTGAACGCCGGAAGTGCGCACAGATGGCCCACTCTTTATGCAGCAGCTCTGACATGTCGGGGTAGTTGTGAAGGAACTTATACACCACCAAATTCAGCACATGCGCCATACAAGGGATGTGCGTCAAACTGGCTAGTCCCAGAGCTGCGATGAGATTTCGCCCATTATCGCACACCACCAGGCCCGGCTTGAGGTCCACCAGCAGCAACCACTTGTCGGTCTGTTGTTCAATACCCCGCCACAACTCCTGCGCGGTGTGGGGCCTGTCCCCCAAACATATGAACTTCAGAACAGCCTGCTGACGTTTACCCTGGGCTGTGCTGAAGTTGGTGGTGAAGGTGTGTGGCTGACTGGATGAGTAGGTGGAAGAAGAGGAGGAGGAAGCCGAGTAGGAGGAGGAGGCAACAGGAGGCAAAGATTGATGCCCTGCTATCCTTGGTGGCGGAAGGACGTGCGCAAAAGAACTCTCCGCCTGGGGTCCAGCCACCACTACATTTACACAGTGTGCAGTTAGGGAGATATTGCGTCCCTGGCCCTGCTTACTGGCCCACGTATCTGTGGTTAGGTGGACCTTGCCACAGATGGCGTCGCACAGTGCACGCTTGATTTTATCGGATACTTGGTTGTGCAGGGAAGGCACGGCTCTCTTGGAGAAGTAGTGGCGGCTGGGAACAACACACTGTGGGGCAGCCATCGTCATCAGCTGTTTGAAGCTGTCTGTGTCCACCAGCCAGAATGACAGCATTTCAAAGGCCAGTAGTTTAGAAATGCTGGCATTCAGGCCCAGGGCTCGAGGGTGCCTAGGTGGGAATTTACGCTTTCTCTCCAATGTTTGTGAGATGGAGAGCTGAACGCTGCCGTGTGACATGGTGGAGATGCTTGGTGATGGAGGAGGTGGTGTTGGTGGAACATCCTGTGTTTGGTGGGCGGCAGGTGCCAACATTCCTCCCGAGGCGGAGGAAGAGGCCGAGGCAGCAGCAGAAGATGAAGCAGGGGGAGCCTGAGTGAGTTCCTTGTTTTTAAGGTGTTTACTCCACTGCAGTTCATGCTTTGCATGTAGATGCCTGGTCATGCAGGTTGTGCTAAGGTTTGAAACGTTAATGCCTCGCTTCAGGCTCTGATGACACAGCGTGCAAACCACTCGGGTCTTGTCGTCAGCACAGTGTTTAAAGAAGTGCCATGCCAGGGAACTATTTGAAGCTGCCTTTGTGTTGCTCCGTCCCTGGTGGCGATGGCCAGTAGCAGGCGAACTCTCTTGGCGGATGCTGTTCTGCTTTTGCCCCCTGATCCCTCTTTTGCTACGCTGTTGGCTCGTTCTCACCACTGCCTCTTTCTCTGAACTATGAAAGAAAGTGGCACGGCCTTCTTTCCATGTTGGGTCTAGAACCTCATCGTCCCCTGCATCATCTTCCACACAGTCTTCCGCCCTGTCCTCCAGTTCGGTCTGCACACTGCAAAAAGACGCAGCAGTTGGCACCTGTGTTTCGTCATCATCAGAGATGTGTGGACTCTGATGAGGTGCTATTCCCATGTCCTCATCATCAGGAAACATAAGTGGTTGTGCGTCAGTGCATTCTATGTCTTCCACCAATCGGGAAGGGTTAGGTGGATTCCCTTGGGAAACCCTGCCAGCAGAGTCTTCAAACAGCATAAGAGACTGCTGCATAACTTGAGGCTGAGTTAGTTTCCCTGATATGCATGGGGGTGATGTGACAGAATGATGGGCTTGGTTTTCAGGTGCCACCTTTGTGCTTTCTGCAGATGACTGGATGGGAGATAATGTGAACGTGCTGGATCCACTGTTGGCCACCCAATTGACTAGCGCCTGTACTTGCTCAGGCCTTACCATCCTTAGAATGGCATTGGGCCCCACCAAATATCGCTGTAAATTCTGGCAGGTACTGGAACCTGAGGTAGTTGGTTCACTAGGACGTGTGGCTGGGGCAGAACGGCCTTTGCCGGACACTATTAAACTTGGCAAGCCACAGCTGGAACACAAGATTTACGGTATTTCTATTTTTTCTACTTAATTTCACCCCAGAAAATAATATATCCTTTGCTGGACACTATTGAACTTGGCCAGCCACTGCTGGGACACCAGATTTAGGGGGTTGCTATCTTGACAATTGAATTTCACCCCAGAACAAAATATATCCTTTGCCGGACACTATTAAACTTGGCCAGCCATGGCTGGGACACCAGATTTTGGGGATTGCTATTTTTGGCAATTGAATTTTACCCCCGAAAATTATCTATCCTTTGCTGGATACTATTGAACTTGGCCAGCCACTGCTGGGACACCAGATTTAGGGGATTGCTATCTTGGCAATTGAATTTCACCCCAGAACAAAATATATCCTTTGCCGGACACTATTAAACTTGGCCAGCCATGGCTGGGACACCAGATTTAGGGGATTACTATTTTGGCAATTGAATTTTACCCCCGAAAATGATCTATCCTTTGCTGGACACCATTAAACTAAGCCAGCCACAGCTGAAACCACTGATTTACTGTATTTATTGGCAATTGAATTTTACCCCAGAACAAAATATATCCTTTGCCGGACACTATTAAACTTGGCCATCCACAGCTCAAACCACTGATTTACGATATTGCTATTTTGGCAATTGAATTTCACCCCAGAACAAAATATAACCTTTGCCGAACAATATTAAACTTGGCCAGCCACTGCTGGAACACCAGATTCACGGTATTGCTATTTTGGCAATTGAATTTTACCCCAGAACAAAATATATCCTTTGCTGGACACTATTGAACTTGGCCAGCCACAGCTAAAACCACTGATTTACGGTATTGCTATTTTGGCTATTGAATTTCACCCCAGAATAAAATCTATCCTTTGCCGGACACTATTAAACTTGGCCAGCCACTGCTGGGACACCAGATTTACGGTATTGCTATTTTGGCAATTGGATTTTACCCCAGAACAAAATCTATCCTTTGCCGGACAGTATTACACTTGGCTAGCCACAGCTGGAACACCAGATTTATGGGATTGCTATTTTGGCAATTATATTTAACCCCTCAATAAAATATAGAAATTTTTATCCTGAGTTTCTAGGGGTGACAATACACACAGCCATGCCCCTGATGTAGGATATAGCAAAAAAAAAAAATAGTATTGATGGATTGATGGACTTGGTGGCAGCTTGTGCTGGTGCACCACAAGACACAAAATAGCCACCGATCACCCCAGAAAAAAGTGACAGAAAAACGCTCTGTGCAGTCTAAAAACCAGTGAGCAATTAACTGGCAGAAGTTGAATGATTCACAGCTGTAGATCGATCACTTCATTAGGTTTTTTTGCTGAGTTTTTGAAAATGTTCAGGTCCGGGTCCGTGTCACGAACATCCGAAAATTCGGTACAAACCCGAACTATACAGTTCGGGTTCGCTCATCCCTAAGTGAGAGTAAACCTTAACATTATATGTAACATGAATTAATGAACAATATGATTCGTAATACAAGATCGGCGTAGTCACAACATTAAATCAAAATTTGTCGTCTTAGAGTGTCGTTACAGTACCGTCCGCTCACCGTCCATCTCCAGCTCTCACAAAGGGTAACACATATTACAAAGTCAAATAGGGTATTTTATATGCATACACCGATGAGTTCCACAAGTCCCAACGCTGCAAGGCCCGGGTTCATCACTCCAAGGAACCCGCATATATACATTTGTGCTGCATGTATTGGTTAACTAGGGGGATAAGCTCATTTCTTGTAGGTGAGATGAGCAGTTTCCATTTTGATGCAATAAGTTTCCTTGCCACCATTAGAACCGCAGCCACAACAGCCTATGATCAACTGGGAGTTTGGTATAATAGAAAATCTCCAGTGCTTGCTCGGGGAGATCTGGAGACCAGCCAGAGACGATAGTAAATCGAAAACTTCCCCCCACAATGTAAGAACCACCGGGCAGAACCACCACACGCTCTCCAACACAACGGACTGTAGAAGGGGTGTATGTGGGCGATTCGAGCTGGGGTCAAGTACCAACGAAGTTGGATCTTTCTATTCTGCTCGATATGATATATACATCTGGAAAAAGACACCGTCCACTGGAGGGCGTCTTTCCAATCCTCAGTAGACCAGGTGGTGCTTAGCTCCTTTTCCCATTTAATCATAAAATTTTGTTTGTCGGTAGAGAGTGGGTCGAGGGCACGATAGGCATTGGAAAGATCCTTCCCAGCTCGCCTCCTGTCTCTAAAGTATTTACCAAGAATAGTGGTCTCGGACTCTCTAACGGCTTGTACCCGGGATGTGCCAAAAAAGTGTCTAATTTGAAGGAATTGATAGAAAGAAGAATTAGGCAAGTGGTGAGCGAGATGTAACTCTTCAAACGTTTTAATGCCCAATGTATCATAAATCTGATTTAAATACAATACACCCACCTCCTCCCATTTATCCAGGTTGAGATCTGGGACACAATGGCCAAGAGCCACTAGTGGAATCTCCGATTTCACTGGATGAAACAGGCCTTTATTTTTTATATATATATATAGAAAATTTTATTTTCACAAAACAGTTATACAATGTAAATACTGATACAAATATAATTAGTATAAGTGCAATATTAATAAAATACATTCATATATAGAACAGTACATTACCAATTAATACCAAAAAAAAAGAAAAAATTAAGGCCCATCCCCACCCCTATTGGCCTTTCATTAACCAATAGTCCTTTCATTAACCAATGTACAATTTTTATTAGAACTAGCCGGTCACACGTGCCATTCTCCTTTTCTTTTCCATATCCTCATATATTTTACTTTGGCGATAACACTGAGTCCATTGATTTAGTGAGGGTAATGAGACAGACCCCCAATTTTTAACTAAAATAACTTTTGCAACCATCAAACCACTCATCCAAATCCGTCTAACCCGGGTCGGAATTGAAGTCTCTGGTGCAAAGTATCCCAACAACACCGTCAGCACATCCGGTTTATATGGATGAGAGGCCTCATCTTGTAGGATTGTAAAGACCCGTTCCCAAAACCACTTCAATTTTTTACAGTCCCAAAGTAGATTGCCAAAATCCGCATTTAGACATCCACATTTTGGACAGCAACAATCTTGATGTTTGTTTTGGGGAAATTTCACTTATATTTTTGTGTGCTCTTAAATACAGTTACAGCTGCCAATGACTTACGGAGTTTACAATAAAGGTTGGAAAGTTTAATCCCCTGATCAACCTAAGCAAAACAATAATCAAAAAATAAGTGCTGATGTGTAGACATATAGGTCTTATTAATAGTGGGGTCATATGCTTGCTTCAATCATGAATACATAAACATATCTAGTGGTGAAACATCAGTAAGTTTATGTTGCAATAAAGAGTTAAATTGTCCCAAAGAGAAAAGATGAGAGACATTAACAACATCTTTGTTGTGTAATCCGTAATTTTGAAAAATTCCATCAGATTCCTATTCTCCCACAGAAGAGTAAACCAAAAAGCACACAAGACTCCGAGAATCATCCTAAGCTTATTCCAAACCCTCTGTAGGGTCCAAGGCATCAATAGGGACTTCCTCAAACCCAAGTAACCAGATTCCAAACAAGTGAAAATATTCTCTAATGGCTTGTCCATAACAAGTGTCAAATATTGTGCAAGTAAACTCTCTCTAAAATTACATCATCGTTGTATTTGTGCACATAGAAAGTATCCTTTAAAAAAGGGAAGTGACAACCTGCCCTCCGATTCAGACAGCCATAAATACCTTTGTTTTATATGCACCCTCTTTCTTCCCCATTTTAGGTCATTAATTAGAGATTCCAATCTGTGAAAGAAGATATCAGCGATCCAAATAGGGGAAGCGCAAATCGGGTACAAAACAATGGGCAAAATTATCATTTTAACTAAGGCTATACGGTCAGTCTGAGCTAATAACAATTTCTGCCAAGCGCTGATTTTAGATTTAACTTTATTCAACACCAGGGCCAAATTAAGATAATAAAACCTATTTATTGGGACTCCAATCTTAACCCCAAGGTAATCCAAAGTTTCATTGGGAGAAAGAACCCGAACTCCAGTGCCCTCATTTACGGCCTTACGGGCTAGCGGGAGGAGCGATGACTTGGCCCAATTAATCAAATAACCCGAGATCTTTCCGAATTCTTCGATAACTTCTATCACATAACAAAGGATTTTTTTGATCTAAAAACAAAATAACATCATCCGCATAAAGGCTTATTTTATCGCTCACTCCCGCTACCCTGAAACTATTTATACGGTTATCCAAGCGAATCTTACATAAATAAGGCAAAAAGAAGGGGAGATAGGGGACAACCCTGTCTCATCCCTCACTGCATCATGACAGGGGGGGAATTAATACCATTAATACTAATGCACGCCATTGGTTGTTCATAGAACATTTGCGTCATTACTATAAATGGTCATTACTATAATTGGGACATAGTGCGCCACAAAAAAAGACCACCCCATCCCGTCAAACGCCTTTGCGGCATCTAAGGAAAAGATAGAGCGGTCAATACTACCCCCAACTGAGAGATTTAAATACACCATATAAAGACTCATCTGTATTTGCTTACCCGGGATTAATCCTGTTTCATTAGAGTGAACCAGAGAGGCAATGACCTGCTTAAGGAGGTTCGCAAGGTTTTGGCGAATATCTTATGATCTGTATTAAGAAGTGATATGGGTCTATATGACCCCACATCACACTCATCTTTATCCTTCTTAAAAACCAATATAATTACTGCTTCTCTAAATGACGGAGGTAAAGAAATGAGTGCATAGTATTAATTCAACACCTGTAATAAGATAGGAAGGAGTGATTTAGCGTGGTACCTATAAAATTCAAAGGGAAATCCGCCAAGGCCTGGAGATGAATTAAATTTCAACAGGGGGAGTATCGATTGCACCTCTTCCAAAAGAATGGGGCACTCCAATGTTTACCTATCGTGTGCCTCTAACTCGGGCAGCCCCAATTGCTGTAGATATTGATCTATATCTTCTGACCTACCAGTAGAATCAGACTGAAGAGTAGTATTTCACAAACTTCTCGGTAATCAACTCTGGGGTCCTGACCCTTTCACCCTTTTTATTCCTAATCTTCCTTATAGTTGTGGGGTCTCTCTGGTTAGCGACTAAACGTGCCAAAAACGTACCTATTTTGCCCGACTCACAGAACCGATTCTGGCCTTGAAAGAAAATCCTATTCTGAGCTTTATTATACATAAGTGTCTTAAACTGTAGGTTAGCCTTCTTTAACTGCATTATGTGATGTGCACTTTTTTGAACTGCCAATAGGTAATTAAGGTAATTAATTGTCTCCAACAACTGCTGTTCCTGTCGGTGAATTTCGGATCTACACCTATTAGTTTTAATAAATATAGGCCCCTTATATGAGCCTTTAGCGCATCCCACACATAGTGTATATGAGTGGAACCTACATTTAACCGCCAAAATTCCTGAATTTCAAGATCGATAAGATGTTGCTCCGATATTACATCAAACCAATGTGAGTTCAATTTAAAAGCTCCACGTGGTCCTGAAAAATCCACCTCCCTGAATGAAAGCAGCACTGGAGTATGATCTGAAACTCCATGTGGTTCATACTTCATTTTCACAATCTAGGACAGAATTAAAGTTACCAGCTACTAGGAGTGGACATTGATTTTTTGAGGATATATATTTCGCTAAGAGGGAGAACACAGCAGATTTATAAGGTGGTGGAATATATATGAAGGCAAATATAATCTCCTGCTGATTCCAGAACCCATGCAAAAAAATAAATATACCTTCTTTATCAATCAAATTATCAACAGGTTGAAAGTCCATGCCCCGATGAATATATACACTAACCCCTCTTGCATAAGAGGAGAAGTGTGCATGATATTCACGAGCAGCCCATTTTCTTTTCAGTATATACAACCTGTCTTCGGATGCATGGGTTTCTAATAGTACCACAATTGCCGGTAAGTGACGGGCTACAAGATCAAAAACCACAGTCCTCTTAACTCTGTCTCCCAACCCTCTCACATTCCAAAATAAGATATTACGTAACATAAGATATATATACTAATCAAACCCGTTCTCCCATCTCGGAGAAGGACACGTGAACACACCAAGCTAGTGACGACAGCCAACCCCTACCCTTAAACCCAACCCCAATATCCCCACTACATGGTTAATAGGGCATAAATAATAACCCATCAATCTCTTTCAAACCACCAGAACCCCCCACCCCCACCCCCAGCCCGTTTCCCCCTCCAGAACCCCCCTCATCCTCATAATATTTGATAGGTTATAAACCCGAAGAATCCAACCATTGAACAACATCCGCAGAAGCGGAGAAAAATCAGACCAGGTCATTATACACCACTCTCAGTTTGGCCAGAAATAGCAATGAATATTTAATATTAGCAGCAATAAATCTTTTTTTAACCTCAAAAAAGGATCTTCTTTTTATTTGAGTTTCCCGTGAAAAATCTGGGTATATCGATATTAAATTGCCATTAAAGTAAATTTGCGAGAGTTCTCTTTTACGTCTAAGTACCTAGTCCCGATCCTTCGAACAAACCAATTTCTTGGTTTGATCTAGGGGGGGCACCTGGGATGGTTTATTTAAGGGAATTCTATGGGACCTCTTAACACAAAAAGTTGCTGCATCATGATCTAGACCAAGATTATCAACCAACCATTTTGAAATTAAACTTATGGGGTTATCCTGTTCTACCCCCTCTGGAAAGCCCACCAATCTCAAATTATATCTACGGGATCTATCCTCGAGGTCTATCACATTTCTTCTGAGCCATAATAGATCTTGATCAACCTCTTCTAACCTCCCTTTTTATCAAGTTATTCTCTGATGTAACAGTAATCACTGTTGATTCCAACTCTTTCATCTTCGATCTCAGTTTTGAAATTTCATCTCTGATTATCGTGACATCTCCTTGCACTGCTGAAAGGGAGGAGGCAAGCTCCACAACCGTGGTATTGGGGGAGTTTACTACTCCCAGAATATCTGAGAGTTTTTTATTAATAATATCCAATCCTTCACTCTGAGGCAACTTAGTTTGGGGAATGGGGATTATCCTGTTCTAAATTTGCAATATTAACCTCTCCCAACTCAACCTGTGGAGCAGGTATTTGCAGTCCACTCCTGGTTTTTGTTAGTGGTGATTTCAAAAATGTATCCAAACGAGCCTGGGGGCTGCCCCCTGTCCCTCCTTTCCGCGAGGGCACCCCTTCAGATTTACAATATTTAGGAGACATTTTTAGGTCACCTAACAAGCGATCTCAAATACCCAAAACAAGTATATCACTTAAACTCAAACAAAGTCATAAATCAGTGCAAGAAAGTAGAAATAACACATGTAAAATCTGACAACTATATACATTTAGCTGAGTACATATAAGCTGAACATATATAGGCTGGATACATAGGCACTGAAATTTAAGGTTTTAAGCTGAGTACATATATAGTCCAACCACTATGAAATTTTTAGCTAACAAAATGTAATTTGAAACCATGTAGACTATATCAATATAGGATCAGACAGGTATATCCAATTTTGGATTGATAATATCCTAATAGCCTCTGATACTTGCAGAAATATGTTAGAGTGGACAATAGCCAAAATAATACAGTCAGCCCAAAAGAGGAACAAAAAAGAACCTGCCTTACCCCATCAAGACAAATTGACTCAAGCTCAGTACATATAAACTGATTACATATAAGCTCAAAACATAAACGCTGAATTTATGAATTTAAGCTGGGTACATGTAAAGTCCAACAATTATAAAGCTTTAAGCTAACAAGAAATAGACTGAGTCCATGTTCATGTAGGATGTAAAAATATAGGCTCAAACAGTATGGCCATCCTTAATTACACAAGATTTCAAAGCCCAGAGTGCCGCCCGCATGGTCAAGAGAGCAAGGGGTTGCTTCTGAACAGTTACAATACAGTAAGCAGCGAGGAGTCATTTTTGTGGTGACGTAGATGACCACCATTCTTTTGTTTGTTCAATCAGGTTTGCCTTATAGTACCTAAATATATCTGGGACTCCCAACCCACCATCCCGCAACCCTGGGAACAACACATGTTGCTCAACTCTTGGAGTCTTATCCCCCCAAATGAATTTTAACAGATATTTCTGCAATAAACATATCAGTGCAAAGGGTATAAGTAATGGTATGCACGTCAGTTTGTACAAAATCTTGGGCAGTATCAGCATTTTAGCAGCATTAATCCTAGCAATGCAGGAGAGAAAGTTCTGGGAGTATCTGGTGTAATCTGCCAACAGTTCCTCAAAGAATTGTTAGTTTATTTTTTGGGAAAAAAGCTGAATTCTTAGAGCATTTTTATGACACGGGCATTGCCTTAATGTTAGTGAACTTAATTGTTGACTATTGGCAGTTAAATTGACACCAGAGATAAACTATCTGTCAGCTTGGTGGGTGAACGCAAATATTGAGGAGAACATCAAATAACGGACATGGGCATGACCGTGGTAATGATGGTGGAGCTCCTGTTGTTGAAAGAGGACGTGCCATTTCGTTGCCAACTACAGGTCCAAGCGAAACACCTTCCGCAGGTGCGAGTAGGCGACAGAACCTGCAGCGTTATTTGGTAGGCCCGAATGCCACTCTACGGATGGTGAGACCAGAACAAGTACAGGTGATAGTAGATTGGGTGGCTGACAGTGGCGCCAGTTCCTTCACAGTATCTCCCACCCAGTCCTCTGCAGAAAGCTCAGAGTTGGCACCTGTAGCCAACGCCCATCAGTCTTTCACCTCACACCCTTGCAAAGCAGCCAAGCAGCCTGAGCTCCAAGTCATGCAGCAGACTTTTATGCTTTTTGATGACTCTGCTGGCAGGGTTTCCCCGGGCCATCCACATAGCCCTATCCCAGAAGTGGAAGACATCGAATGCACTGATGCCCAACCACTTATGTTGCAGGATAAGGACATGGGAGGACCACCGCAGCACGTTCTGATGATGACAAAACACAGGTGCCAACTGCTGTGGCTTTCTGCAGTGTGCAGACAGACGAGGAGGGCAGGGGTTAAGAATGGGTGGAAGATGATGTGGAGGACAATGAGGTCCTAGACCCCGACTAGAGTTAAGTTCATGCTAGTGACGTGTGCAGTTCTGAGGACGAGGCGGTGGTCGTACAGAGGCAAAAGCACAGCAAAAGAGGGAGCAGGCTGCAAAAGCTGAGCGGCCGTCCCCAAGACAGTACATCTGCTACTGCCCACCAGCACCCAGGGACCTAGCACACCAAACCCAGCTCCAAGGAGTTCATTGGCGTGACAGTTCACACAATGTCCTGACGACAAGACACGAGTGGTTTGCACGTTGTGCCATTAGAGCCTGAAGCGAGGCATAAAGTTCTAAACCTGAGCACAACCTGCATGACCAGGCATCTACATGCAAAGCTCGAACTGCAGTGGAGTAAACACCTTAAAAACCAAGAAAGGTCTCAGGCTACTCCTGTTTCCTCTTCTGCTGCTGTCTTTGCCTCTTCCTCTTTCTCCAACTCTGGAGTCACAGTGGCACCTGCCACCCAGCAAACAGAGGATGTGCCACCAACACCACCACCTCTGTCATCATCACCAAGCATCTCCACTATGTCACACTCAAGTGTATAGCTGTCCATCTCCCAAACACTGGAGAGAAAGAGAAAATACCCACCTACCCCCCCTTAATCCCTGGTCCTGAATGCCAGCATTTCAAAATTACTATTTTTCCAGGCGAGCCGTCCCTTCCCTGCACAACCAAGTGGAGGATAAAATCAAGTATGCACTGCGCAGCACCAACTGTGGCAAGGTCCACATAACCACAGATACATGGACCAGTAAGCACGGGCAGGGACTCCTTAAATGCACACTGGGTAAATGTAGTGGCGGCTGGGCCTGAGGCGGATAGCGGTTTGGCGCATGTCCTTCCACCAGCGAAAATCGCAGGGCATTATTCTTTGTCTCCTGTTGCCTCCTATTCCGCTTCCTCCTCCTCCTCCTCCTCTTCTACCACCTCCTCATCCGGTCAACAAAAGACCTTCACCAGCCACTTCAGCACAGCCAGGGGGAAACGTAAGCAGGCGGTTTTAAAACTCATGTGTTTGGGGGACAAACCCCAAACCGCACAGGAGCTGTGGAGGGGCATAGAACAACAGACCGATGAGTGTTTGCTGCCAGTGGGCCTCAAGCCTGGCCTAGTGGTGAGCGATAATGGGAGAAATCCTGTAGCAGCTCTGGGACTAGCCGGTTTGACACATATCCCTTGCCTGGTTCATGTGCTGAATTTGGTGGTGCAGAAATTCCTTAGAAACTACCCAGACATGTCAGAGCTGCTGCAGAAAGTGTGGTCCGTCTGTGCGCACTTTCGGCGTTCTCACCCTGCTGCTGCTCGCCTGTCTGCGCTGCATGGTAACTTCGGCTGAGACTGTGCCAGCAGCAGCATGCGATAGTGGAGTTTCAGCTGCAGCACGCATGGGTCAGTAACTCTGCGAAACAACACCACTTCACCCCCAGTGACTGGGCCTCCATGCGAGACCTGTGTACCTTGTTGTGGTCTTTTGAGTACTCAACCAACATGGCCAGTGCTGATGACGCCATTGTTAGCATTACAATACCACTTCTATGTCTCCTTAAAAAAACAATTGCAGCGATGATGAAAGAGGATGTGGCACAGGAGGAGGAGGAAGAGGGGGCATTTCACAGGGTTTCAGGCCGGTAATTCAAAAGTGGCTCAGAGGGTGGGTTCCTGCACCAGTAGGGGCCAGGTACACATGTGACCAGCCAAGGCACAGTTCTGGAGGAGGATGAGGTAGAGGAGGAGGAGGAACCAGGTTCACTGCAGGTTGGCACCTAACGCAGCTCCGGGCCATCACTGGAGCGTCGCTGGGGGATACAGAGGAAACAGACGATACACCACCTACAGAGGACAGCTTATCCTTACATCTTGGCAGCCTGGCACGCATGAGCGACTACATGATGCAGTGCCTGCGCAATGACAGCAGTTGCCCACATTGTAACTTGTGTTGACTACTGGGTTGCCACCCTGCTGGATCCCCAGTAGAAAGACAACGTGCCCACCTTAATTCCCGCAGTGAAGCATGATAGGAAGATGCGTGACTGAGGGCATTCCCAACTGACACTGGGGACAAGTGGAAGCACAAGGCGAAGGCAGAGGAGGAAGAGGTCGCCAACGCAGCTGTGTCACGGCCAGCTCCTCAGAAGGCAGGGTTAGCATGGCCTACATGTGGGAAAGCTTTGTCATTGCGCCACAGCAACCTGCACCACCAGCTGATATGGAACGTCTTAGCAGAAGGCAGCATTTGAACAACATGGTGGAACAGTATGTGTGCACACGCCTCCATGTACTAACTGATAGTTCTGTCCCATTCAAGTTCTGGGATTCCAAATTGTCCACGGGGCCTGAGCTTGCCCTTTATGCCTTGGAGGTGCTGGCCTGCCCTGCAGCCAGTTTATTGTCTAAACGTGTATTTAGCATGGCAGGAGGTGTCATTACAGACAAACGCAGCCGTCTGTCCACAGCCAACGTGGAAATGCTCACGTTCATTAAAATGAACCAGGCATGATTCCCACAGGACTTGCCCGTACCTTGTGCAAAAAAGGTGGTTGGTTTTGTAACGCAGAATGAGGTGCTGCCGCAGCAGAAGCTATATTAAGTGTGCCCAGCTCCTCAGCCCTCACTCTCCCCAAGCTTTCCATGATCAAAGTCCCTAAAATCTATACAATTTTTTCTTTCTATTCTTTCCTTAGACTGTCCTGTTACACTGTAGAGAGCATCCCCCCTCATCATTAGCTCAACACAGGAAGGTGTTTGCTTATTCTGCCCAGGTGTCTCCCTAACTTCTGCTACCCCTAATTGGCTAATGAGACTGTATGTCAGCCTCTGAGACACTCAGGCAAGCATGTACGTTCTTAGCTCGGCTGTGGCTTTAAACCATCGCTCCGCGATCCTCAGCGCTGCCTTCCATTGAGAAGTAGGAGAGGCAGAAAGGATGCGGCCACTGCTGGATTTTAAGCAAAATTTCGGCACAGATGTCCTTACCAAAATTCGGCATAAAAAGCCGCTGTGTCCCCTTAGAATGTGACATCGCAAAAAAAAGTGATATTCAGATGTAGACATTGCTACATTGGAAATTCTAGGTTTTGAAAGATCTAAAGCAAAGGAAAAATAAGCAGTGCACTACAGATATATAAGACTTAATGCACACAACCATATCTGTTTTGTGTCTGCAAATTGCTTATCCACAAAACACAGATGTAGTCCGTATTGCATCTGCACTTTTTGCTGACCCGTTGATCCGTTGACTTTAATGGGTCTGTGGTGTGCATTTTTTAGACAAGTATAGGACAAGTTCTGTCTTTTTTTATGGAACGACATATGAATGCGGGAAGCACACGGACAATCCAAGTAGACTTACCAGTCACCACCCCTTCAAACCCTCTTTAAGGTACATTACAACACAAAGTGTGAACTTTAATAAACAGTCTTTAAGTGCAACAGATGCTGGATGATAAATCTAGTCTAAGTTTAAACCTCCTATTTGTTGGCTTAGTTTAATTTTTTATTTTTTTTAGAGTTAAAAAAATTGGTGAATTTTTGGCAAAAGTTGCCATATTTAAAGCACTCTTTTTCATGCTAAGCCATACCCTATACAGCATAGGGCAAGGGGAAGCATCGGAGTATTAAATGCTCAACTCAGGCGGGGCTGAATAGGGGAAGTAGGGGATATGTCTGGATTCAGCTCTGAACCCAGATAACCCTTTTAATAGATGCGTTGAAAAGCATGTAAGACAGTTTTTGGGGCATACTACACCAGTATTTTGGTGAATTTTGTTTGGTAAGTCTCTCCATAGTGTATAATTTCCTTTAAGAGTAAAACAATTGTGTTTTTAGTCCTTTACACAGTATTTTAAATGTTACTTTTAAATATATGTTTTAGGCATAACTGTTATTAAAACTGTATAATTCCTGAGTGCCTTCCCATGTAGTGAATAATGATGTACAATGTAACCTTCATTAAACCACTATGCTACATATGAAAACATCCTCTGGTCCATGTATCAAACATGACAGCTGAATCTCTGCTCTTTAAATATTTACTATGAAGATGTAACAATTATGTATGAAGTCATTGAAGGTGAGCATCCTGAATGCAAGTTTATAGCTTAGCCCGATTTACAAGAAGAGAAGCATTACCAGACATTGCCTAGAAAACGCAAACTCTTTATGAGTCTTAGATAACCTGTTCAAGTTGAATATTAGTGCTTTGTGAAGAGTGTTAAAGGGGTTGTCCCATGAATAATATTCTAAAGATTTCGAACTAGCACATGGATCTGAAAACCTTTATAATTGCATGTAATTGAAGATTTAGCATAGCCACTGAGTTTTTCAATAAAGTTTGACTGTATAGTGCCACCTGCTGTTTTTTTTCTTATTTCTTTAGCCTGCTCACTGAGAAGCCGCACATGCTCAGTTTTATTCTTCAACTACCTCCTGAGTTGTGATAGATGAGATACGCCCCCTTAGCTGCAGCAGAAAAGACACTTTGAGCTGTCAGCTTGCTATAAATCTAGCAGGATAATAAATGGGGAGATCTCTTGATCCATGTGAGGCACAGGACTGGTTCTAGTTTTGTTAGAAAGAGGTTGTCATGTACTATATGATGGATGATTTTCATTTTTACGTTAGTCATGGGATAACCCCTTTAAATGAATGAAAAGTAAAAATCATCAATATAGATGCATATGAATAAATTTGATTATCATAAAAAAGTTTATGTATTTCAGTAATTCAGTTCAAAAAGTAAAACTCATATACTATATAGATTCATTACACAAAAAGTGATCTATTTCAAGCATTTATTTCTTTTAATGTTGATGATTATGGCTTGTAGCTAATGAAAACCCAAAAGTCAGTATCTAAGAAAATTAGAATATTGCAAAAAAGTTCAATATTGTATTGACTACTAAGCTAATCAACACAAAACATCTGCAAAGGTTTCCTAAATGCCCCCTCAGTCTAATTTAGTAGGCTACACAATCATGGGGAAGATTACTAAGATAAAAGTTGTTCAGAACAGTCATTGACACCCCCCACAAGAAGGGTAAGCCACAAAAGGTCATTGCTAAAGAGTGCTGTATCCAAGCATATTACTGGAAAGTTGAGTGAAAGGAAAAAGTGTGGTAGAAAAAGGTATGCAAGCAACAAGTATAACTGCAGCCTTGAAAGAATTATCAAGAAAAGGCCATTCAAGAATTTATGGGAGATTCACAAGGAGTGGACTGTGGCTGGTCATTTCTTCAAGAGCCACTAAATCCAGGACTTGGGCTACAACTGTCGCATTCTTTGTGTTAAAGCACTCATGACCCAGAGGTAACCTCTGAAGCGTCTTACCTGGGCGAAGGAGAATAAGGACTAGGCTGTTGCTCAGTTGGTAAAAAAATCCCGTTTTCTGATTAAAGTACATTTTGCATTTCATTTGGAAATCAAAGTCCCAGAGTTTGGAGGAAGAGTGGCAAGGCACACAAAACAAGTTGCTTGAGGTCCAGTGTCCACAATCAGTCATTGTTTGGGGAGCCATGTAGCCATGTCATCTGCTGGTGTTGCCGGAAAGGAAGATCCTGCTTTTGCAAAAGCACTGGTGTGGACGGTCCATAAAGTATCAAATGATCTTCTTTATTTTCACAGATGAACACATATACATAAGGTAACAACGCGTTTCAGGGAATCTAGGGTCCCCTTCATCAGGTTGCAAGATCTATAGCGTAAACAGTATACATGTGGGTTTTAAACTAAAAAAAAAGACAAAAGACCGCATCTGTGGACTGTCCCATAGATGTGGGGCAACCCTTAGGTGCTTCCCAATTAACATAAATTTACAATATTATTAAAATACATAAAAATTTAGCCCATATCATTAGTAGTCCTAAATAGGTCATACATATATAACCCTTCTTAGAAACGAGGTGTATCTTGAATGCCAGAAGAGAACAACATTGCATGGAAAGGCCTTGTGCCAGCGGGGTGTAACGTCAAGTGACGTCACGTGTCCCATTCCTCGGAGATAGAGAAACAAAGACAGGATCTGTATCGGAGTGGGTCACGTGATCGCAGTTACAGCAGTGATCGGTTGTTGTAGAAAAATAATGCCAGCATTCAAAGGTGTGTGTCTGGTGGGTCACATGATCGCAAGGTCCGTGGTCATGTGACCCGTTGACATAGCGCAGGGATGCTGTTATCCAGTTCCACAGGCATTCCCTGCTGTAACCATTCCTGGATATTAGGGTACATTTACAAGACGACATTAAGTTGCACAACAAATAGGGCACAACTTTACTGCGACATTTGTCGCGCGACATTTTGTTGCACCAATGTCACGCGACAATCTTTATAATGGGAGTCTATAGTGTCGCATTGCAACATGCGACATACTGCGACTGTGCACGACAGTCGCAGAAAAATCCATCTTGAATAGATTTTTCTGCATCTGTCAAGTCGCAGTCGCAGCATGTCGCATGTCGCAATGCGACACCATAGACTCCCATTATAAAAATTGTCGCACGACAATAGTGCGACTTATTGTCGCGCGACAAATGTCGTCGTGTGAACGTACCCTTAAGATCTGGAAAGAAAGTACATTACAAGTGACTATGCCATCCAAGCAGGCTGTGAGTGATATTAAGGCACAGTAATAAAAATGCCCTTGATGGCATGATATTAAAAGTATGTCAGGTGTATAAGAAAATAAAGCTTATATATATATATATATATATATATATATATATATATATATATAGAAATATATATATATATATAGAAAATATATATAGAAAAAAATGATGACTTGTATTCGCATATAAACTGAATAAATAAATAAAAAAATATGACAGAATAAAAACTAAGTAATAATAAAAAAATGATAATAATATTAATAGAAATAAATAAAAAATAAATAAATAAATAAAACGCATTATCAATATGTATTCTAGATTACAGAGAACTGAATTTTCATAAGTTTCAAATGCCTCATTTAGGCCATATGGACTGAGACTACTGAGTCTAAATATTCAGTACATCTCTCATTGTCTGATGTACCAGACATCCTTATGTTGATGCGGCAGAATTTGTTCTATTGGAGTAATCGTAAAACCAACCGGGCTGCCCTTATGGCAATCAGCCGCATGTCTGGAGACACTATGTTTGGGGTATTTATTTTTAATGTTAGAACAATGTTTGTTCAATCTATTCCTCAGCGTTTGAATGGTACGTCCAACATATTGTAGATTACATGGGCATTCTAATACATAAATAACATGTGTGTAGTTACAGTCTAAGTTATCAAGGATAGGGAAGGACTCCCCATTAACCCTGCTTGAAAAAACTTTTTTCTTACAGATAGTATTGCAACATAGACATCTTAAATTACCACATTTTCTGTTGCCTTTGTAGTTCATCTTGTCTGTGTTGCCGCTAGAGTTTACTGTATATCTAATCTTGGTGTGTGCAGGCATGTTCTTTAGAGTACATGCTCTTTTATATGTAAGACGAGATACTTCTGGAATAAGAGAGAATTTAATTTCTCTTAAGTATATGCCAGTGTTTCCCAAGGGCGGTTTTTAAAGCATTGTGATTTTCATTATATGTAGTAAGTCCATTAATCCAATAATAGTAGTAGTGAAATTCACTTAAAAAATAGCAATCCCCTAAATCTGGTGTTCCAGCTGTGGCTAGCCAAGTGTAATACTGTCTGGCAAAGAATATATTTTTTTCTCTGGGGTGAAATTCAATTTCCAAAATAGCAATACACTAAATCAGTGGTTTCTGCTGTGGCAGGACAAGTTTTATAGTGTACCTCAAAGGATAGCTTTTGTACTGGGATGAAACTCAATTGCCAAAATAACGAAACCCTAATTCAGTGGTCTCAGCTGTGACTGTACAAGTTGCATAGCGTCAGTCAAAGGATATATTATTTTCTGGGATGAAATTCAGTTCCAAAAATAGAAATACAGTAAATCTGGTGTTCCAGCTGTGACTGGAAAAGTTTCATAGTGTCCGTCAAAGGATATATTATTTTCTAGGGTTAAATTCAGTTGCAAAAATAGCAATACCGTAAATCTGGTGTTCCAGCTGTGACTAGTGATGAGCGGCAGGGGCAATATTCGAATTCGTGATATTTCGCGAATATTTGGGCGAATATTCGCGATATATTCAAAAATTCGCAAATTCGTAATCTCCAGACATTATTTTCTTGTTTGCGAAAATTCGCATAAAAAATTCGCATAAATTAGCATAAAAATTTGCATACATTAGCATAAAAATTCGCATAAACTGGCATTTAAAAGATACCTTTTAAATACCAGCTTATGCGAATTTTTATGCTAATTTATGCGATTTTTATGCTAATGTATGCAAATTTTTTATGCGAATTTTCGCAAACAAGAAAATAATGACATTATTTTCTTGCATGCGAAAATTTTCATATAAAAAATTCGCATAAAGCGAATATTCGCAATTGCGAATATATTTAGCGATATTCTAAATATTCGCGAATTCTCGAAGTGCTGATATTCGCGATTAAAATTCGCAATTCGAAAATTCGTGATCAACACTAGCTGTGACTGGACAAGTTTCATGGTGTCCGTCAAAGGAGATATTATTTTCTGGGGTGAAATTCAGTTGCAAAAATAGAAATACAGTAAATCTGGTGTTCCAGCTGTGACTGGAAAAGTTTCATAGTGTCCGTCAAAGGATATATTATTTTCTAGGGTAAAATTCAGTTGCAAAAATAGCAATACCGTAAATCTGGTGATCCAGCTGTGACTGGACAAGTTTCATAGTGTCCGTCAAAGGAGATATTATTTTCTGGGGTGAAATTCAGTTGCAAAAATGGAAAAACTGTAAATCTGGTGTTCCAGCTGTGACTGGACAAATTTCATAGTGTCCGTCAAATGATATATTATTTTCTGGGGTGAAAGTTAGTTGCAAAAAATAGAAATACCGTAAATCTGGTGTTCCAGCTGTGACTGGACAAATTTCATAGTGTCCGTCAAATGATATATTATTTTCTGGGGTGAAATTTAGTTGCAAAAATAGAAATGAAGTAAATCTGGTGTTCTAGCTGTGGCTGGACAAGTAGTTTAATAGTATCCGTCAAAGCATATATTTTGTTCTGGGGTGAAATTCAATTGCCAAAATAGCAATACCCAAAATCTGGTGTTCCAGCTGTTGCAGGCCAAGTGTAAATCTGTCCGTAAAAGGGTATATTACACTCAACGTGCATCTCTAAGTGTATTTCTTTCCGTTAAAGGGTATATTACAGTAAGTGTTAAAATACAGCATAATCCTCTACATTTGCACACACTGTTTTGCATCTCTTAGTTTATTTATTTCCATTAAAGGACATATTACACAAAGTGTTAAAATACAAGTGCTGAAAGCATAATCCTATATATTTTTTCACACGCTACTGTGCATCTCCAAGTGTAAATCTGTCCGTAAAAGGAAACCTTTCATTCAGGGCCTAAATACTAGGCCTACAATTGATATTCCTTAAATCAGTGGTTACTTCTGTGCCTGGATTAGTGTAATACGGTACATAAATAGATAGCCAGATAGTCTTAGGTGCCTGTAAAAAAAGCCCTGAATTTGAATTCAATACATTGGCCAATTAATTTTTTTCTTATTGTGGTGAACGGTAACAATGAGGAAAACATCTAGTAAGGGACGTGGACATGGTCGTGGTGTTGAGTGTGGACCCTCTGGTGCTGGGAGAGGACGTGGCCATTCTGCCACAGCCACACGTCCTAGTGAACCAACTACCTCAGGTTCCAGTACCCACCAGAATTTATAGCGATATTTGGTGGGACCCAATCCCGTTCTAAGGATGGTAAGGCCCGAGCAAGTATAGGTGCTAGTCAATTGGGTGGCCAACAGTGGATCCAGCATGTTCACAACAATATCTCCCACCCAGTCTTCTGCAGAAAGTGCACAGGTTGTGCCTGAAAACCAAGCCCATCAGTCTGTCACATCACATATCAGTTAAACTGTCTGAGCCTCAAGTTATGCAGTAGTCTCTTATGCTGTTTGAAGACTCTGCTAGCAGGGTTTCCCAAGGGAATCCACCTAGCCCTTCCCCTGTGGTGGAAGACATAGAATGCACAGACGCACAACCACTTATGTTTCCTGATGATGAGGACATGGGAATACCACCTCATCAGAGTCCGCACGTCTCTGATGATGACGAAACACAGATGCCAACTGCTGAGTCTTTTTGCAGTGTGCAGACCAAACAGGAGGTCAGGGAGGAAGACTGTGTGGAAGACGATGCAGGGGACGATGAGGTCCTAGATCCCACATAAAATGAAGGTCATGCCAATGACTTTCATACTTCAGAGGAAGAGTCAGTGGTGAGACCGAGCCAACAGCGTAGCAAAATAGGGAGCAGGGGACAAAATCAGAACAGCTGCCACCAAGAGAATTCGCCTGCTACTGGCCACCGCCACCAGGGACCGAGCACCCCAAAGGCAGCTTCAAGGAGTTCCCTGGCATGGCACTTCTTCAAACAATCTGCTGACGACAAGACCCGAGTGGTTTGCACACTGTGCCATCAGAGCCTGAAGCGAAGCATTAACGTTCTGAACCTTAGCACAACCTGTATGACCAGGCATCTACATGCAAAGCATGAACTGCAGTGGAGTAAACACCTTAAAAACAAGGAACTCACTTAGGCTCCCCCTACTCCCTCTTCTGCTGCTGCCTCGGCCTCTTGCTCCGCCTCGGGAGGAACGTTTGCACCTGCCGCCCACCAAACAGAGGATGTTAAACCGACACCACCACCTGCGTCACCAAGCATCTCCACCATGTCACACGGCAGCGTTCAGCTCTCCATATCCCAAACATTGGAGAGAAAACGTAAATTCCCATGAAACTCATATGTTTGGGGGACAGGCCCCACACCGCGCATGAGTTGTGGCGGGGTATTGAACAACAGACCGACGAGCGGTTGCTGCCGGTGGGCCTCAAGCCCGGCCTGGTGGTGTGCGATAATGGGCGAAATCTCGTCGCAGCTCTGGGACGCACATCCCTTGCCTGGCGCATGTGCAGAATTTGGTGGTGCAGAAGTTCATTCACAACTACCCCGACATGTCAGAGCTGCTGCATAAAGTGAGGGCCGTCTGTGCGCGCTTCCGGCGTTCACATCCTGCCGCTGCTCGCCTGTCTGCGCTACAGCGTAACTTCGGCCTTCCCGCTCACCACCTCATATGCAACGTGCCCACCAGGTGGAACTCCACCTTGCACATGCTGGAGAGACTGTGCGAGCAGCAGCAGGCCATAGTGGAGTTTCAGCTGCAGCACGGGTCAGTCGCACTGCGGAACAGCACCACTTCACCACCAATGACTGGGTCTCCATGCGAGACCTGTGTGCCCTATTGTGCCGTTTCGAGTACTCCACCAACATGGCCAGTGGCGATTTCGCCGTTATCAGCATTACAATACCACTTCTATTTCTCCTTGAGAAAACACTTAGGGCAATGATGGAAGAGAAGGTGGCCCAGGAGGAGGAGGAGGAGGAAGAGTGGTCATTTTTAGCACACTCATGCCAGTCTCTTGGTGGGAGATATTAAACTCTTTTTACTGTCTAATGACCGCCCCATTGTCTGGGTGTCAGGGGCCTAAATTTCACGTACTTGCTTGTTTTCTTGGTGGGAGATATTAAACTCTTTTTACTGTCTAATGACCGCCCCATTGTCTGGGTGTCAGGGACCTATATGCCGCTAAATCATTTGTTGTCTTGGTGGGAGATATTAAACTCTTTTTACTGTCTAATGACCGCCCCATTGTCTGGGTGTCAGGGGCCTAAATTTCATGTACTTGCTTGCTGTCTTGATGGCAGACATTTAACACTTTTTACTGTCTAATGACCGCCCCATTGTCTGGGTGTCAGGAGCCTAAATTTCACATACTTGCTTGCTGTCTTGGTGGCAGACATTTAACACTTTTTACTGTCTAATGACCGCCCTATTGTCGGGGTGTCAGGGGCCTATATGTTGTTTAATCATTTGTTGTCTTGGTGGCAGACATTTAACTCTTTTTACTGTCTAATGACCGCCCTATTGTCTGGGTGTCAGGGGCCTAAATTTCACGTACTTGCTTGCTGTCTTGGTGGCAGACATTTAACTCTTTTTACTGTCTAATGACCGCCCCATTGTCTGCGTGTCAGGGGCCTATATTTTGTCTACTTGCTTGCTGTCTTGGTGGGAGACATTAGACTCTTTTTACTGTCAAATGACCGCTCCTCTGTCTGTGTGTCAGCGGCCTACATAAATGATAATGGCCTGTTCCATTTCAGGTTGACCTGAGGCCTGTGTTGCTGTTATGGGACCGCTCTCCTCTTTGTGGGTGCCATAGCCCTGAGTCTGTGAATGAGGCCTGTGGCACTGCAGGCAGACATGAACCCTTTTTTGCTGTGATGAGAACTTCAACTCCCATAGCATTCCCACCTGATGCCACCCCAACCTCCTATTCCACCTCCTCCTCCTCCAAGTTGGCAATTGATATTGGTTAATTTTTATTTTATTTTAAGTAATTTCCCTATCCACATTTGTTTGCAGGGGATTTACCTACATTTTGCTGCCTTTTGCAGCCCTCTAGCCCTTTTCTGGGCTATTTTACAGCCTTTTTAGTGCCAAAAAGTTTGGATCCCCATTGACTTCAATGGGGTTCGGGGTGAAGTTCGGGTCGGGTTCGGATCCCGAACCCTAACATTTTTGGGATGTTCGGCCGAACTCGAAGCCGAACATCCCGGTGTTCGCTCAACTCTAGTAGTATAAGATTATAGCAATACGGGTTATTGCTGGTGTTTTGTTCTTGTTTTAGTTTAGGAATAAGACATTTCACTTGTGTTAATGTGGACGGTTTTCTTCTAGCCCCAGTGATAACACTTATTGTTAAGCCTAAATATTCAAATTGCGAATTTTAATAGCGAATATCGCTACTTTGAGAATTTTGCGAATATTTAGAATACAGTGCTGTATATTCGTATTTGCGAATAGTGTTGATCGTGAATATTGTAATTGCGAATTTATCACAAATATCGGCAACATTCCTAGCAACCAATAGGAAAGTTGACCACCCCTTAGTGTTGATTGCAAATATTCTAATCGCAATTTTTTATCGTGAATATATTACATTGCTGATTTTAGCAGTCAAATAAATAATGATTGGAGATCACAAATTCTCGAACTTACGAATTTATGGCGAATATTCTGCCCAAAATTAACGAAATATGGCAAATTCGAACATTGCCTATGCCGCTCATCACTAATAACACTATCAGGGTACCATTTATGACTAAATCTAAAGGCTAGGAGGTCGCACTGTTGGTTTAAATCTTCTTCTAGTGTGCAGTTACGTCTTATCCTCTTGAACTGGCTAAAAGGGATATTTCATTTCTATTTCCAATAATGTGTGCTGGTATAGTCAAGGTTGCTATTACTGTCCGCCTTTTTGAAAAATGTTCGTGTCAAAATTTCACTATCATGGGAAAAATCTCCAGATCAAAAAATTCTGTTTTGCCACTGTTATATGCCCCTGTGAAAGAGATACCCCAATCATTATCATAGAAAATGATGTTGTTAGACCAAAACTCTGACTGGTAAATATATGTATCCTCGAAAGCACCATAAAAAGATTAGCAAAACTCGGTGCAAAACGAGTATCCATAGCGGTCCCCCATATTTGCTTATAAATTTGGTCCTGAAAAACAAACACATTATGTGTGAATATAAACTCTATGCCCTTGATGATAAATTCTTTCTGTAGGTCGGGAATGAAGGGTCTTTTTCTAGAAAATCGGACGTGCACTTGATCCCTACTTCATGTGATATGTTGGTGTATAGTGCGGAAATGTCCACAGTGAGCCATTGATAGCTACTTTCACATTTAATCTCTTTCAGTTGTGTAATAGGGGATGCAGAATCTTTCAAAAATTATTTGAGATTAGAAACATATTTTGGAAAAAAATGTCAATATAATGTGATAAGTTGCAGGTTAGTGAAGAAACGCCCAAAATGATTGCTCGTCCAGGGGGTTATTAATATATTTGTGGATTTTTGGGAGATGGTAGAAAGTAGCCAGTGTTGACTCCTTTACTAGAATATATTTTTTCTCTTTTTTACGTATGACTTACTTATGACTCAGCTTACGTAATCAATGCCCCAAACTCTTTGTTATCCTGTATAGAGGGATCACAAGTGAGAGGTAGATAATATTTTGGGTCCAATAGAATTTTCATAACTTCTTTGATGTAATCCTCTCTATTCTGAATAATGATACCTCCACTTTTATCCGCATTTCTGATAATAATGTCAGTATTAGATTGCAGTTTTTTCAATGCTGCTTTTTCAAATGGTTTGAGGTTATGTTTATTATTGGGTTCCTGGTTAATATGTATAAATTCAACTGACACTACAGAATAGAATGTGTCTAAAAAATTGCCTTAATGGTGAGTAGAGTAAAAGTTAGATGCTGGTTAAAGACCTGAGGGAATGGCGGCTAGAAGATTGTTGGTCACTCAGTAATGCTGTATTTTGCTCTCGTTGTGACCCTCTGGAAATAAAGTAATAGAGAGATCCAAATAAGGTCAAATTTATTTATCTTGTGTTGGGGATCGTCCAGATATTCTATGTGGGAGGAGCTTGTAACTTTCTTTTTGTGTTTCCCTCCCCTGCACTCTCTTTTTGTTTTTTTCTTTTTATCGGTTTTCGGCATAAAGGGTGAAAAAATTTTGTAATGGTGGTGGTATTCGGACTTTTTAAAATCAGATAAACTGCAGTGGGATTGATCAATGGAGGTAGAGCTAAAAAAGAAACTGATGTAGATGGACCTGCTATGGAATGGTCACCAGGCGAGGCAATATTGGAGTTATACCTGCTTCCACAAAATACTAATTAAGGGGATTGATATACCTGCTTCCACAAAATATTAATTGAGGCCTGCGATATACCTGCTTACACCAAATACTGATTGATTCCTGCGATATACCTGCTTCCACAAAATACTGATTAAGGGGATTGATATACCAGCTTCCACCAAATATTGACTGAGGCCTGCGATTCACCTGCTTCCACAAAATACTGATAGACGGCTGCGATATACCTGTAACCCGATGCCCCAAATAAACAGGGTGGCAAAAAAATAATAATAGAGGAGTGTGATATACCCGCTTCCACAAAATACTGATTAAGGGGATTGATATACCTGCATCTACCAAATATTGATTGAGGGGTTTGATAGACCTGCTTCCATCAAATACTGATTGATGCCTACAATATACCAGCTTCCACAAAATACTGATTAGGATATTGATATACCTGCTTTAACCAAATATTGATTGAGGCCTGTTCTACACCTGCTTCCACAAAATACTGATTAAGGGGATTGATATACCTGCTTCCACCAAATATTGATTAATGGGATTGATATACCTGTTTCCACCAAATATTGATTGAGGCCTGCGATACACCTGCTTCCACAAAATACTGGTTAAGGGGATTGATATACCTGCTTCCACCAAATATTGATTGAGGCCTGTGAGATAACTGCTTTCACAAAATACTGATTAAGGGGTTTGCTATACCTACTTCCACCAAATACTGATTGAGGCCTGCGATACAACTGCAACACAAAATACTGATTAAGGGGATTGATATGCCTGCTTCCACCAAATACTGATTGAGCCTGCAATAGACCTGCTTCAACAAAATACTGATTAAGGAGATTGATATACCTGTTTCCACCAAATATTGATTGAGGCCTGCGATACACCTGCTTCCACAAAATACTGGTTAAGGGGATTGATATACCTGCTTCCACAAAATATTGATTGAGGCCTGCGAGATAACTGCTTCCACAAAATACTGATTAAGGGGATGGATATACCTGCCTCCACCAAATATTGATTGAGGCCTGCGATACACATGCTTCCACAAAATACTGATTAAGGGGTTTGATATTAGTAATGACCTGCATAGGCAATATTCGAATTCGCAAATTTTTGGCAGAATATTCGCCATAAATTGACTAATTTGAGAAATTGTGATCTCCAGTCATTGTTTACTTGATTGCGAAAATCGGCAATGTAATATATTCGCGATAAAAATTTGCGGTTAGAATATTCGCGCTTAACACTAAGGGGTAGGCAACTTTACTATTGGTTGCTATGGATGTGCTAAGTGCCGATATTTGCAATAAATTTGCGATAAATGCCAATATATAGCACTACATTCTAAATATTTGCAAATTTTGGAAGTGGCGATATTCGCGATTAAAATTCGCAATTCGAATATTTGCGCTCAACACTATTTGATATACCTGCTTCCACCAAATACTGATTAAGGCGTTTGATGTACCTGCTTTTACCAAATACTGATTAAAGGGTTTCATATACCTGCTTCCACCAAATACTGATTAAGGGGTTTGATGTACCTGCTTCCACCAAATACTGATTAAAGGGTTTGATATACCTGCTTCCACAAAATACTGATTGAGGGCTGTGATATACCTGCTTCCACAAATACTGCTCTTCTCTAGGCACTTAGCAACAGGGTCATTTTGAAAATAACACACAGAGGAAGTGGCAGGCTGTTCCGCAGGGGTGGTAGGAGTTGGGCAGGTGCACCAGACCGGAGCCTAAGTGGGAAATTGGAGAAGGTGCGTACGATTACTTCAAAGGACGCACCAGAGTTGGTTGATCGGCTCACTCAGCCTTCCGCTTCTGCACCCTCCTCATCCACTGTATCTGCACCCTCCTCAATCTCTGCTGTGTGCACCACCAAAGACACCACCACCACCCCCATAGCCTTTCATCCATTCCCAGACCTTAACGATGCGCAGTCATTCTTGGCATAGGATGAAGAAGAGGAGGTAGCAACGGCCGCCACCCAGCGGTCTGACGACAGTACCCAGATCAGCCCAAGGAGGGAGGTCCCCGCTGTTGCTGCCTACTCCGAGATATCAAATGTCAGTGGTGGTAAAGGTGACAAGGATGACGTGTCGATGGACGTCACGTGGGTGCCCACAAGAGAGGAAGAGATGAAGCAGCAGAGAGGGAGGAGAAGGAGGAGAAGCAGGCAGAGCTCGCAGGGCACAGGTGGCAAAAAGCAGACTGCCAATGTATCTGGAGCGAGCCATCCACCATATACCGTCACATCTGGCGCTCCCAGGATGCCGGCACATTGCTCCGCAGTGTGGGATTTTTTTAACCTGTCAGCTGCTGACAATATTGTTGCCATCTGCAGCCTGTGCTGTGAACGCAAAAGTCGCGCTAAGCCCAACACTCACCTAGGGATGACCACCTTAAGATGGCACCTGGCCTCCCATCACCGAGCCCAGTGGAAGCAATGCCGTCAGAACCCACAAAGCCACACTCCTGGAGCTCCACGTCCTGCCTCTTCTCCTTCTCCTTGTACTCTCTCCTCCCATTTGTCCTCCACTTCACCTTCCTCCGTGCCGTCGTCGCGTTCATCTGGCAGAAGGCAGGCTTTCGTGGCCCAAATATTCGAGTTTAAAAAATCGATGATGCCGGATAACCGTCATGCCCAACGACTAATCGCTGGCTTGTCGGAACTGCTAGCCCGCCAACTACTGCCATAAAAATTGGTGGATTCGGAGACCTTTAGAAAATTTGTGGCCATTGGCACACCACAATGCATGGCATTTTGGAGCATTCTGTTCTGTTCAGTTACGTTTTGTCCCCATTGACAATGAATGGGGACAAAAAAGAAGCGTTTTTTTCCGTTATTGAGACCAGGGTGGATAAAAATCAATGATTTTTTTATTTATATTGGATTTTTTATATAAAATACATTTTGAGGAAAATATATTACCATCCAAAGGATATTCCATCATGAAATAAATTAGTTTTTTAATTATGTAGAATAAGGCTGTATATGTTTAATTTTTTTTTGTAAATAAATTCCATTAATCCATTCACAATGTCATTCTCTTCCAGAGGTTTTTCTTAGATTATTGGGCAGTTTCTCTGCCTACAAGATATTATCACAGATGCTTGGTTTACTTTTGCAGTTCTCAAAACTGAATTTGACTCAGCAAAGATCATATGCCTCTTCTTCATCAAATCTTCATCTACTTACATATTATAAGTTATACCAGCAAGAATTAGTCTTAGGGGTACTTTCACATTTGCGTTCGGTGCGGGTCCGTCCAGTACTTGTACAGACGGATCTGCACTGAAAATACAAACCAATGCATCTGTTCAGAACAGAACGGTTTGTATTATATGTGGAAAAAAATGCTAAGTCCCAAAAGGATACGTTCTGACCCCATTGAAAGTCAATGCAAACATATCTGTCCCCATTGACTTACATCGTAAGTCAGGACGGATCCGTTTGGCTCAGGATCGCTAGGCGGACACCAAAACTCTGCAAGCAGCGTTTTAGTGTCCGCCTCCAAAACGGAAAGTAGGCGGTATGGAGCCAAACCAGTGCATTCTGAACAGATCCGCATCCATTCGGAATGCATTTGGGCTGAACGGATCAGTTTGGGGCCTCTTGTGACACCTTTAAACGGATCTCACAACCGGATCCCTAAACGCAACTGTGAAAGTAGCTTTATGTAGAAAACTATGATTTAAATCAAGCCTTACTGACTAGTGATTTAAATCATAATTTAAATCAGTTTAATTTAAATCAAATCCACCCTGATTGAGACCCTATGACGGATCTCATTACCGGAATATATTAACTCTAGTGTAAAGTAGCCTTAAGCACAGAAAATTCAAATTTTACAACAGAGTGGGTCTGCAATATAATGGTAACTCTTCTGCCTGACATACAGAAGGTCTGGAATTAAAATCCTGATGAAGACCTGTTAACTAATTTATTTAGTAAAAGTTTGTATGCTGGAAGAGGGCACCCCTCCAACCCATATCCAACACAGCTTCATTAGTACTCATTGCATTGAAGTGAATGCTCATGTAGCTGTAGATTCTGCTTTGATTTGTGATGTTCCACCTGGGAGGGGAAGGAAAGGAAGAGACCTGATGCTAGATGCTCCCCATGAGTCTTGAGCTGGCATGAAAAAAGAAGGTGCAGGTCAGGGGCGGATTGGCCACTCACCCCATCTAGAAACTTCCCGGTGGGCCGATAGCCTTTTACTATGCAGTGGGCCAATGCACCCTGCCTCACTATTCCCAAGTTTATTGCTGGACCCTGGCCCAGCACCGATACACACCACAGGGCAGCGGCCCTGCTATTCTGACACATACTTGTATGATAATAATAGTATGGACCTACAGCCTGTGGATCTTCAGCCTTGTATTGTGTGTGACATCACAAGCTTCCCGCCCTTTCTGTGCTCTCAGCATGATAATGAGAAGTGCAGTTGGGCAGTTGCATCGCGCAGGCTGCAGGTTCAGACTATCATTATATTATATCAGGGCACTACTACTGGTACTGAGCACTGTCAGGGACCCTGCTGCAAAGAGGCAAAATAGGGGCCACTCACAGCTTCCCCCACCGGGTGGCCCATATTAAAGTTTACAGACCCCAAGAGAAGGCATCTCCCCCTGGGAGGAGGGGGCGGCGACTGCTCCAAGACCTTCAGTGGCTGCAGGCAAAGATGAGAACTGGCCGGCAAATACTCTGAGCCTTCACCGCAGGTAATGTTAGTGTGCCTCGTGTGCGGTGCTGGAAGTATGAAGTCCCCTCACTGGTCCCTGCATCCCTCCTGCACACAGCAGCAGGGGGGTAAGTTACTGTAGGGGGCAAGTTAAGTCAGTCCTGAAGGTGCTGCTTACCACCTGTGTTCAAATGTAATTCTGTGCCCTCCTGACGTTACAGATCCCTTGCAACTCTAGTGTCCCCCTGTTCTCCTGCCCCATCACAGATCCCTGCCCACCAACCATCTCACCTTCTGACATCTCCCCCTGCCCTTTGGAGGTTAAATCAGTGCTGGAGCATTATAGGAGGAGTGGCTGATATCAGTCACTTATGATGTAATGTCTCTGGAGGTTATATCAGCGCTAGAGCGTTATAACAGGAGCGGCTGATATCAGTCACATATGATGTAATGTCTCTGGAGGTTTTTCTAATCTGCAGCACTCTGTACCTGTTGGGACTTTCATTTAATGAGTGAAATCATGGCTAAATAGCACTACATTTTGAAAAGAAATCTGTAGATATATTTTGTCTGTAGATATTTGTGCAGATTTCCAAATTGGTTCTAAATAGGGTGATAAAAAAACATGTATTTTGAGACTTGCTGATTGTCCATAGAGCTTCAAAATCGAGCTTCAATGTAATGTATGTCAGTGTTGTACTTACCATGGAGGTATGCTACAATGCCCCTTGCTGAACATAAATCCACAATATTTGCCTGCAGACACCACTACGGGGAGCTTAGTGCAAATATTACAGATTCCATTGAGTTCAGTGGTAATTACAGTATATAAATTCCTCTGCACTGAACTCTCCCTGGACGTGGCTATGGGCAGCCAGTTTCATCACATACTGTTTGAAGAAAAAAAGAAGATATACTGCTGTATGGAGATTTATCAGTGTATTTACCGTATGCCATTTGAGCAATATAGTGTTAAGAATTAGCACCAAATCTATCAAGCATGTGTTCCATTTTTTCTGACAGTGGGTAAAAGTGTGATTTTTCTTTTTATTAAATGAGGCATTCACAAATAAAAATATGAAATCTTTGTATGCCTCTGATGTCAGTGCATGTAAAAATAAAACATATTTTGAATATAAGATATAAAATATGGCAATGAGGCACAAACTAAGCATGTCCAAATGGCTGTAATTTTTCATAGTTTGTTTTCAATTTTTTCAGCAAATTAACCCTAAATTTGTATACACGATTGTGAAAAGGATTAAATGTAAGACTGCATGTCCTGTTTTATGGCAGTGACCGTTTCAAGGACAAGCTAAAGCACATTTTAAAATAAGTCATGATATTGTGTAAAAGGCCTAGAGGGTCACAATTACTTTTTATTTTCCCTTCTTAAGTCAATCTCTATGAGGCATGAGATACTTCACAAAGAACATAGAGATCGCTCACATAGGTTGCCTCAGAAGTCTCTATACATATTCCCTCCAGTTGCATAGATTTTCCATTAGATTGGTTAGATAGAAGTATTGGAATATCTTTGAACCGCAAGACTAGAGGCATCACAGAGACATAACTGTTTAAGTAACTCTTTATGAACCAGCTGCCTCTAATAAATGTTGGGTACTGTCAGTATTATTTGAAAAATGTGTAGCTTAAAACAGCATATTACCAGCTCTTTCACCATCTTCTTCTTTACTTTTGATGTGAAATTTATTTTTTCATTTACATTACATTGTAGGATATGTTCCAGAGCTGGCCATGTATAGCAAAGAATATACTGTATCAAGGAACATTTTTGCTATTCTTTGCTTGATGCAGTGAAGTTCTAAAATCTAGGGTGTAGATGTCTCAATTAATTTGCTCACTTTTACAACAGTAGTCACCAAAACACTTGTAGTTTAAGCTGCGGAGCTGCAGGCTTTCAATGGAAGTAACAAGAGCTGACAATCCCTCTGAACCGCTGTACAATTGGTCTGCATTCAACAGTAACTTATACAAGTTAAGGTTATTCAGGGTAAAGTTTGTAGGGTTTTTTGGAATAAAAAAAAAACACCTACGGACAGTTGAATTGCCAAGAAACACCAGTCATTTGTCATCAAAAAGGTTTTTGCTGATTCTTGTTTGTGCTTTTGACAGTCGTAACGTTTCATTTTACTTATAAAGAACTTGGGCTATGGGGCACTATGGTGTGGATAATGTGAGTAATCTCTTCAATTGGTGCAAACTTGTCTTAAAGAGGTTGTTCCCATGACATACACGTATATTATTGTATGATCAGTGTCGGTCTAATCGCTGTGTTCCTCCATTTGACGGATTTACTAGATTTACTATAATAGCTGACCTACCAGATCAATATGACAACAAGAGACTTACCATACCTCTCTCTCTGGGCCTATGGCTACAAAATGAAATAAGGATACATAAGAACCAGCTTATTTATATACTAATTAAAAACAGTCTTTGACAGGTGGGTGGTTCATGAATAAGGATGGTCCATCCACATATGAACAATACAATACAAAAGACATTCAGACAGCACGCACTAACAAAGTGCAATAAATGGCCAGGGGCAAATATGCATTGCATTGTACATGTGGGGGTGGTTACTAAGTCCATCTTGGTTTGTGCACACCTCCCTCCTGGCCAGGCTATTTTAACCCCTTACGGACACGGCCCTATTTCACCTTAAGGACCAGGCCATTTTTTCAAAATCTGACCAGTGTCATTTTATGTTGTGATAACTTTAAAATGCTTTTTCTTATCCAGGCCATTCTGAGAATGTTTTTTCGTCACATATTGTACTTCATGACAGTGGTAAAATGAAGTCGAAAAATGTCATTTTTATATATAAAAAAATACCAAATTTAGAAAAATTTTGAAAAATTAGCAATTTTCCAAGTTTCCAATTCTCTACTTCTATAATACATAGTAATACCGACAAAAAGTTATTGATTTACATTCCCCATATGTCTACTTCATGTTTCGATCATTTTGGAAATGCCCTTTGATTTTTTGGGGACGTTAAACGGCTTAGAAGTTTAAAAGCAAATCTTGAAATTTTTCAGAAATTTTCAAAAATCAACTTTTTAGGGACCAGTTCAGGTCTGAAGTCACTTTGTGAGGCTTACATAATAGAAACCACCCAAAAATGACCCCATTATAGAAACTAAATCCCTCAAGGTATTCAAAACTGATTTTACAAACGTCATTAACCCTTTAGGTTTTCCACAAGAGTTAATGGCAAATGGAGATCAAATTTCAGAATTTCAATTTTTGGGAAAATTTTCCATTTTAATCCATTTTTTCCAGTAACAAAGCAAGGGTTAACAGCCAAACAAAACTTAATATTTATTCCCCCGATTGTGTAGTTTGCACGAATGCCCCATATGTGGTCGTAAACTGCTGTATGGCCAAACGGCAGGGCGCAGAAGGAAAGAAACGGCATATGGTTTTTGGAAGGCAGATTTTGCTGGACTGGTTTTTTGACACCATGTCCCATTTAAAGCCCCCCGATGCACCCATAGAGTAGAAACTTCATAAGAGTGACTCCATCTAAGAAACTACACCCCTCAAGGTATTCAAAATCAGTTTTACAAACTTTGTTAACCCTTTAGGTGTTCCACAAGAGTTATTGAAAAATGGAGATGAAATTTCAGAATTTCTATTTTTTGTTACCTTGTCTCAAAAAAAGTGTAATATAGAGCAACCAAAAATCATATTTACCCTAAAATAGTACTAACAAAACTGACACCTTATCCCGTAGTTTCCAAAACGGGGTCACTTTTTTGGAGTTTCTACTGTTGGGGTGCATCAGGGGGGCTTCAAATGGGACATAGTGTCAAAAAAACAGTCCAGCAAAATCTGCCTTCCAAAAACCATATGGCGTTGGCGTTCCCTTCCTTCTGTGCCCTGCCATTTGGCCATACAGCAGTTTACGACCACATATGGGGTGTTTGTGCAAACAAGAGAATCAGGGCAATAAATATTGAGTTTTTTTTGGCTGTTAACCCTTGCTTTGTTACTGGAAAAATTGATTCAAATGGAAAATTTGCAAAAAATAGCTGTTTTGGGACTGTTTTGTAATTTTTGTTATTTACATCGTTGAACTGACAGGTTAGATTGTGTGCTATTTCTATAGAGCAGGTTGTTACGGACGCGAAAATACCAAATATGTCTACTTTTTGGGGTTTTTTGTTTCAGTTTTACATAATAAAGTATTTTTGAAAAAAAATATTTTTTAGTGTCTCCACATTCTGAAAGCCATATTTTTTTTTTGTTTTTTGGGGGGACTGTCTTATGTAGGGGCTCATTTTTTGCGCGATGAGATGGCGGTTTGATTGGCACTATTTTGGGGTGCATATAACATTTTGGTCGCTTGCTATTATACTTTTTGTGATGTATGGTGACAAAAATGGCTTTTGACACCGTATTTATTAAATTTTTTTTGCTGTGTTTAGCTGAAGGGTTAGGTCATGTGTTATTTTTATAGAGCAGGTTGTGACAGATGCGGCGATACATAATATGTATACTTTTTATTTATTTATATAAGTTTTAATGGCTTTTTTGACAACGTTATTATTTTTTACGGCGTTCACCTGAGGGGTTAGGTCATGTTATATTTTTATAGAGCAGGTCCCTATGGACGCGGCGATACATAATATGTATACCTTTATTATTTATTTTGGTTTTACACAATAATATCCTTTTTCAAACAAAAAAAAAACATGTTTTAGTGTCTCCATAGTCTGAGAGCTATATATTTTTCAGTTTTTAGGCAATTGTCTCAGGTTGGGTATAATTTTTGCGGGATGAGGTGACGGTTAGATTGGCACTATCATATGAATTTTTGATCGCTTGCTATTACACTTTTTGTGATGTAAGGTGACAAAAAAAATGGCTTTTTGACAAAGTTTTTATTTCATTTTTTTTACAGTGTTTACTTGAGGGGTTAGATCATGTGATATTTTTATAGAAAAGATTCTTACGGATGTGGAGAAACCCAATATGTCTACTTTTTATTTTTATTTTTTACATTTAGCACTAAAAAGCATTTTTTAAACAAAAAAAAAATCATGTTTTAGTCTGAGAGGCAAAGTTTTTTTTATTTTTTGGCCAATTGTTTTAGGTAGGGGCTCATTTTTTGCGGGATGAGATTGCGGTTTTATTGGTACTATTTTGGGAGGCATACGCCTTTTTGATCGCTTTGTATTACACTTTTAGTGATGTAATGTGCCAAAAAATGGCTTATTAAGGCAATTTGTTGTTTTTTTTTATGGCGTTCACCTGAGGAGTTCAGTCATGTGATATTTTTATAGAGCAGGTTTTTACAGACGTGGCGATACTTAATATGTGAAGTGTATTTTTTTATTTTTTTTATTCAGTGGTATGTGTTTTTTTCACTTTTTTACATTTTTTTTTTTTACCCAGACCCACTTGGTTCTTGTAGATCCAGTTAATCTGGTGTCTGTATAATACAGTACAGTACACTATATAGTGCACTGTGCTGTATTTTTTACTTTACAAAGTCTGAATAGACCTTTAGCAGGTCTATTCAGACTTTCAGTATCATGGAGAGCAGGACACTTCTGAAAGCATCCTGCTTCCATGGCAACCATCACCTGCTGCCATAAGAGAGCAGTGGGTGATGGATGGGGAGGGAGGGGAGCTCCCTCCCTCTGCGATCCCATCCTGTCGGGGGGCTGCCAAGGCACCGCAGCCCCCCGATACTAGAGGGAGCTCCCTCCCTGTTAACCCTTCCATACCGCGGTCCATACGGACCGCGGTATGGAAGGGGTTAAACGGCTGGCATCTGATCAAGCACAGATGCCAGCCATTTCTATCAGAGTGTCAGCAATGTACTGACACTCTGATAGATCCACTAGACACCAGGGAATATTACAGCCTCCCGCACCGCCTCCCGCCGCCCGCAACCACCCCCCCTGCACCCCCGCAGCCACAATATGATTGGGGGCTGCAGTGGGGGTTAAAGTTTACAACTTTGGGGACATTAACTCTCTGATCCCCGGGGTCACAGAACGCGGGATCAGAGATCGCACAAAGCGCTGTAAACCGCAGGTCTGAATTGACCTGCGGTTTGCAGCGATCACCGATATGGGGGTGTTACAGGACCCCCCGAGGCATTTGAACATGGTTCCTGCTGCAGGATCGCAGCAGGAACCATGTTTATAGCTCGATTTTTTTTTTCTAGAAGCGATTTTATTCACAAAGTATGAGTACGTCCTGTGTCCTTAAGGACTCGGACATTAGGGCGTACCCATACGTCCTATGTCCTTAAGGGGTTAAGTATAAACTAAGGAAAGGTTTACACCTTCAGTTTTATTTATGCAGTTTTTGAAGCCAAATCCGGTGTGGATTATAAATAAAGGACACCTATAAAGGAAAGACTACATATTGGAAATTGGAAAAGTTGCTGCTTAAGTTTTTATAATAGCAATTTGCATATACTGAGTCCAGAATGTTATGAAGAGTGATCAGATGAATTGCATAGTCCTTCTTTGCCATGAAAATTAACTTAATCCCCAAAAAACCTTTCCACTGCATTTCATTGCTGTCATTAAAGGACCTGCTGAGATCATTTCAGTAATTGTCTTGTTAACTCAGGTGAGAATGTTGACGAGCACAAGGCTGGAGATTATTATGTCAGGCTGATTGGGTTAAAATGGCAGACTTGACATGTTAAAAGGAGAGTGATGCTTGAAATCATTCTTCTTCCATTGTTAACCATAGTGACCTGCAAAGAAACGCGTGCAGCCATCATTGCAATGCATAAAAATGGTTTCACAGGCAAGGTTATTGTGGCTACTAAGATTGCACCTCAATCAACAATTTATAGGATCATCAAGAACTTCAAGGAAAGAGGTTCAATTCTTGTTAAGAAGGCTTCAGGGCGTCCAAGAAAGTCCAGCAAGCGCCAGGATCATCTTCTAAAGAGGATTCAGCTGCGTGATCGGAGTGCCACCAGTGCAGAGCTTGCTCAGGAATGGCAGCAGGCAGTTGTGAGCGCATCTGCACGCACAGTGAGGCGAAGACTTTTGGAAGATGGCCTGGTGTCAAGAAGGGCAGCAAAGAAGCACCATCTCTCCAAAAAAAAAACATCAGGGACAGATTGATCTTCTGCAGAAAGTATGGTGAATGAACTGCTGAGGACTGGGGCAAAGTCATATTCTCCGATGAAGCCTCTTTCCGATTGTTTGGGGCATCTGAAAAAAGGCTTGTCCGGAGAAGAAAAGGTGAGCGCTACCATGAGTCCTGTGCCATGCCAACAGTAAAGCATCCTGAGAACATTCATGTGTGGGGCTGCTTCTCATCCAAGGGAGTGGGCTCACTCACAATTCTGCCCAAAAACACAGCCATGAATAAAGAATGGTACTAAAACACCCAATTGTTGATAAAAGCCTTTGAAACGTATGAAATGCGTGTAATTTTATTTCACTGCATCGCAGAAACAACTGAAACAAAGATCTAAAAGCAGTTTAGCAGCAAACTTTGTGAAAACTAATATTTGTGTCATTCTCAAAACTTTTGGCCATGACTGTAGGTCTTCTCTTTTTGAATACACTTCTGGATTGGCTTAAAAAAAAAAAAAAACAGTAAGAAACAAGCCATATCTTGTGGGCACCGGCTATTATAAAGCCAGCACCCCGCAATTGCAAAGTACTGAATACTTGACCTGGTAATCAAGGTACTTCTTACAGGATGGAATCGCCTGCCTGTTAGAGTGACTTTACACTGTAATACAGGAGTGTTATAGGAGTTGAACAAGGGATCATAGGTTCAGGTCCACCAAAGAGTGTAAATATGTATATATATATATATATATATATATATATATATATATATAGATATATATATATAGTGGGGAATCGCTCTGGCAGACAGGCTTGCAGACGCAGTATAGAGGCAAAGTACACAGATCTTGAATCAAGCAGTAGTGTTTTATTCACACTCAGCAAAATCACAGTCTTGGTGCTTGTTCACACACAGCAAAATCAAGCTTGGTGCTTGTTCACACACAGCAAAACAAGAACACAGGAAATGTTCACCTGAAGGATTTAGGTGTTAGTTCACACCCGGCTGACAGCTCAGCCACAGAAAAGTCCAGGTGCAGGCTTCCATGCAGTCTGCACACCTGCTTGCAGACTTCCACTCCCAGCACTGAGAGCTCCACAGCGTCACTGGCAGATGTAGGATAATCCACACAGCTGCTAGTGCTGGCTGCCGTTTAAAGCCTGCCAAAACCTGGCCTGGAACGTGGGGAGTAGTCACCCACCCAGCACTTTGACTACTTCCAGTAAGAGCCAGCCCGGATTGGCTTTACAGCCATACTAACTATCAAGGTGTCAAACAGCACTATCTGCTGCTGACACACAAAACAGGCTCTTACCTCACTGAGTCCAGGAACCTCGGTGACACATATCTTTTGTCAATGACGGATCCTTGCGCTTTCCTACAATATATATATATGTGTAAATTTAACATATTGCTGCATCATGTCGTGTAGTTCAGACATTTTACTGTAAAAATTGCATTCTTATACCTGTGTTAAACACATTACTGCAGTATACTGTGTAATTCTAAGATATGATACAACAAAATCTGCATTATTACCAATGTAAACTGTTAATACCAGTGTGCAGTGTGTTTAGATCAGAGGTCAGAGTATCCCCACTGATCTCCCTCCTTGCAAGCCAAAAAAAGATTTTCATTTGCATAATCTCTGTCTTCACTGCTCTCAGCGACAGCTAGTGGGGTATCTTCCTTTTTCCTAAGAAGAGGCAACAAAACAATACCATGTGTTACCAAAGATACCCAAGAAAGACTTCCTCTTGATGAGTTATGTGAAAACAGTCAACAATTGGAATGCTATAAAAAGGAGATTCTAGTGGAGGCAGGAGACTCTATGCATAGCAATGGTAGTGGTAGTATAGGCACCTGTAACCATGGTAGTGGCTGTAGAGGCAGCACTAGCAACTTGCACTCAGGACAAGTAAAAAGCAGGAAATTGGGGGGGGTAGGGGGGGGGGCAAAAAGCCCACAATGACATTTTAATAGTCTGATAAAAGTGGAATGGAGAGTAAGGATGACAATGATGATGACTGTGTGTTGGACAGGACCTGGGAGCTGGATGGGGGTTCTGAAGAGGAGGTAACATCAGAGGATGAAGGTGATAGCAATGGCGACTATAATGAGTATAGGCAACTTAGGGCCAGAACCTTGAAAAGAACTGCAAGGGTCATATCTGCTTCTATTATAGTCAGCTTGACAAAGAGTGATACTGCTTATGCGGTAGGCGCAGGCTCAAAATAAGCCAGACCTAAGCAAGCTCAACTTCTGCCAGCTTTGTCTTAGTATTTCCAATCTGGCAGTTTTTCTTCAGAAACACAAAAAGTGCCAGAACACAAAAAGCATTGCCATGAGCAAGATCAGCAGGATTAAAATAAGCCATGGATGTTTAAACATAAATGTAGGCACCACTGCTCTATTACCGTACATGAATTGGCATCACCAGTTACTTTGGGAAATAGAAATAGCAACAAGAGTGTCCTCTTGCTCTTATTTGCAACAGCCAGGCAGCATCAACATACAGTACAGTGTCCTTGTCATCATCATCAGTTATCGCTTCACCCTCTCAGACTCCTCCTCCTCCTCATAACGCTATTAACAACCATTGATATCGGAATGGGTGTCCAGACAACTGTACATGCCCAGCGATACCCTGGAGAGCAAGCTTAATTCCCAAATGACCAAGTTGCTGCTGGGGCAGTCTCTGCAGTAACACTTAGAATATTCTGTTGCCTTTAGGAAAGTGATGGCATGCAGTCAGCCTCACTGGAAGATACCTAGTCAGTATTACCTCTCAAAAAAAGCCATCCCTGCCCTGTACATGCCGAGAATTTGCCTGCTCATTGCAACTATCGCTATCCGGAAAGGTGCACGCCACTGTGGACACCTGGAACAGCTGCTATAGGTAGGGATAGTACATGTCTTTCACAGCCCACTGGGTCAATGTTTTTTGTTGCAGCAAATATGCCAGGTCCTATTGACACCGGTATGTTTGTGACAGCCTGGATCCCACATCAGGTATCTGTCTCGTCCCTTCCATTCTCCACAGACATCTTAATGTCTCCAATAGTATCATAGCAGAGCATTGCTCCCACTCCTATTGTATATGTAAAGTGAAGCGTTGCCATTCCATGTCAGAGCTGATCAGCCTGAGTGAGAGTAGCCTCACAGATCAGTTGTTACAATGCATCATAAATCAAATCCCACTGGCTGTCTTCTTGCCAACTCCAAATGGGCAGGGTGATAAGTCACAATGGTAGGAACTGCATGGCACACATGATCAATTTAGGAGTGCAATGTTTTTTGTTAGCTTGCAGAGGGTGCTGGCCATGTCCAGGAGACTTGTATTTTAGCCATTCTTATTTGGCAAGGAGCTCTCTGCTGGACTGGCAGCAACAGAATGGTCTGCCATTGCATTGCTTGATCTGCAATATTTACACTCGCTAGAATTCCACACGTACACCTTATGTGATCAAATAATTTGGGACTTTTTAGACTTCTCGCCACTTTGGAAAAGGGGGCGAGGCTTAGTGGAAGTGAGGGTTTCGCTCCACCTACCGAATTTACTATAACTTTCACCAGAAAGTGGCAGAAGTTATAGCTGAAGTCCATGTCAGCATGTAGCTGGCGTAGACTTCAGTTTCTGGTGCATGGCAAAGCAGAGATATGCCTGATTTGTTAAGAGGCTTCTGCCTCTTAATAAATTAGGCACATTTCACACCAGTGCTGGGAGATCACGACTGGCGGATGGATACGTCAGCCTTGATATATCTCCTCCCATGTGATTTTTTATTTTTTCCATTAGGGTGTACACTGCATACGAAAATGATTTTTATATTTTAGTTGAGACATTTTTGGGCTTACCGTTACCTAATATGTTTATTTGTTTATTTTATTATTGTTTATTTGTTTTCTATGTAAAATTGTGAAAGGGGGGAGTTAAACTTTTAGGCCTCTTTCACACTGGCGTCATGTTTGACGCCCGGATAAGAGGCGGGTGCGTTGCGGGAATATGCGCGTTTTTCCCGCGCAGGTGCAAACGTTTGTAACGCGTTTTGCACGCGCGTGAGAAAAATCGCCATGTTTGGTACCCAACCCGAAGCCGGACTTCATCACTGAAGTCCGGTTTCGGGTCTTCTGGAGAATTGATTATTTTCCCTTATAACATGGTTATAAGGGGAAATAATAACATTCTTAATAAAGAATGCATTGTAAAATAAAGTGGAAGGGGTTAAAAATAATAAAAGTTAACTTACCTTAGCCACTTGATCGCGTAGTTGCGATCTCTCCTCTCTTTCTCTGCATCAGCTAAGAACTAAAGGACCTGTGATGACGTCACATCACATGGTCCAATAACATGGCCATCACCATGGTAAGATGGACCATGTGATGTGACGTAATCACAGGTCCTTTAGATCTTAGCTGATGCAGGGAAAGAGAGGAGAGATGGCAACTACGCGATCAAGTGGCTAAGGTAAGTTAACTTTTATTATTTTTAACCCCTTCCACTTCATTTTACAATGCATTCTTTATTAAGAATGCTATTATTTCCCCTTATAACCATGTTATAAGGGAAAATAATAGAGAACGGGTCCCGTTGCTAAGCAACCATGTGGGAAAATCACAACGCATCCGCACTTGCTTGCGGATGCCTGCAATTTTCCCGCAGCCCCATTCACTTCTATGGGGCCTGCGTTGCGTGAAAAACACACAATACTCGCCCGTGTGAAAGGGGCCTTAATTTTTTTATGTTGTTTTTTTTTTTAGACCTTTAGCCTAAAAAACATTTAACCCCTTTAGGGGGGCTAGAACTGAAATCTTTTGATCCCATATCCTATTCACTCTAATAGAGAGGGAGGTTAGTATGACAGCCCTGGGAAGCCTCTGCAGGCCCCAGGCTGTCATGGTAACTGATCAGAGCCCTATTATTTCACTCCAGGGGTTTATAATCAGAAGGCAGAGGGAGCCTTAATACTCTGCCTTACCTGACAGATGCCGCAATGACAGGGTTCGGCATGATTGCTGTTCCTCGTCATTGTGGCTGGGTGCTTGCTATATCATACAGCTGGCACCTGCTGTATTTGGAACAGGCTCACTACAGCAGCCAGCTCCATCCATTCCCTTACACATTATCACATACATGTACACGATAATGTGTGAAGGGGTTAAATAACTTAAAAGAAAGCAAACATTTGAAAAAAGATAATAAAAAGATAATGAAAATATATAAAAATCTGAGTCCTAGGACACCTCAGAGTGCCAATTTTAAGGCCAATTAGACCATGTTTGATTTGTGTAAAATTGACCCAGACATGAATCAAATTTTTTTTTACTGAATCGGACATGAAAAGAATTTCAAGAAGTTTGCCCACCTCTGATCTTAATATATTATCTATGTGCACTGTAAATGTATATGCTATTCATTGTTTCCAAAGTCTACTTTGTTACCTGATATATTTTCATAGACTTTTTCAATATCTCATTGCTTTTTAACCACTTCAGCCCCCCTAGCTTAAACACCCTTAATGACCAGGCCACTTTTTACAATTCTGCACTACACTACTTTCACTGTTTATTGCTCCGTCATGCAACTTACCACCCAAATGAATTTTAACTCCTTTTCTTCTCACTAATAGAGCTTTCATTTGGAGGTATTTCATTGCTGCTGACATTTTTACTTTTGTTGCTATTAATCAAAAATGACCGAAATTTTTGCAAAAAAATGAAATTTTTCACTTTCTGTTGTAATTTAAAAAAAAAAAACTACATTTCTATATAAATTTTTAGTAAAATTTATTGTTCTACATGTCTTTGATAGATAAAAAAAAATCCAATGAGCACCCGTCATGTTTCTTCAGGTGCTAGAATGTCAGGATAGTATAAATACCCCCCAAATGACACAATTTTAGAAAGAAGACACCTCAAATTATTCGCGGAGGGGTATGGTGAGTTTATGTATCATTTAAATTTTTTTCACAAGTTAGCGGAACATGACACTTTCTGAGGAAAAAAAAATAATAATAAAGTTTCCATTTCTGCTAACTTCTGGCAAAAAAAAATAAAATCTCACACGGACTCACTATGCCCCTCAGTGAATACCTTGGGGTGTCTACTTTCCGAAATGGGGTCATTTGTCGGGTGTGTTTACTGTTCTGGCATTTTGGGCGGGGGAAAATTGTGAGCAACCTTGTAAAAACTAAAGGTACTCGTTGGAATTTGGGCCCCTTTGCGCACCTAGGCTGCAAAAAAGTGTCACTCATGTGGTATCGCCGTACTCAGGAGAAGTAGGGCAATGTGTGTTGGGGTGTATTTTTACATATACCCATGTTGGGTGAGAGAAATATCTCTGTAAACTGACAACTTTGTATAATTTTTTTTTTTTAAGTTGTCATTTACAGAGATATTTCTCACACCCAGCAGGGGTATATGTAAAAATACACCCCAAAACACATTGCCCTACTTCTCCTGAGTACGGCGATACCACATGTGTGACACTTTTTTGCAGCCTGGGTGCGCAAAGGGGCCCAAATTCCAATGAGTACCTTTAGGATTTCACAGGGCATTTTTACGCATTTAGATTCCAGACTTCTTCTCACGCTTTAGAGACCCCTAAAATGCCAGGGCAGTATAAATACCCCACAAGTGACCCCATTTTAGAAAGAAAACACCCAAAGGTATTCCGTGAGGGGTATGATGAGTTCATGTAAAATTTTATTTTCACAAGTTAGTGAAATATGAGACTTTGTAAAAAAAAAAAAAAAAAAAAAATATAAATTTCCAAAGGGGCCCAAATTCCCATAAGTACCTTTAGGATTTCACAGGGCATTTTTACGCATTTGGATTCTCACGCTTTAGGACCCCTAAAATGCCAGGGCAGTATAAATACCCCACATGTGACCCTATTTTGGAAAGAAGACACCCCAAGGTATTCCGTGAGGGGCATGGCGAGTTCACAGAAAAAAAAAAAACTTGGCACAAGTTAGCGGAAACGATATATATATATATATATATATATATATATATATATATATTATTTATTTTTTTACAAAGTCTCATATTCCACTAACTTGTGACAAAAAATAAAATTTTGCATGAACTCACCATACCCCTCATGGATTACCTTGGGGTGTCTTCTTTCTAAAATGGGGTCACATGTGAGGGGTTTGTACTGCCCTGGCATTTGAGGGTCTCCGCAATCATTACACGTATGGCCAGCATTAGGAGTTTCTGCTATTCTCCTTATATTGAGCTTACGGGTAATGAGATTTTTTTTTTGCCGTTCAGCCTCTTGACTGAAAAAAGTAAAAAAATGAACGGCACAGATTTTTTCATTCGCATAGATCATCGTGGATGAAAAAATCTCAGCCAAAATCAGTGATTGATCAGCGGTGCTAGTGGGCTGGGCGCTAACTACCTAACAAGTAGCTAACTAACTGGCGGTGATAAGGTACCCTTAGGCCCCATTCACACGTCCGCAATTCTGTTTGCGGAACGGAATTGCAGACCCATTAATTTCTATGGGGACAGACTTTGTCCCGCTCGGATCCGGAATTGCAGATCCGCACTTACGGGTCTGCACTTCCGTTCCGCACAAATATAGAACATGTCCTATTCTTGTCCGCAATTGCGGACAAGAAAAGGCATTTTCTATATAGTTCTGGCAATGTGTGGATCTGCAAAATGCGGAAAGCACATTGCCGGTGCCCGTGCTTTGCGGATCCGAAAAACACATATGGATATGTGAATGGAACCTTACAGGGGGGTGATCAGTGACAGGGGGGTGATCAGGGAGTCTATATGGGGTGATCAGGGGTTAACAAGGGGTTAATAAGTGACAGGGAAGGGGTGTAGTGTGGTGCTGGGTGCTACTTTACAGAGCTACCTGTTCCTCTGGTGGTTTATCCCAGCAAATGGGACCACCAGAGGACCAGGTATCAGGTATATCAGACGCTGTTAACAAAACAACGTCTGATATAACTCTTGGATGCCTATTTTTTATATCTACAGCCTGCCAGCGATTGATCATCGCTGGCAGGCTGTAGTATCACTGCCGAGCTGTGTGCGCGTTCACAGCAAATCTCGCCACTCGCGAGATGACGCACGGATGCATCCAGGAGGAACAAACCTGCTTCCGCCTGGACGCATCCGTGCGTTCGGCGGTCGGGAGGTGGTTAAGGATATTTCATGATTTTGGATATTTTTTCCTCTATTTTGTTAGCAGAATAAAATCTCATTAGCACAGAGTTTAAAGATGTGAGGATTGCTTTTAATACATTTTCTCACCTTAGAGTGTAACATTAAATATATTTGTCAAAATATGCTAATTCCATAATTTTATTTTTTGTTGAATATGTTAGAGGTAGATTAATGGAGAGGTACATAACCTCCTTTCAACCCATCAACTTCAAAGAGTTCCACAAGTTTTCAGACAAGGAGAATATGAAATACTATATAGGACTAATTGTTAAGAATTAATCAGCTAGTCCATCACTAGTGATGAGCGGCAGGTGCCATATTTGATTTTGACGAAATTCGCAAATATTCGAAAGAATATTCGTTTCATATTTGTCTAAATCGAATATTCGTCATTATTCTAGTTATCGCGATTAATATGCGATTTAAATAATCGCGTATTGCGATTTTAACTTAGGCTACTTTCCTATTGGTTTCATATCTAGAATTATAGAGAAGATAACGAATATGATGAATGTATTCGTCATATTCCTCAAAACGAAGATAACGAAGTATTCTCCATCTTCGTTTTAGCAACCTTTTCGTCAACTTCGCTAATTCTAACAAGCAAATAGGAGGGTTGACTATGAGACAGCTGTGTTCAATTCGCTATGCGATTATATTACTTAGCTTTTTTTAATAGAATAATTATATTACTTGATAATTATTAAAATTATTCTATTTATTAAAAAAATATATATATATATATATATTAGCATAGCGAATTAAACACAGCTGTCTCTATAGTCAACCCTCCTATTTGATTGCTAGAATTAGCGAAGTTAAAGAATTGGTTGTTAAAACGAAGATGGAGAATACTTCGTTATCTTCGTTTTGAGGAATATGACGAATACATTCGTCATATTCGCTAATTCTACAAAGCCATGAACGTCTCCATACTAAAATGTACTGTCGGATTTGAGAATTACGTTGAAATCGCAATGCGATTAATATAACTTGAATTAATCGCATTGCGATTTCTACTTAGACCTGGTTTACTATGGTTGGCTTGGTAGAATTAGCGAATATGACGAATGTATTCGTCATATTCCTCAAAACGAATATAACGAAGTATTCTCCATCTTCGTTTTAGCAACCATAGTAAGCCATGTCTGTTGAAATCGCAATGCGATTAATTCAAGTTATATTAATCGCTTTGCGATTACAACTTAGCACTGCTATCTTACATATTAGGCTAGAATTAACGAATATGGAATATAGCAGCAGTGCTAAGTAGAAATCGCAATGCGATTACTTCAAGTTATATTATTCGCATTGCGATTCCAACTTCGAGCTGGGTTTATAATGGGTCAGCTTGCTAGAATTAACGAAGTTAACGAATATGGAGTATATTATAGCAGTGCTAATTGAAATCGTAATGCGATTAATGTAACTTGGAGTAATCGAATTGCGATTTCTACTTAGCACTGCTGCTATATTCCATATTCGTTAATTCTAGCCTAATATGTAAGATAGCAGTGCACTGCTAAGTTGTAATCGCAATGCGATTAATATAACTTGAATTAATCGCATTGCGATTTCAACGTTATTCTCAAATCCAACAGTACATTTTAGTATATGGAGACGTTCCCATGGTGATGGGGACGCTCCATGAGCACGGAAGTCTGCAGAAGCGGCAACGGGCACTGGCTGGAGCAGCCAGGAAGCCAGGAATCCTCAGGACAGGTAAGAACTACTTTTGGGAAGTGGGAAAGAAAAAAATATAACTAAAAAAAAACAAAAAACGAATATTCAAAATAGCTAAATATATAGCGCTATATTCGAAATATTCGCAAATTAGCAAAGTGCCGATATTCACAATAAAAATTCGCTATTCGAACATTCGCGCTCAACACTAGCCATCACTGCTAATTTCCAGCAATCTATATACAGATCTTAATGTTGAGTCCCAACTAGTGTTGAGTGAAGAAAAACATACAAAGCAGAATTTAGGAAAACTTTGATTCTAAATGAATTGCGTCGAATCAGGTTTTCCTAAAATGGCAGCTGCACATGTTACAAAGTGAAACTAGGATTAGAGGAGACAAGCCCGGGAACGCAAGCTCACCCATAATGCCATGCAGCCAGCCACTACACAGATAGCAATCCCCTGTGATGTCACAGTCCAATAAAATCCTCATCCCTTAAGGTCTCCGCCATCGTCCTGTAAGCTGAGCATAGGGAGAGACGTAGTAAGCGCTCATGCGCTAGGGACACAGTTGCTGAAAACAATTAAAGGGGTAGACCACTTGCTGGCTACTTATGACTAATGTGTATGTAAGATGAGCATATAGCTCTTACTAATGCAATCTTTGTTGATATTGTGTGCCCTTACATTTCATAAGTCATGTCCTTTTGTTAGGCAAATCTTCTGTGCTGTCCATAACAGAGTCCTGTCCATAAGGTGGCTGTTGATAGTGGGTCATGTGAACAGGCAAATTACCTCCATGTGATGTATCCTGCATTCTAACACACTGTGCCTGCATTAAACTCCTAACAGTGCATGTACAGAGGTTAGGTGCAACATATTAGAATTGAGGAGGTATTGCATAGATTTACCTGGTCACATGCCCCTCCAAAAGACTTGGCAAACAAAGCGGCATGCCTTATGAAATATGGAAAATGGTGCAGAATTTCAACAAAGGCTACATTGGTCAACAGTAACAAGAAAGTGGCCACCCCTTTAATAGCGGAAAATTGGAGAGGGTGAGTGCAGGGAGACTTTCTCTGCATCAGTTTTATCTATTTTCTCCTACATTTACCTATTCCTATATCAGCCATAAAGTTAGATATGTAAATCAATACCAATAAGATGGAAGCCTTTATTATTCCAGTGCCAACATGCCAACCAATACCATCCAGTCTGCACCCCATGGGTGGGCCAGGTCTTAATGATGACCACCCTCATTGTTTGCTGGATTTACTTCTAAACCTTCCTTCAAAGTCTCCATTTCCTAGAAAAGTCAGCAAGATGCGGAGAGAGAAGGAGCTGGATGGTCTTGATAACATTTTTTCATCGATAGTAGATGATGTAGAAAAGGAGGAAAAGCAGATGCCAGAAGGAGGGCTCCCACCTGTAGGGAAGGAGAGTGCTGGGGTTGGAGAAGTGGGTATGCCAGAGCTGATTAATATTCTGTGTTTACTGTCCAATAACCTGCAGGAGGTTACAGGCAAGAACAGCAATAATATGCATAATGTCCCCCCACCTAACCAGCCAAACCCCATACCAGCAAAATCCCCTGTTTAAAGGTGCATTAAAGTTGCCCCATTGCCATTAACAATGAAGACCGACTATATAGTGCGGTCATCATTATTAAATGAAAGGCAGCTGTGGGCAAATTGGCCATGCAGTTCTTCCCCTCACCGTGTGGCCATACCCTAAGGCAGAGAGGGCTGGGTATACCTGATTTATAGCAATTCATGCAGAACAAATCAAATTTCTTGGCGCACTTAGGAAAGTTGCCGAATCACATTTTTTTAAACTTCACACATCTTTAGTCACAACAGTTCACACTACTTTTGGTTGAGGACATACAATTGTATTTTGCTATACAATGCAAATATGTTAAAAGATTAAGCAATATAAATATTTAAAAAATATAAGGAGACTCTAATGTAATCTTTAACCCTGAGACTCCTTTTAAACCATCTACCGGGGCATGGCTGGGATGTTAAGTTTCAATTTTTAACATGCCACAACAATTAATGTCCTGTATATAAAAGTAATTAAAATCATTCACTGATAATATTTGGAGAACTTCAGGTTTTTCTGACTTTTGGAAGCATCTGCCTTAAATGATTTGTATTCTTGAATTTTTAAAATGAAATAGTTGACTCACTAGATACAAAATCATATTATGAAACATAAGTAGTAAATATCAATGCTGCTTTGAGGTTTAACAGAAGTAAAAAAAAAAACCTGATTCCATTTAGCTTTCTTCTGTTGCTATGAGCCATAACCAGACAATGCAGTGTCACACTTGCTGAGTTGGATAGGACATTCAGATGTCCTACATATGTCACCTGCTCTGCGCATGATTCAACACTGTCTGGAGCAAACTAACAGCAAATCATAAATTGCTTATACTGCATATTAAGCATGGTTATAAATAAGCAATAAGATGATGTGCAAATGCTGATTTACTGCAGAGCTGAAAGAATACTAGGCAAGGTCAGGCACAATGAACAATTCACTCTGATGGTTCTACAGTATTTATCTTTGAAGAGCCTCATTGAGAGTTCATGGAGATTTATGGAAAATGTATATTTGTAGCATACACACACACACACAAGAGAATTGTCTCGTGTCATGTCGAGTCTGTAACTTGTGAACACAAATCTTAATTATTAGACACCCTCATTTGGGCAAGGCCATTGACATTAGGGGCTTTTACACCTGTGACTCAGAATATGTGGTCTACGTCATTAAATGTCCGTGCAGATTAGCATATGTTGGAGAAACTTCACAAAAAAAACGCGTCAGGAGTTGTCAACATAAATCCACGATATGACGGGAAAATCTATTATTACTGGTTCCAGCCCACTTTTATAATCACAGACATTCTATATCCCAATTAAGATTTCAAGTGATTGAACACGTTCCCCACCACGTAGGTTAGGAAACAGGAATAAAATTCTGAAACCTAGAGAATCATATTGGATCCATTTACTACAGACCTTAAGCCCAAAGGACATGAACAAAGAATATGAAATTCAAAGTTTACTCTAAAATACACTACATTGGTTCATGTAGAGGGACCTTATTCATCCAGTTATCGGGTGGCACAGTACCTTGCACGCATAGTACCACTAATTAAAAAGAGAAGAATGACAATCAGAGGCAGGCCACCCCTCAGGGACCATCGTGGTCGTGGTGCTGTGATTTCCTTTGGCCCTAGAATAATGCCCAGTGTTCAGAGGCCAAATTCTGAGGACATAGTTGACTGGCTTACACAGGACACCCAATCTTCTACAGCTTCTGCTCGGAACCTTGACGCACCATCATCCTCCAGCTCAGCTTCGGGCACCTCTCAAGTTACCACTTGCCCCCGCCCGCCGCCACCACCAACACTAGCACCACAGCGGCTTCACTTGATCTGTCAGAGGATTTATTTACACATCAGTTGGAAGAAATGAGTGATGTGCAACCATTATTGCCTGAGGATGTAAATAACAGGGATATGTCTCAGTCTGGCAGAATTACACACACGGACGTATGGTGTGATGATGATGATGTTGTACCCACTGCTGCTTTCTTTGCTGAGTTGTCAGATACAAGTGAAGCGGTTGATGATGACGATGTGTCCGCAGATGTCACGTGGGTGCCCGCTCGAAGAGAAGAAGAACAAGGGGAAAGTTCAGATGGGGAGACAGAGAGGAGGAGGAGACGAGTTGGAAGCAGGGGGAGGGCATCGCAAGTAGCAAGTGGCAGAGTCAGACAGCATGTGTCGGCACCCGGGGTCAGCCAGACAGCACGCCAATCAATGCATGCTGTTGCCACCACCAGAATGCAGTCATTGCAAAGCTCAGCAGTGTGGCAATTTTTTGGTTTGTCTGCCTCTGATAACAGCGATGCCATTTGCAACCTGTGCCAAAAGAAACTGAGTCGTGGGAAGTCCAACACCCACCTAGGTACAACTGCTTTGCAAAGGCACATGATCTCACATCACAAATGCCTATGGGATCAACACATGAGTACAAGCAGCACAAAAACTCTAAGCCACCATCCTCCTCCTGATCCAGCATCTTCAGCCACGTCAACCACTGCTCTCCTCCTTGCCCCCTCTCAACCACCCACCACTCCGAGTCTCACCTTCAGCAGTTCCTGCTCATTTGCCCACAGTCAGGTGTCTGTCAAGGAAAAGTTAGAGCGTAAGAAGCCAATGTCACAGAGTCACCCCCTTGTCCGGCGTCTGACAGCTGGCTTGTTGGAACTCTTAGCCTGCCAGCTTTTACCATACAAGCTGGTGGAGTCTGAGGCCTTCAAAAAATTTGTGGCTATTGGGACACCGCAGTGGAAGGTACCCGGACGAAATTTTTTTCACAAAAGGCAATCCCCAACCTGTACTCTATTGTGGAAAAGGAAGTCATGGCATGTCTGGCACACAGTATTGGGGCAAGGGTCCATCTGACCACTAATACCTGGTCTGCAAAGCACGGTCAGGGCAGGTATATCACATACACTGCTTATTGGGTAAACCTGCTGACGGCTGCCAAGCATGGAAAGCATGGCTCTGCAGCAGAGTTGGTGACACCGCCACGACTTGCAGGCAGGCCTGCTGCCACCTCCTCTACTCCTCCTACTCCATCCTCTTCGCTAACCTTCTCGGCTGAGTCCTCTTCTTCTGCTGCGTCTTGCTCCACATCAACTGCACCGCATCCCCCAGCTCACCAGGGGCTATTCCACATCCCGGATACGACAGTGTCACGCCGTCTTGGGGTTGATTTGCCTGAAAGCAGAGAGTCACACCGGACCAGCACTCCTGTCCGCCCTGAACGCGCAGGTGGATCAGTGGCTGACCCCGCACCAACTGGAGATCGGCAAAGTGGTGTGTGACAACGGACGACATTGAATTTGGGCAAGTTGACACATGTGCCGTGCATGCCACATGTGTTAAATCTGATCGTACAACGCTTTTGTGTAAGTACCCAGGCTTACAGGACATCCTCAAGCAGGACAGGAAGGTGTGTAGCCATTTCAGGCGTTCCTACACGGCCATGGCGCACTTTTCCGATATTCAGCGGTGAAACAACATGCCAGTGAGGCGCTTAATTTGCGACAGCCCGACACGTTGGAATTCAACACTCCTAATGTTCGACCGCCTGCTCCAACAAGAAAAAGCCGTCAACGAGTATTTGTATGACCGGGGTGCTAGGACAGCCTCTGGACGCTCATGTGCAATGCCTATAGGCTCATGCGTCCTTTTGAAGAGGTGAGAAACCTACTCAGTCGCACCGAAGGCACCATCAGCCACCTCATCCCATTGGTTTTCTTCCTGGAGAGTGCCCTGCGAAGAGTGCTGGATCAGGCCGTAGATGAGCGTGAAGAGGAAGAGTTGTGGTCACCATTAGAGATGAGCGAACTTTAAAAAAAAGTACGGTGTTCGGCATTCGGGTTGTCAAATCCAGTGCTGAGCCACGCCCCCTGCACTGATCACATGACAGTGACGTCACCCCAGGTCCTTCGGCTGTTCAACAGTTCGGGTTGGTGGCAGCCGCCCCTTATGGATTCCATATGCCGCTATAGTGGAATCCATAACGGGATGCGCGACTTACCACCACCCGAACGCCAAACACCGGACTTTTTTTTAATGTTCGCTCATCTCTAGTCACCATCACCACTACTAACAGCCTTATCATCTTCGTTTGCTGGACCTGCGGCAACGCTGGAAGAGGAGTCTTAGGAAGAGGAGTCAGAGGAGGAATGTGGCTTTGAGGAGGAGGAGGACCACAGCAGGCATCTCAGGGTGCTCGTTGTTGTCACCTATCTGGGACCCGTGGTGTTGTACGTGGCTGGGGGAAAAAAACAGACCTTCAGTGAGATCAGTGAGGACGAGGAATGGGAGATGAGTAGTTCGGCATCTAACCTTGTGCAAATGGGGTCTTTCATGCTGTCATGCCTGTTGAGGGACCCTTATATAAAAAGGCTGAAGGAGAACGACCTGTACTGGGTGGCCACGCTACTAGACACCCGGTATAAGCAGAAAGTGGCTGAAATATTACCGAATTACCGGAAGTCGGAAAGGATGCAGCAGTTCAAAAACAAGTTAAAAAGTATGCTTTACACAGCGTATAAGGGTGATTTCACAGCACAACAGTTATCTAACAGGGGAAGAGGTGAAAGTAATCCTCCTCCTACCACGACCACGCCGGCAAGGACAGGGCACTTTACAGACTTGTTGGTGGAGGACATGCAGAGCTTTTTAAGTCCTACGCATCACCACAGCCCTTCGTGGTCCACCCTCAGAGAACGACTCGACCGGCAGACTACCTTGCCTTAACTGCAGATATGGACACTCTGAGGAGCGATGAACCCCTTGACTACTGGATGTGCAGGCTTGACCTGTGGCCTGAGCTGTCCCAATTTGCGATAGAACTTCTGGCCTGCCCCGCTTCAAGTGTCCTGTCATAAAGGAGGTATTTTCACTGACAAGAGAAGTTGCCTAGGTCAAAAAAGTATAGATTACCTCACCTTTATTAAGATGAATAAGGCGTGGATACTGAAGGGACTGACAGTGGGGAATACATTTGACTAAAAAAGGCCTGATGAGATGTCTTGGGCTAAAAATGGTCCCCACGCTGCTGTATCTAATCTTTGCATGCCGGATGACTTGCGTGACTTCTCCGCCACCAACTAGGGTTCAAGCCGCAATGTTTTAGTACACTTTCTGCCTGGAAAACATCAAATTTTCCATCCGCTGCTTGCAACAATACCTCATTTTTCAGACATGTGTACATGCCTAATTTTTCTGGCCTCTGGTGCGGCACTGTGGCTGCAAAAACAAAACAAAAAAAAGGCACATCCATGTGTCAATTCCCCTTCATGATTGTTACCTTGTTGTGGTGAAGGGGCTTGCGTATCACAATGAAGCGATCACCTCTGTAAGTGTGTTGGCAATGTTGGCACACCCCAGATGATAAGGTTGTTGCTTCATTGTGAACAGACCAAAAGCGATCGGCTGGATAGTTTTTCATAGAAAAAACATTAATTTTCTTTGTGATTATCTAAGGTAATAGGGGACGTAACAGGGATTAAACGGATAAGAATAGTACTACTTAACACACCACTTAAATAGGGTGTCACTGTACATTGCACGGAGCACGCGCAGTGCCCCAAATTGGAATTAAGAGGGTCGGTCCTCTTTTTCCATCTCCCGGTTCCTAAAATCTATTCACGTCCCCTGATAGAGGACGTAACAGGGATTAAACTGTAGGAATAGTACTACTTAACACACTACTCATATAGGGTGGCACAGTACATTGCATGGCGCACGCGCAGTGCCCCAAATTGGAAGGAAAAGGACCGAACAACCAACTTTTTCCATCTCCCGGTTCCTAAAATCTATTCCATACACCGGCCCCTGATAAGGGACAAAACAGAGATTAAACTGGTAAGAACAGATTTTTTTAATTTAAAAAAAGAGGACATCCTCTGCGGAGCTGGGTATTTTTTGACCGCCTTACTGAACGCTCATGCAAAAGACCAACCACAGCAGGCGTCCCATGGGGCTTGTTGTCACCTTTCGGCGACCCTTGGTGTTGTACGTGGCTGGGTGGAGGAAGAGACCTTCAATGACGTCAGTGCATTGGCGGATCCAGGGGGGGGGGCAACGGGGCAATTGCCCCCCCCCCCCGAGAATGTGGGCAGCAGTGGCGGTGGCGGCAGGGCACAGGGAGATAAGCGCTTCCACTGTGGAAGCGTACATCTCCATAGCCATCTGTATCGCCGTCCTCAGGACAGCGATACAGATGGCTGTGCTGCGGCAGGGGAGGGAGAGGCGTCTCCCTTCCCTGCTCCTCTGATAGGCTGCGGGCCTTGTGCCGGCAGCCTATCAGAGGCCTGTTCAGGCGGCGTGATGACAGGCCGGAAGAGGCCTGCATCGCATCGCATGTAGGTAAGTATAAGTGTTTATTTTTTTATTATTTTATTATTTAACATTATTTGACAATTTTACTGGCACATGGAGGGGGGTGGGGAAGACTGAGAGGATGGAGAGAGTGGCACCTATCCCTGGCACATGAGGAGGGGGAGAGGAGACTGGCACATGATGGGGGGAATGGCACTTATCACTGGCACATGGGGGGAAGAGGAGACTGGCACATGATGGGGGTGGGAGAATGGCACTTATAACTGGCACATGGAAGGGGGATTGCAGAGAGGCTGGCACATGATGGGGGTGGGGAGAGTGGCACTTATCCCTGGCACATGAGGGGAGTGAGAGGAGACTGGCACATGATGGGGGAGAATGGCACTTATAACTGGCACATGGAAGGGGGTTGCAGAGAGGCTGGCACATGATGGGGGCGGGAGAGTGGCACTCATCACTGGCACATGGAAGGGGGTTGCATAGGGAAGGCTGGCACATGATGGGGGAGAGTGGCACTAATCACTGGCACATGAGGAGGGGGAGAGGAGACTGGCACATGATGGGGGTAAATGGCACTTATCACTGGCACATGAGAGGGGGAAGAGGAGACTGGTACATGATGGGGGAGAATGGCACTTATAACTGGCACATAGAAGGGGGTTGCAGAGAGGCTGGCACATGATGTGGGGGAGAGTGGCACTTATCACTGGCACATGGAAGGGGGGGTTGCATAGAGGCTGGCACATGATGGGGGGGAGAGTGGCACTTATCACTGGCACATGAGGGGGGGGAGAGGAGACTGCCACATTATGGGGGGAGAGTGGCACTTATCACTGGCACATGAGGGGGGGGAGGAGACTGGCACATGATGGGGGGGGGAGAATGGCACTTATAACTGGCACATGGAAGGGGGGGTTGCAGAGAGGCTGGCACATGATGGGGGGGAGTGGCACTTATCACTGGCACATGAGGGGAGGAGAGTGGCACTTATTACTGGCAAATGATGGGGGGGAGAGGCACTTTTCACTAGCACATGATTGGGAGGCATCTATGGGGGCACCTCTTACTGGCACATTATTGGGGGGCACTATGGGGATATCTACTGAGCCATAAAGAAGGGGTATTTTATATGGGGGCTCTGTGTGGTACTAGTATTATCAGGGGTATTATCTGTTTCTGCAGTATAATATTGGGGACCACAGCGGCACAGTATTGGGGGTAGTAGGATGATTTGTCCAGAAGATAGTAGGATGATGGAAAAGTAGTAAACTGAGTTTTTTTTTTGTTGTCAAACTGCAGAGAAGAAAACTGTTGGTCTGGTCTGAAAGGAGAAGATGAGGACAGAGAACATCTACCTCACAGGAGAAGTCACTGGATGTAAGAGGTAAGTGGGGCTATATTTCTGTAGTGATCGGAGCAGGGGCGCATTGATTGCAGGAAGTGCCCCTCCCGAGACCAGGCTCTGGATCTGCCACTGCGTCAGTGAGGACAAGGAACGGGACATGGCTAGCTTGGTATCCAACCTTGTGCAAATGGGGAGTTTGCGTTTGAGCAAATGGACTGTTTGCGGTGCGTTAAACGGGGAGTTTGGTCTGTCAAAGTTTGGTCTGTCACTCTGAAGCTGGCGTAACCCTTACACTATCTGATCGATATAACATCATACCTGATCGTATACACAGACTCGATGTTTTTACCACGTCCCATCACACTAACGCCGAAAGGCATGCAGGAGGTGATTTTCTCAGGTCTCGATCACTCTTATCGGCGTCATCTCGTGAGGCCCGAGATTACAGGTTAACGCGCGCGCGATCACTGCAGCGTGGCAGGATAGAACTTATTCTACAGCCTGCCAGCGCTGATTGTTCACTGGCAGGCTGTAGATGTCAGTAAATTGCATCCAAATCGCCTATCAGACGCTGTTTTGTAAACAGCGTCTGATATGCCTGCTGCCTGGTCCTCTGGTGGTCCCTTTTGCTTGGGACCACCAGAGGACACAGGCAGCTATGTAAGTGCACCAATCACCACACACCAATCCCCAACCCCCCCCCCTTGTCACTTATTAACCCCTTTGTAACCCCTGATCACCCCATATTAACTCCCTGATCACACCCTGTCACCCCCATGTCATTGATCACCCCCCTGTAAGGCTCCATTCAGACGTCCGTATGTGTTTTGCGGATCCGTTAATCCGCAAAACACGGACACCGGCAATGTGCTTTCCGCATTTTGCAGATCCGCACATTGCCAGAACTATATAGAAAATGCCTTTTCTTGTCCGCAACTGCGGACAAGAATAGGACATGTTCTATATTTTTGCGGAACGGAAGTGCGGAGCCGGAAGTGCGGATCTACAATCCTGGATCCGAGCGGGACAAAGTCTGTCCCCATAGAAATAAATGGGTCCGCAATTCCGTTCCGCAAAATGTGGAACAGAATTGTGGACATGTGAATGGGGCCTAAGGGTCCCTTATCACTGTCAGTTAGTTAGCTACTTGTTAGCTAGTTAGTGCCCAGCCCACCGCACCGCAGTAACTGATTAGTCGCTGATTAGCGTCATCGCTGTCGCTAATCAGCACTAGTACTATATAGTATCTGTAAGTGATCAAGACTGATCGCAATCAGATCTATATCAGTACATTAGGGTCACCTTAGGCTCTACAAAAAACAAAGTGTTCGCCCGATCAGGCCTGATCTTGTGCCCACAATTGCGTTCAGTCCGCCCCACCGCAGTGTCAGAATTTTTTTTTTCTGATCGCTGCAAAAACACCGTAAATTCGCTGCTGCACTATAAAGATCACTTTCGAGCTTTTTGGATCTTTATTGGCGATCACAGCTTTAGGGTCCATTCACACATCCGTGGTGAACACCATGCCTGCACGCTCCATAGAGATTCCAATTCTTGTCCACCGGCTGCGGACAAGAATAGGACATGCTCTATCTTTTGGGGAGCTGCGGCCGGATGTTTTGGGGCCAAAACCCGGAAGTTTGCGGCCGATAGATAGGGACATTTTTGCGGACATGTGAATGGGGCCTTACTTCGCAAGCACTCCTTTCCCCTCTTTTTTTTGCACATTTTTGGGAGGAGCTTTTTTCATCCACATTGATCGATGCGAATAAAGAAATTTGTGCCGTTCATTGTTTCTTTCAGCCCAGAGGCTGAACGGAAAAAAAAAAGTATCATTACCTGTATGCTCAATATAAGGAGAATAGCAGAAACTCCTAATGCTGGCCATACATGTAATGATTGCGGAGACCCTCAAATGCCAGGGCAGTACAAACACCCCACAAATGACCCAATTTGGAAAGAAGACATCCCAAGGTATTCGCTGAGGGGAATATTGAGTCCATGAAAGATTGAACTTTTTGTCACAAGTTAGCGGAAAGGGAAACATTGTGAGAAAAAACAAAAAAAATTTTATGCACTCGCCATGAACCTTACGGAATACCTTGGGGTGTCTTCTTTCCAAAATGGAGTCACAGGTGGGGTATTTATACTGCCCTGGCATTTTAGGGGCCCTAAAGCGTGAGAAAAAGTCTGGAATCCAAATGCCAAAAAATGCCATCCTAAAAGGTACTCATTGGAATTTGGGCCCCTTTGCGTACCCAGGCTGCAAAAAAGTGTCGCTCATGTGGTATCGCCGTACTCAGGAGAAGTAGAGCAATGTTTTTTGGGGTGTATTTTTACATATACCTATACTGTGTGTGGAAAATATCTCTGTAAATGACAACTTTGTATAAAAAAAATGGAAAAAGTTGTCATTTACAGAGATATTTTTCACACACAGTATGGGTATATGTAAAAATACACCCCAAAACACATTTCCCTACTTCTCCTGAGTGCAACTTACCCATGAGTGCACTTTGCAGCCAAGATCAAGGGGCCCAAATTCAATGTACTGCTAAATTTCAGGGCATTTTACGCATTTAGTTCCAACGACTCTCATGCTTTAGGGGCCCCTAAAATGCCAGGGCAGTATAAATATCCCACAAGTGACCCCATTTTAGAAAGAAGACACCCAAGGTATTCCGTGAGGGGTATGGTGAGTTCATGTAAAATTTTATTTTTTGTCACAAGTTAGTGGAATATGAGACATTGTAATAAAAAAATAAAAATAAATCAATTTCCGCTAACTTGTGCCAAAAAAAAATCTTCTATGAACTCGCCATGCCCCTCACGGAATACTTTGGGGTCTTCTTTCCAAACTGAGGTCACTTGTGGGGTATTTATACTGCCCTGGCATTTTAGGGGCCCCTAATGCGTGAGAAGTCGTGTGGAATCCAAATGCGTAAAAATGCCCTGTGAAATCCTAAAGGTACTCATTGGAATTTGGGCCCATTTGCGTATTTTGGCTGCAAAAAAGTGTCACACATGTGGTATCGCCGTATTTAGGAGAAGTAGGGCAATGTGTTTTGGGGTGTATTTTTACATATACCCATGCTGGGTGTGAGAAATATCCCTGTAAATGACAACTTTTTAAATTTTGTTATACAAAGTTGTCAATTTACAGAGCTGCTTCAAAATGTGGAAATTCACATTTTTTGTACCATAGTTTGTAAACGTTATAACTTTTGCGCAAACCAATAAATGTACACTTATTGGATTTTTTTTATCAAAGACATGTAGCACAATAAGTTCTGACACAAACTTGTATAGAAATGTAATTATATTTGAACAATTTTACCAGAAAAAGTTAAAAATACACTTTTTTTGAGAAAATTGCGCTCTTTATTTATCAATATCAGAAAAACGAAAAATCTCAGCAGCAATCAAATACCACCAAAAGAAAGCTGTATTTGTGAGAAGAAAAGGAGGTAAAGTTAATTTGGGTGCCAAGTTGCATGACTTAGCAATAAACCGTTAAATGTTGTGAAGTGCCAATTTGTAAAAAAAGGCCTGGTCACTAGGGGGGTATAAACCTGTGGTCGTTAAGTGGTTAAAGCACGTTATTCCAAACAATTTAGGAATGTTAGGTGATTTATGCCCCTTATGGATTAAAACCCGACTCTGCGTCAACTACGGCATACATCCGGCCAGTGGAACATACGGCGTCCCACATGTTCCCTGTAGGATCCGCCCACCCTTTTGGCGTGATCCTGCTCCTGCCTACAAAATGGAGTTGATTGGAGATAGGGATACAAACCAGCACAACTTTTGGAGCATAGCTCTTATACTTTATCGGTGTGATCTACCTCTGTTCTCCCTACACTTACTGTGGCACAGGTAAGGGATGGAGGGCCTCCTCCTCATCTGAACCACATTTTTTTTTCATGCATATATAACAGGAGTAACATTCTATCAAATGTTTTCTGAGAATCTGGTCTGTATCAAACTGCATTATATACCATATACAAATCAAAGCAAGATGTAGATATTATTTATATCTTAACAGCATACTGGTAATTCTGCTTTGGAACTATCAAATGCAATCTTATAGTATCATTTTGGACTTACATCAGGCCTATAGTGCTGTTGTTTTTATCCATTCCTTATCCTTAATAGGCCTGTTGTTTCAGCCATTTTTAATTTAATTTTTTATCCTTATTATTTAACCCCTAGATTGCCATGCACCCCTGAAACTTATTTAAGATGTCCCGACGCATATTTCTTTCTATGCAAACAAGTGGATATCATCCCTGTGACCTTGACGTGGACAAGATCCTATTCACATTTTGATAATTATGTCATGTCGACCTCTGTAATAAAAATTGTTTTCAAACATTGAATACAAGGTAGTATTTACATATGGCTTTTTTTTTTGTAATTTCTCATTGTCTGAAGAAGACTTTGCATAGCAGAAAATGTTCACACGTACTGCCGTATGTTACCCTGCTTCTGTTGAAAACCAAATAAAAGAGCAAACACAAAAAACCATAACATATGCTGTAATTCTGTTTAAATATTGCCTGGGGTGGGAACCCTATACACAGCAGCAACCGACATCAAACAAATCTTTGTATTAATGACAGGTCTTGTCATTTTAATCATGGGAGTGGTCACCCTTTGGATAAGCTAGTCAAGTTACATATATAAAGCATTTTTCTCTTGAAATTCACTGTCTTATTTTCTATTAATAATAAATTACTAAAGCTATGATAACGGTATAATAAAGAAGACAAGCTTGATGTTGGTTCACAATATTTATGCTGAGACATCTTATTATTTCTGAGACATCTTATTCTCTTGATGGTTTCTGAAAAACGATAATGAACTACCTTGAAAAGAATCCGTATGGAAGTATTATAAATATTTACTGCTGCTAAATTATGAATGTAGTTTTTTTTCTGGAATTGCTTTATGTCAATTGGCAGATTAAACAGAGAACATTAAACTAGTAAAGGACTTCTACAATAATGTGCTGGAAAAATGAGCAAATGTAAGGAAATGAATGCCAAAATGTGATGACTAAACAACTGGGTTATAACATTTACATAATTGCAGGCCCTGTGGGGTATCCCGAATATGCTGAGGTTAGTACAGTACCTACTTTAGATGAGAGAATTGATTCCAAATCTGTGCCAAAATTCTTGTGATTCATTCCGGGCAAATCAGAGAGAGATAGATAACCATGTGAAATGAGACATGCAAGCTAACTTCCCTTCCAAAAAGACAAGAGTACTGAATATCCGAGTATTGGGGCACTTTCACACGAGTTAGACCTATGCGAGAATCACACTCTAAATGTGAGCACGATCCTCCGTTCTGGACTTGCAGGAGCGCATTTTCATGATTCATAATGCTATGTGTCTCTGTTTGATCTCACTGCTACAGAGTCATAGTAACAGCAAAAGCACATAGTATTATAAATCCTGATAATGCCATGCTCTTCTGCAAATCCAGAATGGAGGATCATGCTCACACATAGAATGTGATTCCCACAATGGACTTGCTTCTGTGAAACAGCCCATATGCTTCTCTTTACAAAAGGACAAGAGTACTGAGTAGTGTTGATCAAACATGCTCGGCCGAATACCAGTTCAACTCAAGCATCTCGATGCTCGGCACATGGCAGTATTCGGCTGAATACCGCATGTGCTCGAGCGCAATGCTCAAGTCTCCTCCCCGCATGTTTCTTGGCTGCTACACAGCCAAAAAACATGCAGGTAAGTGCTGCCCTCACTGTAATGCCGTAACCATGTTGGTTACTGGCATTACAGTGATTGGCTGGCCGGAAAGCGCCATCGGGTGCTATTAGGCACCTGATGACGTGTGTTCGGCTCAGTCTTAGTCAGGGAGCGCTGTGCTGAGGAAGGGACCAACAGTGTAGGGAGTGATATAGCAATATTTTTATTAGAAAAACTTTTCAGAGACCCAAAAGTCCTTTTAAGGACTATTGTGTGTGGCAGCAGCAATATATATTTTTAGCGCAACCTGCGCTAAATAGCTAAAAATTTACAGACCCAAAAGTCCTTTTCAGGACTATTGTGTGTGGCAGCAATATCTATTTTTAGCACATCCTGCGCTAATTAGCATGCAATAGTTAGGCCGCTGCAGACAGCGACAATAGTGGTGCCACATCTCCAGTGTAAAGTGTGCGCATCCCATAAATATCTGTGACATCCAGTGTACCTTTTCCATAGACGGTGTCCGCTGCAGACAGTGACAATTGATGCGCCACATCTCCTGTGTAAAGTGTGCACAACCAAAAAATATCTGTGACATCCATTGTAGTTTTTCCATAGACAGTGTCCGCTGGGGACAGTGACATTAGCTGAGCGACATCCACTGTGTTAAGTGTAACATAGTAACATAGTATATAAGGCCGAAAAAAAGACATTTGTCCATCCAGTTCGACCAGTTATCCTGCAAGTTGATCCAGAGGAAGGCAAAAAAAAAAAAACCCTGTGAGGTAGAAGCCAATTTTCCCCACTTAAGGGGAAAAAAATTCCTTCCCGACTCCAATCAGGCAATCGGAATAACTCCCTGGATCAATGACCCCACTCTAGTAGCTGTAGCCTGTAATATTATTACACTCCAGAAATACATCCAGGACCCTCTTGAACCCTTTTAGTGAACTCACCATCACCATCTCCTCAGGCAGAGAGTTCCATAGTCTCACTGCTCTTACCGTAAAGAATCCTCTTCTATGTTTGTGTGCAAACCTTCTTTCCTCCAGACGCAGAGGGTGTCCCCTTGTTGCAGTCCTGGGGATAAATAGATGATGGGAGAGATCTCTGTACTGTCCCCTGATATATTTATACATAGTAATTAGATCTCCCCTCAGTCGTCTTTTTTCTAAAGTGAATAACACTAATTTTGATAACCTTTCAGGGTACTGGTAGTTGCCCCATTCCAGTTATTACTTTATTTGCCCTTCTCTGAATCCTCTCCAGCTCTGCTATGTCTGCCTTGTTCACAGGAGCCCAAGTGTGCATTCCTTAGACGGTGTCCGCTGCGGACATTAGCTGTGCCACATCTCCAGTGTAAAATGCGCGTATCCAAAAAATATCTGTGACATGCAGTGTACTTTTTCTGTAGACTGTGTCCGCTATGAACAGTGACATTAGTTGCGCCTTATCTCCAGTAAAGTGTGCTCATCCAGCGTCACCAACAGGCAATCGTAATTTTTCAAGGAAGTGCATGATGCCCTCCTTTATGTGTAATAAAGGGTGTATTGGAGTGCTGGTTCCTTGTAATTTCTAGCAGCCCTTTCACTTAGTGCATAGGTTTTATGAGTGTAGGAGTCCCACTACATGAACAATTGTAGCACAATTTGAATGAGGCCCTCCTTTATGTGATATACAGGTTGTATCGGAGTGCCTCTTGCTTGTAATTTTTGGCAGCACTTGCACTTTATATACAAGTAAATATACAGGAAAGAATGTTTCCTAACAATATTTCCTCTAAAATCGATTTTATCTTTGGTTTTGTGTCTATTATCTGTAAAAGTGGCATACTACTGGGACAACATCGTTCCCAGCAGCGACCTGGGAGTCCAAGATGCATCCAGACATCCTCCCCATGCTGTTCTTGAACCATTTTAGTGGTGTTTCCATCAATTTCTGACCTTCTCCTATAAACTAGGCACCCTCCCCTCTTCAGAGCAGGGGGTGCCTGGTTTAATGCTCCAGTTCTCCCATTGACTTCCATTATACTCAGGTGCTCTGTAGAGCACCTGAGCATCCCAATGTGTTCGGCCCGAGCGCCGAGCACCCGAGCACTTTGGTGCTCGATCAACACTTAGTACTGAGTGTTTCAGTAAGAAATTGCCCTGGTTCACCGAATGACCTTGGTCTGCTTTTAGGTGCTCTGTGTCTCACTAGGGAGATAACCTAGAATGTATGAAGTCCTGCCAATTGCAGTCCAGCCAATGCTACTACACTTTTCTGAGAAATATATGCAAACTAGTATGTCTTTGATCTGCTGGCATCATATAGGCTTAGTGTTCTTTTCTTTTTGGAAAGAAAGCTAATTTGAATATTGTGGAAAAATGTGTCATAGGAGACCTTAAAGTGTTATAGACCAATTTCATGGCAATTAGAGTTTATTTGATTTGGGTGAAATCGATTCCGATCTGAATCAATTTGTTTCTGATGAATTCAGTAAAATGGCGCATATATGTCAGCAGGAAAAAGCCCTAGGGAGGAAGGAGCAAAACTGTACAACACATGTTTAGCAATTGATGTAGCTTTTTAAATTTCTGTGAAAACACCTGAAATACTAGTCTGAACTCCATGTCAGACCATCCCCACATAGTTTAAGGGGTTTGTCACTTTCTGGCTACTAAGCCAATGTTTTTGTAAGATGATTATATGACAATATAAGCTTTAGCAAATCAAGCTTCGGATCAGAGATCCAAAGTCCATTTGTTCAAACACTTCGGGTTTTAATGCTATCTGAGACCTGTCTCCGTACAGCATTAAAATTTATTTTCTATGTGCAGGCAAAATTAGTTTCACCTGAAGTCGTGCAAGACTTCGGGGAATTAATTCAGTATTTATTTATGCATCTTTAAAAACATTTAAAATTTGGAATCTGAAGTCGTTTTTGGTAACAAGGTATCAGTCGGTACCAAACCTGACTTCAAATTCCTAATTTTAAAAGTTTTTAAAAGTGCGGAAATGAATACCGAATTAATTCACAGAAGTCTGGCTCTACTTCGGGTGAAACAAAGGTTGACTCCACAGAGCCAATACATTTTAATGTTTTACAGAGACAGCATCAAAATCAAAGTGTTTCACCGAATCAACTTTGGAATGATGATCCAAAGCTTGATTCGCTCAACACTACTTACTCATATAGTCTTTGTTAAAATTCTATGTCATTTTCTATATTTTAAAAGGAGTGAACTATTGTTTGTGATGTCTGCAGAGAGTTCTGTCCATAAAATGGCTGCTGGCGGAGGGTCATGTGACCAGACTCATCACTCAGCCTCACTCCTGTGCAAGTGCAGATGGCAGGTGTAGTGTATTTGAATGGATAAGGCTAAGTAATATGTCATAGAGGTGATTTTCCGAATCACATGATTCTCCATCAGGGGCCATTGTATGGACAGGACATCCCTGTGGACAGCACACAAGACTTGGAAAACAAGGAAGCAAATCTAGTAAATATAGGAATTAGCACATAATTTTAATAAACAAATTGGTCAACCATAAGTAGCCAACCCATTTTAATATAATTTTCTAGTTACTAACAATCCACAGTTTTTCTATGAGAACCCAAATGTGTTTAAACACCATCTGCCCCAATAAGGGACAACTTTTGGAATACTTCTGATATGAAAAAAGCATATGCGATGATGTAATGTGTTTTTAAATAGGCTGTTTGTTAACACTGTCATCCATGGTTTACCCATAGCTTCTTTGCATTCAAAAAGTCTTTAGAGTAGACCCTTTCACTTTCTTCACATTCTGTTATTATGCTGTCTAAAAAAAACGTCAAGTTTTACCTTATCAATCTGCACTCAGTTCCCCTCAATTTGAAAGTGAAAACTGAGTTTTAGAAATATTTATGTTTATTAAAAAAGAAAAAGTTAAATTTCATATGGACATAAGTATTCAGACTGTTTGCTAAGAAACTTAAAAATTAGCTCTGGGTGCTTCCATTTCTCTTGATTATCTTTAAAATGTTTCTACATCTTGATTGGAGTCCACCTATAGTCAATTCAGTTGATTGAACATGATTTGGAAAGATAAATCTCTGTCTATATAAGGTCTCACAGCTGAAAATGCATATCAGAGCAAAAAACAAGCAATGAGGAGGAAAACATTTCCTGTAGAGCCAAGTTACATGATCTTATAGGCACAGATTTGTAGAATGTTTCTGCTGCACTGAAATTTTCCAAGATCACAGTTACCACCATAAATCTTAAAATGAAAATGTTTGGAACAACCAGGACTAACAAACTAAGTAATCACGATCACCCGGGGAAAAGGTTGTTGGTAAGAGAATTAACCAAAAATCAACTGGCCACTGTGGCTGAGCTCCAAAGATCCTGTGTTGTGACAGGATAAACTTCCGGAAGGTTAAAAGGGTTATCCAACCCCTAAAAGGCCTCCTGAAATGCCCAGACCCCTCATACAGGGCTGCTATTGATTGCCCCCCCCCCCTTTGCTGGATGTTTTTATCTGCGTGACGGGGAGATACAGCGGTGGCCGTGCAGGTGTCAGAAGTGACGCAGGTGCCCATGAGCGAGTTAAGTAGAATCTGAGTGAGGGCCCTGGGCATTTGGGGAGGCATTTAAAGGGTAGGATAAGCCCTTTTATGGTAACTTTAAAATTCCTCCAATTTGGGATTTATGGCAGATTAGCTATAGTCTCTCTAGAGTACAAGACACATGAAATTTTGCAATTGACCACTAGTGATGGCCGAACATTGGACGGGACGTTTTGCGAAAGCGAACGAGAGTTCACGATCCAATGTTCGCGAACCACAAGTTCTCGGCGGGCCCCACTCACTTTAATGGCAGTCGAACCTGAAAAACCTTCAGGTCATATTTGCAGACACCAAATACTTACTAGAAGTGCACAAATAGTCCCACAACATGGACAGTGACATACCAGAGAGGGATCAATGGCTAAAATTCTCACAAAAAATATGTATTTTAATAAGGGGCCATTTTTATCAAAGGGAAAAACACCAAAACAGAGTATAGATGGTATACGTTCCTACTTAGAATTCTATCAAATACCTGACTAGAACGTTAAAGGTAATCAATTGTAAAAAGATAATAGGGGGTAAACCCACTTAATACTTATACACAGGCACTAAACAGACATATATAGCTCAGGCAGTGGAACTCTGGTTTGGAGCTTCCACTACTCAAAGCAGTGATCATATCACTGTGCAAGTGTTAATTCTCCCCTGGCAAACAGCAGTGATCAAAAATGTGATATATGCCTGAAAATTGTAAAACTGTCCCTGAAGGTAAGCAATAAAATGCTACCAACATTTAATCAGGGTCAGAAAGTAATGTGGATCCCAGATCTGCTAGTCAGTATGACATACAGGCCAGCAGACAATGGGTAGCCACAACAGTGTAGGCATCAATTCATGTCACAGCCTGACATGATCCAGCTTTATGATAGTATTGACCAGCTGGTTATAGCAAATGTCTTAGCCTGACGTCACCCAGTCTGGTACTAGTAATGACCAGCTGGCTGACACATGCGGCTCGATGTGTTTTTGTGGTGATAATAAACTATGCCACGTCATCAGGAGCACTACAGGTTGGTATAAACAGGACACCTGCCTATCAGCTATGTCTAAAGTTCAGACGCTGTATTGCATCATGACTGCTTTCTTAAAGGGAAACTCTAAAAAATGTGCCCTGCTGAAGCCTAGAAAAATTTTATTTCAGACCATGGGAGTGCCGGCCCCAAAAATTAGGCATTCACCTGACAGAAAAGAACAAATGATTATGTGGCTGGAGGTATATTAGACGTTCAGTGGATAACAATTTTACTGTATGCCACTGGAGTACAGGCCCCAAACATTAGGAATTCACCTAACAGAAAAAGCCTTTTATGCTGCTGTATATACATAAAACAAGGACCATTCTTTGTTCTGGGTGGTGGCGGATATGTGTGGGCTGGCATGAGGAAATTAAATTAAATGTGTTTGTCGCAGGTGTTGAATTTCTCCGAGATCCATGCCTCATTAATTTTTAGAAATGTGAGGTAGTCCACACTGTCGTGAGCTGTGTGAGTGCGCTTATCGGTCACGATCCCCCTTGCTGCGCTGAACATCCTTTCGGACAGGACACTCAATGAGGGGCAGGCCAAGAGTTCCATGGCAAATTGTGTCAGCTCTGGCCACAGGTCAAGCCTGCACACCCAGTAGTCCAGGGGTTCCTCGCTTCTCAGAGCGTCCAAATCAGCCATTAACTCGATGTAGTCAGACACCTGTCAGTCTAGGCATTCCCTGAGGCTGGATCCGGAGGGCGGCTGTCGATGCAAGAATGATCTCATATGATCTCATATCCGAAGTGACCAAACACATCTTCAAACCGCCCTCTTCTTGCAGGCTCATTAGGATTGCTACCAGAACCTGTTTCGCTGTGGGTGGAAATTCCTCTGCCAGCGCCCGCAACAGCAGAATGCAGCATCTCTCGCAGCAAGGCCTGGAAATGCTGCATTCTGCCAGCCCTCTGTGATGCTGATAACATGTCCGCCATTTTGTGTGTGTAACGGGGGTGTAAGTACGTTGCCTTCCAGTACTGGTCCTTGCCCTTTATGCTTTTTATACAGTGGTCCCTCTTCAAACACTAAAGCATTAAGGTCCCCATTTGCACTAAATTGGAAGCGGTGGAGTGCCCGAGCTCCTGCTCATCGCCCAGGAGGAGAATGTGGTCCTCAGTATCCTTCCCCCAGCCACGGACAACACCAGGGATCCCCAAAAGGTTTAAAGTCCCCCTCAAAGCCTGTCCTTCTCCATCTCTACCTCCCCCAGCCACCATCATCCTCTGACTCCTCTTCAGACTCCTGCTGACCTGTCTCAGATGGAGTAGCCCTGGGAATTCATTCAGCATTGCAACTTCCTCATCTTCCAGCTCCTCGACGGCTTGATTAATGACGCAGCACAATGCACCCTCCAGAAAGAAGGCATCTGCGACTGACCAGTTTGGTCATCAAATGGCCGCAGAAGTATTCATGCTTTGTGCATGAGCAGCCACTGGCGTGGTGTAAAGAAACCAAGCTCCCCAGAACCAGTCCTGCTGCAGAGTTCGTACAGGTAGTCGTTAACGGCATGTTGCTGCTGGAGCAGCCTATCAAGCATATACACAGTGGAGTTCCAGTGCGTTGGGCTGATACAAATCAGACATCTGACTGGCAGGTGGTGTCGCCGCTGAACGACAGCAAGGCGAGCCATTGCCATGTTAGGTCTTCAAAAGTGGCCAGAGATTTTCCTGGCCTGCCACAAGACGTCCTGGACTCCGGGGTACTTAGCAACTAATTACTGTACGACTAAGTTCAGGACATGTGCCATGCACGGCACGTGTGTCATTTTGCCCTGTTTCAGCACGCTCACCAGCACGCTCACCAGATTGGCACCGTTGTCGCACACCACTTTACCAACTGTCAAATTGAATGGGGTTAGCCACTGATCAGCCTGTGACCGATGTGGCTCTTGGCTTCCAGGAACAACAGCCGCAGCACAGCATGGCAACGTCCCACCTGGCACGTCAAATGGTTCTGGGGAGCTTGGGGGGCGCAGCGGAAGAGGCGGCAGCAGTAGAGCAGGAGAAGTTAGCCAAGGTAGAGAAGGAGGATGGATTAGAAGGAGGAGAAGTGGTGGCAGGCCCCCATGCAATCCGTGGCGGTAACACAAAATCCACATGGGAGCCATGGGATACATGCTTGACGGCTGTTAGAATTTTCACCCAGTGGCCAGTAAAAGTTATGTACCTTCTCTGCCGGTGTTTGCTAGACCACTTGTCTTTGTTCATCTGTATCTTGGCAACAACACTGTGTGCGAAAGATATATTCACTTGCCGCTGAACGTGTCCATATAGCTCTGGGATGCCCTTCTGGGAGAAATATTTCCTTCCGGGGACCTTTCGTTGCGGTGTGCCACTGACCACACATTTTTTAAAGTCCTCCGAGTCCTCAAGTTTATATGGCAGTAGTTGGCAGGCTAGCAGTTCCGATAAGCCAGCGGTCAGCCGTTGGGCAAGAGGGTTATCTGGCTTCATCAACTTTTTACTTTCAAACATTTGGGCCATGGAAGCCTGCCTTCTGCCATATGACAACGGCACGGTGGGAGGTGGAGAGGATGACAAATGGGAGGAGAGAGTAGAAGGAGAAGAGGCAGGACGTGGAGCACCGGGAGTGTGGCTTTGTGGGTTCTGACAGCATTGCTCCAACTGGGCTCGGTGATGGGAGGCCAGTTGCTTTCTCAAGGCGCTCATCCCTAAGTGAGTGTTGGGCTTATCGAGACTTATGCGTTCACAGCACAGGCTGCATATGGCAACACAATTGTCAGCAGCTGACATGCTAAAAAAAGCCCACACTGCGGAGCCATGTGCTGACATCCTGGGAGCGCTAGATGTGACCGTGCATGGTGGATGCCTCGCTCCAAATACATTTGCAGTCTGCTTTTTGCCTCCTATGCCCTGTGAGCTCTGCGAGCTCTGCCTGCTTCTCCTCCTTCTCCTCCCTCTCTACTGCTCCCTCTCTGAACCTCTGAACTCCACTCCTCTTCCTTTCTTGTGGGCACCCATGTGACGACCATCGACACGTAATCATTGTCACCTTCACAAACACTGACATTTGAGATCTCGGAGTAGGCAGCAACAGCGGGGACCTCCCTCCTTGGGCTGATCTGGGTACTGTCGTCAGACCGCTGGGTGGCGGCCATTGCTACCTCCTCAAGAATGGCTTCACATCGGTATGGTCTGGGAATGGATGGGAACATAATTCCTCTGACTCGAGTGGAGAAGCTATGGTGGTGGTTGTGATGGTAGTGTCTTTGGGAGTGCACACAGCAGAGAGAAAGGAGGGTGCAGATACAGAGGATAAAGAGGGTGCAGAAGCAGAAGGTTGAGTGAGCCACCTAACCAACTCTGGTGTGTCCTTTGAAGTAATGGTACGCACCTTATCCAACTTCGCACTTAGGCTCCGGCTTGGTGCACCTGCTCGACCCCTACCACCCCTTGCGGAACAGCCTGCCTCTTCCTCTGCCTGTCATTTTCAAAATGACCCTTGCCTAAGTCCCTAGAGAAGATCAGTATTTGTGGAAGCAGGTGTATCGCAGCCCTCAATCAGTATTTTGTGGAAGCAGGTATATCAAACCCCTTAATCAGTATTTGGTGTAAGAAGGTATATCAAACCCCTTAATCAGTATTTAGTGGGAGCAGGTATCTCGCAGGCTTCAATAAATATTTGGTGGAAGCAGATGTATCAATCCCCTTAATTAGTATTTTGTGGAAGCAGGTATATCAAACCCCTCAATTAGTTTTTTTGCCACAAGAGTTATATCGCACCACCCTGTATATGTGGGGCAAAATTTTACAGGTATATCGTAGCCATCAATCAGTATCTTGTGGAAGCAGGTGTATCAATCGCCTTAATCAGTATTTTGTGAAAGGAGGTATATCGCAGGCCTTAATCAATATTTGGTTAAAACAGGAATATCAATACTAGTGATGAGCGAGCACCAAAGTGTTCGGGTGCTCGGGTACTCGGTCCGAACACATAGAAATATTCGTGCGCTCGGCAGAGCACCGAGTATAATGGAAGTCAATAGGAGACAACCAGGCACCCCCTGCTCGGATGAGGGGAGGGTGCCTGGTCCATTAGAAAAGGTCAGAAAGTGACAGAAAAACCACTGAAATGGATCTGGAACAGCATGGGGACCAGATCTGGGTGCATATTGGATTTCAATGTCACTGCTGGGAACCATATTGTCCCAGTTGTCCACCACTTTTACATAGCGACAAAAACCCTATAAAAAATTGTAGTGAGGGCCTGAAGATGAGCAAACCCCATAAAACATTCTAGTGATGGCCTACAGGTGAGCAGACCGTATAAAGCATTGGAGGTGAGGGACTGAGGTTGAGCGAACCCCATAAAACATTGCAGTGAGGGCCTACAGGTAAGCAGACTGTATAAAGCATTGGAGGTGAGGGCCTGAAGCCTAGCAAACCCCATGAAACATTGCAGTGATGGCCTACAAGTGAGCAGACGGTATAAAGCATTGGAGGTGAGAACCTGAAGGTGAGCATAAAACATTGCAGTGATGGCCTACAGGTGAACAGACCGTATAAAGCATTAGAGGTGAGGGCCTGAAGCCTAGTGAACCCCATAAAATATTGTAGTGATGGCCTTCAGGTGAGCAGACCGTATAAAACATTAGAGTTGAGGGCCTGAAGCCTAGCGAACCCCATAAAACATTGCAGTGATGGCCTACAAGTGGGCAGACGGTATAAAGCATTGGAGGTGAGGACCTGAAGGTGAGCATAAAACATTGCAGTGATGGCCTACAGGTGAGCAAACCATATAAAACATTAGAAGTGAGGGCTTGAAGCCTAGTGAACCCCATAAAACATTGTAGTGATGACCTATAGGTGAGCAGACTGTATAAAACATTAGAGGTGAGGACCTGTAGCCTAGCGAACCCCATAAAACATGGCAATGATGGCCTACAGGTAAGCAGACCGTATAAAGCATTGGAGGTGAGGGCCTGAAGCTGATCGAACCCTACAAAACATTGTAGAGAGGGCATATATATTCTGTATGGAAGAGGAGGTGGAGAAGGAGTAGGATGAGAAAACAATATTCAAACATGAGGGACCGCGCTATGTTCGGCAACAAAGACACAGTTCACACTCCACAGGTGATCCGGTATGCAGTAGCTCACACCGCGCTCCATTTGATCCCTGCAACACGTCTGGCCACCGACCGAACCTTTTCACACATGACACCAGTACCTTCACAAGAAGAAGAAGCACATGGCGCAATACCCAGGGTATAAAATAATTATCCAAGTTTATTTTACTTTCTGCCCCTGAAGAAGCTTAAGGCAAAACCCGGGTCGGGCTTGCTATATGGTTATATGTCTTTTACCATGCGGATCTTGTATGTAGAATAAACTTGAATAATTATTTTATACCCTGGGTATTGCGCCATGTGCTTCTTCTTCTTGTGAAGGTACTGGTGTCATGTGTAGAGAGTTTCGGTCGGTGGCCAGACGTGTTGCAGAGATCAAGTGGAGCGGGGTGTGAGCTAATGTATACCGGATCACCAGTGGAGTGTGAACTGTGTCTTTATTGCCGAACATAACGCGGTCCCTCATCTCTGCGTTTTATTTGGTTTATTTAGGAGGTTGAACCCACTCAGTTACAAGGGTACCGCTGCTACTCTGTGACTGCGCACCTGAGTCCTTTCCTTGTTTTTGTTCTAATATTCAAACATATACCCTTTTTTTTGCAGTGAAAAGGGTGCATCTGAATTTTGTTGATTTAGTACATTATAAAGCATACAATTAAATTGTGTTTTTGTTCCTCATTAGCACAGCTTTCCTCTAGTGGAGTGGAGAGGTCAGGGGAAATCCAGGCCTTGTTCATTTTTATCTGAGTCAATTTATCAGCATTGTCAGTGGACAAGCGGATACGCTTATCTGTTATAATGACACCAGCAGCACTAAATACACACTCAGACAATACGCTGGCGGCAGGGCAGGCCAGCCCATTCAAGGCGTAAAGCACAAGTTCGTGCCATGTGTTCAGCTTGGACACCCAGTAGTTGGAAGGCACTGAGGGATCATTTGGGACGCTGACACAGTCTGCAATGTATTCCTTCACCATCTTCCAAAACTTTTCTCTCCTTGTAGCACTAGGCTGCGATTCAGTGTGAGGTTGCTGGCGGGGTGTCATGAAAGTGTCCCATGCCTTGAAAAGTGTTGCCCTGCCTCTCTGTGTTCCCCTTGTCTCCCTTCCTCGGTTTCCTAAGGAAGTACGGACTCTGGTGGCCATACTTCTGTCAACAAGTACCTTCTGTATAATAATCTGCACATTGAATTTATTATAGAAGGTATAAATTAAATCCTCAACCATAATTATTTTTACTTTGAAGGTAATTATTATTTACAAAAATGCGGGACCGCCATGGGGACCAGATTCGCCCCAAGCTATGCAAACCTATTTTTGGCCGAATGGGAACATGGTTACATCGCGCCTAGGCTTGGGACGGATCTGGCCCTATGGCGACGATATATTGACAACGTGATTTTTATTTGGAAGTGAAGTAAGGAAGACTTGGAACTTTTCCTTAGAGAAATCAATCAAAATCATTTGAATTTAGTATTCACCTCTAATATGAAAGAAGAGACAGAGTTCCTAGACTTAAAAATAAAAAAAAAACATCAAAAGAGATATATGTGCAACACTTTCTTCAAGCCGACAATGAGAATCAGCCTTACACATTTCTCAAGCTGCCACTTACCAAACTGGATGATTAATATCCCAGCTGGACAATTCCATAGAATAAGAAGAAATCGCACACAAGACCATGATTTCTAGGCAGAAGTAGTTAAAATAAAGGATCAGTTTTAGAAGCGGCTTTAGAGAAAACCAGGAAGCTAGACAGACAAACCTTTTTTGTGAATAAGGAAGTGACAATTGAGACTAAACAAGAAAAAGACAATATAAACACCAGAATCATCCTTCCATTCAATAACTACAAAAGAATCCAAAGAATCATAAAAACCCATTGGCACCACATATTAAGCGATAGGATGATAGGCCACCTCCTACCAACAATTCCATCAATAACATTCCCAAAGGCACCTAACTTGGGCATAAAAATAGCTCTGTCTATCAGAATACCCAAATCAATAACTAACAAAAAAAACTTTCTAAATACCTGGATGAACCTGAAAGGTTTCTACAAATACAGCAAATGCATGGCTTGTAAGGTTAACATTGTACATCGCAAAATCACATCAGTAGTTTCCACCCAAAATGCACACACATGGGAAATTAAGGAGTGTCTTAAATGTAACACCTCTGGAGTCATTTACCTAATCCAATCTCCATGTAAGAGACAGTACATAGGCAGAACGAAACGACCACTTAAAAAAAGATTGGCCGAACATATAACCAATATAAGAAAAGGGTACAACAAACATTGTCTATCCAAATATTATAGGGAGTTTCATAATAAAGATCCATCTAAACTGATCTTCATGGTATTATAAAAGGTAGATCGACATTGGTAAGGAGGAAACTACATTAAACAGATGTCTAGAATGGAATCCCGCCGTATTTATGAATTTGGAACACTGTTGCCAACAGGATTAAATGCAGAACTAGAACTTTTTGGATTTTTGTAGGTTGGGTGACTCCGGCTCGACTCTGAGGTCACAGTCTGGCTGTCTATCGGCACTGTGATGTTGACTCGACCTGAGGCTCCCACCGCATATAGTTCAATCCAACAACATTGAATAAAGGGTTTTAAAAGAAAACTATCAATATAACACATGTAAAAAGAGGAGGATATGATAGATGTTTATTGTCTCGACTTGAAACACTCAAATACAACAAAATAGAAAAATATCCTAAGATCCAGATATGAATTCCCTATAAATAAAAAATCAGGTATATACAGTTGTGTTCAAAATTATTCAACCCCCACTGAAATTGAGTGTTTTGGCCAGTTTGACATTGATTTTGATCATTTCAGTCATCTTGTTTACAATTAAATCAAAGAGGCACTTGTAAGTCAGACAAATGTAACATAACATTTATAATGAAATAACCACAAATGTCTTTTCTGTGCTCACATCATTATCAGTTTTATTCAACCCCCAAGTGACATTCAATCTTAGGACTTAGTACAACATCCTTTTCCAGTTATAACAGCTTTTAAACGTGAAGCATAGCTTGACACAAGTGTCTTGCAGCGATCTACGGGTATATTCGCCCATTCTTCATGGGCAAAAGCCTCCAGTTCAGTCACATTCTTAGGCTTGCGCGCTGCAACTGCTTTCTTTAAGTCCCACCAGAGGTTCTAAATCGGATTTAAGTCTGATGACTGCGATGGCCACTTCAAAATGTTCCAGCCTTTAATCTGCAACCATGCTCTAGTGCAGTGATGGGCAACGTGCGGCTCTCCAGCTGTTGCTAAACTACAACTCCCACCATGCCCTGCAGTAGGCTGATAGCTATAGACAGGCTTCGCATGCTGGGAGTTGTAGTTCTGCAACAGCTGGAGAGCCGCACGTTGCCCATCACTGCTCTAGTGGACTTGGAGGTATGCTTGGGATCATTGTCCTGTTGAAAGGTCCAACGTCTCCCAAGCCTCAGGTTTGTGACGGACTGAATCACATTTTCATCCAATATCTCCTGGTACTGAAGAGAATTCATGGTACCTTGCACACGCTGAAGCTTCCCTGTACCTGTAGAAGCAAAACAGCCCCAAAGCATGATTGACCCCCGCCATGCTTCACAGTAGGCAAGGTGTTCTTTTCTTCATAGGCCTTGTTCTTCCTCCTCCAAACATAGCGTTGATCCATGGGCCCAAACAGTTCTAATTTTGTTTCATCAGTCCACAGAACACTATCCCAAAACTTTTGTGGTTTGTCCACATGACTTTTGGCATACTGCAGTCGACTCTTCTTATTCTTTGGAGACAGCCTTGGAGTTCTGGCATGTAGGCCTTCATTACACAGTGTGCGCCTTGTTGTCTGAGCTGAAACATCAGTACCCGCATCTGACAAATCTTTTTTCAGTTCCTCAGCAGTCACACGGGGACTTTTCTCCACTTTGCGCTTCAGGTAGCGCACAGCAGTCAAAGTCAGCATCTTCTTTCTGCCAGGACCAGGTAGCGTTTCAACAGTGCCCTTTGCCTTGAATTTGCGAATGATGATTCCTATGGTGTCTCTTGGTATGTTTAACATCTTTGCATTCTTCTTATAGCCATTGCCCTTCCTGTGAAGAGAAATCACCTCTTCGCTTGTCTTCCTGAACCATTCACTTGACTTCACCATGTTTGTAAACACACCAGTAAATGTCTAGAAGGAGCTGAGTATCACAGTCTTTTTAAATCTGCCTAATTGGTGCTTATTATGCTTGATTGCTGCTCCTTGACATCCACAGGTGTTTTCAATACCTGATCGAAAACACTTGAATGAACCTCTGTTCTTAAGAGTGGTAGTCTTTAAGGGGTTGAATAATTGTGTCAATGAAGAAATCACAAAAAAAACAATTGATGTCATTTTAGTTGCATTTGGTTCTTTAAAAAGTCCTTGTAAGATTTCATTCTGAACACAATTACAAATGTACACTAAATTCCCTAAAACCCTTTACAGCATTGGGGTTTGAATAATTTTGAACACAACTGTAACACGTCTATTCTCCCGAATGGAATGTTCCAGCTGAATATTTGATTGAAATACAAATAATCCATCTCTGATATTGTCAAATATATGTATGGAATGTACAACCACATATAGGTCCGGATATACCTATTTTGTATACTGGAGCCCTTATATTACCCCTATACTCTAGATATTTTTTATATATTCTTATAATTTTTATTATTAATTTTTCGTATCTCTAATCTTATAATTTGCTGCCAACACTACATCATAATTATATTTGATGTGTTAAATATTACCAGAAAATAAATACTATTGAAGACAGCAATGGCAACCACTTAAGGAGCCAATAATACTTGTATGCAATGTTTTTTACAAATTCCCTTCCATACAAATGTTCAGTATATATAGTGAAAAAAGCGCATACACACTCAAAAAAACGCCAAGAAGATGCAGGAAAAACGCATATGAATTCCCAATAAGGATTCCAGTTCCACAGATTAGTGCAGATCCTGAAAATATAAAAGGCAGAGGCAAGCAGGAAAAGCGGTACCCCTGATGAAGGGATAGAGAAATCCCGAAACGCGTCGCATACCTGGCTGAACACCTCCACAAGACTCTGCATGGCCATGCTGTAAAGTTGGAACTATACAATGATCCTAACTGTTAATACTAAAATAGAACCAGGAGAAGCAACCTCTCCACTACGCTGAAGGATTGTCACGTGACCCAGGTGAAACCGAGATACCGCAGCAACTCTTGCGGGATCTCGAGTAAGTTGGCTTGAGAAGTGCGTAGCAAGACACCAGCTCTGTCCCGCGTCGCTCGCCCCTCGCCAAGCCACAAGGAGAGACAAATACATAGAAGGAGAAGTAAGGAAAGCCAAATAACAAGCGGCACTTGATATATTTGGAATAGTTGCAAAGTGATCGCCGTGGACAGATATGAATGCTCTATATAGGGCATAATTGCCTATATATGATCTATCATAATATACTGAACATATGACAACTACTATATCATGATACAAAAGGTGACAAACAGAGACTTTTAAGGAGAAGTACAAGCAGCACTATGCCAGTTGAGAATCCACTATTTGTCGGCCATGCACTAAATTAGTGACTATCAATCCAAAAAGTTCTTACATGTACATATTGATCATTGAACTTGGTTATAACTGTTATTGTCACAAAATGCTGACGTCATTGCTCCACTAAAGCGTGGAATTTCTCACTGTTACCCACTGTTTGGACTTAAGAGACTGCACATTTTTTATGAACTATTTATTAATTGTGCGTGAATTAATTAAGTTTCAGCAATTGATTTGTAGATAGATGTGGTCCTTTGGTATTAATTGATTGTTTGATTCAGGGAAAATCTACGATCACTATTTCTATTTTTATTTGTATGTTATGTTAATTTTATTTGCTTTTTAACGATATCTAGCAAAATAAAAACATTTTAACTACTAACTAGACCAAGTGTAGAGTGCTCGCCCAATATCTTTTCCTTTTCTTTTTTGCCAAGTACCTTCTGGTATTGCACGGTTTTACTCGTCCTCTCCACCACAGGAATCAGAGATGAGAAGTTCTCTTTGTATCGGGGGTCGAGAAGGGTGAACACCCAGTAATCTGTGTTACCTAAAATGCGTCAACTTCAAGCTGACTCTCCATACCCTCATCCTCCTCCTCCTCTTCTGCTCATCCACGCTGAACAGATGGAATTAAAGTTCCATGGGTACTAGCCTCTGTAGCAGAGGCAAGTGTCTCCAGCTCCTCCTCCTCCTCTTCATGGCCCAATTCATGCTGAGAAGACGAACTAGGGGAGGTATGGCTATCACCCTGTGTCATCTCCTCCCCCATTACCTCGTCTGCCACATTCAAAGCATCCTCCTTAATTGTGAGCAGGGAGCGTTTGAGTAGACACAGTAGTGGGATGGTTAAATTGATGATAGTGTTATCGCCACTAACCATCTGTGTGGATTTTTCAAAGTTTTTTAAAACCTCACATAGGTCTGACATCAATGCCCACTCCTTGCTTGTGAGAAGTGGTAGTTGACTGGAAAGGCCATGTTACAGCTGGTATTCCACAACTGCCCTCTGCTACCCACAAAGTCTGGCCAACATGTAGAACGTAGGGTTCCACCGTGTGATCATGTCGCACAACAGTCAGTGAGCTGGAAGCCGCAAGCGCTGCTGCAGCATTGACAAACTGGCTGAAGCTGTGGACGACATTCGGAATTGGGCACACAAGTGGCGCGCCTTCACTAGTAGCTCCTGCAAATTGGGGTAGGTTTTGATTGGGGTAAGTTTAAGACGTGGGCTAAGCATGGAATGTGTGTCAGGTTGCCGAGCTCCAAAGCCGCCACCAAGTTACGGCCATTGTCAGACACAACCCTGCCTGTTTGAAGGTTGAGTGGTGAGAGCCACAGCTCGGTCTGGTCCCTTATACTCTGCCACAGCTCTGCGGCAGTGGCCATTTTGACCCCTAAACAGATCAGCTTCAGCACGGCCTGTTGACGTTTACCCACTAGCGACTGATGGCTAACTGCTGTTGGAGGTGGAAGTAGAGGAGGAGGTGGCGGAGGAGGAGATGTGGGGGTTGGAGCCATTAACATAGCTGCTGGAGGAGACCCTGATGGACATAGGGCCCACAATTCTGGGCGTGGGTAGCACCTGTGCCATCCCAGGGTACGACTCATTCCTGGCCTCAACAATATTCATCCAGTGTGCGGTCAGGGAAATTTAGAGTCCCTGGCCACCAGCACTTGTCCATGTGTTCGTGGTGAGGTGGACTTTACCAGTAAGTGCGTTGGTGAGGGCACATGTGATGTTCTGGGACACATGCTGGTGTAAGGCGGGCATGGCACACTGTGAAAAATAGTGGTGGCTGGGGACTGCGTACCGAGGGACGGCCACCGACATCAGGCTGCGAAAGGCCTCAGTGTCCACAAGCCTAAATGGCAACATTTCAAGGGCAAGTAATTTCGAAAGTTGCGCATTTAGTGCTATGGCCTGTGGGTGGGTGGGTGATTATTTGCGCTTGCTTTCAAATGCTTGTGTTATCGATATTCGAATGCTGCTTTGGGACAAGGAAGTCGATGTTGTTGGTGACGGTTCATGCGAAGGTCCAGGTGCAGGGCGAGGGGCATCTGGGCCATCGCCTTCGACAGGGGATTGGCCAGCAGTGCGTAACACGGGAAGTGGAGGCAGTAGTGGGACCCACAGATGCAGAGTGTGGACCCAGGCGTTCGGCCCACTTATTAGCCTATTCGTGCTTGGATGCCATGTGGCGGATCATGCTGGTGGTGGTGAAATTGCTAGTGTTCACACCCCGGCTCATTTTGGTACGGCACAGGTTACAAACGACCACTCTTTTGTCATCTTTCCTCAAGGGGGTGCTCTGTGTGATGGTTGCTGGACTGTTTGGTGTGGGCCGACATCTCCCTTTTGCAACCCCACTGCCTCTTCCAGACTGTTGCGGTTCTACGGATCCCTCCACTCTGTACTGCTGTCTTCACTCGGCATTTCACCTTCCTATTTTGGGTCAGTGACCTCATCGTCCACCACCTCCTCTTCCACTTCCTCACTCTGCTCATCCTCCTGACTTGAACTAACCACCACCTTTGTGATTGGCAACTGTGTCTCATCATTATCCACCATATCATCGATCATAGTGAACGAATGATTGCAATTCACCACCGTCATCTTCTTGAGACTGTGATGGTTCAAGAGGTTTGAAATCAGGGCACAATATCTGAGGTACCTCTTCAAGCATGCTTGGCGACAGAGCCAAACCAGTTACTGGTGATGAAAAGAGGTCATGTTAATATCCGAGTGTGGGATCACTTGTTTGGCCAGACGCAACATGGTGGGAGGAAGGAGGATCAGAGTGAGGATTCGGTTGACCAGACTCTTGGCTACAGAGACTGGACTTCGTGGAAGAGAGGGTGTTGCTTTACCCGAGAGAAAGCATTATCTTCTGCAATCCAACCGACCACCTGTTCGCACTGGTCCGAGTTGGACAGTGTTGTCCTGCGACGCCCAGCTAAGTTGGACATGAAGCTGGGTAAGGTGTATTTTTTTGTTTTTTTCTGGTGCACTGGCAGCAGGCACAGTTTCATTGCACCCAGGGCCACGGCCTCTGCTTGCACCATCAGCATCACGTCCACTTCCCCCTCCCTTTGTGCTCTCCTTCTTCATATTAGTGGCGCAGATTGTTTTACTGTCCGCTAAAGACAGTTTTCTGATGCAGGACAGTACTGGATACAGAAAAATACAGATTTTCGGCACTACACTAGCCCAGAGATAATGTTATTTTTGACAATACACACTGTATTGGCTTCCAGTAAGGTACTGGATACAGAAAAATAAATAGTTTCGGCATTACAATAGGCCACAGATAATGACATTTTTACACTACACACTGTATTGGCTTCCAGTAAGGTACTGGATACAGAAAAATAAATATTTTACGCACTACACTAGATCACAGATAATGAAATTTTACAATACACACTGTATTGGCTTGCTATAATGTACTGGATACAGAAAAATAAATATTTTCGGCACTACACTAGGCCACAGATAATGACATTTTTACACTAAACACTGTATTGGCTTGCTCTAATGTACTAGATACAGAGAAATACAAATTACCGGCACTACACTAGGCCACAGATAATGACATTTTTACAATAAACACTTATATACACTAAACACTGTATTGGCTTGCTCTAATGTACTGGATACAGAAAAATACATATTTTCAGCACTACACTAGACCATAGATAGTGAACTTTTTATAATACACACTTTTGGCTTGTTATAATATACTGGAGACAGAAAAATACAAATTTTCGTCACTACACTAGGCCATAGATTATGAATTTTTTACAATACACCCTGTATTGGCTTGATATAATGTACTGGATACAGAAAAATACTAATTTTCAACAGTACACTAGGCCACAGATAATGAAATATTTACAATACACACTGTATTGGATTGCTATAACGTACTGGATACAAAAAAATACAAATTTTTGGCACTACACTAAGCCACCCATAATGAAATTCTTACGGTACACAATGAATTGGCTTGCTGTAATGTACTGGATACAGAAACATAAAGATTTTCGGCACTACACTAGCTCAGGAATAATGTAATTTTTACAATTCACACTGTATTGGCTTCCAGTAAGGTACTGGATAGAGGAAAATACTGATTTTCAGCACTACACTAGCCCAGAGGTAATTTAATTTTGACAATACACACTCTATTGGCTTCCAGTAAGGAACTGGATACAGGAAAATACAGATTTTCGGCACTACACTAGGCCAGAGGTAATTTAATTTTGACAATACACACTCTATTGGCTTCCAGTAAGGTACTGGATACAGAAAAATACAGGTTTTTGGCACTACATTAGGCTAGAGATCATGTAATTTTTACAATACGCACTGTATTGGCTTGCTATAATGTACTGGAAAGAGAGAAATACAGATTTTTGGCACTACACTAGCCCGGAGATAATGTAATTTTTACAATACACACTGTATCAGCTTGCTGTAATGTACTGGATAAAGAAAAAGAAAGATTTTCGGCATTACACTAGCCCAGAGATAATGTAACTTTGACAATACACACTGTATTCGGATGTAGTTCAGTATTGGATACAAATTTGTCCCAAATAAAATGTTTTCTCTGTGGGAATACTGTATATACTGTTGTGGCCTAAAAGCACACACAGATGTGCCCAAAAATTGTCAACTATGGGCAAAATATAAATCTCTCTGTGCTGGAGTAATTAATATAACGGTTGCGGATCGGACAAACAAACAGATGTGGCACGAGGTGGGTTAATTTCCCCAGAACAAATAATTTCTCAGATGGTGAAGTGTATATCTCAGTAGCAGGCACACTGTAGTGAATAAGCCCCGTTTTATAATATCTGCCCAACACACTGCTTAATGATGGTGTATTGTAGATGCCACTAATCTGAAATCTTTCTGTCTTTTAAAAGTTAAAAGCCCTGCACTATCTGTCCCTTCCTGGTGACACCTGTCCCTGATAGTGCTGAAGAAAACCACTTCTTAAAAAAAAAAGTGCTGCACTACTGTAAAAGACACACTATAGCCTTTAAAAGGACTGTTAGGTCTTTCAATAAGGTTTTTGAAGTGAAATCAGTAAGTTTAGAACAAAATGCTATCTGTCCCTGCCTACTGTCTGCTCTTCCTGACGCTAAATGAGCTGAGCACTGGTCCTCAGCTCCTATATGAAATGTTATCACGTCTTCCGGACAGCCAATCAGTGTAAGGCTTACAGCTAAGATGGCCTTACACTGAGGGGAATTACTTACCTGGACCTTTATTAGCTGCTTAGAAGGCGCCAAACGTGCGGGGAGGAGACTTGAGCAATGCGACAAATACATGTGGGGCTTGGCCGAATAAAGCCGAGCGCCGATCATATCGATGCTCGAGCCGAACCAATATCGGCCGAGCATGCTCGCTCATCACTAATCAATACCCTTAATCAGTATTTTGTGGAAGCTGGTATATCACAGGCGTCAAACAGTATTTCATGGAAGCAGGTCTATCAATATTTGGTGGAAGCAGGTATATCAATCCCCTTAATCAGTATTTTGTGGAAGCAAGTATATCACACCACTCAATTAGTTATTTTTGCCACATAAGTTATATCACACCACTGTTTATTTGGGACAACAGGTTATACAGTTGTGTCCAAAATTATTCAAACCCCAATGCTGTAAAGGATTTTAGGGAATTTAGTGTACATTTGTAATTGTGTTCAGAATGAAATCTTACAAGGACTTTTTAAAGAACCAAATGCAACTAAAATTACATCAATTGTTTTTGTAATACGGTATTAAATGTTTTTTTTGTGATTTCTTCATTGACACAGTTATTCAACCCCTTAAAGACTACCACTCTTAAGAACAGAGGTTCATTCAAGTGTTTTCAATCAGGTATTGAAAACACCTCTGGATGTCAAGGAGCAGCAATCAAGCATAATAAGCACCAATTAGGCAGATTTACAATGACTGTGATACTCAGCTCCTTCTAGACATTTACTGGTGTGTTTACAAACATGATGAAGTCAAGAGAATGGTCCAGGAAGACAAGAGAAGAGGTGATTTCTCTTCACAGAAAGGGCAATGGCTATAAGAAGAGTGCAAAGATGTTAAACATGCCAAGAGACACCATAGGAAGCATCATTCACAAATTCAAGGCAAAGGGCACTGTTGAAACGCTACCTGGTGGTGGCAGAACAAAGATGCTGACTTTGACTGCTGTGCGCTACCTGAAGCGCAAAGTAGAGAAAAGTCCCCGTGTGACTGCTGAGGAGCTGAAAAAAGATTTGTCAGATACGGGTACTGATGTTTCAGCTCAGACAATAAGGCGCACACTGCGTAATGAAGGCCTCCATGCCAGAAACTCCCAGGTGCACCCCCTTGCTGTCTCCAAAGAATAAGAAGAGTCGACTGCAGTATGCCAAAAGTCATGTGGACAAACCACAAAAGTTTTGGGATAGTGTTCTGTGGACTGATGAAACAAAATTAGAACTGTTTGGGCCCATGGATCAACGCTATGTTTGGAGGAGGAAGAACAAGGCCTATGAAGAAAAGAACACCTTGCCTACTGTGAAGCATGGCGGGGGGGTCAATCATGCTTTGGGGCTGTTTTGCTTCTACAGGTACAGGGAAGCTTCAGCATGTGCAAGGTACCACGAATTCTCATCAGCACCAGGAGATATTGGATGAAAATGTGATGCAGTCCGTCACAAACCTGAGGCTTGGGAGATGTTGGACCTTTCAACAGGACAATGATCCCAAGCATACCTCCAAGTCCACTAGAGCATGGTTGCAGATTAAAGGCTGGAACATTTTGAAGTGGCCATCGCAGTCACCAGACTTAAATCCGATTGAGAACCTCTGGTGGGACTTAAAGAAAGCAGTTGCAGCGCTTTTGTCCATAAATAATGGGCGAAGATACCCGTAGATCGCTGCAAGACACTTGTGTCAAGCTATGCTTCACGTTTAAAAGCTGTTATAACTGGAAAAGGATGTTGTACTAAGTACTAAGATTGAATGTCACTTGGGGGTTGAATAAAACTGATAATGATGTGAGTACAGAAAAAACATTTGTGGTTATTTCATTATAAATGTTATGTTATATTTGTGTGACTTACAAGTGCCCCTTTGATTTAATTGTAAACAATATGACTGAAATGATCAAAATCAATGTCAAACTGGCCAAAACACTCAATTTCAGTGGGGGTTGAATAATTTTGAACACAACTGTAGTTATCTCACAGCCGTCAATCAGTATTTTGTGGAAGCAGGTGTATCGCAGGCCTCAATCAATATTTGGTAGAAGCAGGTGTATAAATACCCTTAATCAGTATTTTGTGGAATCAGTTATATCGCAGGACTCAGTCAGTATTTGGTGGAAGCAGGTATATCAAACCCCTTACTCAGTATTTTTTTTAAAGCAGGTACTGTATCTCACAAGCCTCAATCAATATTTGGGGCAAGCAGGTATATCAGTCCCTTTAATCAGTATTTTGTGGATGCAGGGGTATCACAGGTTTCAATCAATATTTGGTGGAAGCAGGTATATCAATCTCCTTAATCTGTATTTTGTGGAAGCAGGTATATCACACCCCTCAATTTTTTTTTTTTTTTGCCACAACAGTTATATGACACCACCCTGTTTATTTGGTGCAACAAGTTACAGGTATATCGCAGCCGTCAATCAGCATTTTGCGGAATCTGTTTTTTTTGTGGCAACAGGTAAATCACACCCATTGCAAATAGTTGTTCCAATAGCACTTGTCACTGTATATACCTGTGGTATCTCAGCAGAACCACACACAACATCTGCACAATACAAATGCACTATAATATACTTTCTATGTTAGAAGGAATATTATAAGTATATTGCACCCTTCAGTATGTCACACATATCGATAGCACACCTATACCAGTTCTTAAAAGGACTTTTGTGGCCATATTAGCTAGCATTTGGTGTCCCTAACAGTCTGTCCCTGCTCCACAAAGCAACCTCTCCCTACACTAGTAAAACACAGAATGCAAAATGGCTGCCAGATCTGGTTCATTTATAGTGTGGGGGTGTGTCCATGTGCTGAATGTCTCAATTGGCTTTCCTATCGCACCTGATGGATATTTCATGCGTCAAACTTAGGCGCAATGCAAAAGAATATGGCGCATGCAAATATCGCCATATGTTTGCATGTTCGGCGAATCGCGAACTCACAAAGTTCAACCGTCGGGCGAACTGCAATGTCATCTCTATTAACCACCTAAAGGACTCTGATGAAACCAAGATTGAAATTTTTGGCCTCAATTGTAAGCTATGTTTGGAGGAAACCAGACTTTGCCCAATACCATCCCTACAGTTAAGCACGTGGCAGCATCATGCTGTGGGATGTTTTTTTAGCAGCTGCGACAATGGGATTGGTCAGGTTTAAGAGAAAGCTGAACGGAGCAATGTGCAGAGATATTTGTAATAAAAACCTAATCAAGTGTGCTCTGAACCTCAGACTGCGCAAACGGCTTACCTTAAAACAAGACAATGACCTAAGCATACAGCCAAGACAACACAGGAGCTGTTTAGGGACAGCTCTGTAAATATCATTGAGTGGCCTAGCTAGAGCCATGACTTGAACCCAATTGAACATCTCTGCAAAGACCTGAATATGACTGTCCACCAATGGTCAACATCTAGCCTGACAGACCTTGAGAGAATCAGCAGAGCAGAATGGCAGAAAATCCCCAAATCCTAGTGAGCAAACCTTGTGGCATTATACCAAAGAAGACTGGAGGCTGTAATTGTTGCCACAGGTACATTAAAGATTTAGAACATTCTGTTTCTCATTATGTGGTATTGAGTCCACAACATAACAAAATGTGGTATGTTAACTTTGCCAATACATTGTATTTATGTCAATGTGATTTTAATATTATTTAATATTTCTCTCATTGCATTAAAGAACTTAAAAGGTATGAGGGTCAGATCAAAAATTTGAAAAAAAATAAAAGAAAGACAAGAAACAAAATAATTTGAGTACTATGAGACCTATGATTCCAGACTGTGTCATATAATAATTTTCCAAGGCAATTGGACCATTTTTGATTGAGTTAGAATCAATTTGGACACAAATAAAAAAAAATGAAATTCAACAAATAAGATGCAAAATGAATTTCAAGAACTTCCTTAATCTTTACATTTTATGAAAGAATTACCGTATGTTTCGCCCTATAAGACGCACCCAGGTTTTTGAGAAGGAAAATAAGATAAAAAATATGTTGGACCAAAAGGAGTGCTTTTGGTGGGTTTTAAACTAATGGTGGTCTGTGGATGACACTATTATGGGGGATCTGTGGATGACACTGTTATGTAGGGGATCTGTGGATGATGCACTCTTATGGGGGATCTGTGGAAGACACTGTTGTGGGGATCTGTGGACGGCGGCACTGTTATGTTGGATCTATAGATGGCACTGTTATGGGGGATCTATGGATGGCACTGTTATAGGGGGATCTGTGGATGACACTGTTATGGGGATCTGTGGATGACACTGTTATGGGGATGTGTGGATGGCACTGTTATGGGGAATCTATAGATGGGGGATCTATAGGGGGATCTGTGGATGACACTGTTATGGGGGGATCTGTGGATGACACTGCCATAGGGGGGATCTGTGGATAACACTGCTATGGGGGGGATCTGTGTATGACACATATATAGCATCTTATGCTATACATGTGTCATCCACAGATCCCCCCCCCCATAAGACTGTTCTTGTGTTAATAGTAACCCCCCTTCCCAATAAAACTTGTGTTGGAATCGTGGCGGGGCCTGGTGCAGTCACTGTTATCTATTACACCTTGCCCCGCTCACAGCAGTATTTATTAAGTGAAGTCATGCGTAATGCTTTGTTAAAGTATAGTAGTCCTCTGCAGCAGTAGCGCAAGTAGTACTCACTATGAAACTCCCGTAGCAGGGAGGGCGACCGGCAGCGTAACGTCACTCAGTCCGTCACGCGCTTGCTCTGCCTGCTTCATTCATAAAGTGGGAGGAGCATGCGCATGAGGAAGTGAGTCACCGGCCAGCCTGCCTGCTACGGGAGTTTTATAGTGAGTACTACGTGCGCTACTGCTGCAGAGGAGTGCTATACCGTAACAAGCTTTACCCATGACTTCACTTAATAAATACTGCTGTGAATGGGACCCGGTGAAAAAAAGTACAATGACTGCACCAGGCCCTGCTGCGATTCCAACACAATTTGTCAGCCTCCAGCCCCTCCTCCCCGCTACTACATCACAGGCCGCACTGTGCAGCATCGCGGCCAGCAATGCATCAGTGTTAACAAAGTAAAAATGGCAGCATTCGCCTCCCTCCCCCCACGTCTTATAGGGCAAAAAATACGGTAATTAATTCCTAATTTTTTTTTTATGTTAAAGGTTATTTATGTATGTTTTGTTGTCAGTATCCTTTGAGGTAAATAGTTTTTTTAATCTGCAAACTAATTATGTTTTAATCTATGTGCTTGAAACAGAAGACTCCTGTAGCCTCAATGCTAAGTAGACAAGTGCTTGGAGTCTAAGGGATCTCCTGATTTTCACCCTTAAATCTTCCACAGGGAAGGGGCGTGGCTGGACGTGGATCTGCATGGACACAACTCTGTGAGCTCCGCTAAGGGGCTAGAGGAAGCAGGCACTTAAAGCTCTCAGCAACCAGCAGCCATGGGCAAAATTAATAAAGAAAGAGTCCGAGACCCACCTGGACCAGGCAGAATGATGTCAGGCAAGGGGGATATGGATCGCTTCATGAAAAAGACGAGCGCACCGCAGCTGAAGTGAGCGGACAAGATGGCGCCGGCACCAGATCCAACGCGGCAAGAGGCTGACTCTGAATCAGAGGAAGGAGAGGAGGTGGAAGCAGGCGCTCCCACATCGGAGGACAACAGGCCAGTATCCAGAGCCTTCATGCGACAACTACTAGCAGATGCCCTGAGACCTATCACCCAGGAGATCAAAGGTTTCAAGAGAGACCTTGCGCAATTAGGGGAGAGAGTAGTGGTGGTGGAGAACACGCAAGCTGCCATGATTGAATTTGAATCAGCAGTGTCTCATACCCTAGACCATGCTTAGGCACACCTTAACCTCCTATACAGCCTAATGGAGGATCAGGACAATCGAGGGAGGCGCAACAATCTGCGCCTAAAGGGCTTCCCAAAAAACATTCAGCCCAATGCAATTGTCCCCATGCTGTTGAACTTTTTCAAAGACCTTCTGGGCCCAGACCATACAGGAGGTGTAGAGCTGGAGAGAGCACATAGGGCACTGCGCCCCCCACCAGGCCCTACAGAACAACCAAGGGACATAATATGTAAACTGGAGAGCTTCCGGGTTAAAGAGAAGATCTTAAAAGCAGCAAGGACCACGACGAATATCCGATATGTGGGAGCTGATATCATGATATATCAAGATCTATCTCCAATGACCCTCAAAAAGAGGCGAATTCTGCAGCCTCTGCTTGATGTCTTAAGAGAACAGGGTAGAGAACAAATTCTCTACAGGTGGCTATACCCATTTGAACTGCTCATTAACACTTCGGAGAAGAAGCTGTCGCTCCGCTACCATGCTGACCATAGGAGGATCTATGAACGTCTGGGGATAGCGGACCTCCAGATCCTGGATTGGAACCCCGTCCAGGAACTGACAGATATACCAGCTTTACCGCTACCACCTACTTGGATCCCGGTGAAAGCGGGAAAACCCCAAAGACAGAGAAGGAAGATGGGTTAATCCACGCAAAAGATAGCTCCTGCGGACCCTGACTGAACTCTGCTTGCTAAGAAAATGGGGACTTGAACCTGCAGTAGTGAGAACCATAGGTTTGGTATCATACATTACTTTTAGGGACAATTCAGCTTTTCATCTATAACACCCAGTTTTTTGTCCCTTCTCGATCTTCCCTTAGAAGTCGCAGGAACATTCGACTTAAAGACTCAGTATATTCAACTTTGTGCAATGGGTCAGCCATATTGGGCACACTATGATGTCTCAACCATTCATCAAACCTGCTCAGATGTTATGTATTCAATACCCAGGTTTATCCTACCCTGCTATATACTAAGTATGCTTGCCTTTTTTCACATATTGTGTACACAGCACCCATACCCTACAATAGGTACTCAACATTAATATTTCACATGTCAAGACCTTATGATTAACTCCTTTTACCAATTGCTTATGCTTTACGCATTGCCTGCTTCCCGAAATTGACCCTCTAGATGGCAGCCTGCACCCACCCTGCTATGCTTCAGCTTAGAGGGGCTTCTCAGCTCCAGACAGGAGCGCTACCTGTTCACTGTTTAGTTACTGCAAGTGTTGGGGGGGAGTTCTTTGAAAATAATGTGACACCAGATGTTTCCCCCGGTACCATATGGGAGGCCCACAAGGCAGTGACGAGAGGCCATTTTATTTCGGCAGGGGCCTATGTAAAAAAGAAATGAGAAACAGAAATAGCGAATCTGTTGGAAAACATTCAAGAAAAAGAGAGGCTCCATAAGCGATTACTCACCCCAGAGATATTTCAAGAACTAGATTTATTTAGATCCCAGCTTAAAGACCTGCTAAATGTTCGCTCGGCGAAGGTTTATTTATCAGCAAAATTTAAATATTACGCACATGGCGATAAAGCGTCGAAGTTTATGATGTTGCAGTTAAAAAAAATGAAGAACAACCTGTTTTTACATAGCATCCAATCAGCATCCACTCAGCTGCTTTTTCGCACTGAACAGATAACCAACAGATTCTCTGAATATTATACACAGTTATACAATATCAGAGAACCGGAAGATGCATCTAGCGAGATAGACAGAATAAAACACATAGATACATGGCTTCACACACTGAAGCTTCCTACCTTGAACAAGTCACAATCCGATTCGCTTTCTGTACCCTTCACCTTGAAGGAGTTACAGGAAGCCTTAAGATTATCCCCGAAGCGCAAAAGCCCTGGACCTGATGGCCTCCCAATGATTTACTACGCCACATATAAGGAACTTCTGTTACCTCACTTACTCACGGTATGCAACTCATTAAGGGGGGAATAAGCCTACACTCGCACACTTTAGCTGCACAAATAATGATCATTCCGAAAGAGGGAAAAGACCCCTCAGGATGCCTAGTTACAGGCCTATTTCCTTGCTCAACAACGACTTGAAATTGATAGCGAAAATGTTAGCACTTAGGATACAACCCTATTTACCGTCCCTTATACATATGGAACAGTTCGGATTTGTGAAAGGCCGGGAGGGTAGGATGAACACCTGCCGGGTGATAAACCTTATTCAGCATGCATGCAAGACCTCCACCCCACTAGTCTTTCTCGGCACAGATGCCGAGAAGGCATTTGACAGAGTAGATTGGACATATTTGAATAGGACAATGCACAACTTTCAGATCCCAGAAATATTCATTACAGTCATTATGGCCATGTATAGGGAACCCAGCACACGTATACTCGTGAATAAACCCTGTCACCTCCCTTTAAAATTAGCAACGGGACCAGACAGGGTTGCCCTCTGTCACCACTCTTATTCGTCCTGTTAATGGAACCGCTCCTTCAGGCATTCCGTCTCAACAATAAAATACAGGGGCTTAAGATCCATGGACAGGAACACACTCAAGCGGCATTTGCAGATGGTCATCTGGTCATGCTGCTGTTCATCACAAACCCTGCAGAAGCTTTCAGTGAAATACATTCCCTTCTGGAATTTTTTGGGTCCGTGTCAAACTTCAAGGTTAATCACACAAAATCACAAGTTCTGAATATCACTTTAGACGTCAATACACACGTTATGCTAGAAAGAGAGTCGCCTTTCATCTGGACAAAACAGGGCATTCCTTTCCTGGGTATTACGCATACTCCGAGACCAACCGAACTATACGACGCTAACTATAAGTCCCTCCAGGAAGTTATAAACAACCTCCTGAGGTCTTGGGACATCCCTTTCGCCTCGTGGTTCGGGTGTAGAACCCTTATAAAGACAGTGGTGCTCCCTAAGATATTGTACCTTCTGCAGGTTCTGTCGATAAGAGTACCCAAAGCATTCTTCACAGAATTAAAAAAGGTAATCTCCCACTTCCTTTGGAGAGGAGGTAGACCTAGACTTCCGTACGCACAGACAGTACAACATATTAGAGGTGGAGGAATGGGAATTCCCGACTTTTATCAATACTATAGGGCTATACGCGGCCTTAGGGTACTAGAATGGCTGAGAAACCCAGAGGATAGATTAGATGTCCAATTAGAGAACGCAATGTCTAAGGTTCCATTACGCTCTCTGGTGTTGGCACCAATATATACCAATATATGAATAACATAGACAACCCAATTACTGCCAACACCACCAAGCTGTGGTTCTCGGGCCTGGATAGAGCCTTACTGTCGGCCCCCTTGACACCCCTTCTCAAAATAGCGGATGTTATGTGGGACTCATCGGCAGAATTTAGATCCTCATTAACTCTGGCCTGGAAAAATGACAAATCCCTCATAATGGAATTGATAGATAGCACCACTGACAATCCAGAAGACCAGATGCACACTTGGCCTACAACTGGTTTCACTTCTTTTCATCTGTCTCATCTTCGTCAGAGCATAGTGCCATTGGGAAATATGGGGAAGATAACCCCCTCCAGATTTGAACAAATGATATTAAGTGTGAAAGACCCAATAAATAAACTGTCAAAAACCTATACTATACTCTTAGACAATGTACAGAACCAGAAACCCTCGTTCATTTCCAAATGGGAAGTGGACTTACACTTAACCTTAACTGAGTCAGAGATTGAGGATCTCCTGCGGAGAACACCTGGCTTTTCTAGATGTGTCCGCCTGCAGGAGAATTATTACAAATCCTTAAATCGCTAGTATTATACGCCTGAAAGACTTCATGCCATGTACTCAACTACCTCTCCTCTTTGTTGGAGATGCGGTGGAGACATGGGCACATATATGCATATCTGGTGGTCCTTCCGGTTATTAAGCCATTCTGGTCATCAATCTGTGAGGTGCTGTCAAAAATACATAAGCACCCCACTATTCCCACGCCACAGTTATGTCTTTTGGGATGGGAGCGAGGAACTCAGCCAAGGGGGTGGGAAGGTAAGCTTAATAACCAAGTGTTAGCAGCAGCGAGACTCCTAGTAGCTGGGCAATGGAAGTCCTCGACTCCCCCTTCTACCAGCCAATGACTGCTTAAGTGTGATCAGATATGTCGCTTGGAACAGATAGCCTACTGGGATACAGCCAGCCCACATAAATTCGAAGCAATTTGGGGCCTGTGGAAGAGGTTCAGAAAGTGCTAGGCAACTCCTGCTCTGATACAGGGCATTGATAGTTGGTAATCAATTCACACCTATTTACTCTCTTCCATGTCGACAACCTAGATGCCACAGCTATATATTTTGAACCTGACCTTTATGTCCCATCCCTTCTACGTCTCCTCTCTCTCACTTACACGCCTCAGAGTACCTGCTTACCTTTCCCTCTCTCGTATGACAAGACTAAGTCTTAGTTCTAGAGACAGTTATCTCTCCTAAATTTGTTCATACATAAAAAACATGTTTATATATGAAGCACTGTTTATATGTAAAACAATGCTTATTTGTTTAATCAATAATGGTTGCAAATGTCATTTATTATCAACAGCACAGATGTACATGACTGTATTGTTTTATGCAGTTACTCCGCAACTATTCGTGTTATCACAGTATGTTGTACTTATGTTTATGCTTTTGCGCCCTCTGTAGGGCTTCTACAATAAATCATTTTACAAACTAAATCTTCCACAGGGATCTGGCTAGCCGTGACACAGCTGTGTTGGCGACCTCTTGCTCCTCCTCCTTCTCTGCCTTCGCCTTGTGCTTCCACTTGTCCTCCTGTGTCAGTTGGGAATGCCCTCAGGAGCGCGTCTACCAGCGTGCGCTTGTACTCGCACATCTTCCTATCACGCTCCAGTGTGGGAATTAGGGTGGGCACATTGTCTTTGTACCGTGGATCCAGCAGGGTGGCAACCCAGTAGTCAGCACAAGTTAAAATGTGGGCAACTCTGCTGTCGTTGCGCAGGCACTGCAGCATGTAGTCGCTCATGTGTGCCAGGCTGTCCAGAGGTAGGAATAAGCTGTCCTCTGTAGGTGGTGTATCGTCTGTGTCCTCCGTATCCCCCCAGCCATGCTCCAGTGATGGCCCTGAGCTGCGTAGGGTACCACCCTGAAGTGAAACCAGTTCCTCCTCCTCCTCCTCTACCTCTTCCTCCTCCTCCTCGTCTGCCAGAACTGTACCCTATAGTAGAAGTTTCGCCTCACACATATGTAAGAGTGTTTAGCTTTATGGACACCTTTTGGCGCAATACACCTAGCCCAGATGGTAGTGTGCAGAGTAAATTTTATAAAATTTACTCTGCACACTACCATCTGAGCTAGGTGTATTGCGTCAAAAGGTGTCCATAAAGCTAAACACTCTACATATGTGAGGCGAAACTTCTACTATAGACGAGATTCCGAACGGCGGCCCAGCCAGCCACCAACGGGAATTTTGGACGTACCTGGCAGCATCCACCGATTATCCCCCTACAGCGCAACATATAAAGAACGGGTAAAAAAGAAATAAACAAGGTGAGCACACAACTAATATTTTAATAGCACAATAACACAGTTCCTAGACGTATTACCCTATGAGCGCCTTCTCGTTTCACGGCTTCATTAGAACTGTACCCTGGCTGGCCACATGTGTACCTGGCCTCTACTGGTGCAGGAACCCACCCTCTGAGGCACTTTGGAATGACCGGCCTGAAACCCTGTGAAATGTCCCCTCTTCCTCATCCTCCTTTGCCACATCCTCTTCCATCACAAACGTAATTGATTTTTCAAGGAGACATAGAAGTGGTATTGTACTGCTAACAATGGCGTCATCAGCACTGGCCATGTTGGTTGAGTACTCAAAAGACCGCAACAAGGTACACAGGTCTCGAATGCATGCCCAGTCACTGGTGGTGAAGTGGTGCTGATCCGCAGAGCGACTGACGCATGTGTGCTGCAGCTTAAACTCCACTATCCCCTGCTGCTGCTCGCACAATCTCTCCAGCATATGCAAGGTGGAGTTCCACTTGGTGGGCAAGTCACATATAAGGCGTTAAGCTGGAGGGCCGAAGTTACGCTGCAGTGCAGACAGGTGAGAAGCAGCAGAGTGAGAACGCTGAAAGCGAGCACAGACGGCTGCACTTTCAGCAGCAGCTCTGACATGTCTGGGTAGTTTTTAAGAAAATTCTTCACCACCAGATTCAGCACATGTGCCAGGCAAGGGATGTGCGTCAAACTGGCTAGTCCCAGAGCTGCAAGGAGATTTCGCCCATTATCGCTTACCACCAGGCTGGGCTTGAGGCTCACTGGCAGCAACCACTCATTAGTCTGTTGTTCTATGCCTCTTGAAAGCTCCTGTGCGGTGTGGAGTTTGTCACCCAAACACATGAGTTTTAAAATCGCCTGCTGACGTTTACCCCTAGCTGTGCTGAAGTTGGGGGTGACGTCCTTTCGATGACTGGATGTGGGGGTGGTAGAAGAGGAGGAGGATGTGGAGTAGGAGGAGGAGGCAACATGAGGCAAAGAATAATGCCCTGCGATCTGCGGTGGTGGAAGGACATGCGCCAAACCGCTATCCGCCTTGGGCCCAGCCGACACTACGTTTACCTAGTGTGCAGTTAGGGAGATATATTGGCCCTGGCCGTGCTTACTGGTCCATGTATCTGTGGTTATGTGAACCTTGTCCCAGATGCCGTTGCGCAGCGCACACTTGATTTTATCCTCCACTTGGTTGTGCAGGGAAGGGACGGCTCACCTTGAAAAGTAGTGGCGGCTGGGAACTATGTACTGTGGGACAGCCACCGCCATCAGCTGTTTGAAACAGTCCGCCTCGACCAGACGGAATGACAGCATTTCAAAGGCCAGCAATTTTGCAGATGACGTAGGTAGGTGGGTATTTTTTCTCTCTCTCCAGTTTTTGGGAGATGGAAAGCTGAACGCTTGCCTGTGACATGGTGGAGATGCTTGGTGATGGTGACGGAGCTGGTGGTGGTGTTGGTGGGACATCCTCTGTTTGCTGGTTTCTAGGTGCCACTTGATGCCAGAGGTTTAGGAAGAGGCTGAGACAGCAGCAGAAGAGGAAGCAGGAGGAGCCTGAGACCTTTTGTGGTTTTTAAGGTGCTTACTCCACTGCAGTTCATGCTTTGCATTAGATTTCTGGTCATGCAGGTTGTGCTCAGGTTAAGAACGTTTAAGCCCTGCTTTAGGCTCGGATGGCACAACATGCACACCACTCGTGTCTTGTCGTCAGGACATTGTGTGAAGAACTGCCACGCCAATAAACTCCTTGGAGCAGGCCTTAGTGTGCTCGGTGCTTGGGTGCGGTGGGCAGTAGCAGACGTACTGTCTATGGAACGGCCGCTCCGCTTTTGCACCCTGCTCCCTCTTTTGCTGTGCTGTTGCCTCTTGTGCGATCACTGCCTCTTCCTCATAACTGCACACGTCACTACCACAACCTTCAGTCCAGTCTGGGTCTAAAACTCATCATCCTCCACATTTTCTTCAACCCATTCTTGACCCCTGCCCTCCTCGTCGGTGTGCACATTGCAGAAAGCCACAGCAGTTGGCACCTGTGTTTCGTCAACATCTGAGACGTGCTGCAGGGATCTTCCCATGTCCTCATCCTGCAACCTAAGTGGTTGGGCATCAGTGCTTTCAAGGTCTTCCACTTCTGTGGCAGGGCTAGGTGGATGGGCCAGGGAAACCCTGCTGACAGAGTCATCAAAAAGCCAAAAAGCAAGAGTTTGCTGCATGACTTGGAGCTTTGACTGCTTGGCTGATTTGCAAGGGGGTGAGGTGAAAGACTGATGAGCATGGGCTGCAGGTGCCAACTCTGAGCTTTCTGCAGAGGACTGGGTGGGAGACACTGAGAAGGAACTGGAGACACTGTCAGCCACCCAATCTACTATCGCCTGTACTTTTTCTGGCCTCACCATCCGTAGAGCGGCATTCGGGCCTACCAAATAACGATGCAGGTTCTGTCGCCTACTCGCACCAGAGGAAGGTGTTTCACTTGGACCGGGAGTTGGCACTGAACGGCCACGTCCTCTCCCAGCAACATGAACTCCACCAACACCACCACGACCATGCCCACGTCCCTTATTTGATGTTCTCCTCATTATTTGCGTTCACCCACCAAGCTGAAAGTTCGTTTCTTTCTGGTGTCAATTTAACTGCTAATTGTCAACAATTAAGTTCACTAAGGGAGTTCCTGTGTCATAAAAATGCTCTGCGGACCAAGAATAAAGTTTTTTTTTGGCCTAAAACACACTGATTCTCAATTTCACTGCAGAAATGTAAAATATGAATTTGCACGCTGTATGCTCAACTGTTTGGTGAACCCAGAAAACATTTTTTTTGTATGCACAAGTGGTTTGTGGACCAAGAACAAGGATTTTTGTAATAAAACACAGAAAATCAGTATTTCACTGCTATTTATAAAACTTAGCTATTTTTACGGTTTATGCAAAAGTGGTTTGTAGACCCAGAACAAGGATTTTTTTTAATAAAACACAGAAAAGCAGTATTTCACTGCTATTAATAAAACGCTGGTATTTCTACACTGTATGCATAAGTAGTTTGTGGACCCAGAACAAGGATTTTTTTAATAAAACACAGAAAAACTTTGGTATTTCTATGCTGTATGCACAACTGCTTTGTGAAGCAAAATTATTGCATTTTTCCCACAAAAAAAATTATAATTCACTATTCCACTGCAGAAATGTCAAATGTGTATTTGGTTGGTTTATTTCGAACTGCTTTGTGGACTAGGAATACTTAAATTTTTCCCAAAAATACACTGAGGCTCTATTTCACGGCAGAAATGTCAAATGTGTATTTGGGTGGTGTATTTCAAACTGTTTTGTGGAACAAGAACAACGTTTTTTTTTTCCCTGAAACACACTAAAACACACTGATGCACACTGATATTTCCTTGCAGAAATATTAAATATGTATTTGTACGCTGTATGCACAACTGCTTTGTGAAGCAAGAATATAGCTTTTTTCCCACACAAAAAAAATATATTCACTATTTCACTGCAAAAATGTCAAATGTGTATTTGGGCAGTGTATTTCAAACTGCTTTGGGGACCAGGATCACAGCTTTTTATCACAAAAATACTAATAAATTGAATATATGGTTTAGTGCAGGCATCCTCAAACTGCGGCCCTCCAGCTGTTGCAAAACTACAACTCCCAGCGTGCCCGAACAGCCTACAGGTATCAGCCTACAGCAGGGCATTGTGGGAGTTGTAGTTTTACAACAGCTGGAGGGCCGCAGTTTGAGGATGCCTGGTTTAGTGAATTGTATTCACAAGTGCTCTGTGGCACCACAGGTCCCAAACTAGGCTATGTCACCCCTTAATTATACCAAAGGTAATGTAGGGGACTTGAGCAGCCAAAAAAAAAAACATTTTCTCCTTCACTGAGCTACCAAAAAGGATTAAGCTGATGTCACTGCCAGGCTGGCAGACATATTGCACACTGCAGTAGCTAAAATGGCCACCGAAACCCACCTCTGTAACAGATGGATTTAAAAAGAAAATTCCTTGGCAGTGGCTGGGTACAGAAATGTAGGATTGCTGAAGCTCCCTCCCTCTCTATTTGCTGTACCTTGTAGATTAATGTACAACAGGTTCTGCAGATTTCTTCCCTAATCTGTCCCTCACAGAAGCGGCAGCATCCTATCCCTACACTGAGAAGAGCAGAGTGACATGTGGCGCTACTTGACTCCAGCTTAAATAGAGGCTGGGTCACATCGGAGGAGACGTCACCTGGGAGACACTGGACGTGACAGGTAAGTGCTGTTGTATAGCAAGTACAGCAAAATGCAGTGTGTGAGGTTGTTAAAGATGCCCTCAATCGGGGCTGATTATGTTTGCTTTACTGCTCCAAATTAGTGGTAAGGTAAGGCTTTTACGTGCACGGAGAAAAATACAATGACACACATTGGAGTCAAATTAATTTCTAATTTATTACAGAAAGTACAGAAGTTTATATAGACATCAGAGAGGCATTCCCTCTGAGGCATGCGGCATTGTTACATTGGCTGGAATATGAAAATATGAAAAGAGATAGCACTTGGCATCTGCACAGTGTGCCTTGTTTTACTAACTCTGGTATGTAAACATCCAGCTATGGCGGCCATCTTGTAATGGAGTCTATACTAACAACAGAAAAGCATATATGACATAGCAAGGAGGTGTGCTTTCTTTGGTGGGATGGAACCTTCGTGCTCTGGAGGAGATAAGATGTTGTCTGAGAGCTAGAGTACATGGGAGCTTTCTTAGCTGAATCTAAGAATGATGTCCACATCTCTATCAGGGGGAGGGGGTGCGACTTAGAGAACTGGGCAATATTCATTGGGGCTTGGGCCCCTGATCTTTTGAGACCCTAGCAACGCCCCTGTGTCACCCAGTTTGCCCCACAGATTGTAAACTCTGGTAAGCGTGGTCTTCTCTCCGATTATTTGAATTTTTTTGTTCCTATTTAATGTCTGATTTTGATTGTACATGTACTCTCTGATTGTAGTACCAGAGCAGAGGATGTGAGTGGTAGTGGCTTTAACGATATGATCTCTCGTAGTGATCTCCCTCAGGCCGTTGTTCCCTAGGGCATGTAGCATAAGGTGGGGGCACACTTTTTTCCAACGGGGCACATTCTTAAGCATGAGTTTTCTGCTTGATAGTAGTTGGGGTGCCTGTGATGTTAGCTGTCCATGTATATGCACTACAGGGCATGCAGTGTAAGGTGCAATGGCCAGCTAATGGTGTAGTAGGAGAATAAACATCTCTTTTAACTGAGTGCAAAATAGGGGTTGTAGTACACAATCTGAACAAAATACAAATTCTTTCCTAAGATAGCTAGACATGGAGGCTAGCGGAATCTTAAATAATGGCACTCCTGGTATGCTATCTTGCTAAAATTCCTCTCACTAGAAATTATAATCTGTCGATTATGGCATTAGTGTCCACAGCGGGATATAGGTCTTTAGAAGAATCTCTTACCAGGATGTGGTTAAGTGTAATGGGTGTCTGAACTGTAATCCCTCATAAGCAGCAAAATCTGGTTAGCTGTAGTCACAGGCTACATTGCTGAGTCCTATGCTTGGCCATGAATATTCCAGTTATCCATTACTTACTCTCTTTCTTGCTGTAGCAAAAACAGTAGCTTTCACTGACATCGGTTAGTCTCTGGAACCTGAGGCCTAATGTATAGGAGCACATGGACTTGCTTCTTTTGTTCTCACACACTAGTCTACACTCTCTGCTCTAGTCAGCAAGTAACTCCTAAAGGGGTGGAACAGGGTGAATAACCCTGTCCCTGCCAAGCATACCAGACCATGCTGGGTGTACATTATATTAAATAACATAACATTTCAAAATATATGCAGATACCCCCTGTACTGTAGCGCTGCACCTGTTAAAACACTTTAACACATAGGTTTTTGCTGGCATTTCTCTGCACTTTTGTCTCTAAAAAAAACACCTACAACGTAAAAACAATAGATTGTGCACATGGCAATATCAACTGTACCTCCCAAAAAAATATCCACACAACAGATATTAATAAAATATACAAACTTTATTATCTCCAATGCGATAAAAAATACATGTACCATAAATTTCATAACGGCAGTTAAAATCGGATCTAATGTAGCAGCATTTGGTACGCCACACACACAAAGAGTGGTCACTAAGTATTCAAATATGGCACCTAATCCACCTACAGAAAGTACAGAAGTTTATATAGACATCAGAGAGGCATTCCCTCTGAGGCATGCGGCATTGTTACATTGGCTGGAATATGAAAATATGAAAAGAGATAGCACTTGGCATCTGCACAGTGTGCCTTGTTTTACTAACTCTGGTATGTAAACATCCAGCTATGGCGGCCATCTTGTAATGGAGTCTATACTAACAACAGAAAAGCATATATGACATAGCAAGGAGGTGTGCTTTCTTTGGTGGGATGGAACCTTCGTGCTCTGGAGGAGATAAGATGTTGTCTGAGAGCTAGAGTACATGGGAGCTTTCTTAGCTGAATCTAAGAATGATGTCCACATCTCTATCAGGGGAGGGGTGCGACTTAGAGAACTGGGCAATATTCATTGGGGCTTGGGCCCCTGATCTTTGAGACCCTAGCAACGCCCCTGTGTCACCCAGTTTGCCCCACAGATTGTAAACTCTGGTAAGCGTGGTCTTCTCTCCGATTATTTGAATTTTTTGTTCCTATTTAATGTCTGATTTTGATTGTACATGTACTCTCTGATTGTAGTACCAGAGCAGAGGATGTGAGTGGTAGTGGCTTTAACGATATGATCTCTCGTAGTGATCTCCCTCAGGCCGTTGTTCCCTAGGGCATGTAGCATAAGGTGGGGGCACACTTTTTCCAACGGGCACATTCTTAAGCATGAGTTTTCTGCTTGATAGTAGTTGGGGTGCCTGTGATGTTAGCTGTCCATGTATATGCACTACAGGGCATGCAGTGTAAGGTGCAATGGCCAGCTAATGGTGTAGTAGGAGAATAAACATCTCTTTTAACTGAGTGCAAAATAGGGGTTGTAGTACACAATCTGAACAAAATACAAATTCTTTCCTAAGATAGCTAGACATGGAGGCTAGCGGAATCTTAAATAATGGCACTCCTGGTATGCTATCTTGCTAAAATTCCTCTCACTAGAAATTATAATCTGTCGATTATGGCATTAGTGTCCACAGCGGGATATAGGTCTTTAGAAGAATCTCTTACCAGGATGTGGTTAAGTGTAATGGGTGTCTGAACTGTAATCCCTCATAAGCAGCAAAATCTGGTTAGCTGTAGTCACAGGCTACATTGCTGAGTCCTATGCTTGGCCATGAATATTCCAGTTATCCATTACTTACTCTCTTTCTTGCTGTAGCAAAAACAGTAGCTTTCACTGACATCGGTTAGTCTCTGGAACCTGAGGCCTAATGTATAGGAGCACATGGACTTGCTTCTTTTGTTCTCACACACTAGTCTACACTCTCTGCTCTAGTCAGCAAGTAACTCCTAAAAGGGGTGGAACAGGGTGAATAACCCTGTCCCTGCCAAGCATACCAGACCATGCTGGGTGTACATTATATTAAATAACATAACATTTCAAAATATATGCAGATACCCCCTGTACTGTAGCGCTGCACCTGTTAAAACACTTTAACACATAGGTTTTTGCTGGCATTTCTCTGCACTTTTGTCTCTAAAAAAAACACCTACAACGTAAAAACAATAGATTGTGCACATGGCAATATCAACTGTACCTCCCAAAAAAATATCCACACAACAGATATTAATAAAATATACAAACTTTATTATCTCCAATGCGATAAAAAATACATGTACCATAAATTTCATAACGGCAGTTAAAATCGGATCTAATGTAGCAGCATTTGGTACGCCACACACACAAAGAGTGGTCACTAAGTATTCAAATATGGCACCTAATCCACCTACAGGGAATCCATAAACCACTGTGTACAATAAGAATAAATCAAATGACAAGTGAAATCACTTATACTCAGGGTATGGACCTCCACATAGTTGTGCATAGAGAAATGTACCCCCAATCATTGGCCAGAAAATACTGAGCCCTGCACAACACAATTAGTGGAACAAGCTATCATAATAAACACAAAGTACTGACCGCAATGTGGTATGACCTCCAACAACTCCCCAATGCGCGTTTTGCCCGGCGGCTTCTTCTAGGGGGCGTATCTATGTCGTTAAAGTGCGCTCTTTTAAAGCCCTCGTGCTCTAAATGTGCCTCCTATTCCCACCAGAGTGTCTTCAATCAATTTAGATTTAAATGCCTCCATCCAGATCACATCACTGGGGAGCGTCACCTTCTTCTGTGCGTGACGAATCACGGTCATCTGTGCACGGCGAATCACGGTCAGAGCGTGAGATATCGCGAAACGGTGAACCTCCACACATGCACAGAAAGAAAAAGAGATGATGCCGGAGCTATCTTTAGACAGGTGAAGTGTCCATACAGATCACGATTAACCGCGCATGCGCAGAAGGAGACAAGGAAGATGCCGGAGACATCTAAGAACAAGTTACCCAGCGAGCACACTAGCATAAGGGAACCAGGTATATAAGATACACAAAATAAAACTCTAATTTTGAAAACAAACTCTCCTTGTCTACACTCTCCCAGCAAATTTAGACTCTTATCAGCAAGATATCCACAGTAGCGAATTAATAAAATATGTGTAAAACACGAGAGAGTCAAACTGGATCGCACATCCTCAATACTATGCTTTTATCTAGTACCTGCTTCTCAGCGTAATTACCATGGCTTCTCAGCACCAGTTATCATATACCTACCCCTATGCTGCATGCTATACATGAGGAATTGGTATACAATTTGATCAAAAAGCATAGGCCGCTGCGCGGCAACCACCAGGCGGCGGGACCCAGCAGCAAACAGCGCCCCCGCTGTCCGGCAAAGCCACCTTGGCACTGGGCCCCACCAACCCAACAGTACATCACCAAAGCAACAATGGCCGCCGCGCAGCACCGCACCATGTGAGCAGTTGTCAAAGCTCACCTTATCACATACTCTCAGGAACTCCAACTGAGAGGTAGTAGGAATTTATATACCCTTATGTAGTCTCCTGATAATTAAAATCACCTGGGCCAAATGGTGAGGAGTGCTGATACCAGAAAAAAAAAAGGGAAAGATTCTACAATACATGTAAAATATGAGAGAGTGAAACTGGATCGCACATCCTCAATACTATGCTTTTATCTAGTAACTGTTTCTAAGCGTAATTACCATGGCTTTGCCTGACAGCAGGGGCGCTGTTTGACTGCTGGGTCCCGCTGCCTGCTGGTACAGTGCTGCTGCGTCGGTGGTCACCATGCAGTGCAGCCGCCAAATTTAGAATAGGGTCTTATTCAAAGAGGCAACCTTGTCGCGGTGAGTGGGCCTATGCTTTTTGATCAAATTGTATACTAATACCTCAACAGCATGCAGCATAGGGGTAGGTATACGATAAATTATGCTGAGAAGCAGTTATTAGATAAAAGCATAGTATTGAGGATTAGTGATGAGCGGCAGGTGCCATATTCGATTTCGACGAAATTCGCGAATATTCGAATGAATATTCGTTTCGTATTCGTCGAAATCGAATATTCGTCATTTTTTCTAGTTATCGCGATTAAAATGCGATTTAAATAATCGCATATTGCGATTTGTACTTAAGGCTACTTTCCTATTGGTTTCATATCTAGAATTAGCGAGGATGACGAATATGACGAATGTATTCGTCATATTCCTCAAAACGAAGATAACGAAGTATTCTACATCTTCGTTTTAGCAACCTATTCGTCAACCTCGCTAATTCTAGCAATCAAATAGGAAGGTTGACTATAGAGACAGCTGTGTTAAATTCGCTATGCGATTTTTTTTTAATACAATAATTATATTACTTGATATGATAATATTATTATAAGTATTCTATTTATTAAAAAAAAAAAAATCGCATAGCGAATTTAACACAGCTGTCTGGTAAGTCAACCTTCCTATTTGATTGCTAGAATTAGCGAGGTTGACGAATAGGTTGCTAAAGCGAAGATGTAGAATACTCGTTATCTTCGTTTTGAGGAATATGACGAATACATTCGTCATATTCGTCATCCTCGCTAATTCTACCAAGCCAACCATAACTTCTGTGCTCATGGAGCGTCCCCATCACCATGGGAACGTCTCCATATACTAAAATGTACTGTCGGATTTGAGGAATTACGTTGAAATCGCAATGCGATTAATTCAAGTTATATTAATCGCATTGCGATTTCAACTTAGAGCTGGGTTTATAATGGGTCAGCTTGCTAGAATTAACGAAGTTAACGAATATGGAATATAGCAGCAGTGCTAAGTTGAAATCGCAATGCGATTAATTTAACTTAAAGTATTCGCATTGCGATTTCAACTTAGAGCTGGGTTTATAATGGGTCAGCTTGCTAGAATTAACGAAGTTAACGAATATGGAATATAGCAGCAGTGCTAAGTTGAAATCGCAATGCGATTAATTTAACTTAAAGTATTCGCATTGCGATTTCAACTTAGCACTGCTAGTGCATAGCTATATATTCCATATTCGTTAATTCTAACCTATGTAAGATAGCAGTGCTAAGTTGTAATCGCAATGCGATTAATATAACTTGAATTAATCGCATTGCGATTTCAACGTAATTCCTCAAATCCGACAGTACATTTTAGTATATAGAGATTTTCCCATGGAAGGGGACGCTCCATGAGCACGGAAGTCGGCAGAAGCGGCAACGGGCACTGACTGGAGCAGCCAGGAAGCCAGGAATCCTCATGACAGGTAAGAACTACTTTTGGGAAGTGGGAAAGAAAAAAATATAACTAAAAAAAAAAAAAAAAAAAACGAATATTCGAAATAGCGAATTTATAGCGCTATATTCGAAATATTCGCGAATTAGCGAAGTGCCGATATTCGCTAAAAAAATTCGCTTTTCGAATATTCGCGCTCAACACTATTGAGGATGTGCGATCCAGTTCTTTTTCTTATATTTTACATGCTTGTAGAATCTATGCTCTTTTCCTTCCTGGTATCAGCACTCCTCCCCATTCGGCCCAGGTGCTTTTAATTAGCAGGAGTCTGCATAAGGGTATACATTCTTACCTATCAGTTGGAGTTCTTGAGAGTATGTGATAAGGTGAGTTCCACACCTGTTCACATGGTGCAGTACTGCAAGGTGACCAATGTTGCTTCTGTGCTGTGCTGGTGGGTTGGTGGGGCCCAGTGCTAGGGTAGCTTTGCCAGACAGCGGGGGCGCTGTTTGACTACTGTGTCCCGCTGCCTGCTGGTGCGGTGCTGCGGCGTCCGTGGTCACCATGCAGTGCAGCGCCAAATTTAGAATAGGGACCCATTCAAAGAGGCAACCTTGTTGCAGTGAGTGCGTCTATGCTTTTTGATAAAATTGTATACTAATGCCTCAACAGCATGCAGCATAGGGGTAGCAATATGATAAATTGCGCTTGGAAGCGATGTAAATTATGGTGAGAAGCAGCTTTTAGATAAAAGCATAGTATTGATGATGTGCGATCCAATTATTTTTCTTATATTTTACACGACTTAATAAAATATATGAAAGTGAATACGACAAATACATAGTAGTAAATACTTAGAATATGTATATATATATACATATATATATATATATATATATATAAATATATATAGATAGTGTTGAGCGAACAGTTCGAGCATAGTTCGGATTCGACCGAATTTTGTGGTGTTCAGGACATGGACCCGGACCCGAACATATTCAAAAAAGTTCGGGTTTGGGTCCGTTGTTTGGCGATTTCTTCCTGGTTTCTGAAGGGCTGCACAGCAGCCAATCAGCTAGCATTTTACTTCGTGAACTAAAAAGCCATGACAGCCATGCCTACTAATGGCATGGCTGTGATTGGCCAAGTGCAGCATGTGATCCAGCCTCAATTTAAGCTGGAGTCACGTAGCGCCGCACGTCACCTGCTCTGATTAGTGTAGGGAGAGGACGCAGCTTCTGTGAGGGCGAGATTAGGCAGGGAAAAGTCAGCAAAAGCACCTAATGAAGTGATCGATCTACAGCTGTGAATCATTCAAGTTCTGCTAGTTAATTGCTCACTGTCTTTTAGACTGCACAGAGAGTTTTTTTCTGGGGTGATCGGCGGCCATTTTGTGACTTGTGGTGGGGGTTCAATTGCCAAAATAGCAATCCCATAAATCTGGTGTTCCAGCTGTGGCTAGCCAAGTGTAATACTGTCTGCTGTCTGGCAAAGGATAGATTATTTTCTGTGGTGAAATTCAATTGCCAAAATAGCAATCCACTAAATCTGGTGTCCCAGCAGTGGCTGGTAAAGTATAATAGTGTCTGGCAAAGGATATATTTTTTTTCTAGGGTGAAATTCAATAGCCAAAATAGCAATACAGTAAATCTGGTGTCCCAGCAGTGGCTGGCCAAGTTTAATAGTGTCCAGCATAGGATATATTTTGTTCTGGGGTGAAATTCAATTGCCAAAATAGCAATACCATAAATCAGTGGTTTCAGCTGTGGCTGGCCAAGTTTAATAGTGTCTGGCATAGGATATATTATTTTCTGCGGTGAAATTCAGTTGCAAAAATAGAAATACAGTAAAACTGTTGTTCCAGCTGTTGCAGGCTTCGTTTAAATCTGTCCATAAAAGGGTATATTATTTTCTGGGGTGAAAGTCAGTAGCAAAAATGGAAATACAGTAAATCTGCTGTCCATGCAGTGGCTGGCCAAGTTTAATAGTGTACGGCAAAGCATAGATTTTGTTCTGGAGTGAAATTTAATTCCCAAAATAGCAATACTCTGAATCTGGTGTTCCAGCTGTTGCAGGCCTAGTTTAGAACTATCCGTAAAAGGGCATATTTTTTTCTGGGATGGAATTCAATTGTCAAAATAGCAATACCATAAATCAGTGGTTTCAGCTGTGGCTTGCCAAGTTTAATAGGGTACGGCAAAATATATATATATATTTTCTTTGGGGTGAAATTCAATTGCCAAAATAGCAATACCATAAATCAGTGGTTTCAGCTGTGGCTGGCCAAGTTTAATAGTGTCCGGCAAAGGATATATTATTTTCTGCAGTGAAATTCAGTTGCAGAAATAGAAATACAGTAAAACTGTTGTTCCAGTTGTTGCAGGCTTCGTTTAAATCTGTCCATAAAAGGGTATATTATTTTCTGGGGTGAAATTCAGTAGCAAAAATGGAAATACAGTAAATCTGCTGTCCAAGCAGTGGCTGGCCAAGTTTAATAGTGTACGGCAAAGCATAGATTTTGTTCTGGAGTGAAATTTAATTCCCAAAATAGCAATACTCTGAATCTGGTGTTCCAGCTGTTGCAGGCCTAGTTTAGAACTATCCGTAAAAGGGTATATTTTTTTCTGGGATGGAATTCAATTGTCAAGATAGCAATACCATAAATCAGTGGTTTCAGCTGTGGCTGGCCAAGTTTAATAGGGTACGGCAAAATATATATATATATATATATATATATATATTTTTTTTTGGGGTGAAATTCAATTGCCAAAATAGCAATACCATAAATCAGTGGTTTCAGCTGTGGCTGACCAAGTTTAATAGTGTCCGGCAAAGGATATATTATTTTCTGCAGTGAAATTCAGTTGCAGAAATAGAAATACAGTAAAACTGTTGTTCCAGTTGTTGCAGGCTTCGTTTAAATCTGTCCATAAAAGGGTATATTATTTTCTAGGGTGAAAGTCAGTAGCAAAAATGGAAATACAGTAAATCTGCTTTCCATGCAGTGGCTGGCCAAGTTTAATAGTGTACGGCAAAGCATAGATTTTGTTCTGGAGTGAAATTTAATTCCCAAAATAGCAATACTCTGAATCTGGTGTTCCAGCTGTTGCAGGCCTAGTTTAGAACTATCCGTAAAAGGGCATATTTTTTTCTGGGATGGAATTCAATTGTCAAAATAGCAATACCATAAATCAGTGGTTTCAGCTGTGGCTTGCCAAGTTTAATAGGGTACGGCAAAATATATATATATATATATTTTTTGGGGTGAAATTCAATTGCCAAAATAGCAATACCATAAATCAGTGGTTTCAGCTGTGGCTGGCCAAGTTTAATAGTGTCCAGCAAAGGATATATTATTTTCTGCAGTGAAATTCAGTTGCAGAAATAGAAATACAGTAAAACTGTTGTTCCAGCTGTTGCAGGCTTCGTTTAAATCTGTCCATAAAAGGGTATATTTTTTTCTGGGGTGAAAGTCAGTAGCAAAAATGGAAATACAGTAAATCTCCTGTCCAAGCAGTGGCTGGCCAAGTTTAATAGTGTACGGCAAAGGATAGATTTTGTTCTGGAGTGAAATTTAATTCCCAAAATAGCAATACTCTGAATCTGGTGTTCCAGCTGTTGCAGGCCTAGTTTAGAATCTATCCGTAAAGGGTATATTTTTTCTGGGATGAAATTCAATTGTCAAAATAGCAATACCATAAATCAGTGGTTTCAGCTGTGGCTGGCCAAGTTTAATAGTGTCCGGCAAAGGATATATATATATTTTCTGGGGTGAAATTCAATTGCCAAAATAGCAATACCATAAATCTGTGTGTCTCCAGCTGTGTGCAGGCCATATCGTTTAATAGTCTGTCCAGTCAAAAGGGTATATTTTTTTCTGGGGTGAAAGTCAGTAGCAAAAATGGAAATACAGTAAATCTCCTGTCCAAGCAGTGGCTGGCCAAGTTTAATAGTGTACGGCAAAGGATAGATTTTGTTCTGGGGTGAAATTTAATTCCAAAAATAGCAATACCTTGAATCTGGTGTTCCAGCTATTACAGGTACAGATCTGTCCGTAAAAGGGTATAATTTTTTCTGGGGTGAAATTCAATTGTCAAAATAGCAATACCATAAATCAGTGGTTTCAGCTGTGGCTGGCCAAGTTTAATAGTGTCTGGCAAAGGATATTTCTTTTTCTGGGGTGAAATTCAATTGCCAAAATGGCAATACCCTGATTCTGGTGTCCCAGCTGTTGCAGGCCTAGTTTAGATCTGTCCGTAAAAAAGTATATTTAATTCTGGGGTGAAATTCAAATGCCAAAATAGTAATACCATAAAACAGTGGTTTTAGCTGTTGCTGGCCAAGTTTATTAGTGTCCTGCAAAGGATATATTTTGTTCTGGGGTGAAATTCAATTGCCAAAATAGCAATACAATAAATCAGTGGTTTCAGCTGTGGCTGGCCAAGTTTAATAGTGCACTGCAAAGGATAAATTTTGTTCTGGGGTGAAATTCAATTGCCAAAATAGCAATACCATAAATCAGTGGTTTCAGCTGTGGCTGGCCAAGTTTAATAGTGTCTGGCAAAGGATATTTCTTGTTCTGGGGTGAAATTCAATTGCCAAAATGGCAATACCCTGATTCTGGTGTCCCAGCTGTTGCAGGCCTAGTTTAGATCTGTCCGTAAAAAAGTATATTTAATTCTGGGGTGAAATTCAAAATGCCAAAATAGTAATACCATAAAACAGTGGTTTTAGCTGTTGCTGGCCAAGTTTATTAGTGTCCTGCAAAGGATATATTTTGTTCTGGGGTGAAATTCAATTGCCAAAATAGCAATACAATAAATCAGTGGTTTCAGCTGTGGCTGGCCAAGTTTAATAGTGCACTGCAAAGGATAAATTTTGTTCTGGGGTGAAATTCAATTGCCAAAATAGCAATACCATAAATCAGTGGTTTCAGCTGTGGCTGGCCAAGTTTAATAGTGTACGGCAAAGGATATATTATCTTGTGCGGTGAAATTCAGTTGCTAAAATAGAAATACAGTAAAACTGTTGTTCCAGCTGTTGCAGGCTTCGTTTAAATCTGTCCGTAAAAGGGTATATTATTTTCTTGGGTGATAGTCAGTAGCAAAAATAGAAATACAGTAAATCTGGTGTCCCAGCAGTGGCTGGCCAAGTTTAATAGTGTCCGGCAAAGGATATATTTTGTTCTGGGGTGAAATTCAATTGCCAAAATAAAATTGCCAAAATAGCAACACTATAAATCAGTGGTTTCAGCTGTGGCTGGCCAAGATTAATAGTGTCCGGCAAAGGATATATTTTTTTCTGGGATGAAATTCAATTGCCAAAATAGCAATACCGTAAATCTGGTGTCCCAGCAGTGGCTGGCCAAGATTAATAGTGTCTGGCAAAGGATATATTATTTTCTGTGGTGAAATTCAGTTGCAAAAATAGAAATACATTAAAACTGTTGTTCCAGCTGTTCCAGGCTTCGTTTAAATGTGTCTCTAAAAGGGTATATTTATTTCTGGGGTGAAATTTAATTTCCAAAATAGCAATACCCTGAATCTGGTGTTCCAGCTGTTGCAGGCCTAGTTTAAATCTGTCTGTAAAAGGGTATATTTTTTTCTGGGGTGAAATTCAGTTGCCAAAATAGAAATACAGTAAATCTGGTGTTCCAGCTGTGACTGGACAAGTTTAATAGTATCCGTCAAAGGATAGATTTTGTTCTGGGGTGAAATTCACTTGCCAATATAGCAATACCCTGAATCTGGTATTCCAGCTGTTGCAGGCCAAGTGTTAATCTGTCCGTAAAAGGGTATATTACACTCAAGGTGTATATGCAAGTGGTGAGAGGGTCATCCTCAATAACTTCTCACGCTACCTTGCATCTCCCATTGTATTTCTGTCCGTTAAAGGGTATATTACACAAAGTGGTAAAATACAATTGCTGAAGGCATAATCCTACATGTTTTTTCACACGCTACTGTGCATCTCCAAGTATAAATCTGTCCATAAAAGGATACCTTTCATCCAGGGCCTAAATACTAGGCCTACAATTGATATTCCCCTAAATCAGTGGTTACTGCTGTGCCTGGATAATTGTAATACGGTACATAAATAAATTGGCAGTGTTAGATAGTGTTAGGTGCTTGTAAAAAAAAGGCCTGAATTTGAAATCAATACATTGGTCCAAATATTTTTTTTCTTATTGTGGTGCTTGGTGAACGGTAACAATGAGTAAAACATCTAGTAAGGGACGCGGTCGTGGAAATGTTAGTGGACCCTCTGGTGCTGGGAGAGGACATGGCCATTCTGCTACAGCCACACGTCCTAGTGAACCAACTACCTCAGGTTCCAGTACCCGCCAGAATTTACAGCGATATTTGGTGGGGGCTAATGCCGTTCTAAGGATGGTAAGGCCTGAGCAGGTACAGTCGCTAGTCAATTGGGTGGCCGACAGTGGATCCAGCACGTTCACAACATTATCTCTCACCCAGTCTTCTGAAGAAAGCGCACAGGTGGCGCCTGAAAACCAAGCCCATCAGTCTGTCACATCACCCCCATGCATATCAGTTAAACTGTCTGAGCCTCAAGTTATACAGCAGTCTCTTATGCTGTTTGAAGACTCTGCTGGCAGGGTTTCCCAAGGGAATCCACCTAGCCCTTCCCCAGTGGTGGAAGACATAGAATGCACTGATGCACAAACACTTATGTTTCCTGATGATGAGGACATGGGAATACCACCTCATCGGAGTCCGCACGTCTCTGATGATGACGATACACAGGTGCCAACTGCTGCGTCTTTTTGCAGTGTGCAGACCAAACAGGAGGTCAGGGAGGAAGACTGTGTGGAAGACGATGCAGGGGACGATGAGGTCCTAGACCCCACATAGAATTAAGGTCGTGCCACTGACTTTCATAGCTCAGAGGAAGAGGCAGTGGTGTGACCGAGCCAACAGCGTAGCAAAAGAGGGAGCGGGGGCAAAAGCAGAACAGACGCTGCCAAGAGAGTTCACCTGCTACTGGCCACCGCCACCAGGGACCGAGCACCCCAAAGGCAGCTTCAAGGAGTTCCCTGGCATGGCACTTCTTTAAGTTTCAGCTGCAGCACGCACGCGTCAGTCGCACTGCGGAACAGCACCACTTCACCACAAATGATTGGGCCTCCATGCGAGACCTTTGTGCCCTGTTTCAAGTACTCCACCAACGTGGCCAGTGGCGATGACACCTTTCTCAGCGTTACAATACCACTTCTATGTCTCCTTGAGAAAACGCTTAGAGTGATAATGGAAGAGGAGGTGGCCAAGGAGGAGGAGGATGAGGGGTCATTTTTAGCACTTTCAGGCCAGTCTGTTAGAAGTGCCTCAGAGGGAGGTTTTTTGCAACAGCAGAGGCCAAGTACAAATGTGGCCAGCTAAGGCCCACTACTGGAGGACAAGGAGGATGAGGAGGAGGATGAGGATGAAGCAGGTTCACAGCGGGGTGGCACCCGACACAGCTCAGGCCCATCACTGGTGCATGGCTGGGGGATACGGAGGATGATGACGATATGCCTCCCACAGAGGACAGCTTGTCCTTACCTCTGGGGAGCCTGGCACACATGAGTGACTACATGCTGCAGTGCCTGAGCAACGACAGCAGAGTTGCCCACATTTTAATGTGTGCGGACTACTGGGTTGCCACCCTGCTGGATCCCCGGTACAAAGACAATGTGCCCACCTTACTTCCTGCACTGGAGAGTGATAGGAAGATGCGCAAGTACAAGCGCACGCTGGTAGACGCGCTCCTGAGAGCATTCCCAAATGTCACAGGGGAACAGGTGAAAGCCCAAGGCGAAGGCAGAGGAAGAGCAAGAGGTCGCTAACGCAGCTGTGTCACGGCCAGCTCCTCTGAGGGCAGGGTTAGCATGGCAGAAATGTGGAAAAGTTTTGTCTCCACACCACAGCTAACTGCACCACCACCTGATTCGGAACGTGTTAGCAGGAGGCAGCATTTCACTAACATAGTTGAACAGTACGTCTGCACACCCCTCCACGTACTGACTGATAGTTCGGCCCCATTCAACTTCTGGATCTCCAAATTTTCCACATGGCCAGAGTTAGCATTTTATGCCTTGGAGGTGCTGGCCTGCCCGGCTGCCAGCGTTTTGTCTGAACATGTATTCAGCATGGCAGGGTGCGTCATTACTGACAAACACAGCCGCCTGTCCACAGCCAACTTGGACAAGCTGACGTTCATAAAAATGAACCAGGCGTGGATCCCACAGGACCTGTCCCTCCCTTGTGCAGAATAGACATTTATAACTGCCTCCCCCTAACCATGTATTCTTGTACTCCGGGGCACTTCTTTATTAAATCCTCATTTTTTTAACTTTACCATGATCTTGCGGTGCAACCCAAAGTTGAATGAACCTCTCCTCAATCTGGGCGCCGGGGTCTAAATAACTGAAAGTAGCCTTCTCCAGTGGTGGGTGATATGACGCATGATTCTCTGCTGTGGGACCTCTCTCCTCTGTCTGGGGGCTGGGACCTAAATAACTGAAAATGGCCTTCTCCAGTGGTGGGAGATATGACGCCTTATTACTTGCTGTCGGACCTCTCTCCTCTGTCTGGGTGCTGGGGCCTAAATAACTGAAAGTGGCCTTCTCCAGTAGTGGGTGATATGACGCCTTATTCCTTGCTGTGGGACCTCTCTTCTCTGTCTGGGTGCTGGGGCCTAAATAACTGAAAGTGGCCTTCTCCAATGGTGGGTGATATGACGCCTGATTCTCTGCTGTGGGACCTCTCTCCTCTGTCTGGGTGCTGGGGCCTAAATAACTGAAAGTGGCCTTCTCCAGTGGTGGGTGATATGACGCACGATTCCTTGCTGTGGGACCTCTCTCCTCTGCCTGGGTGCTGGGGCCTAAATAACTGAAAGTGGCCTTCTCCAGTGGTGGGTGATATGATGCCTGATTTTATGCTATGGGACCTCTTTCCTCTGCCTGGGTGCTGGGGCCGAAATAACAGAAAGTGACCTTCTCCATTGGTGGGTGACTTGAAGCCTGATTCTCTGCTATGGGACCTCTCTCCAATTGATATTGGTTATTTTTTATTTATTTTATTTTATTTTAATTCATTTCCCTATCCACATTTGTTTGCAGGGCATTTACCTACATTTTGCTGCCTTTTTCAGCCTTCTATCCCTTTCCTGGGCTATTTTACAGCCTTTTTAGTGCCCAAAGGTTTGTGTCCCCATTGACTTCATTGGGGTTCGGGTTCGGGATGAAGTTCGGGTCGGATCCCAAACCCGAACATTTTCGGGAAGTTCTGCCAAACTTCTCAAACCCGAACATCCAGGTGTTTGCTCAACTCTATATATAGATACTTATCATTAAATTTTAACAATAAAGTGCAATAAAAGGTGTAATTTCATTTAGGATAAAAACATAATTATCACCATCACAACAAAAGAAAAATCATTAATCAAGTGCAAGAGATAATAAAAAACAAAGAGGTGCAACAAGGTGATGTGCAGGTACAACATGCAGTGATAGGTGAAATACACAAACTATGAGAGAGAAATTGAACAAGTACTGTACAATTAGATCATCTTATCACTCCTTGGATATCCTAAACCAATAAAAAGTCAGTCAGGGGACTAAAGGTATGTATATTCAAAAGGCACTCCAGCAGGAATATTTTCTTCTTTTTTCCAATTATCTCTTTTTATCTTTTTTTCTTTCTTTACTTTAGCTCTTTTTCTTTATAAGATGTTATTATCAGACTGATAATCTCCTCCGGTAACTTCTGGACGCTGCACAATCAACAGGAAACATGCTCTTAACAGAAAAGAAAAAATATAAGACAACAAACACCGTTGAAAAGGAGTAAACATGATATTACTACCTCATGGGTATGAGCATGCACTAACATATTAATAAAAACAATAATAAAATAAAAATAAAAATAATTATATAGCGCAGGGTTGAAATAAACTGATCCCAACCAGAGGGAGAAGAAGGTGATGCTCCCCAGTGATGTGATCTGGGTGGAGACATTTAAATCTAAATTGATTGATGACACTCTTGTGAATGGGAGGCACATTTAGAGCATTAAGACTTTAAAAGAGCGCACTTTAATGATGTAGGTACACCCCCTGGAAAAAGACGCTGGGCGAAACGGGCATTGGGGAGTTGTTGAAGGTCATACCACATTGCGGTACTTTGTGTTTATTATGATGGCTTGTTCCACTAATTGTGTTGTGCAGGGATCAGTATTTTCTGGCCAATGATTGTGGTGGTACATTTCTCTATGTACAACTACATGGATATCCATACCCTGTGTGTAAGTGATTTCACTTGTCATTTGATTTATTTTTATTGTACACAGTGGTTTGGGAATTCCCTGTAGGTGAACTAAGTGCCATATTTGGATACTTACTGACCACTCTTTGTGTGTGCGACCTACCAAATGCTGCTACATTGGATCCGATTTTAACTGCCTTTATGAAATTTATGCTACATGTATTTTTCATTGCATTGGAGAGTTTGTATATTTTATTAATATCTGTTGCGTGGATATTTTTTGGTGAGATACTTTTGTCTCTAGTAGCATTTTTTCAAACTAAATTTTTGGAATGGATTTGGCGGAGGACAACTTGTTCTGTTTGGATGTCGCCACACCCCTTGCAGTCCTGCAAACCCTCAAGATGACACTGAAGGCTGGGCAAGAAAAGAAGATGTGCCAGTTTGGGCCACTGTTCCAGTCTGCCTGCCCTAAAATCCATGAGGTCGGGAGAATAGGGTATAAACTCTAGACAGGCTAGAGTGTAGATAGGACTGAACCTGGGCATTGGGAAGGGAGATCTTGGCTTGCTGATTTGCCTCAGGCTGGTGCAGCACATAAATAAAGTGCTCTGTCATATTGAAGAGACTGAACTGGCGGCTGCTACTGCTGCTGCAGCTTTTGCTCCTTGTGGAGGTGGGAGGTGTGTGACTCTGTGGGGAGTGGAGAGGGACCTCATTTCAGACATGCTGGCAGCAGTTATCTGCTCGCCAAAAGTTGCGACAAGCTGCATATACAAATTTTCCTGGTAATAATATAATTTGACCAACTTTTCATTGGGAGGAAAACATTCCTCTATTTCGCTTTCATAGTGAAGGTCTAAAAGCATGGCCATTCAGTAATCATCAAACTGCTTTATGTGACTTATCACTGCATATGCAAGTGAGAATACAGCTCGCCATTCTGGCCTGCATTCCCAAGCAGCCAGTTCTTTATAGCTCTCTGTCCTACACTAGGAAGATTGGGTTTCCTTGACAGTGCCATTGTTATCATCATCCTCTTGCTCCTCCACCTCTGACTCCTCCTCTTTCTCCCTGGCATTTTCTCCTTGTGGGTCCTCAGCAGCTACAGCATGGACAGCCAAATGTGTCAGCTGTTCTTCTTCTGCCACCATCCCCTGCTTCATGAGCATCGGTTCTAAGATAACTACAAGGGGGTGAGATAAATCATACTGCAGAGGTCCCTGCTGACAAACCTTGTTGGCCTCTACGAAGAGCTTCGCCACCTGAAAGGCATCGCAGATGAGCTGCCACTGCCTGACCTTGAAACAACACATAATTCATGGAGAGAAGGTGGAGGAAGCAGATAAGTGCCTGCTGTGAAGGCCAGCCTGATGTGTTTGTGTGTGTATGTGGGGGTGGGGGGTGTCAAAAGGACCTCGTCATTACTGATGAGCGGCATAGACAATATTTGTTTTTGCGAAATCTTTTTGCATTTTTCGCATAATATTCACATTAAATTTGCAAATTCTAGAATTTGCAATCTCCAATCATTATTTTCACGATTGCGCAAATCGGCACTAATGATGCGCATTTTTATTTTTGCGCGATACGTGCAACTTCACATTTTATCAGGTCTGAGTAGATATTACTGATTGGTGCACTAAGTATTGTTGTGACATCACAGTGTGTCTAACAGAGACACTAATCCCTATCACAGCACAGTAATTCCTATCACACTACCTAACACCCTGCACTGGAACCTATCAGCTGCACTATATCACTATCTATCCTACACTATCTCCCACTAACTATCTGTATTATATATATATATATGAGCTAACTATCTGATGTAATTAAATAAGGATCCAGATGAGTCTGCAAAGCACAGATCACAGCAATGACACTGCTCTCTCTCTCAGAACTGCAAAAAAAAAAAGCAGAAAATGGCTGCTGGGGAGTTTCTTATATAGTAAAGGGGTAGGCTATTTTTCTATTGGTTGCTAGGGATGTTGCTAGGCTCTGACAAATATATTGCAGTCTTCTCATTGGCCCACAAGTAAAAAGCAGTAGTACTGAAAAATAAATAAAATATTTGCGATTACGAATATATAGCACTATATTCTAGATTTTCGCGAATTCTCGAAGTGCCGATATTTTCGATAAAAATTAGCGATTAGAATATTCGCGATCAACACTATTCGTCATGTTGCTTGGGTGCTGTCACAAAGAACATTGACCCAGTGGGCCATGGAATACATGTACTGTTGCTGCCCGTAACAGCTGCTCCAGGTGTCCACTGTGGCATGCAGTTTGTCACACAGCAAGAATTGCAAGGAGTGGCCTGTGTTCTCCACTATGTGAGAGTACAAGACACTATTAAATGGTACGGCAGTGACTGCACTGCCAGCAACTTGGCCAGGTGGGGTTCAGCTTGTAGGCAAGGTAATTGCTGGTCGAAAAAGTATTTTTCAGGACAAACATTCCATTATAGATGTTTCACGATGGAGCGCAGGACAATAAGGAGAAGGAGTCTTAGCAGGAGAAGAAGATGATGATGATGAGGATCACAAGAACACTGTATTGCTTGTGAGTGGGTTTACTGCTACAAAGAGGACCAGGAGAATGAGGACAGACTTGTTCTGATTGGGAATGCAGAGTAGTTGTATTTTCCCAAAGGATCCAGTGATGCTGCCTAATGTGCTGCAATAGAGCTTCCTTACTTATTTTTGTATTTGAATGCTCACTGCTTATCTTAATCTTGCACAAGACTGTGGCTTTGTGTGCCGAGCCTTGTGGAGAAAAAATGTCATACAGGAGATAATTGCGAAGAGCTAGAGGCAGCCTAGCTTGGCTATTGTCTGGGAGGTCCATCACCTCTGCAATTTATTGCTACCACTGCTGCCACCACCTTCCTCTGATGTTGCCTCCTCCTCAGGACCCTGATCCGGCTCTCAGGTCCTGTCCAACACACAATTATTGTCGGAGACCTCACCCCCCTGCCACTTTTATGAGACTGTGAGATATCATGGAGTCCTTGGCCCCAATCACTTGCTCTGCATTTGCCCTGACTGCTAATACCACCAATACCGTGGCTATGGGTGCCACTATTGCCACCAATAACAAAATATGCATGGGTTCCCCAGCCTCCTCTTGAACCTCCTCCTCAGAGAAGCCCAAATGACTGATCTCATACAAGTCATCAAAAGGGATACTCTCTTGACTATCTGTCATGGGGCGTGGTGAGGTTTTCTCTCTATATTTTAGGAAAAGGGAAGGTGCCACACTAGGAACGGGCCAGTGAAGACAGAGAGGCCTAATGTACACAGTCAGACAAAGTATGGAATGGTTTGCAAGTCTGTTTTCTGGAACTTAAAGACAGAGAGGTGCAATAAAATCTCCTTCCCTTTTCATAAACACTCTGAAGACACTGCTACTGGCAATTGACTTTGGAAATAGTGCATTTTGGGTGCCACTAACACTTTTCCGCCTAATATCCTTTGAGTTTTTAAATATGCTTTCTTTAGTGTAAAACACAAGTTGTCAACCTATTATGAGATTTTCCCCTCCCTCTCCCCACACCAACACTTAAATAGGCTGGAGATGCACTGACAGCTTTCAGACTAGTAGTTCATGTTTTCACTCAGAGATTTAAAACACAGCCCTCTGTATTGTAAGACACACATATGCTATCTTCCAAAAACCAAACGAAAAAAATAAATAAGTTCACAGCCTGGACATGCAGCAACGCAGATTTTGGCCAAGTAGTTTACATTATCACTCGGAGATGTAAATTTCACTACAAATACCGTAATGATGGATCCGTCCTTCCGGTCTGCGCATGCGCAGACCTTTAAAACTGTGTGAAAAAAAAATCAAGACGGATCCTGAAGGAATATGCTGTCTTGAACTTTGTGTAAGAACATTCTGTCATAACCAAATGTTTTGGGCAGCCGAGTATCTAACCGGAATTCCTTATCTTGTCTGTGTCAGCTAGTACGTGGAGCATGAAGGCCAGGATGTAACTGGGGAAAGTATGTTGTATGACGGTATGTGTCTCATTATGATTGGAGGCTATATTGTTTGTAAAAAGATGATTGAATAATGAAAGGGCGTATAATGTCCTATATAAGCTTGAACCTTATTATCAATAAACAGAGTGATTTTGATCATCATATGTGTCGTGCCTGATATCGTTATTCACTCTCCTGGTGCCAGAAAAGACTTAATCCAAGCTGATGCCTCTAGTCATGTTTTATTATCATCCTATCAATTTGGGGGCTCGAATCCGGGATCGAGAGGTCGTCCTCGGGTCTGGTGAGAAGTGACATCGATTTTTTTTGTCCCCTGCTCGATCCGAGGGCACCGGCCACGTCTCGATCTACAATAGTAAGTACGGATGAACCTTATTTTAGACTAGAGAGCTACAGAAGCTGTGTCAGGGACACACGTAACACAACTTAGGGAGTTGTGCATAGATACAAAGAGGGGATTGCACTCCAAAATACCGCTGTTCAGCTTGGATTAACTCTTACATGTCAAATATGCATAGATGCTATAAGATCTTGTAGAAGTATAAGATTATTTGTTTGTTTGAACTGCAGACTGGGTGGTAAGTGCACAGTCGCTCTTCATTGTTATTAATACTCTGTGAAATTGTGTTGAGTAAACTTGTATGCGTTGTGAGAATCATTAGACGCCCCGGTATTCTGGCGAGGAGAAATCCGTTATAACCCAGAAATACCGAACGCAAGTGGTGATTCAAAACAGCGCTAGTCGTTAGGGATTCAGAGGAATATTCCTCATATTCAACACAGCCAGTCCTGGGCAGATATTGTTCCAAATATTCTCTGATTACAACAATGGGAGGGCGGGGATCCAAGACTGATTACCCCAAACCTGAACCAGGTGAAACATGTAAAATTTATGTGTCAAGAGTTAGTCCTACCAACTACTATTTAGTAAACCCATGGTTAGGCAACTTAGCAGGGTGGACTGAGAAAAAAAGGAGGCTGCTGATCGAAATATAGGTACACACACAGAATGGGATTGGAAAATGGTGAAAACCATCTCAGAAATCCAACCAAACTCAGAGGCAAATAATTACACCTGTAACACGCCCGATGGCATAAAAGAGATATGGACACAGGTACAGGAACACATAAGTGAAGTGTTCAAACAGAAGTCCTCACTCTCTGTAGCAGTGGCATGTAAACAAAAATCTGCCGAGACTGTCACTGAATTCTGGAAACAATTCATGGATTGCTGGAATCTGGAGGCCGGGTTACCTGTGCACCAGAATGACAGCTTAATCATTTCCACATTCATTAACAACCTGTCTGATAAACTGATCCTCACTGTGAAACAAAATGTTTTATCATGGACATCCGATAACACAAAGGACTTTGAGAAACATCTTTATGAAAAGTAAGCAGCGGGATGTTTTGATGTGAGGAAACTCCCCCCAGCTACACACTTGTATGCGGGCACAAGGGGGAGGGGTAGAGGCAGACGCAGGGGGAGAGGTGGATACTACAGGCAAGGAGACAGAGAACAGATCACAAACCCATATTCAAACATCAGCTGTTATAATTGTGGGCAGGAAGGACACTGGGCAAGGCAGTGCACGGCACCACGTAGAAACACATTAGTGCAGGTAGCACATAACCAACAACAGCCGAGACAGAACACACAGAACCAGCCCAGATTCCCTATTGACTGGAACAATCAGCAAGCCTACTGACGGGGCCCGGAGGGAGTCACCCCAACTTTTACACAGGTCCCATCACACTGGAAAGACACGCCTATCATCTTACTTAAAGTAGCAGGAAGAAAAACAGGGTTTATGGTAGACAGCGGTGCCACCTCTAGAGTGTTAAACAAAGATTTGTACAAGGGACCTTTGAAAGTGTCGGACCCCTCTACAGGATTTGAGGGCAATCAACAATCTCATTGTACCCATTGCACCCGTACTTCCAGACATCACCGCCCTCTTATCCTCCATCCCCGTAGAAGCCACCTGGTTTAGTGTTATTGATTTGAAGAATGCCTTCTTCTCAATCCCAGTTAATAAGAGTACCAGACTACCTTTTGTTTTTTTTCTTTGATGGACGGCAGCTAACCTGGGGCCGGATGCCACAGGGATATGCTGATTCACCAGTTGTGTACAGCATTGTCCTCCAAGCCACTTTGAAACCATGGCACCCCCCCCCCCCCTAGGTTCGGTGCTGATACAATATGTGGACGATTTGTTACTGTGCAGTATGTCAGAGGAGGCCAATGTTATTGATGGTGTATCTTTGTTAAAATGGTTATCAGAATGTGGACACAAGGTGTCACACAAGAAAATGCAATGGTGTAAAAAGCAAGTTGAGTACTTGAGCTTTGTCCTCACAGAAGGGGAAAGGCGGATCAGTCCGGAGTGAGTCCAGTCTGTAGCGGGACTGGTCACCCCACACACCAAGAAGGAAATGTTGTCCTTCCTTGGTATGATAAATTATTGCAGACAATGTATCCCTGACTGTTCCTATTATGATAATATGCTAAGGCAAGCCACTCTGGAAGACAAACCAGAGCTCATAAGATAGTCTGAGGAAATGTTGAATGCTTTTGATATGTTAAAATGTTCACTGATGTGTAGCCCAGGATTGGGCCTCCCTGACTCTAAACTGCCGTTCCACATCTTTGTGCGCCAAAATTGTAAAACCATGGCGGGGGTGCTAACACAAGAACATGGAGGCAAGTTGCGTCCTTGTGCTTTTTTCTCAAAGATAATGCCGGTATCCGTACAAGGCATGCTGGCATGTCTGCGTACTCTTGCGGCTTGTTCTATGATGGTGGAGCTCGCGACCGCCCTCACACTGGGGTACCCCACCATCCTACACACAACTCATGATGTAGTGGGGTTACTACATGGCATACACACCCAACACATGTCAGCCCAGACACTGTCAGGATATGAGATACTCTTGTTAAGTGACCCTTTCTTACAAATCAAATATGCCCCACATTCAGCAGGGCCAGCACCGATATTGAATGCACTCATAGGGCTAAAAGGAGAAGAAGACGCCCTGCCCGACGCACATGACCTCCTCAAAGTGTTAGAGTATAAGACTTCCCCCAGAATGGATTTGTCAGCGACACCTGTGACAGGGGCACCTGAAGTATTTGTTGACGGCTCATGCTCACGCCGACTCGATACTGTCTTCTGCGCAGCCTATGCCATAGTCATGTTACCAGACATAGTGTTAGAAGCACGACCAATACATGTCCAATCAGCCCAGGCTGCCGAACAAATTGCACTCACCAGAGCATGTATCCTACATACAGACAAACCAGTCACAATCTACACAGACAGTAGATATGCACATGGGGTAGTGTGGGATCATGGAGTAATATTGCAAAGACGGGGGTTTACTGCTGCAGATGGGAAGAAGATCTCTCATTCACTCCTCATTGATAATCTTTTAGCTGCCCTTAAACTACCCGCTAGCCTGGCCATAGTACATTGCAAGGCACACACACAGGGCAAGGATAGAGTGTCCCAGGGCAATGCTTTAGCTGACAAGATAGCGAAACAAGTTGCGAAAGAAAACCCCACTAGGATTCGCAAAGATTCATGGGAAATGGCATGCCTCAAACCACCCTCTTTGGACACGGTCCAAATGATCACTGACCTGCAACTATATGCATCACAGGAAGAAGAGAAAAACTGGGTGTACCCTGTGTTGCAGAAAAATCCACAAACTGGATTGATCTGCAAAGAGGGGAAACCCTGTATACCGCAACATAGTGCTGCCCTCTTCATTGCTCATCTGCATGGTGTAGAACACAACAGCATACAAACTACAAGTTTACTCCTTGGTCAAAACTTTTACATCACCAACATAAACTGGTAGCTGATTATGTAGAAAGATGTCTTACATGTTCGAGAAACAATCCAAACAACCCTCTTAAGATCCCACATCAGTGCCTGGACTACACTACTCCTACTACACCTTTTACCCATCTGCAGGTAGACTACACACATATCCCCAAAACAAAGGGTAAACAAGAATATGCATTGGTAATAGTAGACATGTTCTCAAGATGGCCAGAAGTATTCCCCACCAGGGCAGAGGATGCCAAAACAACAGCAAAAATACTCACCCAACAAATTATCCCTAGGCGGGGTTGTCCCTTGGTAATTGAGCCTTCACAGAAAGGAGGAATACGTTACTCATCTTATCTGAATCCTTAGCAAAACTGAGGAAAAAGTTGCTTGTAAATCTCCCTCTCTTCTACAGGAACCCACGCACCCTTTCAGGTCCGGTGATATTGTGCTGGTGAAGATACTGAAAAAGGGGAAAAGACCGGGTGAATTTGCCTACAGCGCCCCCACCACCGTTGTGGCAGTAACCAGGACAGCAGTGCTGACAGAGCAATCGCCCATGTGGATCCACGCTACGCAAATAAAATTGGTAGAGAGGAACAAGGCAACCGAGAAGGAACGACAAGAAGGGGTACTAACGGAGGCAGACAGCCTTGACCCCCAACGAGATGACACAGTCGGAGTATTCCTTAAAAAGGCTGAGACGTGCAGTTCTGACAATTGCAGCCTTATGCATCCTAATAACTGTTCTGCGATCATGGGACAGACAGACGTACCTAACAACAGGATGCAGAGGGGAGGACAACCTGTGGAAGACAAAGGAGAATCTGTGGCTGTACCTGGCCAAGACCCTGAACCTAACTGATTTCTGTCTTCGAACCACCTTGTCTGCATCCAATATTCTAGAAACCTGCCTGGTAGCAGTGCCCACTCCAGTGTCTATATGGACAGGGCTCCTGCGTTCCCAGTGGAATGACACTGATTTAGAAGAACATAATGTTAGATATGGGCATGTGAATCCTTATTATGTCTGCTATAATTGCTCTACACATAGATATTTACAAGGTAATATGATCAGAATAATTATAGGTCTAGTCACAGCTGCAGAAGTATGCTAGAATTTCACTTGTGTTGAAAAATTACTACCTCCTTGCATACAAGCAAAGCAACAAAATAAGACCAAACCAGATATTTGCCAATGGGGCGTAAGTAGTTGCAAAAAGATTATATCAGGAAGAAATATGCAATGCGATATCACAAAGATAGTGCCATCCTTAGACAAACATGTCCCCCTTCCAACAGGATGGGTGTTAGCATGCGGAAACTTTAGTTACACGTACATACCAGCAAACATTACAGATGGACCCTGCATGATAGCTAGGTTAACATTAGCCATGATACCATTACTTCCTGCAACACGAACACGTTATACACGAGAATCTTCTGTGCAGTTACCGGAAGATTGTAATTATAATGTGAGCCTTCTCTCAGAAACAGAGTACTTAAGTTTGGCAATATCAATGGTAGGAGTACCAGGGTTAGCTGCATATAACCATAAGACAATCTCAAGGCTTGCTCGCTTTATGGTAAAAGAAATAAATGTCACTAGCGCAATCTTGCAGTACACATTTCTAGATACACAGTCATATAAGAAGGCAATTCTGCAGAATAGGGCAACCATTGATTATCTGCTATTACAACATGGTATAGGGTGCTCTGCTTTTTCAGGTATGTGCTGTTTTAATTTGTCAGATCATTCCCAAGGGATAAAGGATAAGATGGGCCAATTAGAAGAAATGATAAAACACATAAAACAAGATGCTAATCAAGGATGGTGGGATTGGCTTTTTAGCTGGATACCTGACTTTGGTCAAATCCGATATGTATTAGGAGTGGTATTTGCTATCATTGCTATAATGATATGCTTATGTAGCTGTGTACAATGCGTACCCTCGCTTCTTTCCACATGTCAGTTTCACTGAAAAGAGGGTGCGGTCGACGTCTTATTACACTCCAGTGCTCACAGGTGAGATAAACAATACCCCACCAAAACCTGAAGAATATACCCCAGAGGCTTATATGGAACACTTAAGAACTTATAGGCAAAAGAGGGGCAAGGAGAACCATATAATATGAATATAAGGTTCTAAGAGGGGATTGAAGGAATATGCTGTCTTGAACTTCGTGTAAGAACATTCTGTCATAACCAAATGTTTTGGGCAGCCGAGTATCTAACCAGAATTCCTTATCTTGTCCGTGTCAGCTAGTACGTGGAGCATGAAGGCCAGGATGTAACTGGGGAAAGTATGTTGTATGACGGTATGTGTCTCATTATGAATGGAGGCTATATTGTTTGGAAAAAGATGATTGAATAATGAAAGGGCGTATAATGTCCTATATAAGCTTGAACCTTATTATCAATAAACAGAGTGATTTTGATCATCATATGTGTCGTGTCTGATATGATCATTCACTCTCCTGGCGCCAGAAAAGACTTAATCCAAGCTGATGCATCTAGTCATCTTTTATTATCATCCTATCAGATCCGTCTCTCCGTCTGAAAACAGAGAGATGGATCCGCACTTGCAATGCATTTGTGAGAAGGATCCGCATCCGGATCCGTCTCCAAATGCTTTCAGTTGATGCGGAACTACCTGCTGGATCCTCACACCGCAAGTGTGAAAGTAGCCTAACTCAAGTATCAACTCAGCATTACAGGTAGATGTTAGCGTCAAGAAGAAGCACAGTCCTTTTACAGCTGATTCCACATAGATGTCTAGTAGAGCCCCCCTGACAGAGTGGAGAGGGTGTCAGCAGTAAGTTTGTGTTGACGTCACTGATTATTTTGCCCTTCCTCTGATCCGTCAGAACAATTACCTAGAAAAAACGGATCCTGTCTGTGGAGCATATGCCTTCACTCGGTCAGCATTTGCTCAATAATCCATCAGTATTGCTAATTAGTGATGAGCGGGAGGCGCCATATTTGATTTTGCTAATAATTGATTGAATATTCGTCATATACTCGTCAAAATAGAATATTCGTCATTATTCTATTTATCGCGAATAATATGCGATTGAATTATTCACGTATTGCAAATTGAACTTTGAACAAGGTATGAAGGCAACTTTCCTATTGGTTGGCTATCTAGAATTAATGAAGATAACGAATATTGCACTATATTTTCTACCTTCGTTAATTCTAGCGAGCCAATCAATAGGAAAGTTATACCATATTCAAAGTTCCACTCACAGTACACGAATATTACATTATTAATATTACAATATTAAGAACGAAGATAGCGAAATATTCTCTATCTTCGCTATTAATGAAGAATAGCGCTATATTCGCAATCACATTCAAAATCATGTTAAATAGTAGTAAGCATACACCTACCATCATATAAAATGCCTCCGATTAAACCCAAATAACGTTCAGCTGCTCCAGTTGGTCTTTCCTGAAATTTTCTTAGTCGCATCCCACAGCAAAAGCCATGGTCCACAGAGAGCTTCCAAATCATCAGAGGGATCTCATTGTTAAAAGGTATCAGTCAGGAGAAGGGTACAAAAGAATTTCCAAGGCATTAGATATACCATAGAACACATTTAAGACAGTCATCATCAAGTGGAGAAAATATGGCACAACAGTGACATTACCAAAACTGGACGTCCCTCCAAAATTGATGAAAGGACGAGAAGAAAACTGGTCTAGGAGGATACAAAGAGGCCTACAGCAACATGAAAGGAGCTGCAGGAATATCTGGCAAGTACTGGCTGTGTGGTACATGTGACAACAATCTCCCGTATTCTTCATATGTCTGGGCTATGGGGTAGAGTGGCAAGATGAAAGCCTTTTCATACGAAGAAAAACATCCAAGCCAGGTAACATTTTGCAAAAACACAACTGAAGTCTCCCATAAGGTGTTATGGTCTGATGAAACCAAGGTTGAACTTTTTGGCCATAATTACAAAAGATATGTTTGCCGCAAAAACAACACTGCACATCACCAAAAGAACACCATACCCACAGTGAAGCATGGTGGTGGCAGCATCATGCTTTGCAGCTGTTTTTCTTCAGCTGGAACTGGGGCCTTAGTTAAGATAGAGTGAATTATGAGCAGTTCCAAATACCAGTCAATATTGGCACAAAGCCTTCAGGCTTCTGCTAGAAAGCTGAACATGAAGAGGAACTTCATCTTTCAGCATGACAACAACCCAAAGCATACATCCAAATCAACAAAGGAATGGCTTCACCAGAAGAAGATTAAAGTTTTGGAATGGCCCAGCCAAAGCCTAGACCTGAATCCGATTTAAAATCTGTGGGGTGATCTGAAGAGGGCTGTGCACAGGAGATGCACTCGCAATCTGACAGATTTGGAGTGTTCTTGCAAAAGAAAAGTGGGCAAGTCAAAATGTGCCATGCTGATAGATTCTTACCCAAAAAGGCTGTAATAAAATCGAAAGGTGCAACAAAGTATTAGTTTAAGGGTGTGCACACTTAGGCAACCATATTATTTTGTTCTTATAGTTTCCTCTATCTAAAATATTTTAATTTGTTTTTCAAGTGAGTTGTACAGTTTATAGGTCGCATTAAAGGTGGAAAAAGTTCTGAAATGATTTATCTTTGTCTCATTTTTTTACAGCACAGAAACCTGACATTTTAACAGGGGTGTGTAGACTTTTTATGTCCATTGTATATGCAAATTACTTTACTATTGTTTTGCTTGGTAGAATAAACAAATATTATGAATAAGAATATAGTGCTATAGTCTCTATATTCGCTAATTCTAGCAAGCCAATAGGAAAGTTGACTGTACCCAGCTCTAAGTTGGATGCGCAATGCGAGAATATTACTTTGCCTATTTTTTGCAATAAATAGAATACTGACTTAGTATTCTATTTACTGCAAAAAATAGTTAAATTAATATTCTCGCATTGCGCATCCAACTTAGAGCTGTCTATAGGCAACTTTCCTATTGGCTTGCTAGAATTTGCGAATATATAGAATATAGTGCTATATTTGTATTTGTCATATTCATTAATTCTTTCTACCAAGCCAAACGAGTAGAGATGTAAGTAGAGATGTCGCGAACATAAAATTTTCCGTTCGCGAAAGGTGAACGCGAACCTCCGCAAATGTTGGCGAACCGGGCGAACCGCCATAGACTTCAATTGGCAGGCGAATTTTAAAAACCACAGGGACTCTTTCTGGCCACAATAGTGATGGAAAAGTTGTTTGAAGGGGATTAACACCTGGACTGTGTCATGCCGGAGTGGGATCTATGGCAAAACTCCCATGGAAAATTACGTAGTTGACGCAGAGTCGGGTTTTAATCCATAAAGGGCATAAATCACCTAACATTCCTAAATTGTTTGGAAAAACGTGCTTTAAAACATCCAGTGTGTGCATATGATCAGGTATGATGTTGTATCGATCAGGTAGTGTAAGGGTTACGCTCGCTTCACAGTGACAGACCAAACTCTGACAGACCAAACTCCCCGTTTAACGCACCGCAAACAACCGCAAACAGTCCATTTGCACAACCGCAAACTCCCCATTTGCACAAGGTTGGATACCAAGCTAGCCATGTCCCGTTCCTTGTCCTCACTGACGTCATTGAAGGTCTTTTCCTCAACCCAGCCACGTACAACACCAAGGGTCCCCGAAAGGTGACAACAATCCCCCTGGGACGCCTGCAGTGGTTGGTCTTCCACCTCCTCAAAGCCACCTTCCTCCCCTGACTCCTCTTCTTCCCGCAGATCCAGTAATCGACGACGACAAGGCTGATTCTGGTGGTGATGGTGACCACAACTCTTCCTCTTCCTGCTCATCTACGGCCTGATCCAGCACTCTTCGCAGGGCACGCTCCAGAAAAACGCATATGGGATGAGGTTGATGATGTTGCCTTGGGTTTGACTGACCAGGTTTGTCACCTCCGCAAAAGGATGCAAGAGCCTACAGCCATTGTGCATGAGCGTTCAGTAACGCCGCCAAAAAACCCAGCTCCGCAGAGGCTGTCCTCTTACCAGTTTCATTTCTGTTTTGTCCCCTATCAGGGTTCGGTGTATGGAATAAATTTTAGGAACTGGGAGATGGAAAAAGATGGTTGGTGGGACCTCTTACTTCCAATTTAGGGCCCTGCGCGTGCGCAGTGCAATGTACTGTGCCACCCTATATGAGTGGTGTGTTAAGTAGTACTATTGCTATCAGTTTAATCCCTGTTACTTCCCCTATTAGGGGACGTGTATCGAATAGATTTTAGGAACCAGGAGATGGAAAAAGATGATTGGTTGGTCCTCTTACTTCCAATTTGGTGCAGTGCACGTGCGTCGCACAATGTACTCTGCCACCAATACAAATAGTGTGAACTCCCTATCAGGAGACGTGTATTGAATTGAATTCATTCATAGAGAAAAAAGCTTGCTCTGTCCGATTCCTTCTTATTTTGGGCACTTGCAATGAAATTTGCCACCAATGCAACTAGTGTTAACTAAGTACTATTCCTTTCAGTTTAATCTCAGTTTTGTCCCTTATCAGGGCCAGGGCCGGTGTAGTGAATAGATTTTTGGCATCGGGAGATGGAAAAAGACCCATGCTCGGTCCGCTTAGTTTGAATTTTAGGTCACTGCGCGTGCGCCTTGCAATGTACTGTGACACCCTACATGAGTGGTGGGCAGTGGGCACAGTACAGTCTGTGGGCCTGACACACACTGGCAGGCAACTGCAATTATATTAAAGGGTAAAAATGTAATGATTTTTTTTATCTGCAAGGTACTGTGCCACCCTATATGAGTGGTGTGCAAACAGTAAAGTCTGTGGGCCTGCGGCCTCTCACAAACGGGCAGGCAACTGCTATATATATATATATATATATATATATATATATTCAACCACCAATGCTGTAAAAGGTTTTAGGGAATTTAGTGTACATTTGTAATTGTGTTCAGAATGAAATCTTACAAGGACTTTTTAAAGAACCAAATGCAACTAAAATGACATCAATTGTTTTTGTAATACAGTATTAAATGTTTTTTTTTGTGATTTCTTCATTGACACAATTATTCAACCCCTTAAAGACTACCACTCTTAAGAACAGAGGTTCATTCAAGTGTTTTCAATCAGGTATTGAAAACATCTGTGGATGTCAAGGAGTAGCAATCAAGCATAATAAGCACCAATTAGGCAGATTTACAATGACTGTGATACGCAGCTCCTTCTAGACATGTACTGGTGTGTTTACAAACATGGTGAAGTCAAGAGAATGGTCCAGGAAGACAAGAGAAGAGGTGATTTCTCTTCACAGGAAGGGCAGTGGCTATAAGAAGATTGCAAAGATGTTAAACATACCAAGAGACACCATAGGAAGCATCATTCGCAAATTCAAGGCAAAGGGCACTATTGAAACGCTACCTGTTCCTGGCAGAAAGAAGATGCTGACTTGTTACGTCATTCCTGTCTTTTTTGATAGCTATTTTGTTCGGACGCACCGGCTTAGCATTGTTGTTACGCCGGCGACGCCTTTTTTCTCTAGCTATTTTAGAACGTTTAACTGAAAAACTGATTTTTATAGCCTGTTTTAACTTTCTAACCCTAGAATTTACAGTTGTTTTTGCGCTTTTAAAAGGTTGGCCCCCCTCCACCAGTCATCACTAGTCAGTCTCTGTCTAGCAGCTCTTTTTCAATAGCGTCAAGATGCGTAATCATTCGTGTGTATTTGTCACGCGTAGCGTGTATTCGCTCCGCAGTAATTTTGTTGGGGGCTGTTAAACGCTAAAGACGTAGAGGCTTTAACGTAACATTTTAAATACGATAGATAGATAGATAGATATGTCATTACGCCATTTTATTAAAAATTTAAAGACAAGCATTCAAGCATGCTAATTAAAACAGCTCTCCGCTATATTTCGGGGAAGCACAAGGCCAACAACGCTTTATCCGTGGATCGTCACGAGTTTTTGAACGGTTACACTTTGTTCGCTTTTGATTTATCGCTGGATCAAGAACCCGGCGGTCATTTCTCTCTAGTAAAAACTGGAAATCTGAGAGCTGAAATTTGATTTGCCAAACCGATTGCGAACACAATTAACATGATTGTATATTCAGTTCATGAAAATATTATTGAAATAAATAATTGGCGAGAGGTATTATATGATTTTTAATAAACATGAATAATTATGAAATTGCCTGTGTTATTAAAGCTGATATTAACGCCTGGCGCATGTTTAAAGGGGTATTTCCGTGTGATTTATTACCAGGGGATAAAATCTTCAACAGGCCCGCGGCCTACATTGTAAATACGGATAATTTGTATCAGCTGGGGGAAGCATTGGATTTTAATTATATTATATCCGAATAATGTATCTTTTTTTTTTTTTTGATAGTTTATCACCCGCAAATGAAATATTTCCAGGTTTAATCAGCTGGGCTTTTCAAAGTCACAAGAATACAACATGTGGCTTGTCCAGACAGATGTCACGACCTTTGCAGTAGAAAAGATTGCTTTAAACAGATGTAAACTGTAGACAATAGCCGAACACCTCCAGTGACTTGTCAGATATACCAATCAGATATATGAATAGGCGGTCACACTTTTAAGCATATTTAATATCAAGCAATATAAATTTAATATCAAGCAATATAAATTTAATATAAATTTAGTATCAAGCAATATAAATTTTATATAAATTTAATATATGATTATTAAACTGTATAAATTGATATAAATTTATATCAAAGTGGGGTGGCTTTTATATCATAAGCTTATGAAATGTTATAAATGACTTTATCAAATGTTATTAAGTCACAAAAATAATTTATAAAGCCCCTATGAAATACAAGATGCCGTTAGTACGGGCTGCAGCCATTACTGTGCAATTTATAGGTTTATTATATGCCTTTTTTATGTCAGAATCTTATTTTATATCAAAAGCATATCAAATGTTATAAATGGTCTTATCAAAAATTTCGCTATGAAATACAAGACGGGCTTTTCAAAGTCACAAGAACACATCCTGTGATGTGTCAGACATACCAATCAGCTATATGAATAGGCGGTCACACTTTTAAGCACATAATCGACACCATTAGCAGTACAAAGGCACAAGAATGCAGCCTGTGGCTTGTCCAGACAGATGTAACATCTTTGGAGTAGAAAAAGATTGTTTTAAGCAAATGTAAACTGTGAACATTAGCAGGGATCATAGATGTGTGTAGTAAGATGTCAGATTCTTGAATTAAATTAATATAAATTTAATATCAAGCAGTATAAATTTAATATAAGTTTAATATCAAGCAGTATAAATTTAATATAAATTTAATATAAATTTTATATCAAGCTATATAAAAGGGGCGGGGGTAGCTGTATAAAAGGGGGCGTGGTACCTGTCACTTTGCAGTTTGACGAAACATATACCCCCTTACTACTCATAGGTATTTCTACAATGTATGCAAACGTAGTTTGTGGACCCAGAAAACAGATTATTTTATTAAAACACAGAAATGCAGTATTTCACTGCTTTAAATTAAAGTTGGTATTTCTACGCTGTATGTAAAAGTGGTTTGTGGACCCAGAATAAGGATGTTTCTTAATAAAACACAGAAATGCAGTATTTTACTGCTGTCAATTAAAAGTAGGTATTTCTATGCTGTATGCAAATGTGTTTTGTGGATGCAGAACACTGCTTTAAAAAAAAAAAAAAAAGAACTGCAGTATTTCACTGCTATAAATAAAACATAGGTATTTCTACGCTGTATGCAAAAGTAGTTTGTGGACTAAAAACACAAATTATTTTAAATTAAACGTAGTTATTTCTATGCTTTATGCAAATGTGGTTTGTGGACCAAGAACACGCCTTAAAAAAAAAAAAGCAAAAATGCAGTATTTCACTGCTATAAATAAAACATAGGTATTTCTACGCTGTATGGAAACATGGTTTGTGGACCCGGAAAAAGGATTTTTTTTATTAAAACACAGAAATGCAGTATTCCACTTCTATCAATAAAATGTAGCTCTTTTTACGTTGTATGCAAAAGTGGTTTGTGGACCCAGAACAAGAATTTTTTTTTAATAACACACAGAAATGCAGTATTTTACTGCTGTCAATTTAAAGTAGGTATTTCTACTCTGTATGCACAAGTGGTTTGTGGACACATAACAAAGATTTTTTTAATAAAACAGAGAAATGCAGTTTTTAACTGCTGCAATTTTAGCATAGGTATTTCTACGCTGTATGCAAAAGTGGTTTGTGGACGCAGAACACTGGTTTAAAAAAAAAAAAGAAATGCAGTATTTCACTGCTATAAATAAAACATAGTTATTTCTACGCTGTATGCACTCGTAGTTTGTGGACCAAGAACACAAATTATTTTATTAAAACACAGAAATGCAGTATTATACTGCTTTAAATTAAACGTAGGTATTTCTACGCCGTATGCAAAAGTGGTTTGTGGACCTAAAATAAGGATTTTTTTTTAATAAAACACAGAAATGCAGTATTTTACTGCTGTCAATTAAAAGTAGGTATTTCTACGCTGTATGCAAATGTGGTTTGTGGACCCAGAACACGCCTTAAAAAAAAAATCAAAAATGCAGTATTTCACTGCTATAAATAAAACATAGGTATTTCTACGCTGTATGGAAACGTGGTTTGTGGACCCGGAACAAGGATTTTTTTTATTTAAACACAGAAATGCAGTATTCCACTTCTATCAATAAAATGTTGCTATTTTTACGCTGTATGCAAAAGTGGTTTGTGGACCCAGAACAAGGATTTTTTTAAATAAAACACAGAAATGCAGTATTTTACTGCTGTCAATTTAAAGTAGGTATTTCTACTCTGTATGCACAAGTGGTTTGTGGAGCTAGAACAAGGATTTTTTTAAAAATAAAACACAGAAATGGAGTATTTCACTGCTGTAAATTAAAAGTAGGTATTTCTACGCTGTATGCAAATGTGGTTTGTGGACCCAGAACACAGCTTTAAAAAAAAAAACACAGAAATGCAGTATTTCACTGCTATAAATAAAACATAGGTATTTCTACACTGTATGCAAACGTAGTTTGTGGACCCAGAACACAGATTATTTTATTAAAACACAGAAATGCAGAATTTCACTGCTTTAAATTAAACGTAGGTATTTCTACGCTGTTTACAAAAGTGGTTTGTGGACCCAGAATAAGGATTTTTTCTAATAAAACATAGAAATGCAGTATTTTACTGCTGTCAATTTCAAGTTGGTATTTCTACGTTGTATGCACAAATGGTTTGTGGACCCAGAACAAGGATTTTTTTTAATAAAACACAGAAATGCAGTATTTCACTGCTGTAAATTTAACATAGGTATTTCTACGCTGTATGCAAATGTGGTTTGTTGACCCAGAACACGGCTTTTAAAAACAAAACCCCACAGAAATGCAGTAGTTCATTGCTATAAATTAAACATAGGTATTTCTAAGCTGTATACAAAAGTGGTTTGTGGACCCAGAATAAGGATTTAAAAAAAAACAAAACACAGAAATGCAGTATTTTACTGCTGTCAATTTCAAGCTGGTATTTCTACGTTGTATGCACAAGTGGTTTGTCGACCCAGAACAAGGATTTTTTTATATTAAACACAGAAATGCAGTATTTCACTGCTGTAAATTTAAAATAGGTATTTATATGATGGAGGCACAAGTGGTTTGTGGACCCAGAACAAGGATTTTTTTAAATAAAACACAGAAATGTAGTATTTCACTACTGTAAATTAAAAGTAGGTATTTTTACGTTGTATGCAAATGTGGTTTGTTGACCCAGAACACAGCTTTAAAAAAAAAAAAACACAGAAATGCAGTATTTCACTGCTATAAATAAAACATAGGTATTTCTAAACTGTATGCAAACATAGTTTGTGGACCCAGAACGCAGATTATTTTATTAAAACACAGAAATGCAGTATTTTACTGCTTTAAATTAAACATAGATATTTCTACGCTGTATACAAAAGTTGTCTGTTGACCCAGAACACGGATTATATTATTTAAACACAGAAATGCAGTATTTTACTGCTGTCAATTTAAAGTAGGTATTTCTAAGCTGTATGCACAAGTGGTTTGTGGACCCAGAACAAGGATTTTTTTTTTTAATAAAACACAGAAATGCAGTATTTCACTGCTGTAAATTTAATGTAGGTATTTATACGCTGTATGCACAAGTGGTTTGTGGACCCAGAACAAATATTTTTTAAATAAAACACAGAAATGCACTATTTCAAAGCTATCAATAAAACAGATATTTCTACACTGTATGCACAAGTGGTTTGTGGTCCCAGAACAAGGATTTTTTAAATAAAACACAGAAATCCAGTTTTTTACTGCTGTAACTTTAATGTAGGTATTTCTTCGATGTATGCAAAAGTGGTTTGTGGACGCATAACAAAGATTTTTTTAATAAAACACAGAAATGCAGTTTTTAACTGCTATAAATTTAGCGTAGGTATTTCTGCGCTGTATGCAAAAGTGGTTTGTGGACCCAGAACTTGGATTTTTTTAAATAAAACACAGAAATGCAGTATTTAACTGCTGTATATTTAATGTAGGTATCTCTACGCTGTATGCAAAAGTGATTTGTGGACCCAGAATAAGGATTTTTTTTAAATAAAACACATAAATGCAGTATTTCACTGCTGTAAATTTTATGTAGGTATTTATATTCTGTATTTACAAGTAGTTTGTGGACCCAGAACAAGGATTTTTTTAAAAAAGAAAACACAGAAATGCAGTATTTCACTGCTGTAAATTAAAAGTAGGGATTTCTACGCTGTATGCAAATGTGGTTTGTGGACCCAGAACATAGCTTTAAAAAAAAAAAAACACAGAAATGCAGTATTTCACTGCTATAAATAAAACATAGGTATTTCTACACTGTATGCAAACGTAGTTTGTGGACCCAGAACACAGATTATTTTATTAAAACACAGAAATGCAGAATTTCACTGCTTTAAATTAAACGTAGGTATTTCTACGCTGTTTACAAAAGTGGTTTGTGGACCCAGAATAAGGATTTAAAAAAAAAAAAAAACACAGAAATGCAGTATTTTACTGCTGTCAATTTCAAGTTGGTATTTCTACGTTGTATGCACAAATGGTTTGTGGACCCAGAACAAGGATTTTTTTAATAAAACACAGAAATGCAGTAGTTCATTGCTATAAATTTAACATAGGTATTTCTACGCTGTATGCAAATGTGGTTTGTTGACCCAGAATAAGGATTTAAAAAAAAAAAAAAAACACAGAAATGCAGTATTTTACTGCTGTCAATTTCAAGTTGGTATTTCTACGTTGTATGCACAAGTGGTTTGTCGACCCAGAACAAGGATTTTTTTATATTAAACACAGAAATGCAGTATTTCACTGCTGTAAATTTAACATAGGTATTTATATGCTGGAGGCACAAGTGGTTTGTGGACCCAGAACAAGGATTTTTTTAAATAAAACACAGAAATGTAGTATTTCACTACTGTAAATTAAAAGTAGGTATTTTTACGCTGTATGCAAATGTGGTTTGTTGACCCAGAACACGGCTTTAAAAAAAACCCCCCACAGAAATGCAGTATTTCACTGCTATAAATAAAACATAGGTATTTCTAAACTATATGCAAACATAGTTTGTAGACCCAGAACACAGATTATTTTATTAAAACACAGAAATGCAGTATTTTACTGCTTTAAATTAAACGTATATATTTCTACGCTGTATACAAAAGTTGTCTGTTGACCCAGAACACGGATTATTTTATTTAAACACAGAAATGCAGTATTTTACTGCTGTCAATTTAAAGTAGGTATTTCTACGCTGTATGCACAAGTGGTTTGTGGACCCAGAACAAAGATTTTTTAAATAAAACACAGAAATGCAGTATTTCACAGCTATCAATAAAACATAGATATTTCTACACTGTATGCACAAGTGGTTTGTGGTCCCAGAACAAGGATTTTTTAAATAAAACACAGAAATCCATTTTTTTACTGCTGTAACTTTAATGTAGGTATTTCTTCGATGTATGCAAAAGTGGTTTGTGGACCCAGAACACAAATTTTTTAAATAAAACACAGAAATGCAGTATTAAACTGCTATTAATAAAACATAGGCATGTCTATGCTGTATGAAAATGTGGTTTGTGGACCCAGAACACGGCTTTTTAAAAAAAACAACACAGCAATGCAGTATTTCACTGCTATCAATAAAACATAGGTATTTCTACACTGTATGCAAAAGTGGTTTGTGGACCCAGAACAAGGAATTTTTTTTAATAAAACACAGAAATGCAGTATTTTACTGCTGTAAATTAAAAGTAGGTATTTCTACGCTGTATGCAAATGTAATTTGTAAACCCAGAACATGCATTTAAAAAAAAAAAAATGCAGTATGTCACGGCTATAAATAAAACGTAGGTATTTCTACGCTGTATGCAAACGTGGTTTGTCGACCCAGAACACGGATTTTTTTAATAAAACTAAAAAATGCAGTATTTCACTGCTTTAAATTTAACATAGGTTTTTCTACGCTGTATGCAAAAAGTGGTTTGTTGACCCAGAACACGGCATTTTAAAAAAACTAAACAAATGCAGTATTTCATTGCTATAAATAAAACATAGGTATTTCTACGCAGTATGCACAACTGCTTTGTGAAGCAAGAATATCACCCACAAAAAAAGACTAATTCACTATTTCACTGCAGCAATGTTAAATATGTATTTGGGTGGTGTATTTCAAACTGTTTTGTGGACCTGGAATAACGTTTTTTTCCCCCTGAAACACACTGATGCACTATCTCCCCTCAGAAATATTACATGTGTATTTGTACGCTGTATGCACAACTGCTTTGTAAAGCAAGAATATTGCTTTTTTACCACAAAAAAATGACTAATTCACTATTTCACTGCAGAAATGTCAAATGTGTATTTGGGCGGTGTATTTAAAAATGCTTTGGGGACCAGGATTACCTTTTTGTCGCAAAACTACACTGATGCACTATTTGACTGCTGAAATTGAATATATGGTTTAGTGCATTGTATACATAAGTGCTCTGTGGCACCTCAGGTCCCAGGCGAGACAAATGGACTATGTTACCTCTTAATTATACAAAAGTTAATGTAGGGCACTTGAGCAGACAGAAAAATAGCATTTTTTCCTTCACTGATCTACCAAGCAGGATTAGGCTGATGTCCCTGGCAGGCTGGCACGTGTGCAGTACACTACAGTGGCTAAAATGGCTTCCGACCCCCACCTGAGTAACAGATGGATAAAAAAAATATAATTCCTTGTCAGTGGCTGGGTACAGAAATGTACGATTGCTGAAGCTCCCTCCCTCTTTATTTTCTGTATCTTGTGGATTAAAGTACAACAGGTTCTACAGATTTCTTGCCTATCCTGTCCCTAATAGCACCGGCAGCAACCTTTCACTAGGCTAACATCAGAAGACTGACGTGCGGCACTACCTGACTCCAGCTTATAAAGAGGCTGGGTCACATGCTGCACTCAGCTATTCAAAGCCATGCCATTAGTAGGCATGGTTGTAATGGCTTCTTAGGGCAAAGAAGTAAAACGCTTGCTGATTGGCTGCTGTGCAGCCTGTCAGAAAGCGGGAAGAATCGCCGAACAACGGACCCGAACCCGAACTTTTATGAGCACCCCAAAATTCGGTACGAACCCGAACTATACAGTTCGGGTTCGCTCAACCCTACCTAACGCCTTCTGACGTCTTTCCCAACACTAAGATGCTATGAATAAATTTCTCCCTACCCTTTCCCTGCACTTATAAATGTTTTTTTTTTTTTTTTTTCACAATTATCTTTTTCCAATTGCTGACCCTAGCGCCTTCGCAAGTCTGTCCCTGCACTCAGAATGCTGGAAAATGGCTTCTGTATTTATAGGGCTGTGACATCATAGGGCTGGCTGGCTTCTGATTGGCTACATGCATGCATGTCAATCTTGGTGATCCCGCCTTCTCAGAGTTCCTTGCCCCATGTCCTCAGTCCTCACACGTGTGGTTGACATTTTAGGAAAAATTGCGATTTGTTAAACTTACCACGAAGAGCAAGGAAATTCGCATTCATTGCAAATCAACTTTTTACTGTTATTCGGATCGAATTGCACTTCGTCTGATTCGATTCGCTCTCGTTATCAATACTAGGTCTGCGGGGGTCCGTCACCTGGCACCCTCAGTGATCAGTTGGTTGATGAGAAGGCATGTGCCGTGCCAGCACTGCCTTCTCTTCATTGTTTACCTGCTCGCTGTCGTGAGCTGGTGTAATTACACCTAAGCCATCCCATTCATTTTAATGGGATAGCTGTGTAGTATACACTTGTATAGGAACAAGCCATCCCATTCAAGTGATGACTGGGGTCCGATTCCAGGCACCCCCCCCCCCTATCACTTCCTGAAAATAGGTCATCAATAAATGTAACTAGGAGAACCCCTTCAAGACCACAGTATAAGATTGAGGACATGATTAAGAGTGTAGTAGCCACTAAAAAAACACGTAGGTCTTGATTATGCTTTTACTTTTTTTTAATCTTCCATGATTCAATAACAGAAGTTTTCTGATGGACTGAGACCTTGCACTTTATTTTCTAGACTTTAGCAGGTAGTTGGCCCTGCATTTTTTCCATGTACCTGGCAGGGCTGGGACAAGGTCCACCACCAACAGAGGCTGAGCTGCCCAAGTGCGCCCCCCCCCCCCCCCTCCAACTTGTGGATGACACTGCTATGGGGGATCTGTGATGGATGACACTGTTATTGAGGAATCTGTGGATGACATATGTGTCATCCACAGATCCCCCCCTCCCCATAACAGGGTCCGTGTAGGAATGACCCCCAATACAACCAATACAAGGGGTGAGGCTGTGGGGTTGTATCTGCTTTGTTGATGACAGCGCCAGCGAGGCCCGTGCAGTGACTGTATTCTACTACAACCCCCTCCCCACACACTGTATATAATCTTAACTATATAACTGTAGTGAGTTACTACAGTTATATAGTTAATAAGATTATATCCAGTGAGTGGGGGGTGGGGGTGGGGGGTGTAGTAGAATACAGTCACTGCACGGGCCCTGCTGTCATTATGAAATATCATATGGGACCCCCACCTTTTTTATTGGTGGTCATTCAGTAAATTAACCCTGTTTTGGGGGGGTGGGGGGGGTGTCTGTGGATGACAAATTTGTGTCATCCACAGATTCTCCCCATAACAGGGTTCAGGGTTAGTGAATGAGCACCCAAATTGCGGTGACCCAATACATGGGAGTTGTATCTGCAGAGCTTTTGTATAATGCCACCCCACACTGTAGGGTCCCCCACACAGTAATGTCCGCCACACTGCCCCCACACAGTAATGTCCGCCACACTGCCCTCACACAGTAATGTCCGCCACACTGCCCCCCCACAGTAATGTCCGCCACACTGCCCCCCACACAGTAATGTCCGCCACACTGCCCCTCACACAGTAATGTCTGCCCTACTGCCCCCCACACAGTAATGTCCCCCACACCCCCCCTCTACCACACAGCAGTGCCCCCACATAGTAATTTGTCATGCTCTCCCCCTCTTGTCATTCTCCCCCCCTCTTGTCATAATCCCCTATTCTTGTCATGCTCTTTCTGCCCCCTGTCATTCTCCCCCATCTTTTCATGCTCTTTATACCCCCATGTTGTCATGCTCTTTCTGCCCCCATGTTGTCATGCTCTTTCTTCTCCCCCATGTTGTCATGCCTGCTGCCCCCCATGTTGTCATGCTCTTTCTTCTCCCCCATGTTGTCATGCTCTTTCTTCTCCCCCATGTTGTTATGCTCTTTCTCCCCCATGTTGTCATGCTTTCTGCCCCCATGTTGTCATGCTTTCTGCCCCCCCATGTTGTCATGTTCTTTCTTCTCCCCTCCCCATGTTGTCATGCTCTTTCTTCTCCCCCCCCATGTTGTCATGCTCTTTCTTCCCCCTCCCCCATGTTGTCATGCTTTCTGCCCCCATGTTGTCATGCTCCTTCTCCCCCTCCTCTCCTCCTACCTCTGCTGTAGCGTGGACGAGCTCTGCATGGTCTGCGCCTCCGCGGGTACAGGAGGAGGAGCTTTTGTCTCCTGTACCGAGCCGACTGACTTGAAGTGCAAACTGTGTGCGCACTTCCTGTCAGTCCGGCCGGGTACAGGAGACTGATGCTCTCTGTACCTGCGGACCGGACAGAGCTCGGTCACGCTACAATCAGGGAATTACAGGAGGGAGCGCTGAGCGATTCCCCCCTGTCAGTCCCTCTCCCTCTGGCCGGCCCCTGCCTGCGCCCTGAGGCTGGAGCGCCCTGAGGCTGGAGCCTCCCCAGCCTCTGTGTCGGCCCGGCCCTGGTACCTGGAGATATGGAGAAAGTGAATATAAGGCGTCCTTCACAATTTTTTGTATCATAAGATATGCAAACAGAATAAAGAAAGCTAGCTCATATGAACTAGTAAGATATACTTGATACTTCAATAGCTGATGGTGAACCTTACAGTTAACCAATAACAATATTTTTTCCCTACTCAATCAACAATGTGGTGAAAGGGGTGTTTTTTTATTATAGACATTTATAGGTAGTGTACAAGGAAAAGTTCCAGCACTGGGTAAATTCTCGGTTGCGTCGTCTTTATTTTTCATTTCTTGTTACATATTACATCTTGGGGACATCACCTCCCACCACCACCGGTTGACATGTTTCGAACTGAAGCGTTCTGAACCGTAACCTTTGTGGTCAAAGTTTTTTTTTTTTATCATAGACATTTATGGGTAGTCAATGTCTGGGACATCCAACTATTTGGAAATTGTGATCCCATGTTCCACAAGGCAAGGAAGCAGACCACATTGATGCAAAGACAGAATGAAGAGGTGGCTCCTGGTGTTGATCGAGCACCAAAGTGCTCGGGTGCTCTGATGCTCGAGTATAACACTTTGGGATGCTCGTGTGCTCTACAGAGCACCCAAGCACACTGGAAGTCAATGGGAGAACCTGAGCATTAAACCAGGCACCCCCTGCTCTGAAGAGGGTGCCGGGTCCCACTGAGGTCTATGCATAAGATCGCTGTACAGTGAGGGAATCCCCCAGTGTGAGTCTGCGGCTTTGAAGTCCCAGCTCTGACTCCATATATAGCTATGTCCATATATGGAGTCAGTGCTTGGGGACACCCAGTGTATTTAAATCTAATTAATCCACTATATCTGAAAAGTTTCTGCCGGGATTTGATCTCACAACCTTCTACATTAGATGTAAGGACCTTAACCACTCTTAAAGCTATAAAGTTGAATGAAAAACATTGTCAGAAAAACCTTATAGTACTTTGTCATGCAGTAAATATTCCTATACAGCAGAAGTATCCTTTTATATTTCACGGCAGGTTAACATGTAGCTATATAGCGTAGTGGTTAAGGTTCTTGGCTCTAATGTAGAAGGTTGTAAGTTCAAATCCTGGCAGATGTTTTAGAAATATAGGCTAAATTAAAGTTATATATTTTATATATTTTTTTGTAATTGTAAAAAATGTATGGCACAACATAAATGTGTAATTACTAAAAATAATATTATCATACTTCTGATATATGAGAACACATAATATGTGGGAAAATACTACTGAGGTTTTTGGCCATAATATATTTACATATATTGTAATATATATTTGAAATATATAATGATATATGTAAATATATTTAACGGCACCAAAAAAAAAAATATATATATATTTATATATATATATATATATATATATATATATATATATTGTCGAAAAAGTAGAGCAGCACACCAAAATAGTGCAAAAAGGTGTTGGTCTTTATTCACACATCAGTGCAGGCGACGTTTCGGTTATGAGCGTGAGCCTTTCTCAAGCGAGGCTTGAGAAAGACTCATGTTCAGAGCTGATACATCGCCTGCACTGATGTGTGAATAAAGACCAACACTTTTTTGGCACTATTTTGGTGTGCTGCTCTACTTTTTCGACAATATTGAAGATTGGGTCGCTTATCCCTTTACTTGAGCTTGCACCCGGACTGTTTGTCTGTGCTGCCACACCTTTCCTCTTTATATATATATATGTATATATATATATATATATATATATATATATATATATATATATATTTTATATATATATATATACAAAATTAAGCCTCTATTTCTTCAGAAAAGTTTATGCTGGGATTTGAACTCACAATCTTTTACATTAGAGCCAAGAACCTTAACCACTACTCTATATAGGTACTTGCTAAATGACAAACTACTGTGAGGTTTTTCTGACACAGTGTATAATTTAGCTTTATAGCTGAGTGGTTAAGATCTTTGCCTCTAATGTAGAAGGTTGTGAGTTCAAATTCTGGCAGAAACTTTTCAGAAATGGAGGCTAAATTAGATTTAAATTCACTGACTCGAGCATTGCGCTCAACACTACTGGCTCCTAATAAAATTCTATGGCCGTTATGAAAGGAGCAGAGCAAACTTGCCTGTCTAGTGGTATAGAGGCCAGAGTACCCCCACTCTCCCTATAGGTGGGTCCCATAGGTGGGACTCCAGTTTATCAGATGTTTATGGCATATCCTCTGAAATACCCATATAAAGAGTACAGTATAAAAACAACTATATCAATGATGATAATTATATTAGCAATGATGAATATAATAATGAGTATTTTTATTAAAGGTGTTTTCCAAGCATTTCTTTTAGTGATCACCAGTGTTGAGTGAATCGAAGTATCCAAAGTGGACTTCAATTCTAATTTCAGGAATATTTCAATTTGTCACAAAGCCAAATTTCCTCTGTCTTTGTAGTAACGAGTCGAATTTCCTAAAATGGTGGCTGGAAATAAAACAAATTGGATGAGTTGAGTATTATTTTTTAAATCCCTGATTAACCCCTGAAAGGCTTAATGTGAGTTACAGATGCCATGATCAGCATTAAACACATCATCATGATTGGGTTAAATGATGGGGAGTGGCACGATCGCCGTTTTCTATCATTGCCCCCGATCCTTACAATGGACAGCAATTTGTGACAAAGTAATTTGTAGCGAATTGAATTTCTTGTCGAAATTCGGCAAAGCAGCCGAATCAAATTTTTCAAAATACCTTCTTGCTTGTGGGCCAATGAGAAGGCTGCAATGTATTTGTCTGAGCTTAGCAATATCCCTAGCAACCAATAGGAAAGTTGCCTACCACTTTAGTATATAACAACCTCCCCAGCAGCTACTGTGTGCAGTATTTTGCAGATCTGAGAGAGACAGCAGTGTTATTGCTGTGCTCCCTGCTTCTCTGCTTTCCTGTGTCATGACATTAGATAGGTAGTTAGTTAGTTAGCTTATATATATATATATATATATATATATACACGTATAGAAAAAATGGCAGCACCATATCAAATGCTCAAGACCGGGTGCAGTGACCAGCCAGTCCCAAATATAAAACAAAAAAATTAGGCAGCACTCCATATATAAAAAATATATGTCTCCTTTATTCACCCATGTGGGCAGTGCGACGTTTCGGCTCCAAACAACTGAGCCTTTCTCAAGCCATTATAGATGGTTAGTGGGAGATAGTCAGTGTAGGTTAGAAAGTGATATAGTCTAGCTGATTCTGCGACATTTCGCCGATTTGGCAATCGCAAATATATTGGAGCACTCTATCTGCATATAAAGCTATTGTAATGTTCTGCCATGCCAATCATTTTCTCCCATCTTCTAGCATTCTAGCAACTTGAAAAATATAGCAATAGTGACCCATGCCTGTATTTCGCGTGCATTACGCAAATATTACATTGACGATTTTTCGCAATCAAAAAAATAATCTCGAATCGCGAATATATGAGGAATATTCTTCCAAATATTCGCGAAATATCGTGAATTCAAATATTGCACCTGCTGCTTATCACTAATAGTCATCGTTAACATGGTCTAGGAACAGCTAAGTCCCATTGAAGTGAATGGAGCTAAGCTCCGATACCAAGCATAACTGCAATACAATGTACAGCCTGTGCTTGGTGAGCTGAGAGAAGGCTGCCTTCTCAAACAGCTGATCGGCTGGGGTCCCGGGTGTTTGGATACCATTGATCAGATACTTACAACCTATCCAGGAGATCAGTAAAAAACTCTCAGAAAACCCATTTAACTTACATACATGTAATTCCAATTCATTAGCCATTAAATTTAATCCAGATATTTTCTCTGGATTTGATTAATTGATCTATGCTTTATGGGTTAATACATTTTTGGCCATATTGTGAAAATAAAAGCTGCTAATATTACCTTGAAAAGCAAAGCATAACAAATTAAGGTCATTATAAGAAATGAGATGCAAATAATATGCCAATGAGCCATAATGATAAGCAGTTTCTATTTACAGGTAAGGTTAATTCCTGGAAAAACACATCAGTAGGTAAATGATATAACTAAATCTTCTCTTCATAATCCTTTTATCTTATGAATTCTCCCTTGATATTTTGCTACTTGCTTGATAGCAAGCAGAGCAAGGATGCACTGAGAGCCTCATTTTATGATTGCAGGTTTTAGTAAAACGTAACTTTTTGTGATATATAAAAATGACGTGGGTTGGAAGGGGATGGAGTGATTGCTGTTCCTTGTCATTGCACCCTCTACAACAATATAATGCGATTTGTGGTGAAATAATTTGTATCAAATTTCTTTGTTAAGTTCTGCGAAGGAGCCGGATCAAATTTTTTATTCGTTTATCTATAGCAGGGATGTCCAACCTGTGGCCCTCCAGCTGTTACAAAACTACAACTCCCAGCATGCTTGGACAGCCTACAGCTATCAGTCTACAGCAAGGCATGATGGGAGTTGTAGTTTTACAACAGATAGAGGGCCACAGGTTGAGCATGCCTGATCTATAGCCATCACACTTGCCACAGGTCCTTTGGCGAGTTACTTCTATCAAGATGGGATCGGAGGGCCTCTCTCCGAGAGCAACTGGATTAGATTTGTATTTTTATTTTTTTAGACCCCTGACTAACCCCTAAAAGGCTTAATTTGAATCACAGATGCCATGATCAGCCTTGAACGCTGTATCTGAGGGATTAAATGACAGAGGGCGGGGGGGGGAGCGATTCTTGTGAGAATCATTAACAAGGTGTGGGCTTTAAATATGACATACAAAAGGTCAAACATGGGGTTCACAGGTACTGAGAGTGAACAATGTGGTCTTCTTTAAATAAACAAGCCACTTAAAAAGGATCTGTATCCTTTAGTATTGATCGAGCACCCAAGTGCTCGGGTGCTCATGCTGAACATCCGAGTCTAATGGAAGTCAATGGGAAAACCCAAGCATTAAACCAGGCACCCCCTGCTCTGAAGAGGGGAGGGTGCCTGGTTCATAGGAAAAGGTCAGAAATTGATGGAAACACCACCAAAATGGTTTGGGAGCAGCATGGGAAGGACTCCCATGTCACTGCTGGGAACGATGTTGTCCGAGTAGTTCGGCACTTTTACACACAATTATACACACAAAACCAAGGATAAAATCAATTTTAGAGGAAAAATTGTTAGTAAACATTCTTTCCTGTATATTTAATTGTATATAAAGTGCAAGTGCTGCCAAAAATAACAAGCAAGAGGCACTCCAATGCAACCTGTATATCACATAAAAGAGGGCCTCATTCACATTGTGGTACAATTGTTTATGTAGTGGGACTCCTAGACTCATAAAGCCTATGCAATAAGTTAAAGGGATGCCAGAAATTACAAGAAACCATCACTCCAATATACCCTTTGTTACACATAAAGGAGGGCATCATACACACCCTTGAAAAATTATGATTGATGGCCTGCTGGTGACCCTCAAAAACATTTAGAGCAAGGACCTGCTGATCTGACCATCTAAAACATTAGGGGATAGGGCCTACTTATGATCTGACCATTAGTGATGAGCGGCAGGTGCCATATTCGATTTCGACGAAATTCGCGAATATTCGAATGAATATTCGTTTCATATTCGTCGAAATCGAATATTCGTCATTTTTTCTAGTTATCGCGATTAACATGCGAATTAAATAATCGCATATTGCGATTTGTACTTAAGGCTACTTTCCTATTGGTTTCATATCTAGAATTAGCGAGGATGACGAATATGACGAATGTATTCGTCATATTCCTCAAAACGAAGATAACGGAGTATTCTACATCTTCGTTTTAGCAACCTATTCGTCAACTTCGCTAATTCTAGCAATCAAATAGGAAGGTTGACTTACCAGACAGCTGTGTTAAATTCGCTATGCGATTTTTTTTTTTTTTTTTTTAAATACAATAATTATACTTGATAAAATTATTATAAGTATTCTATTTATTAAAAAAATAATAAAAAAATCGCATAGCGAATTAATACAACTGTCTCTATAGTCAACCTTCCTATTTGATTGCTAGAATTAGCGAAGTTGACGAATAGGTAGCTAAAGCGAAGATGTAGAATACTCCGTTATCTTCGTTTTGAGAATATGACGAATACATTCGTCATATCGTCATCCTCGCTAATTCTACCAAGCCAACCATAACTTCCTGTGCTCATGGAGCGTCCCCATCACCATGGGAACGTCTCCATATACTAAAATGTACTGTCGGATTTGAGGAAGTACGTTGAAATCGCAATGCGATTAATTCAAGTTATATTAATCGCATTGCGATTTCAACTTAGAGCTGGGTTTATAATGGGTCAGCTTGCTAGAATTAACGAAGTTAACGAATATGGAATATAGCAGCAGTGCTAAGTTGAAATCGCAATGCGATTAATTTAACTTAAAGTATTCGCATTGCGATTCCATCTTAGAGCGGAGTTCCTAATGGTTGTATTGCTAGAATATAATTGAAGATTGAGAATATAGCGCTATGTTCTCAATCTTCGTTATATTCTAGCAATACAACCATTAGAACCCAACTCTAAGTTCAATTCGCAATGCGATTAATATAACCTGTATTACTCGCATTGCGATTACAACTTTACGAAGACTGAATTCCCAATCTTCGTTATATTTTAGCAATACAACCATTAGGAACCCAGTTCTAAGTTGAGTTCGCAATGCGAACATATACTCGCATTGCGAATTAAACAGAGCTGGGTTCCTAAATTTTTGTTAGTTCTAGATAGCCATAGCCAAACAATAGTGAAGTAAGGGCTCTTTCACACTGGCGTTTTATCTTTCTGTCCTAGAGTTCCGTCCTCGGGGCTCTAGGACGGAAAGATACTGATCAGGATAATCCCAATGCATCCTGAATGGAGAGAAATCCGTTCAGGATGCGTCTGGATATCTTCCGTTCAGTACTGAGACTTTTTGCCGTAGCAAAATCTGGAGCATGATGCAGATTTTTCTCCGGACCCAAATCCTGAAGGCATGCCGGAAAGAAGGATCCGGAATTAATGGCCATTGAAAAGCATTTATCCAGATCCGGCTTTAAGCTAAACGTCGTTTAGGCACATCGCCGGATCCGACGTTTAGCTTTTGTGAATGGTCACCATAGCAGCCAGGGCGCTAAAGTCCCGGCTGCCATGGTAAAGTGTAGTGGGGAGGCAGGGAGAAGTATACTTACCATCTGTGCGGCTCCCGAGTCCCGGGGCCCTCCACAATGAATGATGTCAGAGCGCCCCATGAGCATGGATCACATGATCCATGCGCGTATGGCTCTCTGACGTCATTGTGGAGCACCCGGGAGCCGCACGGACTGTAAGTATCTGCTCCCCGGCTCCCCACTACTACTATGGCAGCCGGGACTTTAGTAGAGTCCTGGCTGCCATGATTACCTAAAAGCATATTGAAGATTGATCAGTATTCCAATGCTTTCTGTTGTCTTGCGTTGTGACGGATCCGGCGGGCATTTCTTGCGACGGAAGTGCACGCGGATCCTCACAAGGCAAGTGTGAAAGAGGCCTAAGTTGCATATACCCCAATGCAAGAATATTACTTTGCATACTTTATTTTTTAAGTACATGTCTCTCTTAAAGGGGTGGTCACTCTTAAAGGGCAATGCCGGGTCATCATCAGCTAGGAGATGGCCAAAAAGCACCGTAAAGGGATGCAGAAAATGGAGGAGCTACTTTCCCAACTCACAATGTTCCCATAGAGGCCTTTTTTATTTTGTTAATAAATAGTTTTTCTGAGTTATAGCAGCGTGATTTCAGTTTTTATAATGTTATGTTATGGTGTAATTCTTACTGATAACTTTATTTATTGTAAGGCCCCACCATTAACAAAGACTGCTGCTATTATCCTCACCACTATGAGTTCTGTGTAGGCCTTATACTACCAAATTTCCATGTACCTGCGGCTGCTGTATGTCATCATACTGATGAGTTTTGGATGGAAAAAATTGCCTTAATGTAACCAGAGTTGTTAAAATAAAACAGAAAACCAAAAATGATTTAAAACCAAACCAAACTTTATAAATAAAATAAAAAAAAATTGTTTAAAGAAACATAAAATAAAAATTAAATAAAACTAAGGCAGGGCTTTAAGGACATCATGCTGGTTGATCAGCTCCGTTATGGCCTTCTGATGCCACTCCTCCATGGCCTTCATTTCTTGGCTGATCTTCAGCTGCAAAGCCCTCATCCGCCTGGAGTGCTCCCGCTGCAGCAGAATTATTTTTTTCATGTCTTTTATTACTGTACAAAAAAATAATATATTAAAAATCAGATTAAATAACTTTTATTGATTAGTGTATAAAGGAGCTGGCCATTAAAATCACAATCAGTTATATAGTTCTTTACTTAGGAATATTTCAATAGAGTATTTTATTTAAAATATTTGTGGGATCAGTTGACTGTTTGATTGGTACTATTTTGGGGTGCATACGTCTTTTTGATCGCTTGGGTTTGGAATTTATGTCATGGAACGTTACAAAATATGTATACTGTATAAAATATGTCTGTTTTTGACAGTTTTAAAAAGAAAATATTTGTATGGGATTTGCCAAAGGGGTAAGAACACGCTATATTGTTATAGAGCTGCTTTTTACGGATGCGGCTATACCAATTATGTGCACTATATTATTTATGTAATTTTTAGATTACATAAATGAATATATATGAGAAGACGATTTCTAATTTATTCTTCTTTAAAAAAAATTTTTAGTCTTTTTGTCTTTCAATTTTTTTAATTTTTGTTTTATGTATCTATTTTCTTTTTATCAAAAACCATCTGCATAGTCTATTGTAATACACTGTATAGTCAGTGCCACACTTACACTAAGGCTGATCAGACCTCAGGGTCTGATCGGCCTTAGATAAATGGCAACTAGGACGCCATTTGTAAGGCGTCCGGGTGCCATGGAAACCATCTTGCCGTTGCGGAAGCAGCAGCGGCAAGATGGAAGAGAGAGGAGCTTTCTTCCTCTCAACCACATAGATATCGCTGGCCTGAAACAGGCTTTTTTTAAAGTGCTGCGCTACGATTGGTTAGTCTGCAGAGACAAAACAATCAGAGTGCTTACTAGCAAGGGAACACTCTGATTGGTCCCTTGCCGGCTTACCACTTGTGTCTGCTCCTGGGGAGCTGTGACTCCGGGGCTGTGACACTTTATAGTGTCACAGCCCCAGGAGCTAGTTTGGGCGTGGCCGTACATCAAAATGCAGCAAGTCACTTGTTATTTGGTCGTACAGTTATGTCAGAAAGCATGAAGGGGTTAAAGGATAAAGATTTAACATGTTTGTTATGGTTTTCTGGAAGAAACTGACACCAGTGACTGAGTTAAAACACCCACAACACATATTATTTACCCTCCTGGCGGGGGTGGTCACAAGCTCATCCTCCTCCTCCTCATGAGAACCGGGATGGTCTGAGGGTCCGGCATCCTCATGCTGTGGGGTAGGGGCAGAGGGTCCTGCCTGCTCCTGCTCCTCCTCCTCCGACACCTCCTCCTCCACCACCACTGCCTTTTTGAAGGCCTGCGGCGGACTGAGGGACGGGATCACCTATAATGGCAAAATTTTCTTAAGTTATTAAAACCTCGTAAAGCATAACTGTACCTGTACATTACAGAGTGTTGCTGAAAGATACAAGAGTCATGTAAGCATTGTACCTGGGCAGATTTTGTTCCGTATCTCAGTGATCCGATCCTGGTGTCTCCTCTTCAGGTCGGACCACTTTTTATAATGGCCATCCGCTTGTGTGTGACATTGTGGTCACGATATAGCTCATAACCGATCCTCCTCAGGATCCGCTGCTTGTCCACGCGGGACCTGGTGGTGTCATACTTCATCTCAAGCATTCGCTGCAGGATAAAAATGCAACCATATAATCCCAAATTTGTCAAATAAAAGTATTAGAAATGAATGTCATCATCTCAACACAACAAAAAATGTTTCAGTGTTTGAAAGTAAAACATTAGATTTAACGTTACAGTTATACAATCAAATTATATTTAAATTGTATGTGTGTGTAGTATGAGCAATCGGATATTGGCCATCTGAGGAGAGATGTACCCGTCTAGTGAGGTAACGGTACAGTATGGGGTGTACAGCTGGTCCGCCTCCACATGGTGCACCCTGGGTAACGCTAAATGAACCAGCAAATAATGGCGGTCAAACATTACTTCTCCTGACCAACCAGACGCATATTAGAATCCAAAGACTATGTGTGTGTGTGGAGGGATATACACTGTGGGGTATACGGTGTGGAGTATACGATGTGGGGTATGCACTGTGAGGCAGGAAAATGGATGTGCATTGTGCATATGAGAGATGTTTCTCAGCTGTCCAATGTGTCCATACATACATGCTACCAGACATAGTGGTGTGATGTCTTAACAGTACTTAGTGCACCTATCATTAACCCCTTCACGCCCAATGACATAGCTGTACGTCATCTGGCGGTTGTGGCACTCTTTGGAGGTGCGCTACTGGAGGTCGGGTTCCCACCCTTAGTATCAAGAAGGAAATAAACTCCAGTTTATGCGTTGAAGATAAGTTTCTTTTAATCAGAAGTGCGGTAAATCATATACATGCGTGTGACGTTTCGGCCACAATACGGCCTTCATCAGACTGATACCGCTCTGAGGACTGTTTGGAAAATGGGCGTGTTGGTAGCAAAAGTAGACCACTGTCTATGTAGATATGCGGACGCTAGGCCTTCCCTGCTATCGGGTCCCCATTACAGCAGCACGGTGACCCGATAGCCACCGCACCCGCCCCAATTACACGCAAAAGCCGCAAACCGCAGGTCTGAATTGACCCGCGGCACATTGTCCCAAGGTGCCTGCTGATTGATTTCAGCAGGCACCCAGTTCTGATCACTGCCCGCCGCGTAGCGTGATCGAACTATACATGATGTACCGTTGTGTCATGTGTCCTTAAGGGTTACAAACCCGTAAAAATGGCGTGGCATTGCTTTTATTTTGCAATTTTGGACATTTTGCATTTTGTTTGGCTTCCCAATACATCTTATGCAATATTAAATGGCGGAGTTAGAAAGTACAACTTGTCCCGCAAAAAACAAGCCCTCATATGGCTATGTGAACAGGCAAATAAAAAAGTGATGGCTCTTTGAAGGCAGTGAGCGAAATAAGAGGCTAACAAAAAAAAACTCTGGCTTTGACAGGGTTAATATGCCCTGAAGCAAGAAAAAATGAGAATTTGTATAAATACATTGGAATAACAAGCCTGTGATATGTAATACAGTGCTGTAATGTGGAATTACTTACAGTAATCAGGAGATCTTCCTCGACTTCTTTAAAATTGCTTGAGACCATTTTCATGCGCGTCACACACGAGTATTGCACTGCGATTCAACCTTCCTCCTGTCAACAAACTCGCAAGACAAAGCCACGCCCGTATAGGCTCACACGAATATTTCAATGCGATTCTCGCGATAGAAACACCATGTGCATATTGCGAATGCAACTTAGGCAACTTCCTATTGGTTGTCTTGATGGAATGAAGGATTATTGACAATATACCCGCTGTAAGTTAGATGCGCAATGCGAGTAAACTTACTCAAATTACTCGCATTGCGCATCCAACTTAGTTCTGTGTATAGGCAACGTCCTAACAATGGTTGGCTTGCTAGAATAAGCGAATATGACGAATACGAATATAGCGCGATATTCTCTATATTCGTTATTAGTCTAACAAACAACCAATAGGAACGTTGCCTATACACAGAAATAAGTTGGATGCGCAATGCGAGTAATTTAAGTAAGTTTACTCGCATTGCGCATCAACTAGACAACTTTCCGATTGGCAATAGTAGTTGCCGCCTATGCCTAAAGCCTATTCCACGCTCTAAGTTGGATGCGCAATGCGAGTAATTTAAGTAAGTTTACTCGCATTGCGCATCCAACTAGACAACTTTCCGATTGGCAATAGTAATGCCTATGCCTAAAGCCTATTCCACGCTCTAAGTTGGATGCGCAATGCGAGTAAACTTACTTAAATTACTCGCATTGCGCATCCAACTTAGTTGCCTTGCTTGCTAGATTTAACGAATATAACGAATACGAATATAGCGCTATATTCTGTATATTCGTTAATTCTGCAACCCAAGTACCCTCGCCCCTACCATTAGGATTTTGACTATACACAAAATTAAGTTGGACGCGCAATGCAGTGATTTTAGTAAGTTTACTCGCATTGCGCATCCAACTTTACCATGGTCTAGATAACCGTGATTCTCAAATCCGACAGTACATTCTAGCATGGAGGCGTTCCCATGGTGATGGGGACGCTCCATGCGCAGAGGAAGTTGGCACTCGGCAGACGGGCACTGACTGGAGCGGGAGGGGAGCAAGGAGTCCTCGGACATGTAAGAATAAATGCTTTTGGGAAGTGGGAGGGAACAACTTAAAAAAAAAAAAAAAAAAAAAAAAAAAAAAGCGAATATTCGAATTTGCGAATATATAGCATTATATTCGAAATATTCGCGAATTAGCGAAGTGCCGATATTCGCGATTTAAATTCGCTATTCGAATATTCGCGCTCAACACTACTGACCATGTAAAACATTAGGGGTGAGAGTCTGCTGGTGAGCTGACCCTGTAAAATAATGTAGGTGAGCACCTGCTGGTGAGCTGACCCTCCAAAAGGTTGTAGGTGAGGGCCTGCAGGTGAGCTGACCCTATAAAAGATTGTAGGTGAGAGCCTGCAGGTGAGCTGACCCTCTAAAACATTATATACGAGGGCCTGTAGGTGAGCTGACCATGTAAAACATTATATGCAAGGGCCTGCAGGTGAGCTGACCCTGTAAAACATTAAATGCGGGGGCCTGCTGGTGAGCTGACCCTGTAAGAGATTGTAGGTGAGGGCCTGCAAGTGAGCTGACCCTCTAAAAGGTTGTAGGTGAGGGCCTGTAGGTGAGCTGACCCTGTAAAACATTATATGCAAGGGACTGCAGGTGAGCTGACCCTGTAAAACATTATATGCAAGGGACTGCAGGTGAGCTGACCCTGTAAAACATTATATGAGAGGCCCTGCAGGTGAGCTGACCCTGTAAAACATTGTAGGTGAGGGCCTGCTGGTGAACTGACCATCTAAAAAATTACATGCGAGGGCCTGCAGGTGAGCTGACCCTGTAAAACATTATATGCGAGGTTCTTGGCTACTGAGATTGGACTTGGTGGAAGACAGGGTGGTGCTTAACCGACTGGAAGCATTATCTGCTGCAAAGCCCACAATTCGAGAAAATGTAAGTGAGGGACATGAACATGTGGAGTCACTGTGGGTAGAAATACATGGAGGCAAAAACAATAATAAATTACTCACAGGAGTTTATTATAAATCACCTAATATAACAGAGTCCACAGAAAATCTATTACTAAACGAGATAGACGAGGTGGCAAATCAGAATGAATTCGTTATTATGGGGGACTTCAACTTCCCAGATATAGACTGGGAAACTGAAAGCTGTATATCCCATAAAGGAAACAGGTTCTTGGCAAAAGCCAAAGACAATTACCTTTCCCAACTGGTTCAGGACCCCACTTGAGGGACGGCCATGCTGGACTTAGTATTAACCAATAGACCTGAGAGAACAACAGATGTGCAGGTTGGGGGGCACCTAGGAAATAGTGACCATAAAGTAATAACCTTCCAATTATCCTTCAATCGAGAGTTTCTAAAGGGAGGAACAAAAATACCAAACTTCAAAAAAGCTAAATTTAGCCAACTAAGCGAGGCCATAGGCCTAACTAACTGGGACAAAGTCCTTAAAAATAAAAATACCCAAAATTAATTCTACACAATTGGACCAACTTAATCTGCCGATCACAACGGAGGAAATATTAGACACAATCTCATCATTAAAAATAAATAAATCACCAGGACCTGATGGCCTTATAAATGAATATTATAAGTCATTTTCTCACATTCTAGCCCCCCACTTACAAGCTTGTTTCCAAAACTTTATAGAAGGTAAAGATATCCCTCAAGAGATGCTCCAAGCAATAATAATCACTCTACCCAAGCCCGGTAAAGAACCAAATGTTCCTGCAAATTTTAGACCCATTTCCCTTTTAAATTCGGATTTAAAAATATTCTCCAAAATCTTAGCCAACAGATTATCAAATATCCTTCCATCCATAATAGCTAATGACCAAGTGGGATTTATCAAAGACCGCCAAACGTCTGATGGGACAAGACGTTTCTTGGACCTCATTGAGATTGCGGGCGCTCGTCGGACGCCTTCTCTGCTCCTATCTTTGGATGCGGAGAAGGCGTTCGACAGGGTGCATTGGGGTTTCCTTAAAGAGGTGTTGGTGAAATTTGGACTTGCTGGTCCATTTCTTAACGGTCTATTAAGCTTATACACATTACCCCAGGCTCTAGTTTACTCTTCGGGTTTTAAATCTGATCCTTTTCCCATAACCAACGGTACAAGACAAGGATGTCCCCTTTCCCCCCTAATTTTTGCCATGATCATGGAACCCCTAGCCATTCATATTAGAACATCAAATGAAATTTCAGGCATAAATGTAGCAAATATAGACCATAAGATAGGATTATTTGCCGACGACGTCCTGTTAATCCTATCTAGTCCAACAAAATCTTTGCCAGCAGTAAATGGCATCCTAGCAAGATTCTCTAAAGCCTCATATTATAAAATTAATACAAATAAATCTCAAATTTTAAACCTGGGTATCTTTCCAAAAGAGGTAGCCTCACTTAAACAGAAATTTCAATATAAATGGGTTAAATCATCTCTCACATACCTAGGTATTAGATTAACTTCCTCTCATCTTAAAACTTTTGAAGCCAACTATATTCCCTTATTAAACGAGATAAGGGACAATCTGGACAAATTCAAAATTTATGGAATCTCCTGGCTGGGTAGGATGTCAATGATAAAAATGCATATCCTCCCAAAAATTTTGTACTTCTTCAGGAATATTCCTATTAGTATTCCTATATCATTTCTCAGGAAATTGCAAAAAATCCTTCTTCACTTTATTTGGGGACGAAGAAAGCACAGGATTAACGCCAACATTCTTTTTGCTGCCAGAAATAAGGGTGGTCTGAACTGCCCTTCAATTATTCAATACTATAGAGCCTCCCTATTGCATCAAGCAAAATGTTTGTGGCACGCAGATTATTCCAAACTATGGGTCCATATAGAGCTCCATTACTTGGGAGGTCACTCCTTCAAAGATATTCTTTTAACCAATTACTTCTTTGGTTCAGTCTCAAATAAATTACTGCTAACATTACGGGCAGTTCTAGAGATCTGGGGAATAATATCTAGACGAATTATTTTGTTCTCGGCTGAGTTAACCCACTCCCCTATCTCTATACTAGAAATTCTTATACCAGATTTAAAACTGAATACATGGAGGGATAAAGGTATAAATCATATAGGGGATATACTATCCGACGGTGGTCTATTATCCTTTTCAGACATCCAAAACAAATTTGATATTTCTAGCAGGGATTTCTATAAGTTCCTCCAAATCAGACACGCTTTGGATGGTATAACTCATCACCAACAATTGGTCACTGCCGAGATTGGTTCTCCACCCTTTCTTTTTTCCAAGTGGTTGCAATCTATCTCTCCGAATGTTAAGGGAATTTCTACAGTGTATAAAATTCTTATAGACACTGTGGAAGACCCTTTATTGAAACTCAAATCCCAGTGGTCATTTGACCTTTCTCTAGATATTTCAGATGAACAATGGCTATATGGTGTCAGAGCAATCACTTCGATATCTAAATGTATTAACCACCTAGAAATATCTAGAAAAATTCTTTATAGATGGCACTTCTGTCCGGCAAGGGTACATAAAATATTTCCAGAGAGGCCCCCTAATTGCTGGAGGTGCTCGTATATTGATGGTTCTCTGCTACACTGTTGGTGGGAATGCCCAGTTATAAAGAATCTCTGGTCATTAGTTTTTCATGCGATTTCTTCTATTTCTTCCACTTCTATTAGCCCTAACCCTCAACTGGCACTCTTGCTGATTGGTATTGAGGAATATCCAACCTCTCTTAGAAAAATAATAGGACATTTTTGTATCACAACTTGCCAACTGATTGCTTCCCATTGGAAATCAAACTCGGCACCCTCTATCAACGAGGTGATTAGAGGGGTAAAAGACAACTGTTGGTATGAAGGTATGGCAGCCTCTGCTCACTATAGAAAAGATAAATACTACGTAGCTTGGGATACTTGGCTATCAAGCCATATATATAGATCAACTACCACATCTGATCCCATTAGTCCTTGACAAGATAGTGTTTTCACCCTCTTGCATGTACTCTCAAAGTAACACTGATATTCCAATAAGTGGAGTCACCGCCACATATCCTGAAGGAGACAATTCTAATACTAATGTACCGCTATTATTATCTGCGATGATTATAAGCTATACAAATAAACCTTGTATGTGCTTTAAATGTACATGTAATATCCAATATATGCCGAAAATCCAAAGCTCAATGTTTAATTTAATAGTTGCACCTTACTGATGTACCATTTCCCTCCCCCTCTTTCCTTTGCTTCCCTCCCTTCCCTTCCCCCCCCCTTATTCATTCCATTCTTTATCTTTACCTTATATGTCTATTCAACTATTTTGTATTTCATTCATACAATACTGTTTATCATATTGTAAAACCAAAAACTTCTTCAATAAAAATCTCATGTTTCAAAAAAAAAAAAAAAAATACAACCACAAAATGGGAGATTTTTAAAAGCATTGTAACATCTAATTGTGAGAGGTACATACCTTATAGGAATAAAAGGCTAAGAAACCAATGTGGGTAAATAGAACCGTAAAGAAATCAATAAATGACAAAAAGAAAGCATATAAATCACTAAAACAGGAGGGGAGACAGGAAGCACTGATAAACTATAAGGAAAAAGATAGAATATGTAAAAAAACTAATAAAAACTGCCAAACTAGAGACCGAGAGATTAATTGCCAAAGAGAGTAAAACTAACCCTAAAATGTTCTTCAATTATATAAATGGTAAAAAATACAAATCTGAAGGAGTCGGCCCTCTACACAGCAATGAGGGGGGTGTTGCAGAGAGCGACGAGGATAAAGCAAAACTATTAAATATTTTTTTCTCCACTATATTCACTGAGGAAAATAAACTGTCAGATGAAATGCAGAATGTAAAAGTAAATTCACCATTAAAAGTGCCCTGTCTGACCCAGGAAGAAGTACAACAGCGACCTAAAAAGATTAAAATAGACAAATTGCCAGGACCGGATGGCATACACCCCCGTATCCTAAGGGAATTAAGTGATGTCATAGCCAGACCTTTATTTCTGATATTTACGGACTCTATACTGACAGGGAATGTTCCACAGGGTTGGTGCATAGCAAATGTGGTGCCAATATTCAAAAAGGGTCCAAAAACAGAGCCTGGAAATTATGAGGCCGGTAAGTATAACATTTGTTGTGGGTAAACTGTTTAAAGGTTTTCTAAGAGATGCTATCTTGGAGTATCTCAATGAAAATAAGCAAATAACACCATATCAGCATGGCTTTATAAGGGATCGGTCATGCCAAACGAATTTAATCTGTTTCACTGTAATGCACTGTAATGTTCAGCCGAATACCGCCATGTGTTCGGCCTAGCATGCTTGCTCAACACTAGTAACCTCCCAAGACATACCTAAAGTATTTATTTTTATATTCTGTAGCACCTGGCAAAAGTATTTATTCTACTCCCCCCTTCCTCCCCCGACCCCACTTTGTTGTTTTTACAATTTTAGGCCTGGAATTATAATTGATATCTATAAGATTTTCTGTCCTTTGATGAGTGTATACATTGGCTGCAGGATACAGCTGGGGATAGGCCAGAAATCCCTCTATAAAAGTCACAATGCAAAATATTACCGGATCCGTGCTGATTCTTTCTGCAGCAGTCTCTAAAGCGTAAGTATATTACCTTCTCTGTGAATCCAGCTCCTTCTCATGATCATCTTTCACGGTCTGATCCTCCTTCCAAGTTTGTTCTTTCACTATTTCAATGGAGCACCATCAACAGCAGAAAAATATCTTTGTGTAAAATTCTCAATTAGAAAAATATATAGTGAAGTTCTGCAACATAAGATATAACAAGGACAATTTATTCACTAACAGGATAAAACTTTTTCAACAGGATAAAATCGATCATCACCAAAAGTCCAAATATGCATATTCTCCCTTTCCTCACCACTTTTAGAAAGGGATGAGGTGTGAAAGGTCACAAGTTACTGATATGCAAAATCGTTAAAACTTGGGAGAGGGAGAACAAGTCTAGTATGCTTCTCTAGGTTTCTCAACAATATACTGTATGAATCCAGTATCTCTGGGATATCTGTGTGTGCTTCTGGCTGCTTTTCACTTAGGAACTCCATAGACTTTCATGGTAAACATTTTTTTCTGATAGGATACATTACAAAGTTTCTCATATTCCCCTGTTGACATTGCATGGTCCTTACTTGGTTAATATTTTGCGACTAGCAAGAGGAATTTTTTTTTCCCCCAAATGTTTAGCCAAACTATGAATAAATCCAATTTGTTAATATCATATTTAATTTAAAAATAACATATTTCTCTGTATAATAAAAGATTTACCGCAAATACCTTTTCCCCATTAACCACATTGTGAAATTGCTAGCAAACTAGTTTTGAATTCTAAAACACTATTTCAATTTTAGTTTTATTTTTCCACAGTGATAGAATGGTTTCATTGCTTAAATTAAATGAAAGAAGTTCAACTATACCGAAAGCAGCATAGCTATCTCAATGATATATGCCTTCTGGCTACCATCAGCTATACAGGTAGCCCTTCCTTCTAGAAAATGATTAGCATAAAGCGATTTAGAGATGACAGACTCCTATATCTCAACACCAGAGATCCAGCACCCTGCAGTTTTATATTATACCGTCCTACTTCTGTATCAGACGACTAATAGGGTATCCACCTATAATGCACAAAAAAGTATTAATAGAAACTAGCAATATTTCTTGTTAGTATCTCAACAAAGTGATGTATGGAGGATATTCATATGAGAAAGTTTGTGAAAGTGTCTTCAACTTTCAATATTGTCTTTATTATACAATCTAAGAAACTTTCCTTTAACATAACATAATTGCAAATGTGAATACAGAAATAAACATTGAAATTAGAGATGAGCGAATCGAAGCTGACGAAATGGAATTTGTTATGAATTTAAGGAAAAGTTTGATTCACAACAAAACGGAATTTCCTTGCGCTTTGTGGTTACGAATCGCAATTTTTCCTAAGATGGCAGCGACAGGTATGAGGACATGGGGCAGAGAACTCTGGGAAGGCGGAATTACCCATAATGCCATGCAGGCAGCCAATTAGCAGCCAGCAAGCCCTGTGATGTCACAGCCCTATAAATATGGCAGCCATCTTGGATTCAGACATTTTCCAGCATTCTGAGTGCAGGAACAGACGTGAGAAGACGCTAGGGACAGCAATAGGAAACCTCAATGTGAAAAAAAGATAAAAATTTAAAAAACAATTAAAAAGTGCAGGGAAAGGATAGGGAGGAATCATTTTACAGCATCTTAGTACAGGTAGAGACGTCAGTAGATGCCAGGGAAAGTGCTAGAAAAGCGATTTACAAGTGCAGGGAAAGATTATTTGTGGATCCAAATAACCATTATATAGCACTGTGATTCAAGGAATTTGTTCTTGTTATTGGGGTGCTATGTTGAAAAGCATTTAGTGGCATATTTCAGTGCAAAAAGAAAAATATATACACAGTTCAATGTTGCAGCTATTTGTTGTGAAAGCCTTTAGTGGCCTATTACAGTACAAAAATAAAAATATATGCGCAGTTGACTGTTGCAGTTATTTGTGGTGAAAGCATTTAGTGGCCTATTTCAGCATAAAAATAAAAATATATTCTCAGTTCACTTCTGCAGTTATATGTGTTGAAAGTATTTAGTGGCCTACTACAGTACAAAAATAAAAATATATATGCAGTTGACTGTTGCAGTTATTTGTGGTGAAAGCGTTTAGTGGCCTATTTCAGTACAAAAATAAAAATATATACGCATTTCATTGTTGCAGTTTTTTGTGGGGAAAGCGTTCATGGGCCTATTTCAGTACAAAAAAATATATATATACGCACTTCATTGTTGCAGTTATTTGTGGTGAAAGTATTTAGTGGCCTATTTCAGTACAAAAATAAAAATATATACTCAGTTCACTTCTGCAATTTTTTCTGGTGAAAGCGTTTAGTGGCCGATTTCAGTACAAAAAGAAAAATAAATACGCACTTCAGTGTTGCAGTTATTTGTGGTGAAAGCGTTTAGTGGCCTATTTCAGTACAAAAATAAAAATATATACGCATTTCATTGTTGCAGTTTTTTGTGGAGAAAGCATTCATGGGCCTATTTCAGTACAAAAAAATATATATAAACGCACTTCATTGTTGCAGTTATTTGTGGTGAAAGTATTTAGTGGCCTATTTCAGTACAAAAAGAAAAATATATACACACTTCACTGTTGCAGTTATTTGGGGTGAAAGCGTTTTGTGGCCTATTTTAGTACAGAAAGAAAAAATATATACACACTTCACTTTTGCAGTTATTTGTAGTGAAAGTGTTTAGTGGACGATTTCAGTACAAAAAGAAAAATATATTTGTTGCTTTTAGGGGTGTTTTAATTTGCTTTTAATTTATTTAGTTCAGCTAAAAGTATGTCAGACAGAGAAGTGCCAGGTCATGCACAGAGGAGTGGCAGAGGCCTAAATGTTTCTTTTGCAGGAAGAGGTCGCAGCAGAGTAATGGGGCGTGGCAGCAGGAGTTGCAGTGAGAGGCCTGCGCTCCCGGTGTCATCTAGCTGTTGTGTTTTTTTACCAGCAACCCAGTGGTTCTTTATTGGTTAACTCGGTCATCCACTTCATCCCAAGAAACATCAGACACCCCCAGCCAACAGACGATGGGTTCGTCAGACACAACCCTTAGTTTTCATGGCCCGGGATCAGGCCCTGTTTCCTCACCTATCCTCAGCCTGCCTCTATCCTTTGCTGTTCCCTCAGCCACAGAAGTATTGTATGCTGTTGGCTCAGTTCCATTATAAAGCAAGGACAAGCTATTAGAGAACAGCCAAGATTTGGAGGAGACATCTGCCGCTTCCTCTGCTAGGTGGGCAAGTAGTGATGAGGAGAGTGGCGTGGGAGCTGGTATTATGAGTGTTCATGCTCCTGACCCAGAGACCATTGAGGAGGACATCAGTAATTTGCAGACACTACTCAATGATGATGAAGCCTATCGCAGTTGGGAGCCGGGTGCAGAAGGTGCTTCATCATCATCAGGAGAAGAGAGTGTCAGCTTGCCTGTGAGGCAGCTGCTGAGCCAGCAAGGTGGTAGCATGTCTGGGAGTCAGCATGGTGGCAGCAGTGGGAGGTTGGGAGCCAAACATGCCCGGGGTCGACCACCTGCTTTGCAGCAGGCTACCTGCCCGGGAAGTAGTGGTGCACGGTTTCATGGATACAACGGCGGTAGCAGTCAGTCAGTGCGGACTGTTGGGGGAAAAAAATCACCTACTAGGCTTTGTGGCAGTTTTTTGTTAAGCAGCCGGAAGAGTTGAATGTGGTCATATGTAGAATCTGTGTGAAGAAGGTGAAGCGTGGCCAAGGTGCCAATGTTGGCAATACAGCCCTGCATCAACATATGCAGCAATACAGTGGCCTGGGAGAACAGTGGCTCCGATGTGGTGGTCAAGCCTATAGCAACAACCGCTGCATCACCCAGTGGCAGACACCTGGTTTCAGGCAGTCAAAGCTCCACCACCTCAGCCGAAGGGAACTGTCTGTAATTCCCAACTTCTGCTGGTCCAGATGCTCCTTCTCCTCCTACTCCTCGTCAGTCATTCCATCAGCAATAGATCACCAAAGCGATTGCCAAGAGATAGCAGTATGCTTGCAATCATCCAACGGCGCAGAAGCTGAATGTGCTCCTGTCCAGGTTACTGGTGCTGCAGTTGTTCTCTTTCTAACTGGTGGACTCTGCACCTTTTATAGAACTGATGGCTTGTGCCGAACCGAGGTGGAGAGTCCCAAGCCATCATTTCTTTGTGGAAAAGTCAGTAACAGTCCTGCACAAATATGTAGAACAGAAGGTGAGCCAGTCCTTGAGCTTGTCGGTGTCTGCCAAAGTGCACGGCAGCGTCGACGTGTGAAGTTTTAACTATGGTTAGGGACAATACATATCCTTTATGGCCACTGGGTGAATGTGGTTACTGCGCAGCCACACCAGCAACTAGGCCAGGTCATGCCGCTCCCAACTCCACGTTGTCACGTTGTTGGTTCTGTGACAATGTCCGTCTCTGCCTCATTATCCTCCACCATGTCCTTAGCCTCCACTGGAGGGACAAGTCACAGTGCCCCTCCAGCATACCACATGTGCAAAGCAAAGCTGTGTCACGCTGTTCTGCACCTGGGTTGCCTTGGCGAACGGAGTCACACAGAGGATGAACTGCTCCATGTAATTCATCAAGAAATCGAATCCTGGAATTCTCCGCCACAACTGAAAATGGGAACCATGGTGACTGTCAACGGGAAGAACATGGTGCCGGCATTGCGTCAAGGAAGGCTGAGCTATGTGCCCTGCATGGCACATGTGTTCAGTCTCGTTGTCAAGCGGTTCCTGAAGTCTTCCACCCATCTGCAAGACATCCAAAAAATGCCCAGGAAACTTTGCATGCACTTCAGCCACTCATACACTGCAAAGCACACCCTCCTTGAGCTGCAGTGGCAGAACGGCATCCCCCAACATAGGCTGATAAGCGACGTTTCCACCCGTTGTAATTCCACCCTCCATATGTTGGACCGACTATACAAACAGAGAAAGGCCTTCAATGATTTCTTGATGATCCAAGCGGATAGGAGAACTCCACTGTGTAACTTCGATGTCAGCCAGTGGCAGCTCATGTGTGACACCTGCTGTTTGCTCAGACCCTTTGAGAACGCCACGTTATTTGTAAGTCACCAGGAGTACAAGATGAACGACGTCATTCCACTGCTTCATGTCCTGAAACAGATGGTGGTAACAATGGCTGGTCAGGGGACAGAAGACTTGACCCCTAGATCTCACGGCCACATGAGCCCTGTGGGGGCTGAACTGGAAGAGGAGGGGGAGGAGGACATTGGAGCACAGGCAATGTGTAGCGAAATGGGTGGTTTTTCTACTCAGCTGACAAATGAGGAGGAGCAGGAGCAGCGAGAGGAGCTGCAGGGTGATGAGGAAGATGAGACAGAGGACCCAGACACTCCGTGGCAGTATGCAGTGCAGATGGAGGCAGGGAGTCCCTCTGAGTCACTTGCACAAATGGCCCGATGCATGCTCACTTGCTTGCGTAGTGACAGACGAATTGTCACCATTCGGCAGAGGAATGACTTCTGGCTCTCCACCTTATTGGCCCCTCGCTACTGGTCCAAAGTGGCGTCTTTTTTTACACCCATTGAGAGGGAGGACAAACTTAATTACTACAGAGACATCCTATAGGCTATGTAGTCAGTTGGCCGCTGCCTATCTGCGCCATCGTCCATCCTCTCGCAGGTCTGACCGAGGGGGCCCTCTGCGCTCACATTCCAGCAGGTGGTGGCATACTTGTACAGCACCCTTCCACCCCACATTGAAGATCCACACGACTACTGGGCATCCAAACTTGATTGCCGCAACTGGCCGAGTTTGCCCTGGAAAAGCTGTACTGCCCAGCCAGTAGTTTGGCATCAGAGTGGGGGCCATAGTTATCCCTAGAAGAACTCGCCTGTCCACCCAAAATGTGGAGAGACTGACCTTTGTCAAGATGAATCATGCCTGGATCATCCAGGATTTCCACCCACCAATGCCTAATTCATCTGATTAGATCATCCATGCAGCCTCACCCAAACCTTGACAAAAGAGAGCGGTTTCTTCTGGCTACCTGCCTCAGCTACTACTCTGATGCCGCCACCCGCCTGATGCCACACATCTGATGCCAAGTGCTCCTTCTTTCACCCACTTTCGTCAGCGGGTACTGGTATTGCCACCCACCTCCCCACTCTGTCACCGGATCACTTTGTGGTCTCCTGCTGCTGCTGCCATCTCCACTAGTGATAAACAGCAGGGGCAATATTCGAATTCGCAATATTTCAAGAATATTTGGTAGAGTATTTGTCACATATTCGTGAATTTGAGAATATGGTCTTGATTGCGAAAATCAGCAATGTAATAAGCGCGTAATGCGTGCACAATACAGGCGTGGGTCACTATAGCTACATTTTTTAAGCTGCTAGAAGTTTCCTGAGACTGGAGAAAATGGTTGGCACAGCAGAACATTACAATAGCTTTATATACCGATAGAGTGCTCCAATATATTCGCAATTGCGAAATCGGCACAAATTATGTGAATGTTTTGGCGCAATACATGCAACTTTACATTTTAACAGGTCCGACTACATATTAGTGATTGGTGCACTAGGTATTGTTGTGAACTTGTGACATCACAGCACTAGGTATGTATGTATGTATGTATGTATGTATGTATGTATGTAGCATACATACATACTGTATATATGTAAGCAGCATGTATATATGGACAGCAGACTATATCAATATCTAACCTACGCTGACTATCTCCCACTAACTATCTGTATTATATATAGAAGCTAACTAACTATCTAATGTAATGACACAGGAAAGCAGAGAGCACAGCAATAACACTGTCTCAGATCTGCAAAATACTGCATACAATGGCTGCTGGGGAGGTTCTTATATACTAAAGGGGTAGGCAGGGGTAGTACCCAATAGGAACTAGGGATGTTGCTAAGCTCAGACAAAGACATTGCAGCCTTCTCATTGCCCACAAGCAAAAAGCAAGGAGGGATCATGGGTTCAGATGAAAAAAAATCTAGAATATTCGAAAATTACGAATATATATCACTATATTTTAAATATTTGCGAATTCTTGAAGTGGCGATATTCACGATTAAAATTCGTGATTCGAATATTAGCGCCCATCATTAATGTCCACACTATGTCACCTTACCACTCTTTGGTCTCCTCCTGATGCTGCTGCTGCCGCCACCTCCAGGCTCTGTCATTGTGCCACTCGGTGGCCTCCTCATACTGCTGCTACCTCCAGACCCTGTCATTGTGCCACTGCTGCTGCCGTCACCTCCAGATTTTGTCATTGTGCCACTCGGTGGTCTCCTCATACTGCTACCAACTCCAGACTCTGTCATTGTGCCACTCTGTGGCCTCCTCATTATGCTGTCAACTCCAGACTTTTTCATTGTGCCACTCGGTGTCCTCCTCATAGTGCTGCCAACTAGTGTTGAGCTCGAATATTCGAATAGCGAATTTTAATTGTGAATATTGTAACTTCGAGAATTCATGATTATTTCGAAAATAGTGATATATATTCGTAAAAATGAATAAAATAAATTATTTTTTCATCTGAACCCATTACCTGCCTGTTTCTTGCTTGTGTGCCAATGTGTGCTGCAATATCTAGTGAATTATAATATTGTTCATTATTTAATTTATTTATTTTAATGAAAAACATCGGCAATGTAATGTGAACGTTAATCGAGTAAGGGTGGGTTATAGGCAACTTTCCTTGCTAGAATTAGCGAATATGTAGAAATTTTTTTTTTTTCATCTGAACCCATTAGAGTAGTAAATGTAATCGGTTCAGATAATAAAAGAAGATGAATATTTGTTTTTACGAATATATATCACACTATATTCTACATATTTGTGAATTCTAGAAAGCCAACTCAATAGAAAAGTTGCCTATAACTCGCCTTTACTCGATTAATGCACATATTACATTGCCGATTTTTCGCATAAGAAGAAATAAATTAAATAATGAGCAATATTTTAATTCAGTCAGGATAAACTCAGGAAACTTTTAGCAGTTTGAAAAATGTAGCCAAAGTGACCCACACCTGTATTTTGCGTTGCGTGACCCACACCTGTATTATGCGATTTTTACATTTCTGATTTTTCGCAATCAAGAGAATAATCTTGAATACAAATATTCGCAAATATATGATGAATATTCTAACGAATATTTGTGAAATATCGTGAATTCGAATATTGCCCCTGCCGCTGATCACTACTGCCAACTGCATACTCTGTCATTGTGCCACTCGGTGGCCTCCTCATACTGCTGCCAACTCCAGACTCTGTCATTGTGCCACTCTGTGGCCTCCTGATGCTGCCGCCACCTCCACACGGTCATTGTGCAACTCTGTGGAACTTCTGCTGATGCTGCTGCCACCTCCAGACTCTGTAATTGGGCCATTCTTCCACCTCACCATTATGTTATAGGGCTACTCTGTGGACTTCTCATGCTGTTCCCACCCTCCCCACTTCATGACTGGGTCACTATTTAGCCTTTTTGGCTTAGCTGACATTGTCATTTATTTGACCTTTCTTCTGATTTTTCAAAAGGAAGTAAACGTGAGATGCACAACGGATTCTCTCTGTGTAGCAGCTGTAAGGCCTGTATGGTCCTATCAGAATTGGCTTATGATTTGGAAGCCAAAAGCAGGAGTGGTTACAAAACACAGAAGACATGCAAATATTCCATTCAAGTGTCATCTCTGTTTTAGATTCATTCCTGTTTTTTCTTTTTTTTTGGCATTACCAATACTGAGGAATTATTGAGCAAATGCTGACCGAGTTAGGCGGATGCTCCACCGACAGGATCCATTTTTGTGGGCTATTGTTCTGACGGATAAGAGAAAGGGCAAATTAATCAGTGACGTCAACACAAACTTACTGCTGACATCCTCTACTTGTATAAGCATTTAGATCAAAACACATCTGTTCCCACCTACCCAGTGCCAAGGTGGTCTCAGTTCATGCAGGTCCTATGCTAAACCGACCTATGCCGTTATGCATTTATGTTCAGGAGAGCAGACCCTACACATATAGTGTGTTGCACCTAGTTACCTCTATGTGCATGAGCAACCAATGAGAGGAGGAGCGCACATAGCTATATGTACCACCTTTTCAAGGTCGCCTCTTAGATAGATGGGGCAAAAGTGCACATGAATGCTACTCCCAGAGTAGGAGCACAATCACACCTGAAGTTTCCACTCCTTCAAGACAAATTTAAAAAAATTACAGAAAAAAAAACACAGAAAAAAAATAAGCGTTTTATAGAACAGGTTCTGTAGACATCTATGTTGAATCAGCTGGCGATGGTGTAAATGAAGTGCACTTCTACTTGGCGCTAACATTGACCTGTAATGTAGAGTTCAAACTTAAGTGTGCAGTGATTCTAAGAGACCTGTCATCTGCATGTAATATGGACTCACAGTATAATTGTACTACCAAAGCAGACTCCCTTTGCATGTTACTGCAAGGCACAGTGTTCTACGTCACCATAAGGCTTTCTGCAGCCAGGATATAGCTGGTTTTTAATGTGATTTGCTGTGAATAAATTTGGATCGAAGCAAATCTTTCCCAAAAAATTCAGCAAACCGGCGAAGCCAATTTTTCCCAAAAAATGCGCTTATTTCTAATTGAAATAATAAATTGATGGACTCCATGGAACTGTAACCCCTATTCTGTTGTAGATACCCAAAGCAGCCACTAAGTTCAACTAAATTAAGAAGATCTTTCAAAATCTATTTTTGAGTAAGTTGCATGACTGAAAATACTTAGATCCAGGCATCATCATAAATGACCCCCAAAACTAGGATCATGCACTGTGTTGCACCTATTAAAAGCACAACATGGAGACAGTTTGGGTACCGCCTAGACACATGGGAGCACATTTATTAAGACTGGCGTTTTAGACACCCACTTTTTTAGACCTGACATAATTGGGGAAAAGTTGTAGATTGAGGCATAAAGGACCTTTGTTCTGCAATCTGCGCCATAAATATGCCTAATATAGGATTATTTCTGTTTCATAAACGACACCTATATGGTGTCATTTATCAAGACTGGCATATTTACTATTGTCTTGACATCCCCCAGTTTTGCCAGAGGATGCAATAAATTTTTGACAAGGCAGTCTGTGCACCTAGATTGCTTTCTTCCTATTTGGAATGTGGTGAGGTCAGGGTAGAAACACCACTTACTCCTACAGTGACTCACAATCACATTTATATAATTGCAAACCCACGGTTTGTGACTATTTTATGTAAGTAAACTGGCATAGGGACATAGTAAATAACCTCAATATTGTGTGCTTCTGCTTGTGTTTAAAGGAACACTAACACTTGAATTGAAACATGAAAAAGAACAGGATATAATCTTGATCACACTGTTTGTCTGTAGAATTTTATACATGATTAGGAAGCAGTCTCCTTGAAATCCTGCGCAGGGGCTAAATTCCAGCCAATCTCTTTAAGTTTCAGTTGAAAAGAGGCGGGTGAGGGTGTGGCTAAGCAACCTTTGCCTACTGTACCTTATGGATGGCACACTAATAGTGGAAGATGGAAAGATATCTCCCCAAAATGTCATCATGCCTCCTCACCTTAAAAACAGTGCTCTCTTACTTGCTACTGCATGTTTACTGTATATATATAGTGCTCAGTGAATCAAAGTCAAATTGACTTTAATCCGAATTTCAGGAAAAATGTATTTGCCACAAAGCCGAATTTCCTCAAGCTTAGTAGTAATGAATACATTGAACATGAAGTTGTGGTAAAAAAAAAAACATATTCACCTCATCTATTTTCTCATGGAGAGGCTGTCATGACCAACTTGATTAAAGAAATTACATGTCACCAAGATTTCGCACAGTTTCTTTAATCAAGATGGCTGTGATGGCCTCTCTGCAAGCAAATGAATAAGATGAGTGATCAGTGCAGGCAGAAGACGACACTGTAAGATCATTTAGCTAATGGAGAAACACAGCCCTCCCCATGCTGAAGGTCCCCAGGCAGCAGGAAAATACATGAAAACTATGACTTAGTGTAGCAAAAGGACCTTTGATGAGGTCACCAGTGGTAGGAGTCAGATCACTAAGTAGAAAACGACTACACAGTGGACACTGTCTTGTAGTGTATTCTAGACTGTAAATTGTGATGTTTATTGTGATATTGATGCTCAACATTGCTGTTTGTTTCAATGGTCAGAATGACACACTAGGGTTTAAAAGAGGCTGACTCTTAACCCCTCTAGACTATGCACTCTTTAAGGATATCTGTTATACATGTACAGTACATCAGATGCTCACACTTTAAAGATAGGGACTAAGAGGGATCTAGCGTTTCAACTGACTGTAGAGGTCTGAGTCATAGCTTGAAATGCGTAAGCCATTTACATCTAGAGGATGTTTTTTTAATCAACATTATTTAATAAAAGATGATCCTGTGAATCACACTGGATCCCTCTTGATTTCTACCCATTGACAATGTCTGGGATCTGTGATAATGCTAATTGTAGGCAGATTCTGTGATCAATTGTGACCACAATGTCTGAGAGGCTTTTCCCTTGGAACATTACTCTCCTGCAGCCCAAATTGTTCCTTTGCGTGGCAATTGGGTGCGCTGTTTGTTTATTGTAGCAGCTTTGGTCCCTATAAAGCATATGAGGCTACCACAGTGATAGTTCCATAGGCTCCATAGGAAAATGCTAAATGTACCATAGACTTAATATATGCGAACAAAAGGAAAAAAAAATAATAAAAAAAAAAATATATATATATATATATATAGTAAAGAAATAATGCTGGCAGCACTACTAAGAACGGGCGGGTGCTAGGCCTCAGGACTAGCGTAAGTCCCAAATATACAAAAGAGGAAATATATATACTGTAGTGCAGCACAAAACACCGCAGTGCAGTCCAGCACGAATTACCGCCCCAACAGAACCAAATACCACAGCGCAGTGCCCCTGATCAAAAAGTCATATTCATCACTCCAAAATGGTATCAATAAAAGCTATAGATAGCCTTACAAAGTTATGGGGGTCAGAACATGGCAAAGAAAAAAAATCTGTTTTTTTTTTAAAGTATATAAGAGAAAGTATATAAATGTGTTGTCACTGTAATTCTATTAATCTGTAGAATGAAGGCAACAGGTCAGTTTTACTGCATGAGGAATGTGAGAAATGTGAATGGAAAAATAAAATAAAGGGTTAATGTAAAATAACATAACTAACACTTTTTAGCAGGCTTGGGTTATTTAAGGACCATGTGAGGTCAGCACTTGTGTCGAGCGTCAATTTTTGAAAGGTTGAGACGACAATAGTATTTGGAAAGGTTAGGAATCCTCCTACTTCAGCATATCATTTTTAGCTTTACATATAAGGATCACTTAGGAAATCATGATGTATAGGGGTTTTACTTGTTAACCATATAGGTTTGTTTGAATGTTAAATTTAGTGTACAATGCAACTCAACGGAGAGTCAGACTATAAAACAGGCTTCATCTCATGACATAAGGAGAGCATTCTTTGACAGACACCTGTTGCTCTCTACACACACAGATTCACACATATACACTCACCTAAAGAATTATTAGGAACACCTGTTCAATTTCTCATTAATGCAAGTATCTAGTCAACCAATCACATGGCAGTTGCTTTAATGCATTTAGGGGTGTGGTCCTGGTCAAGACAATCTCCTGAACTCCAAACTGAATGTCAGAATGGGAAAGAAAGGTGATTTAAGCAATTTTGAGCGTGGCATGGTTGTTGGTGCCAGACGGGCCTGTCTGAGTATTTCACAATCTGCTCAGTTCCTGGGATTTTCACGCACAACCATTTCTAGGGTTTACAAAGAATGGTGTGAAAATGGAAAAACATCCAGTATGCGCCAGTCCTGTGGACGAAAATGCCTTGTTGATGCTAGAGGTCAGAGGAGAATGGGCCGACTGATTCAAGCTGATAGAAGAGCAACGTTGACTGAAATAACCACTCGTTACAACCGAGGTATGCAGCAAAGCATTTGTGAAGCTACAACACGCACAACCTTGAGGCAGATGGGCTACAACAGCAGAAGACCCCACCGGGTACTACTCATCTCCACTACAAATAGTAAAAAGAGGTTACAATTTGCACAAGCTCACCAAAATTGGACTGTTGAAGACTGTAAAAATGTTGCCTGGTCTGATGAGTCTCGATTTCTGTTGAGACATTCAAATGGTTGAGTCCGAATTTGGCGTAAACAGAATGAGAACATGTATCCATCATGCCTTGTTACCACTGTGCAGGCTGGTGGTGGTGGTGTAATGGTGTGGGGGATGTTTTCTGGGCACAATTTAGGCCCCTCAGTGCCAATTGGGCATCGTTTAAATGCCACAGGCTACCTGAGCATTGTTTCTGACCATGTCCATCCATCCATGACCTTCATGTACCCATCCTCTGATGGCTACTTCCAGCAGGATAATGCACCATGTCACAAAGCTCAAATCATTTCAAATTGGTTTCTTGAACATGACAATGAGTTCACTGTACTAAAATGGCCCCCACAGTCACCAGATATCAACCCAATAGAGCATCTTTGGGATGTGGTGGAACGGGAGCTTCATGCCCTGGATGTGCATCCCTCAAATCTCCATCAACTGCAAGATGGTATCCTATCAATATGGGCCAACATTTCTAAAGAATGCTATCAGCACCTTGTTGAATTAATGCCACATAGAATTAAGGCAGTTCTGAAGGCAAAAGGGGGTCCAACACCGTATTAGTATGGTGTTCCTAATAATTCTTTAGGTGAGTGTACATTACTTTGGGGAAATTAGCTTTTTCAATCATTTTAAATAGTTTAATTGCTTGCTTGTTACTTTCTGAGACTTATTTGCTGTGCTTTATTTTTCTCTTCCTAAACTTTGTAACCTTCTCTTTTTATGCAAATTAAATCCTTTTTACTTTTATGTTTCAGCGCGAACTCCCCATATTTTGTTGGGCTCCTCCTGAAGCCTTTCTTGAAAAATAGAGAAATGCTGGACGTTATTTTACAGGGTTAAAGTTAGTAATATAGACCTCCTCCACTTCATTAAACTACCAGGGAAATTTAGTAAAGTAAAAAATAATAATTTTTTTTAATTTCCTGGAGGTTAATTTATGGTCAAGTACATTTTATAGTCCAAAAATACAGGTAATTAAATATTCACATAAAGGTACACGTAAGGTTGGGTTCACATCAATGTTTATTTTTGCATTCTTGCATGCAGGACTTTTTTTTCCACCTAAAATAACGAATCTCAGACGGAAATGGCTAAAATGGATGCCAAATGTGCATAAATGAGCATAACGGATGCTTTAAATCTGATTAATCAGAAGAGCGGAAAAATGAACGGTAATGTGAACCCGGCTTTAGCCGCATAGTAAGCAAAGTAAATCTACCAATGAGTCACTTTACTGTAGACTATCTTAAAAGTAATATATCACTTTATGTAGCACAGTTTCTGCTGCTAAAAAGCAACTTTCAAGTCTGCAACTATATATATATCTATATATATATATAAATATATATATATATATATATATATATATATATTTATTTATTTTTCTTTAATTTTTTTATATTTTTTTTCTCCAAAGAAGGTGCAGCACTACAGTTCATGTTGAAGGTGAAGGACTGACTTTATTTTCCCTTTGCAACGTTTCAACTGCTCATTGCAGTCTTTAACAAGCATACCAAAATGGTGTCAAGACTCAAAACCAGTGTAATTTACCCACAATTCATAGTGAGTTAATTAGGGACAATTATCATATTACATAAAAAAAAAATTGTGCAAAATTCATAATTTAAGCAATGTTCAAAAGAACTATGTATAATATACGTGACACGTGTATAAATATGGTAAAAAATCTCATAACATCGTAATATCCACAATAAAGTGCTATAGTGCATCAATCATTATATTGTGATCACCTGCGTGTATCAACAGTGATTAGTAAGCAGCCAATAAGCTGCATTCAATATAGAAAAACTTACACCGTTTTTCTATTAGACATAAGAGAACGGACTTATCTGTCCTGAAACATTTTGTCGAACGTGGTCTCACTGAGAAAGATTTAAAATGTATGATCATAGATCAGGTAATAATGCCCAGACGTGGGGGTGATCGTACACTGACCCTGAAACAGAGGGAGTTATGATGGATTCATCACCTCCAGACTCTTAAGCCTTATGGATTGTGGATTTTCTCCTCATCATTCTGATATCGTGATTGCTTATGATTTGTCAATTTATTAGTATGTTTTATTATTTTTCTTCTTTTCTTCTTTTTCTTAGATTGCATCAAACTCATCACAGCAAGTAAAAAAAGGATGGCGACTATATAGATATTCCAAGTTTTGGAGCATGATTGGAATAGGTGTTAAAAAAATCACCCATTGGTGTTTTACTATTTATTATTGTTGTGTGAAGGTACTTACTACTTACACTACATACTTAATGGGGAGAGGCTATGGGGTTGACTTTGGCTCTGGCGGTGCTCGACACTTATTTGTGCCGTACACCTTGGTGCCATGATAGGTATGCGGTGATGATCACCTGAAGTGATACAGCCGCACAACCCTCATCTATATCTTCCTCTCCTTTTATGGATCATTATCCTTAACTTTTTTACTCACTATGAATTGTGGGTAAATAACACTGGTTTTGACACCATTTTGGTATGCTTGATAAAGACTGCAATGAGCAGTTAAAACGTTGCAAAGGGAAAATAAAGTGGGTCCTTCACCTTCAACATCTACGGTAGTGCTGCCTCTTATTTGGAGAAATATGCTTGTTCATGACTGCATCGCCTGCGGCCTGAGAATTTTGCACCCTGATTTACTCTGCTGTGCTGCTGATTTTCTTTGCATGTTTGCGGTCTTAAGCCTTCAGAGCAGAGGACTCCACAGCTTCGCTGACAGATGGAGGACAATCCACCCCTATAAGCCTTCCAAGACCCAGCCTGGAACGTTGGGTGTAGCCACCCACCCAGAACTTTGGCTACTCCCAGCCATATAAACAGCTGAAGTGTCAGACTGCAATCTGCAATAATGACACTTCAGGAAAAAAAAAACGGGCTCTTACTTCACCGAGGCTAGTAACATACCAACCATCAATGAAGGCCCCTTGCTCCTTTCTACATAACTCCCCCCTTTGTTCAACCCTGAGGGGTTGGACACACAATAAACAGTGTACCCGGGACAGGGCATCCGCGTTTCCTAGTAACCGGCCTGCCCTATGTTCCACCGCGAACTTGAAGTTTTGCAATGACAGAAACCACTGGGTGACCCGGGCATTTCTGTCCTTGGCCTGGCACGTCCATTTGAGAGGGGGGTGGTTGGTCACCAGACAAAACTTTCTCCCCAACAAATAATAGGGGAAAGACTCGAGTGCCCACTTGATAGACAGGCACTCTCTCTCCACTACACTATACCTGGTCTCGGTTGGTAAGCTTCCGACTGAGGAAGAAACTGGGATGCTCCTCCCTGTGGCAAAGTGGGGGACAAACCTCATATAGTATACCACCCTTCCCAGGAACAACTTTACTTGCTGAGTAGTGACGGGTTGGGGCCAATTCCGAATTGCCTCAATTTTGTTCACCTGAGGTTTGATAACTCCTCGCCCAATTACATACCCTAGTTACTTGGTCTCTTCTAACCCTACCGCGCACCTTTTGGGGTTAGCGGTTAAGCCAGCCTCCCTAAGGGATTCCACTACAGCCTGTACTTTAGGTAGGTGACTTTCCCAGTCGGTACTGTGGATAACGATATCATCCAGGTACGCTGAAGTGTACAGATGATGTGGGCGGAGTACAATGTCCATTAGCCTTTGAAACGTGGCAGGAGCACCATGTAGACCAAAGGGTAATACCTTGTACTGAAACAGCCCTTCTGGAGTGATAAAGGCGGTTTTCTCCTGGGCAAACCTCCATCAGGGGTACCTGCCAGTACCCTTTAGTGAGGTCCAAAACAGAAAAATACCGTGCTTGACCTAACTTCTCAATAAGCTCATTCACCCGAGGCATGGGATATGCGTCAAACTTGGAAACCCCATTAAGTTTGCGGAAGTCGTTACAGAATCGCAATTAAGACTATCGGGCTGGCCCATTCACTTTTTGACACTTCGATGACACCCTGCTGTAACATCCATTATACTTCTTCCGAGATGGCTTGTCGCCACAACTCAGGTACTTGGTATGGTTTCAAATGGATTCTGGCCTGAGTCTCAGTGACAATGTCATGTCAGATGATAGAAGTGCGTCCAGGGAGGTCTGAAAACACATCCGTGTTCCTGCTGATGAACTTCCTGGCCTCCTGAGTCTGTTTAGAGGAAAGGTTGTCAGCGATCTTTACTGTAGCAACTGCTTTCCTCGTATCAGACTGTGTTACTGGAAACTCTACCCCCAGAAAACCCAGCCGGGGGCTATTCTCCGTACTGGTCTCCCTATCTTTCCACGGTTTCAGTAAGTTTACATGGTACACCTGCTCCGGCTATCTACGCCTGAGCCGGAGTACCTTGTAGGTTACCTCCCTAACTTTCCCGAGCACTTCGTAGGGACCCTGCCTCCTAGTGCAGATTTTCGCTATAAATACGAGTATATAGCACTCTATTCTCGCAATTAAAATTCACAATTCGAATATTCGCGCTCAACAGCAGTTGTCAAGTGGTGGGTGATTACCTCTCTGACTGTGGAGCTCTGTGGAGGGCTCTGTGGGATCAGAGTCTGAGCTGGAGTTGCAGCGCCTGAAAGACTGAGGACAAAGCAAGGTCCACATAAACCCCGTGGGGTTACGGTACTGTGCAAAACTGTACCTATGTGATTCTATAGATACAAGACTTTATTGTTTCTTTAACGTCGGCTGGAGCAAGCCTGTCACTGCCATTTACTGCCTTATTATTTTGTCAAGAATAAAAGAAAACTGTTACTTTGCTTTCACCACTAAAAGGCTACTGCTGTCTTGTTTAAAGGCTTCCAATTGGGGCAGATACCTATAATATATATATATATATATATATATATATATATATATATATATATACACAGTTAAAGGTACAATATTTCACAATACAGGGTATTGAAATTTCAGCATTCTCTTTTACCTCTCATTATTTTTCAATCACAGTAATTTTAGCAATATCTGCATTAAGCATTCAGTGAAAATTGACTGTGAAGCCACACAAGACAGTTCTCTAATTTCTAGGTTTGTATGCAGTGATTAGTTGAAGCTAACACCATGGCCAAAAATACCACAGCTGTGAACCTAGTCCTTATCCTTCTGAAAATGAAAGGTGAATAGACAGGAGGAAACAGAAAAAATGTAAACTAAGGGTACTTTCACACTAGCGTTTTGGATTCCGTTTGTGAGATCCGTTTAAGGGCTCTCACAAACGGTCCAAAGCGGATCAGTTCAGCCCCAATGCATTCTGAATGGATAAGGATCCGTTCAGAATGCATCAGTTAGGCTCCGTTCCGCCTCTATTCCGTTTTGGAGACGGACACCAAAACGCAGCTTGCAGCATTTTGGTGTCCGTCTGAAGAGGCGGAGCCTAACGGATCCGTTTTTAATTACAATGTAAGTCAATGGGGACGGATCAGTTTTTAATGACACAATATGGTGCATTTGAAAACGGATCCGTTCCCCATTGACTTTCAATGAAATTAAAAGCGGATCCGTTTTTGACTTTGTAATTTTTCTTTAAAACTAATGCAAACGGATCCGTTCTGAACAGATACAAACGTGTAAATAAACAGACGGATCCGCACCAACGCAAGTGTGAAAGTACCCTTATTTATAGTCTAGCCTAATCTCGCTTTCATCAGATTCTACAGATTAAAACTCAAGCACAGGTGATGGGAGGAACAAGAGGAGTGGACCAATAATGAAAGAAAGAGTTGCTTTAAGGAAAACCATAACATATATACAAAATAACTAATCTTTTTTATTATAAATTTTGCCTAGAGAGATGTAACATATGGAATAATACACAGAAGTAAATCTACTGTACCTAAGTAGTTGAGCGAACACCTGAAAGTTCGGGTTCGCTGCAATTGGCCGAACTTGACCCCGGACCCGAACCCCATTGAAGTCAATGGGGACCTGAACATTGGGGCACTAAAATGGCTATAAAAAAGTCCTGGAAAGGGCTAGGGGGCTGGAAATTGAAGCAAAATGGGGGTGAGAGTAGGACAAGTGCCATGCAAACAAATTTGGATAGGGAAATAACTTAAAATAACATAAAATACATAAAAATTTAAAATAAACGTTCTAAACCTGAGCACCAGTGAGTGACAGTGGCACCTGCCATCCCGCAATCAGAGGATGTGGCAGCAACGCCACCAGATCTTTCACCATCACCAAGCATCTTCACACTATACTATGGAAGCGTTCAGCTGTCCATCTTCCAAACACTGGAGAGAAAGAGAAATAGAAAGAGGAAGTACCCCTCTACCCACCCACGAACCCTGGCCCTGAATGCCAGGATTTCAAAATTCCTGGTAATTTGAAATGCTGTTATTCTGTCTGGTGGAGATGGATGGAGACTTTTAAAAAACTTATGGCGGTGGCTGTCCCACAGTACGTGGTTCCCAGCCACCACTACTTTTCCGGGCGAACCATCGCTTCCCTGCACAACCAAGTGGCGGACAAAATCAGGTGTGAAATGGGCAATGCCATCTGTGGCAAGGTCCACATAACAACCAATACGTGGACCAGTAAGCACGGGCAGGGAAGTTATATCTCCCTAACAGCACACTGGCTAAATGTAGTGGCGGCTGGGCCAGAGGCAGATAGCAGTTTGGCGCATGTCCTTCCGCCACGAGGATTGCAGGGCATTTCTCTTTGCCTCCTGTTACCTCCTCCTCTTCTACCACCTCCTCATCCGCTCAGCGTAACACCCCACCACCAACATCAGCTCAGCCAGGGGGAAACGACAGCAGGCTGTTCTGAAACTCATCTGTTTGGGGACAAACCCCCCACAACGCGCAGGAGCTGTGGATGGGCATGGAACATCAGACCAATGAGTGGTTGGTGTCACTGATCCTCAAGCCTGGCCTGGTGGTGTGCGATAATGGGCAAAATCTCGTAGCAGCTCTGGGCCTAGCCGGTTTGACACACATCCCTTGCCTGGCGCATGTGCTGAATTTGGTGGTGCAGCAATTCCAGAACATCTGACAGTGAAAATCAATTCAGTTATTCCAGCTCTTAGATTCTGGTGGAACAAATTTACTTTTATTGGTGCTCAAGGACTCCTGCGGCCTGAGCTGCAGATGTGACAAGCAAATAATTTTATTAAATTTGTCGGTAGGACTTTTTATTATAAATCGTAACAAAAACTATACAAGGTAAATTTCATAAAGAGAAAATTAACCCGACCAGCCTCCCACCCTACACCCCCCCTTTCACTCAAACCACTCATTAATGCCCATTCACAAATTATTTATAAATTTACACAAATGATACACCTCCCACAGAGGACAGCTTGTCGTTGCCTCTGGGCAGCCTGGCAAACATAAGCTACTACATGCTGCAGTGCCTGCGCAATGACTGCCGAGTTGCCAACAATCTAACTTGTGCAGATTACTGGGTGGCCACCCTGTTGGATCTCCATTGCAAGGACAACGTGCCATCCTCAATTCCATCACTGAAGCTTAATAGGAAGAAGCCAACTCTGGTAGATACGCTGCTAATGGCATTCACACCTGACACCGGAGGATCAGTGAAAGCACAAGGCTAAATCAAAAGAGGAGGAGGAAGAAGTCGCCAATGCAGCAGGGTCACCGCCTGCACCTCAGACGGCAGGGTTAGCATGGCCAAAATGTGGAAAAGCTTTGTCATCCCGCCACAACAACCAGTACCACCAGCAAATATGGAACGTCTTAGCAAGAGGCAGCATTTCAGCAAAATGGTGGAATTTGTACACACGCCTACACATACTGACTGATGGTCTGCCCAGGGTCGAAGCCCAGGGTCGTAGCTACAGGGGAAGCAGGCAAAGCGAGTGCTATGGGGCCCTGACCCAGAAGGGTCCCATCCAGGAGGAGGCAGACTAAAATACTTTCTCAGGGCCCCCTCAACAGTATTATACAATGAAATTATATACAGTGGTAGTATAGACAGTATAGAAAACGGATGTAACAGCTGCCAGGCATGGTCTGAGAGAGTGATCTTTAGTAGCCACAGGAATGGGGGGGCATGAAAGGAAGTGATTGCGAAAAAATTACTGGGGGAGGGGGGGCCCATTCAAAAATTTGCTGTTGGGACCAGTCATTTCTAGCTATGCCACTGGGTCTGCCGCATTTAACTTATGGGTCTCCAAATTGGGGACATGGCCTCAGCTTGCCCTTTACGCCTTGGAGGTGCTGGCCTGCCCTGCAGCCAGTGTATTGTCTGAACGTGTGTTTAGCATGGCTGGGGGCATTATCACAGACAAGCGCAGCCGCCTGTTCACAGCAAAGGTGGACAATCTCAAGTTCATTAAAAAGAACCAGGCATGGATCCCACAGGACTTGTTCCTACCTTATGCAGAATAGACATGCATATCGGTCTCACCCAACCATTGTTATGCTACAGAACACTTACTTTTTGTTTTCTTTTTTATAGGGTCCACCCCAATTTATAAAAAACAAAACAAAAACAAAAAAACATTGTTGTTGGCGACTACCTTTGGCTTCACAGCCAAAAAAGGCTTTATGTCAGGCAACAATGTAACCGCCAATTGTAATGAATTAAGTTCCCTGTCTGTTATGCAGTGCAGGGGTACTTTGGAAGAAAGAAGGGGTACAGATCAGCCAACAATCTGAACACCACGGAATTTACAGAATATATTTCCCAGTCAGGTATGCAGTGCAGGGGTACTTTGAAAGAAAGAAGGGGTACAGATCACCCAACAATCTGAAGTAGAGATGAGCGAACACCTGGAAGTTCGGGTTCGGGAAGTTCGGGTTCGGAATCCGAACTCGACCCGAACTTTATCCCGAACCCAAACCCCATTGAAGTCAATGGGGACCCTAACATTTAGGCACTAAAAAGGCTGTAAAATAGTCCAGGAAAGGGCTAGAGGGCTGCAAAAGGCAGCAAAATGTAGGTAGATCCCCTGCAAACAAAAGTGGATAGGGAAATGGATTAAATTAAAATAAAATAAATAAAAATTAACCAATATCAATTGGAGAGAGGTCCCACAGCAAGGAATCATGCGTCATATCACCCACCACTGGAGAAGGCCACTTTCAGCTATTTCGGCCCCAGCACCCAGACAGAGAAGAGAGGTCCCATAGCAAGGAATCATGCTTCACATCACCCACCACTGGAGAAGGCCACTTTCAGCTATTTCGGCCCAGCACCCAGACCGAGGATACAGGACCCACTGCAAGGAAACATGCGTCATATCAACCACCCCTGGAGAAGGCCACTTTCAGTTATTTCGGCCCCAGCACCCAGACAGAGGAGAGAGGTCCCACAGCAAGGAATCATGCGTCATATCACCCACCACTGGAGAAGGCCACTTTCAGTTATTTAGGCCCAGAACCCAGACAGAGGAGAGAGGTCCCACAGCAAGGAATCATGCGTCATATCACCCACCACTGGAGAAGGCCACTTTCAGTTATTTCGGCCCAGCACCCAGACAGAGGAGAGAGGTCCCACAGCAAGGAATCATGCGTCACATCACCCACCACTGGAGAAGGCCACTTTCAGTTATTTCGGTCCCAGCACCCAGACAGAGGAGAGAGGTCCCACAGCAAGTAATATGGCGTCATATCACCCACCACTGGAGAAGGCCACTTTCAGTTATTTCGGCCCAGCACCCAGACAGAGGAGAGAGGTCCCACAGCAAGGAATCATGCGTCACATCACCCACCACTGGAGAGGGCCACTTTCAGTTATTTAGGCCCCAGCACCCAGACAGAGGAGAGAGGTCCCACAGCAAGGAATCATGCGTCATATCACCCACAACTGGAGAAGGCCACTTTCAGTTATTTAGGCCTAAGCACCCAGACAGAGGAGAGAGGTCCCACAGCAAGGAATCATGCGTCATATCACCCACCACTGGAAAAGGCCACTTTCAGTTATTTCGGCCCAGCACCCAGACCGAGGAGAGAGGTCCCACAGCAAGGAATCATGCGTCATATCACCCACCACTGGAGAAGGCCACTTTCAGTTATTTCGTCCCCAGCACCCAGACAGAGGAGAGATTCATTCAACTATGGGTTGCACCGCAAGATCATGGTAAAGTTAAAAAAATTAGGATTCAATAAAGAAGTGCCCCGGAGTACAAGAATACATGTTTGAGTGGGAGGCAGTTATAAATGTCTATTCTGCACAAGGGAGGCACAGGTCCTGTGGGATCCATGCCTGGTTCATTTTTATGAACGTCAGCTTGTCCACGTTGGCTGTGGACAGGCGGCTGCGTTTGTCAGTGATGACGCCCCCTGCCGTGCTGAATACACATTCAGACAAAACGCTGGCCGCTGGGCAGGCCAGCACCTCCAAGGCATAAAATGCTAACTCTGGCCACGTGGACAATTTGGAGACCCAGAAGTTGAATGGGGCCAAACCATCAGTCAGTACATGGAGGGGTTTGCAGACGTACTGTTCAATCATGTTAGTGAAATGCTGCCTCCTGCTAACACGTTCCGTATCAGGTGGTGGTGCAGTTAGCTGTGCCGTGGAGACAAAACTTTTTCGCATTTCTGCCATGCTAACCCTGCCCTCAGAGGAGCTGGCCGTGACACAGCTGCGTTGGCGACCTCTTGCTCTTCCTCTGCCTTCGCCTTGGGCTTCCACCTGTTCCCCTGTGACATTTGGGAATGCTCTCAGGAGCGCCTCTACCAGCATGCGCTTGTACTCGCGCATCTTCCTATCACGCTCCAGTGCAGGAAGTAAGGTGGGCACATTGTCTTTGTACCGGGGATCCAGCAGGGTGGAAACCCAGTAGTCCGCACACGTTAAAATGTGGGCAACTCTGCTGTCCTTGTGCAGGCACTGCAGCATGTAGTCGCTCATGTGTGCCAGGCTCCCCAGAGGTAAGGTCAAGCTGTCCTCTGTGGGAGGCATATCGTCATCGTCCTCTGTATCCCCCCAGCCACACACCAGTGATGGGCCTGAGCAGTGTCGGGTGCCACCCCGCTGTGAACCTGCTTCATCCTCATCCTCCTCCACCTCTTCCTCATCCTCCTCGTCCTCCAGTAGTGGGCCCTGGCTGGCCACATTTGTACCTGGCCTCTGCTGTTGCAAAAAACCTCCCTCTGAGCCACTTCTAACAGACTGGCCTGAAAGTGCTAAAAATGAACCCTCATCCTCCTCCTCCTCCTCCTGGGCCACCTCCTCTTCCATCATCGCCCTAAGCATTTTCTCAAGGAGACATAGAAGTGGTATTGTAACGCTGATAACGGTGTCATTGCCACTGGCCATGTTGTTGGAGTACTCGAAACAACGCAACAGGGCACACAGGTCTCGCATGGAGGCCCAATCATTGGTGGTGAAGTGGTGCTGTTCCGCAGTGCGACTGACGCGTGCGTGCTGCAGCTGAAACTCCACTATGGCCTGCTGCTGCTCGCACAGTCTCTCCAGCATGTGCAAGGTGGAGTTCCACCTGGTGGGCACGTCGCATATGAGGCGGTGAGCGGGAAGGCCGAAGTTCCGCTGTAGCGCAGACAGGCGAGCAGTGGCAAGATGTGAACGCCGGAAGCGCCAACAGACGGCCCTCACTTTATGCAGCAGCTCTGACATGTCGGGGTAGTTGTGAATGAACTTCTGCACCACCAAATTCAGCACATGCGCCAGGCAAGGGATGTGCGTCAAACCGGCTAGTCCCAGAGCTGCGACGAGATTTCGCCCATTATCGCACACCACCAGGCCGGGCTTGAGGCCCACCGGCAGAAACCACTCGTCGGTCTGTTGTTCAATACCCACCAAAACTCCTGTGTGGTGTGGGGCCTGTCCCCCAAACATATGAGTTTCAGAATGGCCTGCTGACGTTTACCCCAGGATGTGCTGAAGTTGGTGGTGAAGGTGTGTGGTTGACTGGATGAGCTGGTGGAAGCAGAGGAGGAGGAAGCCGAATAGGAGGATGAGGCTACAGGAGGCAAAGAATGATGCCCTGTGATCCTTGGCGGCGGAAGGACGTGCGCCAAGGAACTCTCCACCTGGGGCCCAGCCGCCACTACATTTACCCAGTGTGCAGTTAGGGAGATATAGCGTCCCTGGCCGTGCTTACTGGTCCACGTATCTGTGGTTAGGTGGACCTTGCCACAGATGGCGTTGCGCAGTGCACACTTGATTTTATCGGATACTTGGTTGTGCAGGGAAGGCACAGCTGTCTTGGAGAAGTAGTGGCGGCTGGGAACAACATACTGTGGGACAGCCATGGACATCAGCTGTTTGAAGCTGTCTGTGTCCACCAGCCTGAATGACAGCATTTCAAAGGCCAGTAGTATAGAAATGCTGGCATTCAGGCCCAGGGCTCGAGGGGGGCTAGGTGGGAATTTACGCTTTCTGTCCAAGGTTTGTGAGATGGAGAGCTGAACGCTGCCGTGTTACATGGTGGAGATGCTTGGTGACGCAGGTGGTGTTGTCGGTGGCACATCCTCTGTTTGTTGGGCGGCAGGTGCCAACATTCCTCCCGAGGCGGAGGAAGAGGCCGAGGCAGCAGCAGAAGAGGGAGCAGGGGGAGCCAGAGTGAGTTCCTTGCTTTTAAGGTGTTTACTCCACTGCAGTTCATGCTTTGCATGTAGATGCTTGGTCATGCAGGTTGTGCTAAGGTTCAGAACGTTAATGCCTCGCTTCAGGCTCTGATGGCACAGCGTGTATTGTCGTCAGCACATTGTTTAAAGAAGTGCCATGCCAGGGAACTCCTTAAAGCTGCCTTTGGGGTGTTCGGTCCCTGGTGGCGGTGGCCAGTAGCATACGAACTCTCTTGGTGGCGTCTGTTCTGCTTTTGCCCCCGCTCCCTCTTTTGCTACGCTATTGGCTCGGTCTCACCACTGCCTCTTCCTCTGAACTATAAAAGTCAGTGGCACAACCTTCATTCCATTTGGGGTCTAGGACCTCATCGTCTTCCTCACAGTCTTCCTCTCTGACGTCCTGTTCGGTCTGCACACAGCAGAAAGACGCAGCAGTTGGCACCTGTGTTTCGTTATCATCAGAGACGTGCGGACTCCGATGAGGTGGTATTCCCATGTCCTCCTCATCAGGAAACATCAGTGGTTGTGCATCAGTGCATTCTATGTCTTCCACCTCTGGGGAAGGGCTAGGTGGATTCCCTTGGGAAACCCTGCCAGCAGAGTCTTCAAACAGCATAAGAGAATGCTGCATAACTTGAGGCTCAGACATTTTCCCTGATATGCATGGGGGTGATGTGACAGACTGATGGGCTTGGTTTTCAGGTGCCACCTGTGCGCTTTCTGCAGAAGACTGGGTGGGAGATAATGTTGTGAACATGCTGGATCCACTGTCTGCCAACCAATTGACTAACACCTGTACCTGCTCGGGTCTTACCATCCTTAGAACGGCATTGGGCCCCACCAAATATCGCTGTAAATTCTGGCGGGTACTGGAATCTGAGGTAGTTGGTTCACTAGGATGTGTGGCTGTGGCAGAATGGCCATGTCCTCTCCCAGCACAAGAGGGTACACTAACACCACCATGACCGAGTCCGCGTCCATTACTAGATGTTTTCCTAATTGTTAACGTTCACCAAGCACCACAATAAGAAAAAAAATATTTGGCCCAATGTATTGATTTCAAATTCAGGCCTTTTTTTTACAGGCACCTAACACTACCTGCCTATTTATTTATGTATCGTATTACACTAATCCAGGCACAGCAGCTATTTTGGCAATTGAATTTCACCCCACAACAAAATATATGTTTTTGGGGACACTATGAAACTTGGCTAGCCACAGCTGAAACCACTGATTTATGGTATTGCTATTTTGGCAATTGAATTTCACCGCAGAACAAAATATACCCTTTTACGGACAGATTAACAATTGGCCTGCAACAGCTGGGACACCAGATTCAGGGTATTGCTATTTTGGCAATTGAATTTCACCCCACAACAAAATATATGTTTTTGCGGACACTATGAAACTTGGCCAGCCACAGCTGAAACCGCTGATTTATGGTATTGCTATTTTGGCAATTGATTTTCACCGCAGAACAAAATATACCCTTTTACGGACAGATTAACACTTGGCCTGCAACAGCTGGGACACCAGATTAAGGGTATTGCTATTTTGGCTATTGAATTTCACCCCACAACAAAATATATGTTTTTGCGGACACTATGAAACTTGGCCAGCCACAGCTGAAACCACTGATTTATGGTATTGCTATTTTGGCAATTGAATTTCACCGCAGAACAAAATATTCCCTTTTACGGACAGATTAACACTTGGCCTGCAACAGCTGGGACACCAGATTCAGGGTATTGCTATTTTGGCAATTGAATTTCACCCCACAACAAAATATATGTTTTTGCGGACACTATGAAACTTGGCCAGCCACAGCTGAAACCACTGATTTATGGTATTGCTATTTTGCAAATTGAATTTCCCCGCAGAACAAAATATACCCTTTTACGGACAGATTAACACTTGGCCTGCAACAGCTGGGACACCAGATTCAGGGCATTGCTATTTTGGCAATTGAATTTCACCCCACAACAAAATATATGTTTTGGCGGACACTATGAAACTTGGCCAGCCAAAGCTGAAACCACTGATTTATGGTATTGCTATTTTGGCAATTGAATTTCACCGCAGAACAAAATATACGCTTTTACGGTCAGATTAACACTTGGCCTGCAACAGCTGGGACACCAGATTCGGGTATTGCTATTTTGGCAATTGAATTTCACCCCACAACAAAATATATGTTTTTGCGGACACTATGAAATTTGGCCAGCCACAGCTGAAACCACTGTTTTATGGTATTGCTATTTTGGCAATTGAATTTCCCCGCAGAACAAAATATTCCCTTTTACGGACAGATTAACACTTGGCCTGCAACAGCTGGGACACCAGATTAAGGGTATTGCTATTTTGGCAATTGAATTTCACCCCACAACAAAATATATGTTTTTGTGGACACTATGAAACTTGGCCAGCCACAGCTGAAACCACTGATTTATGGTATTGCTATTTTGGCAATTGAATTTCACCACAGAAAATAATCTATCCTTTGCCAGACAGCAGACAGTATACTTGGCTAGCCAAAGCTGGAACACCAGATTTAGGGGATTGGTATTTGGGCAATTGTATTTAAACCCTTAATAAAATATAGAAATTGCTATCCTGAATTTCTAGGGGTGACAATTAGCACAGCCAAGCCCCTGATGTAGGATATAGCAAAAAAAAAAAAAAAACTAGTATTAATGGATTGATGGACTTGGTGGCAGCTTGTTCTGGTGCACCACAAGTCACAAAATGGCTGCCGATCACCCCAGTAAATAAGTGACAGAAAAACGCTCTGTGCAGCCTAAAAACCAGTGAGCAAGTAACTAGCAGAAGTTCAATCATTCACAGCTGTAGATCGATCACTTCATTAGGTGCTGTTGCTGACTTTCCCCTGCCTAATCTCGCTGCGTCCTCTCCCTACACTAATCAGAGCAGTGTGACGTGCGGCGCTACGTGACTCCAGCCTAAATAGAGGCTGGGTCACATGCTGCACTTGGCCAATCACAGCCATGCCATTAGTAGGCATGGCTGTGATGGGCTCTTAGGGCAAGAAGTAAAACGCTAGCTGATTGGCTGCTGTGCAGCCCTTCAGAAAGCAGGAAGTAATCGCCGAACAACGAACCCGAACCCAAACTTTTTTGAAAAAGTTTGGGTTCGGGTACGTGTCCCGGACACCCCAAAATTCGGTACGAACCCGAACTATGCTCGAACTGTTCGTTCAACACTAATCTGAAGGCCACCTAATTTGCAGAATATATTTCCAAGTCAGGTATGCAGTGCAGGGTACTTTATGGCCCAAGAATGTAACAGACGATTTTTAGAAATTTACCTCCCTGTCACCTATGCAGAGCAGGGGTTTGTATATGGCAAAAATGGAACAGACGATTTTTACAAATTGATGTCCCTGTCACCTATTTAGCACAAAAAGTGAGTTTTTTATAGCACCAATGTCAATGCAGTATGTTACGGTTGTATTGGACTGTCAGAAATGCAGCATAGCCCATAAATTTACTATCTAGCAAAAAAAGTGTGCTTTTTTATATCAGCAAGGTAACTGCAGTATTTAATGGTTTTATTGGACTGTCAGATATGCAGTGCCTGTTGCAGACAGATAAAAAATCGCTTAAGGTCACAAAAATATGTGACAGACTAATGTAATTGAATAATTTTCACTGCCAGGTATGCACTGCTGGCCACAGGGGTCAAAAAAGGGAATTTGTCCTCCACTGAGCTACCAGAACAGATTAAAAGTAATGTCCCTGGCACACATGCAGTTCACTTGCAATTGCAAGTGCACTGCAGTTGCAAACATGGACTCCGATGCCCAACAAACTAGTAGATGGATTAAAGTTATTTTTTTGTGTCACTGGGCTTAGGGCTAGGTACAACAATGTAGAATAGCACCCTCAATAATCGCTGAAGTTTGAAGATTAAACATCAAGTACACCAGAATTCTTCCCTAATCTTTCCCCCACAGCAGCAGCAGCATCCCATCCCTACAATGAGAAGAACAGAGCGACATGCGGTTCTATGTGATTCGAGCCTATATAGAGGCTGGGTCACATGCTGCACTTGGTCAATCACAGCCATGTCATTAGTAGGCATCTATGGACAGAATAGTTAAACGCTTGTTGATTGGCTGCCATGCAGTCTTTCAAAAAGCGCCAAGAAATCACCGAACACCGAACCCGAACTTTTACGGAAATGTCCGGATTCGGATCCGGGTACCAAAAACCCTAAAGTTCGGTACGAACCCGAACTTTACAGTTTGGGTTAGCTCAACCCTATACATAAGGCATGAAAAATAAATGCATAGAAAGGTTCCCTCCACACATAAATTTTGCTCTGGCATTTTTTTACCAGTTAATAAATGTGAGAATAAGAGCGGGGCAGGCCTTTGTTTTTGGCTGCCTGCCTTTTTGCATCCTTTGTTTGTAGCATTTTTTCAAGCATTTTTTGCAAACAATGTCTGGGCCCACTGGCACTTTTTTCATGGTGTTTTCCTGCTATAGAAAAGGTGTTGTCAAAATACCTAAAAAAAATACCAAGAGCTACAGGATAGTGCAGTTTTTAAAAGAAGCCAGAAAGACAAATAACCTAATTAACAATAACACCAGTATCAAATAATAATGCTTGTGTGTCCTTTGTTTTGTTTTTTCACCATAGAACTTCAGTTAAAAGCTATTTTTTTCACTGCAAAAATGCCATAAAAATGCAGGTGCAAAAAATGCCACTAAAATTAAAAAGTGCAAAATGTGACAGAAAATTTTACAAAAGCAGTTAAAGACAGAAAAGCAATATTACTCATCACCCTTTACTGATTTTAGTTTTTAGTCTACCACATAGTCAAACATAACCAATTCATAAAAATATCTAAAAAATAGAACATACAGCAAATATTAAAGGTTTTGTCGCAAATAGCTATGTGTAACAGTATTTGTCTGGCCGATTCTCGGCATATTTGTTGGGTTGTAGCCCGAACTCTCCCGTTCCCTATTATAGTTAATGGAGCCAGCGGCAATTTAGTCAGCATCCGACAATGCTGGATGCAGTGTTTTTATAGCTGGTCTCTATAACACTGCCTCCCCTTTGCTTGGTTTTCCTTCCCCGTAGGGATGTCATGGTGGGGGTGGGGATGCGTGCAACCCTGAACTCCACCCACACCTTTGTCCCTGCCTACTTGCACAGCCCATCCTAACCGATGGTATACAACTGGGCGGCAGTCCCTAGCTTGCGTACGTGCAGAGGCCTAAAGAACAATAAACGAAGTGACAGGCAGGTACACAAGCACTGAAGAAGTGAAACCAGAGGCAGGAGATGACAATGGCACTAAGCAGCAAATTTGGCAAAAGATAAGAAGAAGGCACTCATAGGGTAGTAAGTTTTTTGGAGTTGATTTGATTTTTTGAAAGAATTTGTAATTCAGCTCACCTGTTTGTGTTGTGCGTACAAAGGCACAACACTCGTGAGAACACCACAGATGGTCGGTGCTGCTGGTATCTGCTCAGTCCTTGTAGGTGGTTGCCAAAGAAAACCCCCAGGATACTGGTAAGGGACAGGAAGTGCGTGTTTTGTGTACTTGATAAGTACACTTGCTTGATACCTTCTGGCGCACAAGGACGACCCCAAGGCAGGTGATAGGAATACTTTATTTAATTGACTACGCGTTTCGGAGTGTGTGCACTCCTTTTTTAATCTGAAAGAGTAGAAATTAAGGTGACCAGAGGGCCCATGGGCCTGAGAAGTAACATGATAAAAACTAACAGTAAGAGACAAAGGTCTCAAAGTGCAGATAAAAAAAAATTAAAAATTATGAATAGTAGTATTATAATAGAATCACATTTAAGAGTGATTGTTGAGCGAACAGGCAGTGCGATTAATAAAATATTGCAACAAGGAATGTCCAGTGGGAGATAACATTTCAAACAAGTTTAAATAAAGGATTTCATGCTAAAAAAAAAGTAGCAATAATACAGATGAGGATGCTAAAATCATGTGAGAAGTTTTTTACCTGAGAACCCGTGCTGTCACAGAGACTAATACGCCAAGTGTGAAAACTGTGGAAGTAAGGGGAGCAGGGTGATTAAAATCAATATACATATGTCTATATATACACAAGGGTATAATGGGAGCATTAACTTTATGGAGCATTATAGCAGGGTATTGTCAATAGATAATTTATACAGACTGTAATTGTGAATGGACCAATGCTATGTATATATCATGGACCTGTGACTGATGTTGCTTAAATTGTCAGAATATTCCTTAGTTGCCAAGGTAGTATGTGTGTAGAATCCTATGTCCTAAAACACAATTGTCATGAATCTAATGTCTCAAAAATTATATGATAAATAGCCATTTGTATATAGTTTGACTGATGTAGTTTACCTTGTGGTTAGTATAGCCCAGTGGGCGGCAGCGCGGCTCTCCAGGTGCTGGAGCGCGCGCTAGTGTTCTTATAGTAGGCAGGGAGGCGTGTATGGTGACGTCACTGTGACGTCGGGTGCCAGGGGCTGGTGTAGGACGGGAGCGCTGTCAATATGCGGTGCGGAGGGTAGTAGGAGCGGGAGCGCTGTCAAGGTTCACAGCGCAGGGTGGACCAAATGCAAGGAGACTATTGAAAACTGTGGCCATGATTTATCATACCTTCACTCCAGAATTCTGGCATCAAAAAGTCCCAAAATAGGGCATTTTCGACTTTTTACACTCATTTGTGCATAATTTTGCGACTTTTTTACATGTGTACACCACTCACTCCAGTTTTGTAAAAACGGGCGTGGTTAGCCATGTTAATGAGTTTCACTCCAGATTTATCATTGGGACTTTTTAAAAAAGTCGCAAAAAAGTCCCAATTTCACTTCAGTGAGGACCATGGTTATCTTATGCGACTTTTTAATAGAACATGCGACTTTTTTGTAAATATGTGCGACTTTTGTAAAGCCGTTTACTGAAGGATGAACTGCTGCCATCAAACCACATTTATCACAGTATTAAAGGACCATTAAAAATTCTGCCTGAGCCAAAAGTGACTTTGGACTTATGTGAAATTGGAGTAAGATGGAAGTGTAATGATAAATCTGGCCCTGTGTGTTTAAGAGAACTGGATTACATTCAGTATGTAGAGACTGTATAAGCACTGTAGATAGAGAATACTATTAATTGAATGTTAGAATGAAGAGGAAGCTACTAGATAAATAAATAGATAAATAGATGAGAATGAAAATGGTGATGTTGTGAAGAGGTATGGATATATAGATGTACAAAGAGTGATGAAATGGTTGGATGATATATAGTGAAATTGATGGACAGATGATTGGATTATTAGTGATCAGTGTTGGGAAGAGATGAATTGGATTATTATGAACAGGATCAATTGGACCAGTTAGCTGCTTAGGGTTGGATTGAAGGGATATTAAAGGAGTATAAGAAATATCTGGAGGCTGCTGGGTATTAAAATATTTGGAGAGACGGTGGACGCTATTAGCTGTGGGTGGGCTTGTATAAAGTGAGAAAAAGAAAAAAAAAATGGGCATGGGAAAACGGGGTACTGCTTTATACTGGTGGTGGCGGGATGTGGTATACTGTAAGTAGTCAGTCTAGAAACAGTTGCTTTCAAGTGATTCATTGAGTCCATAAGGTTCCAGAGTCTGTAATATAAAGATCCAGTACATCTCCTTTCTTCTAAGTTTTTGGTAGCGATTCGTCTCTGTGATTGGGATTTGTTCAATTGGGGTTACGGTTAGGTCGTCCGGGTTCTTTTTATGAATTTGGGAAAAATGTTGTGAGACCTGAGGCCTGCTCTACCTGAGGCCTGCATTACTAAGTGGCTGCTTTCATAAGTGGAGTTGAAGAAACCGGAGTTCTGCTGAGTGTCTTTTTGTTGGGACTGCAAGTGTCTGAGTGTGGTGTGAAGCTGCTTACCTAGAAAGTTAAGTGCTTGCAGTTTAGTTCTGCCATTTAAAACCGCTTTTTTCTCTCTGCTGTGTAGTGTCATTTAAAGCAGTTTTTTTTTCTCTGCTTGGTGAGGGGGAGTGGCTTGGCCTAGCAGGTGCTATAAATTAGACCACTCAACTCTTCCAGAGCCTGCTCTACCTGAGGCCTGCATTACTAAGTGGCTGCTTTCATAAGTGGAGTTGAAGAAACCGGAGTTCTGCTGAGTGTCTTTTTGTTGGGACTGCAAGTGTCTGAGTGTGGTGTGAAGCTGCTTACCTAGAAAGTTAAGTGCTTGCAGTTTAGTTCTGCCATTTAAAACCGCTTTTTTCTCTCTGCTGTGTAGTGTCATTTAAAGCAGTTTTTTTTCTCTGCTTGGTGAGGGGAGTGGCTTGGCCTAACAGGTGCTATAAATTAGACCACTCAACTCTTCCAGAGCCTGCTCTACCTGAGGCCTGCATTACTAAGTGGCTGCTTTCATAAGTGGAGTTGAAGAAACCGGAGTTCTGCTGAGTGTCTTTTTGTTGGGACTGCAAGTGTCTGAGTGTGGTGTGAAGCTGCTTACCTAGAAAGTTAAGTGCTTGCAGTTTAGTTCTGCCATTTAAAACCGCTTTTTCTCTCTGCTGTGTAGTGTCATTTAAAGCAGTTTTTTTTCTCTGCTTGGTGAGGGGAGTGGCTTGGCCTAACAGGTGCTATAAATTAGACCACTCAACTCTTCCAGAGCCTGCTCTACCTGAGGCCTGCATTACTAAGTGGCTGCTTTCATAAGTGGAGTTGAAGAAACCGGAGTTTAGGAAAAGGAGCAAGAAACAGAGATTCATTAGATCATCCTTGTATACAGTTGGTTTGATTCTAGCTAGTCTTCCTACTGCTGTAAGGGACCACAGTAAGTAAGAATCTTGATATCACTGCTCTATATTGTATTTATTTATTTTTTCCCTCTCTTTTCCTGTGTAATCCCCATTTAGTATGACTTCCATTATTGACAGCGCCGTCCAGTGCACATCTTGTATGATGTATGCAGTCCTGGAACAGCCGTTCGAGGGTGTATATGTTTGTTCAAAATGTGAGCAAATTACCCGTTTGGAATCGCACATCGAGTCTCTAAACAGGCGAGTTGCAACACTGAAAGCCACTGACAATTTGGAAAAGAGTTTGCTGCTCACTGAGCAAGCACTCTATGGGGTAGATGTGGGGGAGGGTGGTAGCGAGGAGGCTGAGGAGAGTGAGGTAGTTAGCTGGGTAACAGTAAGAAAGCGGGGTAGAGGGAAGAGTGCCAGGGAGGCTAGCCCTGATCTGACACACCCCAACAAGTTTGCACGGTTGGCAGATGAGGGGATGACAGTTCAGGGACGGCACCGCTGCAGCCAGACACTTCCTCTGCCAGTCAGGGAATGTCAGCTCCAGTAAGCAGGGGACCAGGAGAGCAGGGCAGGCCAGACAGGTGCTGGTAGTGGGAGACTCAATTATTAGGGGTACAGATAGGGCAATCTGTCACAAAGATCGTGATCGCCGAACAGTGTGCTGTCTTCCTGGCGCTAGAGTTCGACACATCGCGGATCGGGTTGACAGATTACTGGGAGGGGCTGGAGAAGATCCAGCGGTCATGGTCCATATCGGAACCAATGACAAAGTTAGAGGAAGGTGGAGAGTCCTTAAAAATGATTTCAGGGATTTAGGTCAAAAGCTTAGGGCAAGGACCTCAAAAGTAGTATTTTCTGAAATACTGCCTGTACCACGAGCCACACAAGAAAGGCAGCGGGAGATTAGGGAGGTTAACAAGTGGCTCAAGAACTGGTGTAGGAAGGAGGGGTTCGGGTTCATGGAGAACTGGGCCGACTTCTCTGTTGGCTACAGGCTCTACCGTAGGGACGGGCTGCACCTCAATGGGGAAGGGGCAGCTGTGTTGGGGAGAAAGATGGCTAGAAGGTTGGAGGAGTGTTTAAACTAGGGACTGGGGGAGGGTAATTACGTTATAGGAGGGGAAGATAGTGCAGATAGAGACCAGGGGCGAGGTAGTGTGTCTGGGGGAGGAATGGAAGGGGGACTAGAACAGCTCAGAATGAAAGATGTAGGGTAAAAATACACATAAACCTGTCAAATGTATGTATACTAATGCCAGAAGCCTGACTAACAAGACTGGTGAACTGGAATTAGTGATGTGTGAGGAGGACTATGACATAGTGGGAATAACTGAGACATGGCTGGATGATAGCTATGACTGGACAGTTAATATAAAAGGTTACAATCTGTTTAGAAAGGATCGTCAAAACCGGAGAGGTGGAGGGGTCTGCCTCTACGTGAAGTCGTGTCTAAATCCCGTAATTCGAGAATACATCTCTGAGGGACATGAACATGTGGAGTCACTGTGGGTAGAAATACATGGAGCAAAAACAATAATAAAATACTAATAGGAGTGTATTATAAACCACCTAATATACCAGAGTCCACAGAAAATCTATTACTAAACGAGATAGACGAGGCGGCAAATCATAATGAAGTCGTTATCATGGGGGACTTCAACTACCCAGATATAGACTGGGAAACTGAAAGCTGTACATCCCATAAAGGAAACAGGTTCTTGGCAATAGCCAAAGACAATTTCCTTTCCCAACTGGTTCAGGACCCCACTAGAGGGACGGCCATACTGGACTTAGTATTAACCAATAGACCTGATAGAACAACAGATGTGCAGGTTGGGGGACACCTGGGAAATAGTGACCATAAAGTTATAACCTTCCAATTATCCTTCAAACGAGAGTTTCTAAAGAGAGGAACAAAAATACCAAACTTCAAAAAAGCAAAATTTAGCCAACTAAGCGAGGCCATAGGCCTAACTAACTGGGACAAAGTCCTCAAAAATAAAAATACAACCATAAAATGGGAGATTTTTAAAAGCATTGTAACATCTAATTGTGAGAGGTACATACCTTATAGGAATAAAAGGCTAAGGAACAATAAGAGACCAATGTGGATAAATGGAACCGTAAAGAAGGCAATAAATGACAAAAAGAAAGCATATAAATCACTAAAACAGGAGGCGAGTCATGAAGCACTGATAAACTATAAGGAAAAAAATAGAATATGTAAAAAACGAATAAAATTTGCCAAACTAGAGACCGAGAGATTAATTGCCAAAGAGAGTAAAACTAACCCTAAAATGTTCTTCAATTATATAAATAGTAAAAAATATAAATCTGAAGGAGTCGGCCCTCTACATAGCAATGAGGGGGGTGTTGCAGAGAGCGACGAGGATAAAGCAAAACTATTAAATATTTTTTTCTCCACTATATTCACTGAGGAAAATAAACTGTCAGATGAAATGCAGAATGTAAAAGTAAATCCCCATTAAAAGTGCCCTGTCTGACCCAGGAAGAAGTACAACAGCGACTTAAAAAGATTAAAATAGACAAATCGCCAGGACCGGATGGCATACACCCCGTATCCTAAGGGAATTAAGTGATGTCATAGCCAGACCATTATTTCTGATATTTACGGACTCTATAATAACAGGGAATGCTCCACAGGATTGGCGCATAGCAAATGTGGTGCCAATATTCAAAAAGGGTCCAAAAACAGAGCCTGGAAATTATAGGCCGGTAAGTTTAACATCTATTGTTGGTAAACTGTTTGAAGGGTTTCTAAGAGATGCTATTTTGGAGTATCTCAATGAAAATAAGCAAATAACGCCATATCAGCATGGCTTCATGAGGGATCGGTCATGCCAAACAAATTTAATCAGCTTCTATGAGGAGGTAAGTTCTAGAATTGACAGCGGCGAATCAATGGATGTCGTATATCTGGACTTCTCCAAAGCATTTGACACCGTACCTCATAAAAGGTTAGTATATAAAATGAGGATGCTCGGACTGGGAGAAAATGTCTGTATGTGGGTAAGTAACTGGCTGAGTGACAGAAAACAGAGGGTGGTTATTAACGGTAGATACTCAGATTGGGTCACTGTAACTAGTGGGGTACCTCAGGGGTCAGTATTGGGCCCTATTCTCTTCAATATATTTATTAATGATCTTGTAGAAGGCCTGGACAGTAAAATATCTATTTTTGCAGATGACACTAAACTGTGTAAAGTAATTAACACTGAAGAGGACAGTTTCCTGCTACAGAGGGATCTGGATAGATTGGAGGCTTGGGCAGAAAAATGGCAGATGAGGTTTAACACTGACAAATGTAAAGTTATGCACATGGGAAGGAATAATGCAAGTCACCCATACATATTAAATGGTAAAACACTCGGTAACACTGACATGGAAAAGGATCTAGGAATTTTAATAAACAGCAAATTAAGCTGCAAAACCAGTGTCAGGCAGCTACTGCCAAGGCCAATAAGATAATGGGTTGCATCAAAGGGGCATAGATGCCCGTGATGAGAACATAGTCCTACCACTTTACAAATCACTGGTTAGACCACACATGGAGTACTGTGTACAGTTCTGGGCTCCTGTGAACAAGACAGACATAGCAGAGCTGGAGAGGGTTCAGAGGAGGGCAACTAAAGTAATAACTGGAATGAGGGATCTACAGTACCCTGAAAGGTTATCAAAATTAGGGTTATTCACTTTAGAAAAAGACGACTGAGGGGAGATCTAATAACTATGTATAAATATATCAGGGGTCAGTACAGAGATCTGTCCCATCATCTATTTATCCCCAGGACTGTGACTGTGACAAGGGGACATCCTCTGCGTCTGGAGGAAAGAAGGTTTGTACACAAACATAGAAAAGGATTCTTCACTGTAAGAGCAGTGAGACTATGGAACTCTCTGCCTGAGGAGGTGGTGATGGTGAGTACAATAAAGGAATTCAAGAGGGGACTGGATTTATTTCTGGAGTGTAATAATATTACAGGCTATAGCTACTAGAGAGGGGTCGTTGATCCAGGGAGTTATTCTGATTGCCTGATTGGAGTCGGGAAGGATTTTTTTTTCCACTTAAGTGAGGAAAATTGGCTTCTGCCTCACAGGGGTTTTTTGCCTTCCTCTGGATCAACTTGTAGGAAACAGGCCGAACTGGATGGACAAATGTCTTTTTTCGGTCTTATATACTATGTTACTATGTTACTATGTTATGTTACCCCATGTTTCAAAAAGCCGTTTACAACGTTCCACCTGTGTTTATTAATTCTCTCGCGTAGGGTTAAGGTGGTCCTGCCTACATATTGTAGGCCGCAAGTGCACTCCAGAAGATAGATGATGTAACTAGATACGCAATTCAAAAAGTGTTTGATGGGAAAACATTTGCCTGTGACATTGCTGGTAAATTTTGTGGTCCGGGATGTTATGTTTAAACAGCATTTGCATAGGCGGTGCACCTATAGCTTCCTAAAAGTTGGGGGAAAAGAGTGAGAGCCGTGACTTTTTGCTTTTTCCAAGATCGAAGGCGGCTGGGGGCGATAATGTATTTGATGGTTTGGGCCCTCCTGTACGTTATCCTGGGTTCAGCTTGTATATGTTCTTTTAAAAATGGGTCTGCCTGTAATATTGGCCAGTGTTTCTTAAAAATATCTTTTAAAACTGAATGGTTATTGTTAAAAGTGGTGATAAAAGCAGTCCTGTATTTCTTGGTGGTGTCCGAATTAGTTTGCTCAAAGGTTGTTGGTAAGCACTCTTCTTGTGTAAAACCCTGTGCTCGCTGCAAAGCCGCCTTAACCACCCCCTTTGGATATCCTTTCTTGTAAAATCTTTCTTCAATCACATGGCTCTGTCTCTTAAAATTATCTTCTCTTGTGCAATTTCTGCGTATACGCTAAAATTGACTAAAAGGGATATTATTGTTCCATTTACGATGGTGTGCACTTTGATAATCGAGATAGCTATTGCTATCCACTTTTTTGAAGAACATCTTTGTTTCTATAGTATTATTTTTGGCGGAGAGTACTAGGTCTAAAAACTCTATTTCAGCATATGAATAGTTGGCTGTAAAAGTAAGATTAAAATCATTATTGTTCAGATATGACATGAAGTCGTTAATTTCATCCATGTCTCCATCCCAGATAAGTATTAAATCATCAATGTATCTTCTATAAAATATCAGCTTGTTTTTCTATATATGTTCATTATAGATAAAACGTTTTTCAAAGGCTCCCATGTATAGGTTTGCATAACTCGGCGCGAAACGCGCACCCATAGCAGTACCTTTAATCTGTTTGTATATCTTGTTGTTAAAAGTGAAGACATTATGGTTAAGTATAAAATCTATGCCTTCTAATATAAATTCGCTCTCTGCGGCTGGCATCTCCAGGTCCTGTTGTAAGAAGTGTTGGATAGCTACCATTCCTATTGTATGTGGAATGTTAGAATAAAGTGATGAAACATCAAGAGTGGCCCACAGGTAACTGTCCACTCCACTTCCATTCCACTTGTTTAAGAAGGGTGATTAGACTGGCAGAATCCTTTAGGTATCAGGGGAGTTTGATGACAAATTTTTGTAAAAGGATGTCTATGTAATGAGACAAGTTGCAGGTGAGGAATGAGATGCCCGATATGATCGGTCTCCCCGGTGGGTTGGTGACGAATTTATGTATTTTTGGCAGATGATAAAAAAGTGCTAAGTTTGGATGGTCCATGGTAATAATCTTTTTCTTTTTTGGAAAGTATGTTTTGGGCTACAGCCTTCTCTAGGAGGCTTGCTAGATCTTTGGCATCTTTCTTTGTTGGATTCTCTGTTAGGACTTGGTAGTATTCTTTATAATTTAGGATGTTGCATGCTTCAGTGAGGTAGTCGTTGCGATCTTGAATGACAATGTCGCCTCCTTTGTCCGCGCCTCTGATGGTGATGGCTTCATTATTTGTCAGATTCTTTAGGGCGGCTCTCTTCTCTATTCAAATTATTAGTGACTTTTAGATTTTTATTTATAGTCCTAAGGTATTTTGTTACAAGGGCAGCAAAGGTTTCAGTATGGCTACCCCTATGGTGTACAGAGTTAAATGTGGATTTTGGACTTAACCCTGTGTGGATGGCTGTCGGGTTGGTACATACTGAATCAGTAGTGGGTTTGATTTGTGGCACACTCTTCAGCTTGGAATTTAGTATTTCAAAGTGTCTGGCAATGGTCAGTTTGCGGATATATGTGTTGAGATCCACAAATAAATCAAATTAGCTGAATTTGCTAGTCGGACAGAAAGATAAACCTTTTTGTAATAAGTTCGGCTTTGTTGAGCGTGTGTGAGGAGAGATTGAAGATCTTCACTAGTGATTCTGTTGGTTCTTCTTTAGGTTCACTTTGTTCATGGGTGGAATTTTGGGTCTTTTTTCTTTTTCTCCCTCCTCCCCATCCTCTTCTAAACTTATTTGTCTTTTTATTCCATTGTTCTGAATTGGTCGGAAAAAATCAGTTATCATCATTGTTGCCTCTGATGGATGCCGTAAGGCATATGTTGCTTCCGGGGTCAGGACCCCGGGTAGGGGTAAAAAAGATTGATAACCTATCGCGTCGATACTAACAATATGGGTAGTGATTTCCGAATCATCTAGTCTTTGGTCAGTTTGTTTGTCTGATTCTTGGGTATTTACGTCGTGGATCGATACTAGAGAGTATTCTGATAGTGCCGAGCCTCTGTTTGTTTTGGACAGCTGGTGCATGTTTGCTGTCTTATGTATAGATGAATGCGACATCTCTGAAGTGCCTGCTTCCGAGGTCCCAAAGGTGGTTGGAGGAAACTGGAGATGGTTATTGGAAAGGTGAAGTAAGTCAAGAGGAGGGAGAGACGTCAGAAAATTGTTTGGAATGAACCACTGGATGGATGGTGGTCTAGAACTTTGCTGGGTTGTCAATGTGGAAGGATGTGAGACTGGAGATGTGTGGTGCATTGTAGTTCTTGTATCTGGATTGAATTGATTGGAATATGGGATGGTTTCATTCTTGGTAATGCCAGATCTCTGGTCCCCAGTAGGCCTGTTCCGGGGAATATGGCGTTTCTCAATTGGATTTGTGGACCTAGATGCAGCCTGTATTTGTACAGATTGTTGGATTTTGTGTCTGTTGCTATTCAAAAAGAAATTTTTTCGGTTTGTTTTTTTCGGGTGGTGGGATCTGAGTGGTGTCGACTTTGGGTGTTTAATTAGAACAGGTGCATGGTTGGATGGACACCGGATGGTATTAGTTTTCAATGAGGTGGCTGGGGGTTCATGTGATATGTAATGGTTGTGTGAATTATGTGATTCAGGTTGGTTGTGTGTGTCGAGGTTGCCTTGGTTGCCTTGATCTATTAAGCCAATATTTAATATTGTTTGTACTGAAATCATTTCTATCACGGTTCAGTTTGGTGGTTTTTGTCTCAATGGTTTCCCTTTCGTATTGGAGGACTCTAGTGGTGATTAGACGATCAAATTTGATTAAATCATTATGAGTTACATACTGAGCCATGTTGGTTATTTTCTCATTAATTTGTGCCCTAAGTGTTTCGCACAGTTTTTTCCTTTTTGTGAGAAGCAAATTAAGCATACTACGAGCGCATGATAATAAGTACTTATCCCATTCGTTGGAAAAAATGGGATCATTCTCAAAGCTACTTCTGAACTTCAGCCTGAGGCCTCTTGGTATCAGTTTTTCTATGAGGTAAACCTCAAGGAGAAACCAATCCATGTGATGTTGGATCTCCTCCTTTAACAGTTTTTCTAGTCCAAAAAAAAGATGTAGGAGGTCTCTACTTTCTATTGCAGGCGGTGTTTCTTTTGTTGTCTCCTCTAGCTGTGAGGTTACCAAGGTAGCATCGCCATTTGTCCAGGTTGATACTAGCTTGATTCGTTGCTAAATCCTTTGGGCGCAGTAATTCATGATGAACTTCAGAGCGGGTACCTAGAGCTGCCGTATCCCGAGGTCAACAATTTTGTTGACCTTAGTACTGAGGCTTGTCAGGAATATACAGCAAATTTGGCAAAAGATAAGGAGAAGGCGCTCATAGGGTAGTACGTTTTTTGGAGTTGATTTGATTTTTTAAAATAATTTGTAGTTCAGCTCACCTTTTCGTGTTGTGCGTACAAAGGCACAACACTCGTGAAAACACAGATGGTCGGTGCTGCCGGTATCTGCTCAGTCCTTGTAGGTGGTTGCCAAAGAAAACCCCCAGGATACTGGTAAAAGACAGGAAGTGCGTATTTTGTGTACTTGATAAGTACAATTGCTTGATACCTTCTGGCGCACAAGGACGACCCCAAGGCAGGTGATTGATAGGAATACTTTATTTAGTTGACTGCGTGTTTCAGAGTGTGTGCACTCCTTTTTCAAGTCTGAAAGAGGAGAAATTAAGGTGACCAGAGGGCCCATGGGCCTGAGAAGTAACATGATAAAAATTAACAGTAAGAGACAAAGGGCACAAAGTTCAGATAAAATATATAATAAATACATGAATAGTAGTATTATAATAGAATCACATTTAAGAGTGATTGTTGAGCGAACAGGCAGTGTGAATGATAAAATATTGCAACAAGGAATGGCCAGTGGGAAATAACATTTAAAACAAGTTAAAATAATGGATTTCATGCTAAAAAAAAGTAGCGATAATACAGATGAGAATGCTAAAATCAAGTGAGAAGCTGCAAACAAATGTGGATAGGAAAATGACTTAAAATAAAATAAATAAAAATTAACCAATATCAATTGGCAAATTGGAGGAGGAGGAGGTGGAATAGGAGGTTGGGGTGGCATCAGGTGGGAATGCTATGGGAGTTGATGTTCTCATCACAGCCAAAAAGAATTCATGTCTGCCTGCAGTGCCACAGGCCTCATTCACAGACTCAGGCCCCTGGCACCCAGACGGAGGAGAGGTTCATTCAACTTTGGGTTGCCCCGCAATATAATGGTAACATTAAAAAAAGAGGATTCAATAAAGAAGTGCCCTGGAGTACAAGAATATATGGTTAAGGGGAGGTAGTTATAAATGTCTATTCTGCACAAGGGATGGACAGGTCCTGTGGGATCCATGCCTAGTTCATTTTTATGAACGTCAGCTTGTCCACGTTGGTTGTGGACAGGCGGCTGCGTTTGTCAGTGATGACGCAACCTGTCGTGCTGAGTATACGTTCCACATCTCTGCCATGCTAACCCTGCCCTCAGAGGAGCTTGCCGTGACACAGCTGCGTTGGCGACCTCTTGCTCCTCCTCTGCCTTCACCTTGGGCTTCCAATTGTTCCCCTGTGACATTTGGGAATGCTCTCAGTAGCGCGTCTACCAACGTGCGCTTGTACTCGCGCATCTTCCTATCACGCTCCAGTGCAGGAAGTAAGGTGGTCACATTGTCATTGTACCGGGGATCCAGCAGGGTGGCAACCCAGTAGTCTGCACACGTTAACATGTGGGCAACTCTGCTGTTGTTGCGCAGGCACTGCAGCATGTAGTCGCTCATGTGTGCCAGGCTGCCCAGAGGTAAGGGCAAGCTGTCCTCTGTGGGAGGCGTATCGTCATCCTCCTCCGCTACCCCCCAGCCACGCACCAGTGATGGGCCCGAGCTACGTTGAGTGCCACCCCGCTGTGAACATGCTTCATCCTCATCCTCCTCCACCTCCTCATCATCCTCATCCTCCAGTAGTGGGCCCTTGCTGGCCACATTTGTACCTGGCCTCTGCTTTTGCAAAAAACCTCCCTCTGAGATACTTCTAAGAGACTGGCCTGAAAGTGCTAAAAATGACCCCTCATCCTCCTCCTCCTCCTCCACCTGGGCCACCTCCTCTTCCATCATCGCCCTAAGTGTTTTCTCAAGGAGACAGTGGCATTGTAAAGCTGATAACAGCGTGATCGCCACTGGCCATGTTGGTGGAGTACTTGAAACAGCGCAACAGGGCACAAAGGTCTCGCATGGAGGACCAGTCATTGGTGGTAAAGTTGTGCTGTGTCACAGTGCGACTGACCCGTGCGTGCTGCAGCTGAAACTCCACTATGGCCTGCTGCTGCTCGCACAGTCTTTCCAGCATGTGCAAGGTGGAGTTCCACCTGATGGGCACGTCGCATATGAGGCAGTGAGCGGGAAGGCCGAAGTTCCGCTGTAGAGCATACATGCAAGCAGCAGAAGGATGTTAACGCCGGAAGCGCGCACAGACGGCCCGCACTTTATGCAGCAGCTCTGACATGTCGGGGTAGTTGTGAAGGAACTTCTGCACCACCAGGCAAGGGATGTGTGTCAAACCGGCTAGTCCCAGAGCTGCGACGAGATTTCGCCCATTATCGCACACCACCAGGCCGGGCTTGAGTCCCAAGGGCAGCAACCACTTGTCGGTCTGTTGTTCAATACCCCGCCACAACTCCTGCGCAGTGTGGGGCCTGTCCCCCAAACATATGAGTTTCAGAACGGCCTGCTGACGTTTACCACGGGCTGTGCTGAAGTTGGTGGTGAAGGTGTGTGGCTGACTGGATGAGCAGGTGAAAGAAGAGGAGGAGGAAGCCGAGTAGGAGGAGGAGGCTACAGGAGGCAAAAAATTATGCCCTGCGATCCTTGGCGGCGGAAGGACGTGTGTCACGGAACTCTCCGCCTGGGGCCCAGCCACCACTACATTTACCCAGTGTGCAGTTAGGGAGATATAGCGACCCTGGCCGTGCTTACTGGTCCACGTATCTGTCGTTAGGTGGACCTTGCCACAGATGGCGTTTTATCGGATACTTGGTTGTGCAGGGAAGGCACGGCTGTCTTGGAGAAGTAGTGGCGGCTGGGAACAACATACTGTGGGACAGCCATGGACATCAGCTTTTTGAAGCTGTCTGTGTCCACCAGCCTGAATGACAGCATTTCAAAGGCCAGTAGTTTAGAAATGCTGTCATTCAGGCCCAGGGCTCGAGGGTGGCTAGGTGGGAATTTACGCTTTCTCTCCAAGGTTTGTGAGATGAAGAGCTGAACAATGCGGTGTGATATGGTGGAGATGCTTGGTGACGGAGTTGGTAGTGTTGTTGGCACATCCTCTGTTTGGTGTGCGGTAGGTGCCAACATTCCTCCCGAGGCGGAGGAAGAGGCCGAGGCAGCAGCAGAAGAGGGAGCAGGGGGAGCCTGAGTGAGTTCCTTGTTTTTAAGGTGTTTACTCCACTGCGGTTCATGCTTTGCATGTAGATGCCTGGTCATGCAGTTTGTGCTAAGGTTCAAAACGTTAATGCCTCGCTTCAGGCTCTGATGGCACAGCGTGCAAACCACTCGGGTCTTGTCATCAGCACATTGTTTAAAGAAGTGCCATGCCAGGGAACTTCTTGAAACTGCCTTTGGGTTGCTCGGTTCCTTGTGGCGGTGGCCAGTAGCAGGCGAACTCTCTTGGCGGTGGCTGTTCTGCTTTTGCCCCCTCTTTTGCTACGCTGTTGGCTCGGTCTCACCACTGCCTCTTCCTCTGAACTATGAAAGTCAGTGGCACGACCTTCATTCCATATGGGGTCTAGAGACTCATCGTCCGCTGCATCGTCTTCCATCGTCTTCCTCTCTGACCTCCTGTTCGATCTGCCCACTGCTAAAAGACGCAGCAGTTGGCACCTGTGTTTCGTCATCATCAGAGACGTCCGGACTCCGATGAGGTGGTATTCGCATGTTCTCATCTTCAGGAAACATAAGTGGTTGTGCATCAGTGCATTCTATGTCTTCCACCACTGGGGAAGGGCTAGGTGGATTCCCTTGGGAAACCCTGCCAGCAGAGTCTTCAAACAGCATAAGAGCCTGCTGCACTTGAGGCTCAGGCAGTTTCCCTGATATGCATGGGGGTGATGTGACAGACTGATGGGCTTGGTTTTCAGGCGCCACCTTTGTGCTTTCTGCAGAAGACTGGGTGGGAGATAATGTTGTGAATGTGCTGGATCCACTGTCGGCCACCCAATTGACTTGCGCCTGTACTTTCTCATGCCTTACCATCCTTAGAACGGCATTGGGTCACAACAAATATCGCTATAAATTCTGGCGGGTACTGGAACCTGAGGTAGTCGGTTCACTAGGACGTGTGGCTGTGGCAGAATGGCCACTTCCTCTCCCAGCACCAGAGGGTTTATTAACAACACCATGACCATGTCCGCTTCCCCTACTAGATATTTTCCTCATTGTTACCGTTTACCACAATAAGAAACAAATTATTTGGCCCAATGTATTGAATTCAAATTCAGGCCTTTTTTTTACAGGCACCTAACACTATCTGGCTATCTATTTATGTACCGTATTACACTAATACAGGCACAGCAGTAACCACAGATTTAGGGGAATATCAATTGTAGGCCTAGTATTTAGGCCCTGGATGAAAGGTATCCTTTTACAGACAGCTTTACACTTTGAGATGCACAGTGGCGTGTGAAAAAATATCTGGGATTATGCTTTCAGCACTTGTATTTTAACACACTTAGAAATACACTTAGAGATGCAAAACAATGTGTGCAAATGTAGAGGATTATGCTGTATTTTAACACTTATTGTAATATACCCTTTAATGGAAAGAAAAACACTTGGAGATGCACGCTGAGTGTAATATACCCTTTTACGGACAGATTTACACTTGGCCTGCAACAGCTAGAACACCAGATTTTGGGTATTGCTATTTTGGCATTAGAATTTCACCCCCGAAAATAATATATCCTTTGACGGACACTATGAAACTTGTCTAGTCACAGCTGGAACACCAGATTTACTGTATTTCTTTTTTGGCATCTGAATTTCACCCCAGAAAATAATAAATCCTTTGACGGACACTATTAAACTTGGCCAGCCACTGCTGGGGCACCATATTTACTGTATTTCTATTTTGGCAACTGAATTTCACCCCAGAAAATAATAAATCCTTTGACGGACAATATGAAACTTGTCCAGTCACAGCTGGAACACCAGATTTTCGGTATTTCTATTTTTGCAACTGAATTTCACCCCAGAAAAAAATATATCCTTTGTCGGACACTATTAGACTTGGCCAGCCATTGCAGTGACACCAGATTTAGGGGATTGCTATTTTGGCAATTGAATTTCACCACAGAAAATTATCTATCCTTTGCCGGACACTATTAAACTTGGCCAGCCATTGCAGTGACACCAGCTTTAGGGGATTGCTATTTTGGCAATTGAATTTCACCCCAGAACAAAATATATCCTTTGCCGGACACTATTAAACTTGGCCAGCCACAACTGAAACCACCGATTTATGGTATTGCTATTTTGGCAATTAAATTTCACTCCAGAAAAAAATATATCCTTTGCCGGACACTGTTAAACTTGGCCAGCCACAGCTGAAACCACTGATTTACGGTATTGCTATTTTGGCAATTGAATTTCACCCCAGAACAAAAGCTGTCCTTTGCCGGACACTATTAAACTTGGCCAGCCAATGCTGGGACACCAGATTTAGGGGATTGCTATTTTGGCAATTGAATTTCACCACATAAAAAAATCTATCCTTTGCCAGACAGCAGACAGTATTACACTTGGCTAGCCACAGCTGGAATACCAGATTTAGGGGATTGCTATTTTGGCAATTGAATTTAACCCCTAAACAAAATATAGAAATTTCTATCCTGAGTTTCTAGGGGTGACAATAAGCACAGCCAAGCCCCTGATTTAGGATATAGCAAAAAAAAAAACTAGTATTGATGGATTGATGGACTTGGTGGCAGCTTGTGCTGGTGCTCCACAAGCCACAAAATGGCCGCCGATCACCCCAGAAAAAAGTGACAGAAAAACGCTCTGTGCAGCCTAAAATTAACTAGCAGAAGCAATTAACTAGCAGAAGTTGAATGATTCACAGCTGTAGATCAATCACTTTATTAGGTGTTTTTGCGGAGTTTTCCCTGCCTAATCTTGCCCTCACAGCAGCTGCGTCCTTTCCCTACACTAATCAGAGCAGAGTGACGGGCGGCGCTACGTGACTCCAGCTTAAATAGAGGCTGGGTCACATGCTGCACTTGGCCAATCACAGCCATGAGATTAGTAGGCATGACTGTAATGGCTTCTTAGGGCAGGAAGTAAAACGCTGGCTGATTTGCTGCTGTGCAGCCTTTCAGAAAGCGGGAAGAAATCGCCGATCAACAAACCCGAACCCGAACTTTTTTGAAAATGTTCAGGTCCGGGTCCGGGTCCTGAACACCCCAAAATTCTGTACGAACCCGAACTATACAGTTCGGGTTCGCTCATCCCTAGTTGTAATGCTTTAAGAGAGGAAGGTGTCACCCACTTTAGAATAGCTTGTACCTTCCCCAGATCCATCTTAAAGGATTGGAGAGAGAGAATATGTCCTAAAATCATGATCTCCTGCGCTCCAATTATACGCTTCTCCCTCTTAGCAAATAATCGGTTCTCCCGAAGAACCTCCAGTACCTCTCGAGTGTGACTAACGGGAGATCCTCATGAAATTTCCAATAAATTGTCTAAAAATGTCATTGACAAAATGTTGGAAAGCTGCCGGCACATTACTCAAACCAAACGGCATCACTAGGTATTCATAATGACCTTCAGGGGTATTAAAGGACGTTTCCACTCATCGTCCTACTTAATTCGAATATGATTATAGGCCCCCTGAGATCAAGTTTAGTGAACAAGTGAGCTCCAATGACTTGATTATGGCCTATTGCACACAACTGTATGGCTTTTTCAGTACTTTGTGGTCCGAAAATAACGGATCGGTAAAAAATACAGATGATGTCCGTGTGCATTCCGTTTTTTTTGCAGAACGGAACAGCTGGCCCCTGATAGAAGAACAGTACTATCCTTGTTCGGTTATGCGGATAATAATAGGACATGTTCTATCTTTGAAAATAACTGAAAAAAGGAAACGGAAGACACCTTCCATTTTTTTGTGGATCCATTGAAATGAATGGTTCCGTAAACGGTCCGTATACGGAACGCAAAAAAACGGAACGTAAACAGAAAAAAATAAATGTTCAAGTGCATGAGGCCTAAACAGGTCTGGAATTAAAGGCAAAGAGTACTGGTTCCTGACAGTAATTTTGTTTAACTCTCTATAATCAATACTTGGTCTCAGTCCTCCATCCTTTTTCTCAACGAAGAAAAACCCTGGCCCCATAGGAGAAGCCAAGGGCCTAATATGTCCCTTTTGTAAACTTTCCTTCAAGTATCCCCTCATAGATTTCCTTTCAGGTCCGGACAAATTGCAAATACGACCCTTAGGGTACTTGGATCCCGGGATAAATCAATAGCACAATCATATGGTCTGTGAGGGGGAAGGAAATTAGCCTCGGATATGGAAAAAACATCAAATTTCCTCACGCTTCGTGGTAACGAATCACAATTTTTCCTAAAATAGCAGCTACACGTGTGAGGACATAGGGCAAGGAACGCTGGAATAATGCCATGCATGCAGCCAATCAGTAGTCAGCCCTGTGATGTAACAGTCCTAAAAATATGGTGGCCATCTTGGATTCAGACATTTTCCATCATTCTGAGTGCAGGGACAGACGTGAGAAGGAGCTAGGGTCAGCAATATAAAAAACCTCATTGTGAAAAGAAAAACCTGAAAAAAAGATTTATAAGTGCAAGGAAAGGATAGGGAGGAATCATTTCACAGCATCTTAGTGCAGGGAGAGATGTCAGAAGGCGTTAGGGACAGTGCTAGAAAAACGATTTACAAGTGAAGGGAAAGATTATTTGGGGATCCAAATATCCATTATACAGCTCTCTCAATCCAGCAATTTGTTCTTGTTATTGGGGTGCAAGTGCTATGTTGAAAAGCCTTTAGTGGCTTATATCTGTGGAAAACGAAAAATATATACGCAGTTCACCTCTGTAGTTATATGTGGTGAAATTGTTTGGTGGCCTATTTCAGTACAAAAAGAAAAATATATAGACACTTCACTGTTGCAGTTATTTGTGGTAAAAGCATTTAGTGGTCTATTTCAGTACAAAAATAAATATATTCTCAGTTCACTTCTTCAGTTATTTGTGGTAAAAGCGTTTAGTGGCCTATTTCAGTACAAAAAGGAAAATATATGTACAGTTCACTGTTGCAGTTATTTGTGGTAAAAGCATTTAGTGGCCTATTTCAGTTCAAAAATAAATATATTCTCAGTCTACTTCTGCAGTTATTTGTGGTAAAAGCGTTTTGTGGCCTATTTCAAAACAAAAAGAAAAATATATACGCACTTCACCGTTGCAGTTATTTGTGGTGAAAGTGTTTAGTGGCCTATTTCAGTACAAAAAGACAAATATATTCGTTGCTTTTAGGGGTGTTTTAATTTGCTTTTAATTTATTTAGTTCAACTAAAAGTATGTCAGACAGAGAAGTGCCAGGTTATGCACAGAGGCCTAAATGTTTTTGGCTCAAGCAGAGGTCCCAGCAGAGTAAGGGGGCATGGCATCAGGAGTCGCAGTGAGAGACTTTAGCTCCCGGTGTCAACTAGCGGTCATGTCTTGACCACCAACCCAGCGGTTCTTGATTAGTTAACTCGGTCATCCACTTCATCCCAAGTGACATCAGACACCCCCAGCCAACAGTCGTTAGGTTCTTCAGACACAACCCTTAGATGCGTTATAAAGCAAAAAATGCTTTATATAAAAAAATGGATCAAAAGAAAAAATATCTAATTTTATTGATCCGCAAGGTGGACATAACACCTTGAGTTCTTGAACGAGAACCTAATTATTGTGTGCAATCAGCAAAACAGGGACAGGCGTCTATGCAAAATATATAAATAATTCTCAAGTTCCAATGTCTTAATAGAGATGGAATTAGCATCTCATACACTGGTGACAATGACAGCACCCACTACGCTAAAGATTATGGCGGCTACAATCACAGAAATGAACCGCTTTGGTCTTTGACTTGTAGAAAACTGCTCCCTTGTCAGGGTCTTTCTCGCCTGTTCCAGGATCTGTGTAATCCTTTCTTGGGAATAACCAATATGTGCTTGATACCATGATCGAATCTCCGGCGACAGGATTTCAGAGACGTTGAACTGTCTTTCAACGAAGGTACGTGGATCCAGACTGACGTAGATCTTTTGGGACAAGACCCTCTTATTCGTCAAGATGAATCCCGCGGTATCCTGCAGACTTAATCCCGGATGAAGTGCCTGGTACAGAGATCTGCTCAGCATGGAACTCCTTACCCAAGATTTGGATGGCGTAGATAACGGCAACAATAGTCAATCCCATCTTGTGCCTGTAATACATTGTATGACAAATATAAGTATATACGTCTTTTCAATATTCTGTTACCAATCCTTCAAGAAAAAGTTCCTACTACCATATACCCTTAATTTGGCATGGTTTATTTTCTAAAACAGAGCAAGTATTGGTACAGAAGTGACTCAAGAGATAGTTAGTTACAGCGGAAACACACATGAGGATTGGTTAGTACACTCATTTGTTCATACAATACCGATCCTGGGGTTCTGTCTTTAGCTGGAACCTTGATATCTCTGCATCTCTCATCATCAGACTCCATCTATTTCGCAAAGTCGTGAGCTAGGATGACAAACATGTAATCGATTAATATGCACCCATTTTTTTACAAACTCATCCCCCTTAGGAATTTTGATCTTGTAGACCACAGGTGACAATTTGTCAGTGATGACATATGGTCCTTTCCAGGAAGGTAAAAATTTCCTTTACTTCACATGATCCAGACAAATGCAAAAGCATGCTGAAGATGCTTGCGTGGATTCTCCACAGTAAATATGATCAGATCCATAACTTTTGGGAAATAACTATATAACAATATAGCTGTTAGTGATCCTTTGTCATGTGAACCCCTAATCAGCTCGATAAATTCCTCCTGGAAAGAGGAATCAACAAAATATCGGCCTTCAACCTGAAATAAATCACATAGGAAGTTAGGATGTTCACACATTTGACTGTTTCTAAGGATTTGACCTCTCTGCAGCGTCATGACCTCTGAAGATATCTTCACATTCCTGTTACAGACAGGAGAAATAGAAGCAGCCCCCACCTTTTAGGAAAACTGAATTATATTGCAGTTTACAGAAGGCTCAAAGATAGATGCTGAGAAGAGATATTTATGCAGGAATCAACATGATTAGACTGCAAAATAGACAACATGTTAGACATCTTGTCCTTGGCCACAATTTTAGGGTCGAGATTTTAGGGGATGATTTGCAAGGCAAAAAGGGGTTAGTAATCACATTAGTTTTCTCCCTCAACTGTTTCATTAACCTTGCAGTGTCCTGGGCTCTGACCCTGCCCAGCCTCTATTATGGGGCTGAGCTGGGACCTGGCGTTGCCCCTAAAAAAGACTCAGGCTGTTTTCCTGTGGATACCTGTGACAACTTACTTACAATATCACTTAGCTTAGCCACTTGATCTGCCAACTGATCAAACTGACTGTTTGATTTGCGCACAGTTTGGTCCTTTGGTGCGCCCTGGTTATCGATGGGTGGCCTACCCCTAGGTGAAGTAGAGGGTTCAGTCCTGTTTTACTTCTGCGGTCTGGGCCCGTTATTCCAGTGCCTGTATCCCTGGGGACCCCTATTGTAATATTGCGGAAAGTAGTTAGACCTTCCAGCACTGGAATTATCCCCCTCTGGGCCATTGGGGCTCTGAGGTTTTGATTGTTTGGGTCCTACCTGTTGGTGCTGGGTTTGTTGGACGGGTCCTGTAGACTGAGGGTACTTACGTGGCTGCGTTTCAAACCCCAAGCTAGGGTTTACCTTAGCTTCTGCTACACTATGTTCTGGGGACTTTTTGTATCTCCTCTCTCCTGTAGCATGACATTCACTGAAATTATACAGTGAGGTGGCAGCCGTCACCAACCTGTCCAAGGGAGCTTTGAGATCAAGGTCACTAGCTAGGCTAAGTTTGATTTGGGTCGACATTGCATCAAAAAACAGTAGTTTAAACTCCTCAGACTCCCAGTTTGGGGACCTATACGCCAATCCATGGGCGTTTTTAAGGATAGAGAGGAATTCACGGGGACTTTTATTGGGTCTACATATGAGCCCATAAATGTCACATTTTGCAGCAGTAACAGTTCGGTATGGTCCAAATTCCAGTTTAACCTCATGCAAGACATTTTGCCAATTCAGTATTCCTCTGTCCCTAAAGGAGATAAAGTAATGACGATACTTATCATCAAATGCCCATGGAAGGAATCTGATCCTGTCAGCATTAGAGTATAATTTCAAAGAATCCATAGTGGATTCATACAGCTCTAAGTGGCTCACTATTTGAGAAGAACCCTTTTTAGAGAACTTTGACACGGTGGCATTTAAAAACTTAATGATGCTTGAGGAGCTCTGATCCTTTTCTGAACACTGGGGATTTTTCTTCCTAGAGACCACATCAGCATATAATGGTCACCTTGGATCCTAGTCCCCCTTGTGGGCAAACTCATGCCTGCATGGCAGGGAATAAGTCACATGCTTTCCCACATCTCTGTCAAAATCACACACACTGAGATCACTTCCATCAGACGCACTTGGCAAAGGTGATTTAACTCTAATGTCTCTCTCCAGGGGAATACGTGGAAAGACACATCTAGGGGCTTCCGTGTTGCTGGCGCCCAATAAAGCGGTTACAGCTTGAATCGCCTGACTAAATTGGGTTAATGCCTCCTGTGTAATCATGCCATCACTTCCGGGCGGCTTAGGGCCTTGGAAGGAATCTGCTTTAAGAGCAAGTGATGATATATCTGGATGATGGGGCGTAAGAAATTGAGGATCTGGAGTTCCCTCAGTATCAGACGGGTCACTTTCAGCATTGACTACGGTATGGCTTGATTCGCCTGTCTGCTGAAGTTTGGAATAACGGAGGTGCAACTCCTCTATGTCACTTTTTACCTTTTGATAGGCAGCATGGCTATGATCGAGCCGGGACTCTAAGTCCCCAATCGCTGCCTCTGCAGATTTTAAATTTTCCTCTAACTGGGATACATTGATCTGCGTTTTCATTATATATGCATGTCTACTCTCTGAGAGAGTACTGACCTCTAATAATGCAAACAAAACAGGTGCAACATGCATAATAGGTGTTGGTCTTTCTTAGTATTATCTTGTACCATATCAAAATATGTCAGCTATTTTCTAACTGTGCCACGCGGCGTCCACACATCTTTACATTCTTCCTTGGCTCTTGCCTGCATCTCACTGATCCATGTAGACATATCCTTATACAATTTAAGCCGTGAATGTAAATATTCAACAATGTGATGGATCAACGGCTCTGGGCTAGATGGGCTATCTGCTGTAGCATGACCACTGCCCGTGTCACTGTCTGCAGCACTCATTTTCTGATCAATAACCAATACACAGATATCAACCACAATCTGGCTAGCCCCTAAAAAATGTAGAACCTTTTACTATTTGCACAAACAATTAAAGAGTTAACTGTATCTCGGTGGAACCTCCATTTATGTTGTGTGTTATAAAGTGCAAAATGCTTTATATAAAAAAAATTGATCAAAAGAAAAAGTATCAAAATGTATTGGTCTGCAAGGAGGACATAACACCTTGAGTTCTTGACCGAGAACCTTAATTATTGTGTGCAAAACAGGGACAGGCGTCTATGCAAAATATATAAATAATTTTATTATACAATAATTTTAGAGCAATAACATCAATGAAAATATCTATGTAGGAAAACAAAATAATATTGCAATACCAAAATACGCCACTAAAACCAACACACCATAAATCTACCAACACTCTTTAGTTTTACAACCAAATATGAAAACTATGCAAAGATATAATTCACAAAATATGAAAACTATGCAAGCAATTGATATATGCACAGAAAATGAACAAAGGAAACAATTATATATGAACCCTTTTTGCTCTGCTATAATTATGACCACATTTTTCAGTATATGGCAGTATTACACCAACTATAAATTCTTTAGCTCGGTATGAGGCTAGGGAATATAAACTCCCAAGGGACTGGGTCTTAATGTCTGATCTTATTGGCAATATGCATCTTTTCCAGTGGCATAATTAGAAATGACTGGGCACCACAGCAAATTTTTGAATGACCCCCCCCCCAGTAATTTTTTCACAATCTCTTCCATTTCATGCCTCCCCCTTTCCTGTGGCTAGTAAAGATCGCTCTCTCAGACCCGGCAGCTGTTCCATCCGTTTTCTACACTGTCTATACTGCCACTGTATATAATTTCATTGTGTAATAATGTTGAGGGGCTGCTTCCACTGCTTCCCCTATAGTTACGCCCCTGATCTTTGCCAAGAGAATAAACACCATTGACCAGGCGTCTGAAACTATGTATCCACACAATACGGGGTTATTTGGCTATATACCGGGCTAAGTAATTTATCAATAACACAGGCAACAAACGATATATACGTTACCAAGGGTCAAATGATGAGCAGAGCCTTCAAGGGACAATCAGCTCTCAAAAGGGTTTCCCATGATTCCGGATGAAATCCAAAGCTTTGCTTCTCCTGTCCACATATGTGTTGTGCCTCTTTTTTCTTTTGGCAGTTTTTTTTTTCTTTCTTCTACGTGGTTTCTTAACCACAAGTTTATCAGAAGACCCGTCCTCCTTGTTTGGAGTTCTCCAATCAATTTTGTCGGGAGCCAAACGTGCCCTGGGTAGACCACCAACTTTGCAAAAGCCTACCTGCACATTAAGTAGTGGTGCAGGGGTTCACAGAGGCAGCCGCGGTCAGTCAGTGCGGACTGTTGGGGGGAAAATCACCTACTCGGTGGTGTGGCAGCTTTTTGTTAAGCCGCCGGAGAAGGTGAACGTGGTCATATGTAGATTCTGTGGGCAGAAGCTGAAGCGTGGCCAGGGTGCCAATGTTGGCACTAAGGCCCTGCGTCAACATATGCTGTGTCACCATACAGTGGCCTGGGAGAACCGTGGCTCTGATGCGGTGGTCCAGCTTACGGAGCAAACGCTGCACCAGACAGTGGCACGCACACGGTTTTAGGCAGGTAAGTCTCCACCACCTCTGCCTCCACGTTGTCACGCAGTTGGTCCTGCGACAATGTCCGCCTCTGCCTCCTCATACTCCACCATGTCCTTAGCCTCCACTGCAGGTACAAGTCACAGTGCCCCTCCAGCATACCACATGTGAAGGGCACAGCGGTGTCACACTGTTCTGCACCTGGTTTGCCTTGGCGAACGGAGTCACACAGGGGAGGAACTGATGTTCCATATGATTTATCAAGAAATCGAATCCTGGCATTATCCACGACAACTGGAAATCAGAACCCTGGTGACCGACAACGGGAAGAACATGGTGTCAGCGATGCTTCAAGGAAGGCTGAGACATGCCAGGAGTCGCCAGGAGTACGGGATGAACGACGTCATTCCACTGCTTCATGTCCTGGAACAGATGGTAGTGACAATGGCTGGTCAGGGGACAGGAGACGTGGCGCCTAGATCTCATGGCCACATGAGCCCTGTGAGGGCTGAACTGGAAGAGGAGGAGGAGGGGGAGAAGGACATTGGAGCACAGGCAATGTGTAGCAAAATGGGTGGTTTTTCTACTCAGCTGACTGGAGAGGAGGAGCAGGAGAAGCCAGAGGAGTTACAGGGCAATGAGGAAGATGAGACAGAGGACCCAGACACACTGTGGCAGTATGTAGTGGATATTGAGGCAGGGAGTCCCTCCGGGTCACTTGCACAAATGGCATGCTCACTTGCTTGCGTAGTGATAGACAAATTTTCACCGTTCAGCAGAGGGATGACTTCTGGCTCTCCACCTTGTTTGACCCTCGCTACAGGTCCAAAATTGCTGGCCTTTTTTACACCTACTGAGAGGGAGGACAAACTGAACTACTATTGAGACATCCTATGTAGTAATTTGGCGGCTGCCTATTTGCGCCATCGTCCATCCTCTCGCAGGTCTGACCTGGGGGGAAACTACTCACCAGCAGAAGCACTGTGTAAAGCGGGTGCTCGGTCAGGGGGTCGGACACCCCAAAAAGACCAATCAAAGCAGAGGACCAGCACTCCAAACTTGCTGGTGAAGAGAGTATTTATTGTCACATATTAATACAGTGACGTGTTTCGGCACACGTGGTGCCTTTCTCGAACTGTGAACATGTAGCAAATGCCACTTGGTGGCCTTTTCCTGATGCTGCTACTGCTGCTGCCGCCACTTCCAGACTCTGTCATTGTGCTACTCTGTTGCCTTCACATACTGCTGCCACCTCCAGACTCTTTCATTGTGCCACTTGGTGGCCTTCTCCTGATACTGCTGCTGCCGCCACCTCCAGACTCTGTCATTATGCCACTCTGTGGCCTCCTGATGCTGCCACCACCTTCGAGTGAAGGCGGATGCTTCATCAACAGGATCCATTTTTTTGAGTGATTGTTCTGACGGATCGGAAGAAGGGCAATATAATCAGTTACCTCAACACAAACTTACTTACTACCCTCTCCACTCTATCGGGGGGCTCTACTTGTATAAGCGTTTAATAGAACAGGGTCTGTTGACATGTATGTGGAATCAGCTGACGACGGTGTAAAAGGAGTGCGCATCTTCTTGGCGCTAACATCGACCTGTAATACTTGAGTTATTTGGTCAGTTTTGGTCCCATGACTGCCCAAATGAATGATGTATGCAGTGATTCTAAGAGCGACGCCTGTCATCTGTATGTCATATGGACTCACAGTATAATTTCGCTACCAAAGCAGACTCCCTATGCATGTTACTGCAAGGCAAAGTGTTCTACACCACTATAAAGGCTCTCTGCAGCCAGGAAATAGCGTTTTTTACACAATTTGCCGCAAATAAAACCTTATCAAAGTAAATTTTTGCAAATCGAATTTTTGAAAAATGTGTTTATCTCTATTGATGAGGCTTTTAATAGTATCAACTGAATATAATGTGTCCTCATCAGTTTTGGCCTTCCAGAAAATGTGTCACCTCCATAAGGTCTTTATAAGACAATCCGCAAAGTTTAGAGTCAATGGAGCGTTAATTTTCAAAACAAACTAGTAAAGGCTTCCCAATGTCACCAAACCTCTTTGCTCTGTTAATGGAAAGCTTACTGCAGGCAATCAGAGACCAGCCGGCAATTAATGGCAGTATAATTGGTGACCAAGTCCATTAAAGCGAAGTATTTACTGATGACCATCTGAATCTGGTTAAAAATCCAAAACTTGCCTTTAAACACACATAAGATATTTTTCAGAAACATATCTATTTCCAATTTTAAAATAAAATTTTCCAAATGGACACAGGATTGCACAAGAAACCTTTCCCTCCCACGACATCGCTTTTTTATTTTGATTTTTTTACTCCATAATGTCATTAGTCTATAACTTTATTTTTCCGTTTACAATTTTCTAGTGCCACCATTTCATGTTGAATATGGTGTAGTGGAAAGCTGGAAAAAAAATCTAAACGGGGTCAGATTGGGAACCAAGCGAATTCTGCCATAGTTATCTTATTATTACATAGTTAAAAAGGCTCTGTCCACACTCCGCATGATCAAACCTATTAAACCAGGCATACTGCCTGGTAGGGTTTATCAAGTTGATTAAAACAATACCTTTTTGTTACCTCTTTTGTCTGTATGCTAAACAGCTGCAGAGATGAATATGTGTCCACACTTTAACTGCTCACTTATCTCAACATGTCCTGAGATGTGTATCACGAAATGACATATATCTAAATTAGATAAATTGCAATGCAGTGTTCAGACAGCAGGTGGTGCATTGTGTTACTAGCTAATACCTGAACATAAGGTCAAGATCTGGTAATGGAATTACGACTGTGAAATTTGGCCGGGTTCACATCACGTCTTTGCCTTACATTTAACATGTGTAAAAAATATATTGAATACATTAAACAAATTCCTCCGACGGATGCTCTTTTTAAAATTGTGCAATGATTACCATATATTTTGACTGGTGCCATTGTTCACTACAATTCTATATGCCGTATACTATGATTTAGATACACTTAGTGTCAGTATACACTGCTAGTCTAGTATTATATTTATTATATTCAAAATAACACACAATAACCACAGTATTATGCAGAGATTATTAGATACTTTTATCAGTCCCAATACATGTTACAAATGTACATAATACAATTCAGACACATTGGGTGTCAGTATATACCACAATTTTTGCATGACATTTAACATACTTATTGATTATTGATTATCTGATGAGCTATGTATCTAATCTAATCGTACGTGATACTGTCCTCTTAGCTGTGGACCTAATCCTAACATGTATGATATTGTCTGCTAAGCCAATATATCTAATTCTATCATGTAAACAAGTGAAAAAAGATCGCAGCACTCCGAAGTCTTCTAATATTCAAGGTTTATTCCACCACGTGAGATGCGACGTTTCGACCCGGTGGGGGTCTTTATCAAGCATGCTTGATAAAGACCCCCACCGGGTCGAAACGTCGCATCTCACGTGGTGGAATAAACCTTGAATATTAGAAGACTTCGGAGTGCTGCGATCTTTTTTCACTTGTTTTCATTGGAGAGGTTCTTCAGGTCAGGACCTAACATCGCGTGCACCGCCACATCTTGGACTATCGGCCACCTGGCCGCTGATGGTGCTGTCCCACACCAATCTATTTGTCGTAATTCTACCATGTGTGATAAAGTCCTCTGAGCTGTTTAATGATGGCAATAGCGATCGCTCCTCCCCACTGCATGTAATAGCAGCGGTCTGCTTCACTAACGAGCAACGCAATGATTCCCAAGTAACAATGTCACCATAGTGCTCTCAGTATTTATAATGCCGCCCCTGCAGGTCCCCATGTAGTTCTAATGCCCTTTGCAGTTATAACTCCCCTGTACTGTCAGGGGCGTAGCTAGAAATGACTGGGCCCCACAGCAAATTTTTGTATTGGGCCCCCCCTACCTGCGCGTTTCGCTCCCCCTCTATAATGTGCCAGCCATATAGCCCCCCTATAATGTGCCAGTAGTCAGCCATATAGCCCCCCCAGCCCTCCTATAATGTGCCAGTAGCCAGCCATATAACCCCCCTATAATGTGCCAGTAGTCAGCCATATAACCCCTCCTATAATGTGCCAGTAGTCAGCCATATAAACCCACCCTATAATGTGCCAGTAGCCAGCCATATAGCACCAGATGCCCCCATAGTGCTCCTCTCCCCATAGTGCCCCCTATAATGTGCCAATATCAAGTGCCTCTGTCTTCCCCCATCCCAATATCATAGTGCCATCCTCTCCCCTGCCCCTAATGTGTGTGCCAATATGAAGTGCCTATCTCTCCCCCCCATTTGCCAATATTATAGTGCCAATAGCCCCTCCCCCTGTGGCAGTAAAGTAAAAGTCCAGTATTAAAAAAAAAAAAAAAAAAAAAATCCTGTCTTTCAGAAAAGTTTGTGAAGGGAATCGAACCTGTGACCATTAGGATGAAAGGCAAGCCACTTATCCATAAGACCATATGAGCTACTTAGCCAGGTAGCAAAAAAAAAAAAATAAGACCTCTAAATAAGGAGAACTTTGATAGTGTATCTATACACATTACAGCTGCCCCAACACACCAAGCTCTGCTACATCCATATACAATGTGCTGGTGCAGCTGTAATGTGTATGGATACACTATCAAAGTTCTCCACATCTAGAGGTCTTATTTATTTTTTTTAGCTATCTGGCTTATCAGCTCATATTGCTTTGTGGTTAAGTGTCTTGCCTTTGAAAGGGCAAGCTTTTCTGAAAGAAAGAAAAAATAAGTTTTAAGTAGACAAGGGCGAGAGTACACTGCGATTCACTGAGTAATTAGCGAAGGGAGAGGAGTGAGGACAACACGTGCTTGCCGGGCCCCCTGTAAGCCCGGGCCCCGAAGCAGCTGCTTCCCCTGCTTCCCCGGTAGTTACGCCCCTGTGTACTGTGTCCTGTATTATATTGCCCACTGAAGTGTCTGTCTATACATTTAATAGTTCCAGTATATAATGCTACTCTGTTTTCACCAGTAGTGCCAATGCCAGTATATAATCCTCCTTCGACCTCGATCCTCATATTTCGTGCATTGCCTATATATATATATATATATATATATATATATTGCCCAACCTGTATTGCCAATAGAGAATTCCCCCTGCAAAACAGATAGGAATAGGACAGGTTCTATATTCTTGGTGGGGCCACGGAACAGACTTTCAGATGCAGGCAGCACAATATTTGGATCCAATGCAGACCAAAAATATGGCAATGTGAACGCACTAAGGCCAAATTCACATGGAGTTTTTTGGATGAGGATTTGAAGCAGACCTGCCTACAGGATTTTCAGCCAAAGTCAGAAATGGATTGGAAAGAAAGGAAGGATATATACTTCTCCTTCCAGCTACATCCACTTCTGGCTTTGACTGAAAATCGGCTGTGGTTACCCCTGGTACGTCAGCATTCAGCATTACAGCTTCTCACAACTTTCCTATCATGTGCAGGCCTCATATTAACCGCTTATGTCAACATTCCAATCTCCATTCCCTGTGTCTTTATTACCTGTTTGTTTGCTATGATTATTCACCCTTGTATCCACCTGTTCTTTGATTAGTCTCTGATTAAGGGAAATACAGCCCCTCCTCTATTGTTCACACCTAGAAGTGTAAATGTTGGGGCCCATGCACACGACTGTATGTAGTTTGTGGTCCGCAAAAAACGGATCCGCCAAAAATATGGATGACGTCCATGTGCATTCCATATTTTGTGGATTGGAACAGCTGGCCTCTGATAGAATAGTATTATCCTTGTCCGTAATGTGGACACTAAGGCCCCTTTCACACGGGCGAGTTTTCCGCGCGGGTGCAATGCGTGAGGAGGACACATTGCACCCGCACTGAATCCGGACCCATTCATTTCTATGGGGCTGTGCACATGAGCGGTGATTTTCACGCATCACTTCTGCGTTGCGGGAAAATCGCAGCATGCTCTATATTGTGCGTTTTTCACGAAACACAGGCCCTATAGAAGTGAATGGGGCTGCCGAAAATCGTAAGCATCCGCAAGCAAGTGAGGATGCAGTGCGATTTTCCCACATGGTTGCTTAGCAACGGGACCAGATCTTTATTATTTTCCCTTATAACATGGTTATAAGGGGAAATAATAGCATTCTTAATAAAGAATGCATAGTAAAATGAAGAGGAAGGGGTTAAAAATAATAAAAGTTAACTTACCTTAGCCACTTGATCGCGTAGTTGCGATCTGTCCTCTCTTTCCCAGCATCAGCTAAGAACTAAAGGACCTGTGATGACGTCACATCACATGGTCCAATCACATGGTCTATCTTACCATGGTGATGGACCATGCGATTGGACCATGTGATGTGACGTCATCACAGGTCCTTAAGTTCTTAGCTGATGCTAGGAAAGAGAGAACAGATCGCAACTACGCGATCAAATGGCTAAGGTAAGTTAACTTTTATTATTGTTAACCCCTTCCTCTTCATTTTACTATGCATTCTTTATTAAGAATGCTATTATTTCCCCTTATAACCATGTTATAAGGCAAAATAATAAATTCTCCAGAATACCCAAAACCGGACTTCAGTGATAAAGTCCGGCTTCGGGTCTGGGTACCAAACATGGCGATTTTTCTCACGTGCGTGCAAAACGCATTACAAACGTTTGCACCCGCGCAGAAAAATCGCGCATATTCCCGCAACGCACCCACCTCTTATCCAGGCGTCAAACTTGACGCCCATGTGAAAGAGGCCTAATAGGACATGTTCTATTTTTTTGCGGAACGGAAATACGGACATACTTAAACAGAATGCACATGGAGAAACTTCAGTTTTTTTGCAGACCCATTGAAATGAATGGTTCCGTATATGATCCGCAAAAAAAAAAAAATGGAACGGACATGGAAATAATATACATTCATGTGCATGAGCCTTAAAGGCTTTAGTTCTTTGAGACATTGGTCTTCATCCAAAATTCAAACTTCCTAAGTGCACAAAATCCAATTATACCAGAATTGTAATGAATGAAATATTCACTGCAAATAATGTTTATGCTTTCCACAACGATCAACCCAATTTTCCTGCACTACCTAAGGCCTCATTCACACGACAGTATTTTGCGGACCGTATACTGGCCGTTTTTTCAGTTCAGTATACTGACAGTATACTGAACCATTCACTTCAATGGGACTGCAAAAAATACTGAAGTGTCTCCGTATGCCTTCCGTTTCCGTTTTTCCGTTTTTCCATTCCGTTTAAATATAGAACATGTCCTATTCTTGTCCGCAAATCACGTTCAGTGGCTCCATTCAAGTCAATGGGTCCGCAAAAAAACTGAAAGCATACGGAAGTGCATCCGTATGTCTTCCGTATCCGTTTCGTTTTTTGCGGAACCATCTATTGAAAATGTTAAGACCAGCCCATTTTTTTCTATGTTATTACTGTATACTGTATATGCCATACGGAAAAACGGAACGGAAAAACGGAACCGATACGGAAACACAACGGAAGCAAAAAACAGAACCACGGATCCGCAAAATACGGACCGCAAAATACTGAAAAAGCCATACGGTCGTGTGAATGAGGCCTAAAACACCCTAAAACCCCTGCACCCAGCAAGGAACTTCTTATCTCTCCCTCCATCTGACCTCCTGTTCACATCTGTTCCTTAACATAAAACCTTTCTCTCTAGAGGGAATTTTAAGAATAATAGAGACAGCTGGGAATTTAAAACGAGCCACTTAAAAAAAAAACATCCTAAGGGTACGTTCACACGACGACAATTGTCGCGCGACAAAAAGTCGCACTATTGTCGCGCGACAATTTTTATAATGGGAGTCTATGGTGTCGCAGTGCGACATGCGACATGCTGCGACTGCGACACGAAAGTCGGAGAAAATCCATTCAAGATGGGTTTTTCTGCGACTGTCGCGTCGCAGTCGCAGCATGTCGCATGTCGTAATGCGACACCATAGACTCCCATTATAAAAATTGTCGCGCGTCAATAGTGCGACAAAATGTCGCGCGACAAATGTTGCAGTGAAGTTGTGCCCTATTTGTCGCGCGACTTTTTGTCGCGCGACAATTGTCGTCGTGTGAACGTACCCTAACTCCCTCAGTTCCACTCCCAACCCTTAGGATTAGATATACCATTCAGCAGACAGTATCACACATGATAGAATTAGATACAAAGCTCAGCAGACAGTATCACACAGGATAGGATTAGATACAAATCTCAGCAGACAGTATCGCACATGATAGGATTAGATACACAACTCAGCATACAGTATCACACAGGATAGGATAAGATACAAAGCTTAGCAGACAGTATCGCACATGAAAAGATTAGATACACAACTCAGCAGACAGTATCACACAGGATATAATTAGATAAATGTCTTAGCAGACAGTGTCACACTGGATAGGAATATATACATAGCTCAGCAGACAGTATCACACATGATAGGAATAGATACACAGCTCAGCAGGCAGTATAACACATGATAGGATTAGATACGCAGCTCAGCAGAAAGTGTCACACAGGATAAAATTAGATACATAGATCAGCAGACTGTATAACACATCATAGGATCAGATATATGGCTCAGCAGACAGTATCACACATGATAGGATTAGATACACAACTCAGCAGACAGTATCACACAGGATAGGATCAGATATATGGCTCAGCAGACAGTATCACACAGGATAGGTTTAGATACATAGCTCAGAAGATAGTATCACACAAGATAGAATTAGATACATCGCTCAGCAGGGAGTATCTCACATGATATGAATAAATACCCAGTTCAGAAGACAGTATCACACAGTATAGGATTAGATACATAGCTCATAAGGCAGTATCGCACATTATACTATTAGATACATAGCCCAGCAGGCAGTATCACACAGTATAGGATTAGATACATAGTTCAGCAGTTAGTATCACACATAATGTTTGGATTCTGGATTTAGTGTTCCTTTATTCTCATGTGTTTGACTTTCGCACACTTAATATTCTCAATAGATCTCACCAAATTTAGCTGGGCCTGCCAATTAAATATCTCATATCTGAGGCCAGCTTCACTGTTCTCTAAACAGAAGAAAAAGCAGCTTGAGCAATAAGCTTAATGTGGAGCGCTCACCACCCAGTGGTTGTGATGTGTGTTACAGTCATTTAGAGTTTAGTTACAGTCTTGAGATATTATGTTGTTTTCCTGTCAGGATATACAAACCATTAGAAAACATGGTGTTAAACAGGCAGGATATGCTCAAACCATATGCAGTTGTGCATGTATATAGGGGAGCATATCCTCCACTTGTAGTCTGCTGCTGATGGCAATCAGCAGCAAAAAAATGCAAACAATGGAAGATGCCAGAAACAGACTACAAGTACCACAATAACCATCCTACATAAGGTAACGATTATGTGGATGTGGAGAACAATCAAAAACATAACAATAGCAAAGACAGGTACACTCTGCGGCAATACTAAACCCTCACACTGATGTTAAAATTAAGAGATTAGTTCAACATATCCTACTAGGAGTACATGTCTTAAGCTCGGGCACCGCGCCAAGGTCTATCAAGGGCTACTGCATTTCTTCTGTGTTTTGTACCCCCCCTGCTTTTGGCTACCAAATCATACACCAATCGTGATGATACCAAAAAGGCCTTACAGCTACTACACAGACGGATCCATTGTGCGTCTCATTTTTCCTTCCTTCTGACAGATCAGAAGAAGGGTCAAATAAATGATGATGTCAGCCAGGCCCGAAAGCCAAAATAGTGGCCCAGTCATGAAGTGGGGAGGGTGGTAACAGCATGAGAAGTCCACAGGGTGGACCTATGACATAGTGGTGAGGTGGAAGAAGGAAGAGGAGACCACAGAGTGGCACAATGACCGAGTCTGGAGTTGACAGCATCAGGAGAAGGCCACCGAGTGGAACAATGAATGAGTTTAGAGGTGGCCACGGCATGAGGAGGCCACAGAATGGCACGACGACCAGAGATTGCGGAGGTGGCAGCAGCATGAGGAGGCCACAGAGTGGCCGCTTTGTCTATTCATTTATAGTGAATATGGGACAGAACAGTAGTTTAAAATGTATCAACTCTTTAAAGTGCTGCTTAAAAGACAATTTAATAATACACCTTCTCCGGCACAAAAGGCTTGGCAAATTGATTCTCCGTGAATTTCCCTCGAAGATTTGGATAATATATTGGCGAATTTAAGTTTACTTTCTTATAATTTTACTCAAATTTTGGTTCAATTTAATAATAAATATTTAATAAATTTAAGTGTTGCCTAAGACAGGAGAGAATCTGCCAGTATTCTGTTTATTCGACAACCTGGTTGCCATGGAGAAAGCATTACAAAAAACAATTTCTCTCCACCTGGAGACGAATCCTGTCAAGATTGATGCAAGTGCGGTATCGGCTCCTCATCGAGCCAGATACTTCTGGGGGAACCTGACTGGCATGAACAGGCCTCTAGTAGCTACAGACAATGAGAAGACAAAGTTTCAAGATAGCTTGAAGCCCGGAAGAGTTTTGAAGTTCATCAAGATTGATACCATAACTAACAGCCCCTGGTCTCTTTGTTACGGAAAACTTCACGATTTCCCATTCATCATGGATGGAAAGGAGAACATCCTGTGGTGCATGGAGATGGAGAGGGTCTTTGGATCCCCCCGCACTATACGGACGTCTCAGAAATGAATCGCTGCTCCCGACAATAGCTCCTGGGAAGGTTATGGAGCATCCCGATCATCCGGCATCTATTCGTCCCGCATAAAGGTTTATTTTGAAAGTGTGTAGAAGTCACACAGGGCCCCCATGCTGCAGATTTTTCATGGAGACATCATGGAGATTTTACAGCATATAAATACAGAGCTGAACGCTTAATTAAATTAGTTTTTCGCCAGAAATACGTCACTTAAGGCTTGGGACTCTCCACCTCGGCTCGCCACAAGCCATCAGTTCTCTGAAAGGTGCAGAGTCCACCACTTGGAAAGGGAAGAACTGCAGCACCAGCAACTTGGACAGCAGCTCGTTCAGCTTCTGCGATGTTGAATGCATGCACGCATACTGCTGTCTCTTGGCAATCACTTCGGTGATCGATTGCTGATGGAATGACTGAGAGGAGTGGGAGGAGCAGGATCATCAGGACCAGCAGACGATGGGAATGACAGACAGCTCCCTTCGCCTAAGGTGGTGGAGCCTTGATTGCGTGAAATCAGGTGTGACGTGCCACTGAGTGCCGCAGTGGTTGCTGCGGCAGGCTGGAACACCACATCGAAGCCATGGTTCTTCAGGCCACTTTATGGAGATGCTGAATATGTTGACGCAGGGCCATGGTGCCAACATTGGCAGAGTGGGCACGCTTTACCTTCTGCCCACAAATTCTACATGGTCATGAGGCTGTACAAAAAACTGCCACGCCGCATAGTAGGTGATTTTACCGACAACACTACGCACTGACTGACTGCTACTGCCGCTGCTTCTGTGAACCTGTGGACCGCTCCTTAATAAGGATACATTTTTATAAGAATACATTTTTAGTTTTCTACTGAAATACGCAACTAAAGGCTTTACCACTTATAACTGCGGCACTGAATGCAGAATAAATGTATCGTTTTCTAACCAAATATGTCACTAAAGGTTTTACCACAAATATTACTGCAGTGCTGAACACTGAATATATTTTGTTTTTCTACTGAAATAATATTAACTGCAGAAGTAAAGTGCATATATTTTTTTCCTTTTTGTACTAAAATAGGCCACTAAACTCTCACCACAAACAAATGCAACAGTGAAGTGCGTATATTTTTTTGCTATTTGTACTGAAATAGGACACTGATAGCTTTCACCACATATAACTGCAGAAGTGAAATGCGTATATATTTTACTTTTTGTACTGAAATTGGCCACTAAATGCTTTTACCGCAAATAACTGCAACAGGGAACTGTGTATACATTTTTGTTGTGGTAAGAAATATGTCACTAGACGCTTTTACTGCAAATAACTGCAACAGTGAACTGCGCATATATTTTTCTTTTTGTACTGAAATATGCCACTAAACGCTTTCACCACATATAGCTGCAGAAGTAAACTGAGAATGTATTTTTCTTTTTGTAATTAAATGTGCCATTAAATGCTTTCACCACATATAGCTGCAGAAGTGAACTGAGTATGTATTTTTCTCTTTGTACTGAAATATGCCAATAAATGCTTTCACCACATATAACTGCAGAAGTAAACTGCGTATATATTTTTCTTTTTCCACAGATATAAGCCACTAAAGGCTTTTCAACATAGCACTTCTACCCCAAGAACTAATTGCTGGAATGACAGAGCTGTATAATGGCTATTTGGATCCCCAAATTATCTTTCCCTGCACTTGTAAATCACTTTTCTAGCACTGTCCCTAGCGCCTTCTGATGTCTCTCCCTGCACTAAGATGCTATGAAATGATTTCTCCCTATCCTTTCCCTGCACTTATAAATTGCTTTTTTAGCACTGTCCCTAGTGCCTTCTGATGTCTCTCCCTGCACTAAGATGCTGTAAAATAATTCCTCCCTATCCTTTTCCTGCACTTGCAAATTGCTTTTCTAGCACTGTCCCTAGCGCCTTCTAATGTACCTACCTGCACTAAGATGCTGTGAAATGATTCCTCCGCATCCTTTTCCTGCACTTCATAATTTTGTTCTTTTTTTTAACCACGGAAATCAAATTTTTTCTTAAATTCGAATCGAATTCCACCTCGTCAGCTTCGATTCGCTCATCTCTAGTGTTAATTAACTGTAATTTGCTCCATTAAGGAGTTTTCAGGTTGCCTGTTTTTTTAGGCTAGTTCACTGCTTAGGTAAGGCCATGATGTGGAAAAATCTGCTATTCTATGCTGATCAGGGTGGCTTTAGGGTCGTAGCTAAAGGGTTATGGGCCCTGGTGCAAGAGTTCAGTTTGGGCCTCAGTGCATTGTGGTTAGGTGGCATTAAAGCAGATAGCCTGCTGTCTGAGGCTAAAATTGAAACTCCCTCCATGTTGAATTGTTGTCCAGCATGCCAAATTCTTGAACTATCCCCTTCCCTCCAGCCAGAGGTGAAACTTGACCAACATGCACTTCCTATAATACCAGTGTCTTCTTATGCGGCCGGAGGGTCTTTGGGCCCACTCAGGCTCCTGGGCCCAGTATTAACTGCTACCTCTGTACCCACTATAGCTACACCCCTGGGTGGCTTTAAAACTGTATGCAAATATAGTTTCACTGCTAGTGGCTCAGTGGTTCAGAATAGAGATGAGCGAATTTTTCTAAAATTCGATTCGGTCGGTTTAATCTGAATTTATTCTCAGTGAATTGCATAAAAAATTGCTATTTCCTGGCTGCAGAGAGCCTTTATAGTGGTGTAGAACACTGTGCCTTGCAGTATGACATTAGAGATGTCCTGAACTATTCGCCGGCGAACAGTTCCCAGGGGAACATCACATGTTCGTATTCGCCGCGGTGGGCGAACATATGCGATGTTCAATTCGCCCCCTATACTTTATCATTGAGCAAACTTTGACCCTGTACCTCACAGTCAGCAGACACATTCCAGCCAATCAGCATACCCTCCCTTCCAGACCCTTCCACCTCCTATCAAAAAGCAAGGACAGCATCCATCTTAGATTCATTCTGAAGCTGCAGTGTTAGTTAGAGCATGGAGAGTGCCACTGCTGCTGAATTAATATAGGGATTCTAGGGAAAGCATTAGCTACTAGTGTTCTGTGTCCACTCCAGTCCCCTAAGACTCATCGGCCTCTTTCACACGAGCGTGTCCGGATAAGGCCCCATTCACACGTCCGTAGTGTGTTGCGGATCCGCAACACACCATGCCGGCACAACATATAGAGATGCCTATTCTTGTCCGCAGGCTGCGGACAAGTATAGGACATGTTCTATATTTTGCAGACCCGCGGCCGAATGTTTCGGGGCCGAAACCCAGAAGTTCAGGGCCGCGTAATCCGCAAATGCAGAAGTGGAGAGCCTATAGTGTGCTCTCCGCATCACGTCCGGCTCCATTCACAATGAATGGGTTCGCATCCATCCCGCTGAATTGTGGAATGGATGCGGACAAAAATTGCGGATGTGTGAATGGGGTCTTAGGTCCTGATGCGTTGCGGATGCGTTCAGTGAAAACTGTGCAATTTCACAGGCAAAGCCATTCAGCTTTGCCTGCGATTGCGTTCAGCTGTTTAGTTCTTTCCACCCAAGTGCAATGCGTTTTGATGCGTTTTTCACTAGCGTGCTAAAAATTGAAGGTTTACAAACAACATCTCCTATTAACCATCAGTGAAAAACCTAACGCCCCTGCACTTGCTTTCAGATGCAATGCGTTTTTCACAAAGCCCCATTCACTTCTATGGGGCTAGTGCTGCGTTAAAAAACGCAGAATATGCTTCGATTTTCACGCAACTGACAGGTGATGCGTGAAAAAAAAACGCTCATGTACACAGATCTATTGAAATGAAGGGATCAGGATTCAGTGCAGATGTTATGTGTTCACGTCACGCATTGCACCCGCAAGGAAAACTCGCTCCAGCATCCTGACAGCACCCCAAAAAGCCCTTTTTAGGGCTGGCCCGGCTGGTACATCAGTCTGCTTTTATTTTTTTATATATATTTATTGCAGTTGCCTGCCCGTGTGCGAGAGGCCGCAGGCCCACAGACTGTACTGTGTGCCCACCACTCATATAGGGTGGCACAGTACCTTGCAGATAAAACTGTCATTTAATTTTTACCCTTTAATATAATTGCAGTTGCCTGCCAGTGTGTGTCAGGCCCACAGACTGTACTGTGCCCACTGCCCACCACTCATATAGGGTATCACAGTACATTGCACTGCGCACACGCAGTGACCTAAAATTCAAACGAAGCGGACCGAGCATTGGTCTTTTTCCATCTCCCGGTTCCAAAAATCTATTTACTACACTGGCCCTGGCCCTGATAAGGAACAAAACAGAGATTAAACTGATAGGAATAGTATTTAGTTAACACTAGTTGCATTGGTGGCAAATTCCATTGCAAGTGCCCAAAATTAGAAGGAAGCAGACAGAGCAAGCTTTTTTCTCTGTCTCCCCATGAAAGGATTCAATTCAATACAGGTCCCCTGATAGGGGACTTAACAAAGATAAAAATGGTAAGTATAGTAGTTCACACTATTTGTATTGGTGGCACAGTACATTGCACAGCGCACGCACAGTGCCCCAAATTGGAAGTAAGAGGACCGACCAATCATCTTTTTCCATCTCCCGGTTCCTAAAATGTATTCGATACACGTCCCCTGATAGGGGACGTAACAGGGATTAAACTGATATGAATAGTACTACTTAACACACCACTCATATAGGGTGGCACAGTAAATTGCACGGCACACGTGCAGTGCCCCAAATTGGAAGGAAGAGGACCGACTATCCATCTTTTTACATCTCCCGGTTCCTAAAATTTATTCCATACACCGGCCCCTGATAGGGGACAAAACAGAGATTAAACTGGTAAGAACAGATTTTTTTGATTTAAAAAAAAGAGGACAGCCTCTGCTAAGCTGGGTATTCTTTGGCCGTGTTACTGAATGCTCATGCACAATGGCTGTAGGCTCATGCGTCATTTTGCGGAGGTAACAAACTTGGTCAGTCAAACCCAAGGCAACATCATCGACGTCATCCCATATGTGTTTTTTTTCTGGAGCATGCCCGGCGAAGAGTGCTGGATCAGGCCGTAGATTAGCATGAAGAGGAAGCGTTGTGGTCACCATCACCACCAGAAGCAGCCTTGTCGTCGTCGATTGCTGGACCTGCGGCAACGCAGAGAGAGGAGTCTGAAGAAGAGGAGTCAGAGGAGGAAGGTGGCTTTGAGGAGGTGGAAGACCAACCACAGCAGGCTTCCCAGGGGGCATGTTGTCACCTTTCAGGGACCCTTGGTGTTGTACGTGGCTCGGTGGAGGAAGAGACCTTCAATGACGTCAGTGAAGACAAGGAACGGGACATGGCTAGCTTGGTATCCAACTTTGTGCAAATGGGGAGTTTGCGGTTGTGCAAATGGACTATTGGCAGTTGTTTGCGGTGTGTTAAACGGGGAGTTTGGTCTGTCAGAGTTTGGTCTGTCACTGTGAAGCTGGAGGAATCTTTACACTAACTGATCGATACAACATCATACCTGATCGTATACACAGACTGGATGTTTTAAAGCACGTTATTCCAAACAGTTTAGGAATGTTAGGTGATTTATGCCCTTTATGGATTAAAACCCGACTCTGCGTCAAGTACGTAATTTTCCGTGGGAGTTTTGACATGGATCCCCCTCCGGCAGGCCACAGTCCAGGTTTTAGTCCCCTTGAAACAACTTTTCCCTCACTATTGTGGCCAGAAAGAGTCCCTGTTGGTTTTAAAATTCGCCTGCCAATTGAAGTCTATGGCGGTTCGCAAACATTTGCGGAGGTTCGCCGTTCGTGAACGGAAAATGTTATGTTCGCGACATCTCTATATGACATGCAGATGACAGGCGTCACTCTTAGTATCACTGCACATTTCACTTCTTTGGGTAGTCACGGGGCCAAAACTGACCAAGTACCTCAAGTATGAACTCAGCTTTACAGGTCGATGTTAACGCCAACAAGAAGCGCACACCTTTTAAACCGCCATGAGCTGATTATACATAGATGTCTACAGAACCTGTTCTATTAAATGTTTAAGCAAGTAGAGCCCCCCTGACAGAGTAGAAAGGGTGTCATCAATAAGTTTGTGTTGACGTCACTGATTATTTTGCCCTTCCTCTGATCCATCAGAACAATAACCCCCAAAAAGCGGATCGTGTCTTTTGAGCATCTGCCTTCACTCGGTCAGCATTTGGTCAGTAATCCATCAGTATTGCTAATGCCAGAAAAAAAAAAAAAAAACAGGAGTTGATCCAAAACAGAGATGAATGGAATATTTGCATGTCTTCTGTGTTTTATACCCATGCCTGCTTTTAGCTACCAAATGCAAGCCAATTCTTTTTTTTTTTTGAACTGGGGAGTCTGTCACCATGGTTCCGATTTTGAGTTGTTGCGGAGAAAGCAAGGATTCGATTTCTTGATGAAGGACTACCCTGCACATGTGGTATGCTGGAGGAGCACTGTGAATTGTCCCTGCAGTGGAGGTTGAGGACACGGTTAAGGATAAGGAGGTAGAGGCGGACATTGTCGGAGGACCAATGGCGTGAGAATGTGGAGACGGAAGCGGCGTCACCTGGCGTCACTGTGGCTGGGCAGGAATCATATTTACCTAGTAAACCGTAAAGGACATATATTGTCCTTGACCATAGTTATAGCTACAGACCAATTTTCCCATAAAGGCTGTTTCACAAAAACATTTCACCAACGAATGGCTAATCAACGTAATTCGGTTCAAACAGAAGAAAGTCTACAATCACCCATCAATTTTCCTATATTCTTTTTCACAATTCACAATTCACCGGAGAATGGCTAATAGCACGTACGTATCTATCCTATTAATACACCCTGTAAATGGCTGTATTAGAATGAAACTTCACCGCTAAATGGCAATTTTTATTTATTTTTTTGCCACTAATACACACCAAAATGGCTGCAATTTACTCACTTCAATACACAATGGCTAATAAGTAGAGTTGAGCGAACACCTGGATGTTCGGGTTCGAGAAGTTTGGCCAACTTCCCGAAAATGTTCGTGTTCGGGATCTGAACTTCACGCCGAACCCGAACCCTATTGAAGTCAATGGGGACCCGAACTTTTGGGCACTAAAAAGGCTGTAGAATAGTCCAGGAAAGGGCTAGAGTGCTGCAAAAGGCAGCAAAATGTAGTTAAATCCCCTTCAAACAAATGTGGTTAGGGAAATGAATTAAAATAACATAAAATAAATAAAAAATAAGCAATATCAATTGGAGAGAGGTCCCATACCAGAGAATCAGGCTTCAAGTCACCCACCAATGGAGAAGGCCACTTTTATTTATTTAGGCCCCAGCACCCAGACAGAGGACAAAGGTCGCATAGCAGAGAACAAGGCGTCATGTCACCCACCAATGGAGAAGGCCACTTTCATTTATTTAGGCCCCAGCACCCAGACAGAGGACAGAAGTTGCATAGCAGAGAATCAGGCATCAGGTCACCCACCAATGGAGAAGCCCACTTTCATTTATTTAGGCCCCAGCACCCAGACAGAGGACAGAGGTCGCATAGCAGAGAATCAGGCATCATGTCACCCACCAATGGAGAAGTCCACTTTCATTTATTTAGGCCCCAGCACCCAGACAGAGGAGAGAGGTTGCATAGCAGAGAATCAGGCGTCATGTCACCCACCAATGGAGAAGGCCACTTTTCGATAATCAGGCCCCTGGCACCCAGACAGGGGAGAGAGGTCGCATAGCAGAGAATCAGGCGTCATGTCACCCACCAATGGAGAAGGCCACTTTTCGATAATTTGGCCCCTGGCACCCAGACGGAGGAGAGAGGTCGCATAGCAGAGAATCAGGCTTCATGTCACCCAGCAATAGAGAAGGCCACTTCCAGATATTTAGCCCACGACACCCAGACAGAGGACAGAGGTCGCATAGCAGAGAATCAGGCGTCATGTCACCCCACCAATGGAGAAGGCCACTTTTCGATAATTAGGTCGCTGGCACCCAGACAGAGGACAGAGGTCGCATAGCAGAGAATCAGGCTTCATGTCACCCACCAATGGAAAAGGCCACTTTTCGATAATTAGGCCCCTGGCACCCAGACGGAGGAGAGAGGTTGCATAGCAGAGAATCAGGCGTCATGTCACCCACCAATGGAGAAGGCCAATTTTCGATAATTAGGCCCCTGGCACCCAGACGGAGGAGAGAGGTCGCATAGCAGAGAATCAGGCTTCATGTCACCCTGCAATAGAGAAGACCAATTCCAGATATTTAGCCCACGGCACCCAGACAGAGGACAGAGGTCACATAGCAGAGAATCAGGCGTCATGTCACTCACCAATGGAGAAGGCCAGTTTCATTTATTTAGGCCCCAGCACCCAGACAGAGGACAGAGGTCGCATAACAGAGAATAAGGCGTCACTTCACCCACCTATGGAGAAGGCCATTTTTCGATAATTAGGCCCCTGGCACACAGAGGGAGGAGAGAGGTCGTCTAGCAGAGAATCAGGCTTCATGTCACCCAGCAATAGAGAAGGCCTCTTCCAGATATTTAGCCCATGGCACCCAGACAGAGAACAGAGGTCGCATAGCAGAGAATCAGGCATCATGTCACCCACCACTGGAACAGGCCACTTTCAGATAATTAGGCCCCTGGCATCTAGACGGATGAGAGGTTCATTCAACTTTGGTTTCCACCGCAAGATCATGGTAAATTAAAAAAAAAGAGGATTCAATAAAGAAGTCCCCCGGAGTACAATAATCCATGGTTGAGGGGGAGGCAGTTATAAATGTCTATTCTGCACAAGGGAGGCACAGGTCCTGTGGGATCCATGCCTGGTTAATTTTTATGAATGTCAACTTGTCCACGTTGGCTGTGGGCAGGCGGCTGCGTTTGTCAGTAATGACGCCCCCTGCCGTGCTGAATACGTGATGAAGTTCAGACAAAAAGCTGACCGCCGGGCAGGCCAGCTCCTCCAAGGCATAAAAGGCTAGCTCTGGCCACTTTGACAATTTGGAGACCCAGAAGTTGAATGGGGCCGAACCATCAGTCAGTACATGGAGGGGTGTGCACACGTACTGTTCAACCATATTAGTGAAATGCTACCTCCTGCTAACACGTTCCGTATCTCTTGGTGGTGCAGTTAGCTGTGGTGTGGTAACAAAACTTTTCCACATTTCTGCCATGCTCACCCTGCCCTCAGAGGAGCTGGCCGTGACACAGTTGCGTTGGCGACCTCTTGCTCCTCCTCTGCCTTGGGCTTCCACTTGTTCCCCTGTAACATTTGGGAATGCTCTCAGGAGCGCGTCTACCAGTGTGCACTTGTACTCGCGCATCTTCCTATCACGCTTCAGTGCAGGAAGTAAGGTGGGCACATTGTCTTTGTTCCGGGGATCCAACAAGTTGGCAACACAGTAGTCCTCACACGTTAAAATGTGGGCAACTCTGCTGTCGTTGCGCAGGCACTGCAGCATGTAGTCGCTCATGTGTGCCAGGCTTCATCCTCATCCTCCTCCACTTCCTGTGAACATGCTTCATCCTCCTCCTCCTCCTCCACCTCCTCTTCATCCTCCTCGTCCTCCAGTAGTGGGCCTTGGCTGGCCACATTTGTACCTGGCCTCTGCTGTTGCAAAAAACCTCCCTCTGAGGCACTTCTAACAGACTGGCCTGAAAGTGCTAAAAATGACCTCTCATCCTCCTCCTCCTCCTGGGCCACCTCCTCTTCCATCATCACCCTAAGTGTTTTCTCAAGAAGACATAGAAGTGGTATTGTAACGCTGATAACGGTGTCATCGCCACTGGCCATGTTGGTGGAGTACGCGCAACAGGGCACACAGGTCTCGCATGAAGGCCCATTCATTGGTGGTGATGTGGTGCTGTTCTGCAGTGCGACTGACCCATCCGTGCTGCAGCTCAAATTCCACTATGGCCTGCTGCTGCTCGCACAGTCTCTCCAGAATGTGCAAGGTGGAGTTCCACCTGGTGGACATGTCGCATATGAGGCGGCGAGCGGGAAGGCCGAAGTTACGCTGTAGCACAGACAGGCAAACAGCGGCAGGATGTGAACGCCGGAAGCACGCACAAACGGCCCACACTTTATGCAACAGCTCTGACATGGCGGGGTAGTTGTGAATGAACCACCAAATTCAGTACATGCGCCAGTCAACGGATGTGCGTCAAACTGGCTAGTCCCAGAGCTGCGACGAGATTTCGCCCATTATCGCACACCACCAGGCCGGGCTTAAAGCCCACCGGCAGCAACCACTAGTCGGTCTGTTGTTCAATACCCCGCCACAACTCCTGCGCGGTGTGGGGCCTGTCCTCCCAAACATATGAGTTTCAGAATGGCCTGCTGACGTTTACCCCGGCTGTGCCGAGGAAGAGGCCGAGGCAGCAGCAGAAGAGGGAGCAGGGGGAGCCTGAGTGAGTTCCTTGTTTTTAAGGTGTTTACTCCACTGCAGTTCATGCTTTGCATGTAGATGCCTGGTCATGCAGGTTGTGCTAAGGTTCAGAACGTTAATGCCTCGCTTCAGGCTCTGATGGCACAGTGTGCAAACCACTCGGGTCTTGTCGTCAGCACATTTTTTAAAGAAGTGCCATGCCAGGGAACTCCTTGAAGCTGCCTTTGGGGTGCTCGGTCCCTGGTGGCGGTGGCCAGTAGCAGGCAAACTCTCTTGGCGGCGGCTGTTCTGCTTTTGCCCTCTGCTTTATCTTTTGCTACGCTGTTGGCTCGGCCTCACCACCACCTCTTCCTCTGAACTATGAAAGTCAGTGGCACGACCTTCATTCCATGTGGGGTCTAGGACCTCATCGTCCCCTGCATCGTCTTCCACACAGTCTTCCTCCCTGACCTCCTGTTCGTTCTGCACACTGCAAAAAGACACAGCAGTTGGCACCTGTGTTTCGTCATCATCAGAGATCTGCGGACTCTGATGAGGTGGTATTCCCATGTCCTCATCATCAGGAAACATAAGTGGTTGTGCGTCAGTGCATTCTATGTCTTCCACCACTGGGGAAGGGCTAGATGGATTCCCTTGGGAAACCCTGCCAGCAGAGTCTTCAAACAGCATAAGAGACTGCTGCATAACTTGAGGCTCAGACAGTTTCCCTGATATGCATGGGGGTGATGTGACAGACTGATGGGCTTGGTTTTCAGGTGCCACCTGTGCGCTTTCAGCAGAAGACTTGGTGAGAGATAATGTTGTGAACGTGCTGGATCCACTGTCGGCCACCCAATTGACTAGCGCCTGTACTTGCTCAGGCCTTACCATCCTTAGAATGGCATTGGGCCCCACCAAATATCGCTGTAAATTCTGGCGGGTACTGAAACCTAAGGTAGTTGGTTCACTAGGATGTGTGGCTGTGGCAGAATGGCCACGTCCTCTCCCAGCACAAGAAGGTCCGCTAACACCACCACGACCGCGTCAGCGTCCCTTGCTAGATGTTTTCCTCATTGTTACCGTTCACCAAGCACCACAATAAGAAAAAAAATATTTGGCCCAATGTATTGATTTCAAATTCAGGCCTTTTTTTACAGGCACCAAACACTATCTGCCTATTTATTTATGTACCGTATTGCACTAATCCAGGCACAGCAGTAACCACTGATTTAGGGGAATATCAATTGTAGGCCTAGTATTTAGGCCGTGTATGAAAGGTATCCTTTTATGGACAGATTTACACTTGGAGATGCACAGTTGCGTGTGAAAAAATTTGTAGGATTATGCCTTCAGCAATTGTATTTTAACACTTTGTATAACATACCCTTTAACGGACAGAAATACACTTGGAGATACACGGTAGCGTGTGAAGATATTGAGGATGACCCTCTCAGCACTTGTATATACACCTTGAGTGTAATATACCCTTTCATGGACAGAAATACACTATGAGATGCACAATAGTGCGTGCAGATTTACAGGATTATGCTTTCAGCAATTGTAATGTAACACTTTTTGTAATATACCCTTTTACAGAAAGAAATATACTTGGAGATGCAAGCTGAGTTTAATATACCCTTTTACGGACAGATTAACACTAGGCCTGCAACAGCTGGAACAACAGATTTATTATATTTCTATTTTTGCAACTGTATTTCACCCCAGAAAATAATATATCCTTTGACGGACACTAGGGAAATTGTCCAGTCACAGCTGGAACACCAGATTCAGGGTATTGCTATTTTGGCAATTAAATTTCACCCCAGAACAAAATCTATCCTGTGACAGACACTATTAAACTTGGCCAGCCGCAGCTGAAACCACTGATTTATGGTATTGCTATTTTGGCAATTGAATTTCACCCCAGAAAAAAACATATCCTTTGCCGGACACTATTAAACTTGTCCAGCCACAGCTGGAACACCAGATTTACTGTATTTCTATTTTTGCTACTGACTTTCACCCCAGAAAATATTATATCCTTTGACGCACACTAGGGAAATTGTCCAGTCATAGCTGGAACACCAGATTCAGGGTATTGCTATTTTGGCAATTAAATTTCACCCCAGAACAAAATCTATCCTGTGACAGACACTATTAAACTTGGCCAGCCACAGCTGAAACCACTGATTTATTGTATTGCTATTTTGGCAATCAAATTTCACCACAGAAAAAAATATATCCTTTTCCGGACACTATTAAACTTGTCCAGCCACAGCTGGAACACCAGATTATGGTATTTCTATTTTTGCAACTGAATTTCACCGCTGAAAATAATATATCCTATGGCGGACACTATAAAACGTGGCCAGTCACAGCTGTAACACCAGATTTATGTTATTGCTATGTTGGCAATTGAATTTCACCCCATAAAATTATCTATCCTTTGCCGTACACTATTCAACTTGGCCAGCCACTGCTGGGACACCAGATTTACGGTATTGCTATTTTTGCTATTGAATTTCACCCCATAACAAAATATATCCTTTGCCGGACACTATTAAACTTTGTCAGCAACTGCTGGGACACCAGATTTAGGGGATTGCTATTTTGGCAATTGAAATTCACCACAGAAAAAAATCTATTCTTTGCCAGACAGCAGACAGTATTACACATGGCTAGCCACAGCTGGAACACCAGATTTAGGGGATTGCTATTTTGGCAATTGAATTTAACCCCTTAATAAAATATATAACTTTCTATCCTGAGATTCTAGGGGTGACTATAAGCACAGCCATTAGTCGGCATGGCTGTGATGGCTTTTTTAGGCAAGAAGTAAAACGCTAGCTGATTGGCTGCTGTGCAGCCCTTCAGAAAGCGGGAAGAAATCGCCAAACGGACCCGAACTTTTTTGAAAATGTTCGGGTCCGGGTCCGTGTCCCAAACACCCCAAAATTCAGTATGAATCCGAACTATACAGTTCGGGCTCGCTCATCCCTACTAATAAGCCCCTTTTCTTTTCCCCACAAATACAAGCCAAAAAGGGCTTTAGAACATATATCTGCACAGCTGAAGAGCAAATATATTTTTTCTTTTGCCACTAATACATGACAAAAAGGGCTTTACAACATATAACTGCACCACTGAACAGCAAATATATTTTCCTTTTGCCACTAATAGACACCAAAAAGGGCTGTAATTTTCGCACTTCACCACACAATGGCTAATAAGCCCTTTTTTCCCCCACTAATACAAGCCAAAAAATGCTTTAGAACATAGAACTGCACCGCACAAGGGCAAATAAGATATTGAAATATTTCCTTGTAATAAACCCTGTAAAAGGCGGGATCAAACAGCACTTGCACCCTAATAATAACAGTTTGCTGGAATTACAGAGCTGTGTAATGGCTATTTGTATCCCCAGTCAGTGCAGCAAGGTGTAATAGGATTGTTTCTATTTCCCAGGCTGTAACCTCCCCTTCTGAACCCTGTTCAACATAAATGCTATGGAATGATTCCTTCTTCTCCCTATCTTACACCTTGAATAATCTTTCCCTGAACTTATAAATAGTTTTTTTTAACCCAATTAAGTTTTTTTTAGCACTGTCCCTAGTGCCTGCTGACATCTCTCCCTGCACTAAGTACACTGGAAAATGGCAAAATCCAAGATGGCTGAGGCTATTTATAGGGCTGTGACATTACAGTGCTGGCTGGCTTCTGATTGGCTGCATGCTGGCGTTATGGGTGTTCCCGCCTTCCCAGAGTTCCTTGCTCCATGTCCTCACACGTGCAGCAGCCATTTTAAGAATAAATGTGATTCGTTTTCACAAGCGTGGGGACAATTCTGATTTAGTGTGAATCAAATTTTGCCTGAAATTCTCTAGTTATGAAGATACAGTAAATGGTAGTTTAACTTGCGTCTATTAACAAACTTCAAACAGTTAGACCCCTGTAGTTTCACAGAACAGAACTTAAATATATCTTAGGGTTTAATGTACATATAAGTGCAGTTCAATACAACTAATTCAGGCTGTTGTGAAACTAGGCATAAGCTGTAAAATAGCATGGGTAGATATCAGTAGATAACAGCCGAAAGACATTTGTCCATCTATTTCAGCCTGTTATCCTGCAAGTTTATCCAGAGGAAGGCAAAAAAAAAAAAAACCCGTGAGATAGAAGCCAATTTTCTCCACTTTAAGGGATAAAAATTCCTTCCCTTCCAATGAGGCAATCAGAATAACTCCCTGGATCAATGACCCTATCATCAATACTGTGAGTTCAAGTCAGAGGAGCAATGTTGAGTCTGGAAAATGTGTCCATCACAGACCTGGACTGAGCATGTTCATGTGAAACTGGCCCTAGAGGCCTTTAGAAGCCCAGCCTGTCTAATATAATTAATTTTACAGAATTTTAAACTTTCAAAGCCATTGAAAATAAGCCACCAACAATAATATACAAAAGAGATGAAAATAGAAATGTTTAGCTCTGAAAGTCTGCAAGATTGAATTCTATGAATAAATGAATATAAACATATTTTTCTGTGAAAGGGAATGGACTTCGGCACTTCTAATCAGCATGCAGAGCGACCTTCATCCATTTACTATGACTGTGTAATTTATAGTTGAAAAGCTAATGAAAATCATCCCTTTTTTTAAGTTAATCACCCTATTTCTCTCAAGGTGATAAAAACACAATGCAGTTGAAACTATAGTTATACTCTGATTCTAGCACTATTACTATGAGAAATGGATATCTTTAGCAAGCACATTATAAAGAGCGACTGTAATAAACAGGTGCATCATCAATTTACACACCTCTCTAAACAATCTAATGAAGGATTTGAAGGATTTAACAGTAATTGCCCAAGTAGGCAGAAGATGGAATGTGTACCCATTAATAAGAAATGGATATGTAGCAAATTTTATCAAAATATCAGGTTAAGAGAAACAAATTATTTGGTTGAAAAAAAAAAAAACATAATAAATAAAACATAAAGGTTTTCTGCAGATAGTTAGAGAGCTACTAATTAGTGATGAGCGAGCATGCTCGGCCGAGTATTGGTTCGGCTCTAGCATCACTATGCTCGGCAGATCCGAGCACTCGGCCGAGTACCACATGTGCTCGAGCGCCATGCTCGAGTATCCTCCCCGCACGTTTGGCGCTTTCTAAACAGCCAATAAACGTGAAGGTAAGTATTACCATCACTGTAATGCCATTAGACATGTTTTCTACTGGCATTACAGTGATTGGCTAGCATTGTATAGCACCCGGTCACGCAGGTTCGGCTCATTGCGAGTCAGAGAGAGCTGCTGTTAGGAAGGGACAGAGAGTGTAGGGTGAATTTGATCACAACTTACTCATTTTAAAGATGTTTCAAAGAACCAAAAGTCCTTTTAAGGACTATTGTTAGATGTGGCAGCAAAATTTATTTTGGGGGAATTATTTTTTGTGTCAGGGCGACTGTTAGTGACATTCATTTTCTGTATTCTACAAACTCTGCATGCTGTGAGCAGTGAGAAGCAAATCTACACTTTTTTCTAGACAGTGTGTGAGGCCTATATTTAATCCAAATAGCAGTTACATTCAGTCAGTTTCTATATTCGACAAACTCTGCTTGCCGTGAGCAGTGAGAAGCAAATCTACACTTATTTCTAGACAGTATGTGAGGCCTATATTTAATCCAAATAGCAGTTACAGACAGTCAGTTTCTGTATTATTCAAACTCTGCTTGCTGTAAACAGTGAGAAGCAAATCTACACTTATTTCTAGACAGTATGTGAGGCCTATATTTAATCCAAATAGCAGTTACAGTCAGTTTCTGTATTATACAAACTCTGCTTGCTGTGAGCAGTGAGAAGCAAATCTACACTTATTTCTAGACAGTGTGTGAGGACTATATTTTATGCAAATAAGCAGTTACATTCAGTCAGTTTCTGTATTATACAAACTCTGCTTGCTGTGAGCAATGAGAAGCAAATCTACACTTATTTCTAGACAGCGTGTGAGGCCTATATTTAATCCAAATATCAGTGACATCCAGTGTCAATATGAAGAAGGCGAGTATTAAGGGACGGCTCAGGGCACGTTGCAACTGTGCCTGCTGCCAGAGCACAAGGAAAACAGTCATGCACATTACCTAGCTTCATGTCCCAGTTTGAAGGGCGTCGCAAGACAACACTCTTGAAGTCAGACCAGTGCGACCAGGTGGTCGGTTGGATTGCAGCAGATAATGCTTCCACTGGGTTAAGCACCACCCTGTCTTCCACCAAGTCCAGTGTCAGTAGCCAACAGTCTGGTCAACAATACAATCCTCACCCTGATCATCCTTCCTCCCACCATGTAAAGTTTGGCCAAACAAGCGATTCGGTACTCAGAGTTCTTGGAGGTATAAATATGTGCAGGAAACACATGCACGTCAGACGCCCTTGAAGAAGCAGCTGGCGAAACGATCGTCGGGCATTTTGTGGTCGGTATACATGTTTATTTATGGGGAGGAGGCGAGCACATGCTGTTGTTATCTCTGTAGCTATTGCACTTTGCACTGTATTTTGTATATTACTGTGGCCTACTCTGCCTCCCAAGCATAATATCATTGTGACACTGCTGACCATACACTTTTAAGGAGCTTTTTCTCCCCATCTCTGTTCGTGCCTATGAACTTTCATTGTAGTTGATATTGTGGATCATGTTTTAACATATTGGTGAATTAATAAAGATATTTGTTTATATTACCTGCGTTGTGTCTTGTTGATAGGTGTGTGAAGTTATTCACGCAGGTGGCGACCATTGTGTCACTATTTTTTTGGTGTGCATATTTCCGCAAGTCATCATCAGCTTCAGCCGATCTGTTGACGCTGCAGCAGCGCTTAAAACTGCCATCTAACTGGCTGTTGTGCGACGTGAGCACGCGCTGGAACTTCACGTTACACATGTTGGCCAGGCTTTTTGAGCAGCAAAGGGAAGTAATGGAATACCAGCTGCAGCACGGTCGTCGCCTTTCCAGTCAGCTTCCGCTCTTTTCAAGCGAGGAGTGGGCATGGATGTCTGACCTCTATGAGATGTTAAGAAACTTTGAGGAATTGACACAGATAGTGAGCAGCAATAACACTATTGTCAGTGTAACCATCCCATTTCTGTGTCTACTCAAACGCTCGCTGCTCACAATTAAGGACGACGCTGTTCGTGGGGAAGAGTTGGAAATTGGGGTTGAAGACATGACCCTTGGTGATAGCCAGAACACCCTCAGTTTGTCTTCTCAGCGCGTATTGAAGGAGGAGGAAGAGAAGCAGGGAACGGTTGCCTCCGCTACACAGACTGGAACTTTAATTCCATCTGTTCAGCGTGGGTGGACAGTAGGGGAGGAAGAGGATGAGGAAATGGACAGTCATCCTCCTGATGACGACAGCCTTGCTCTCTGGCACACATGGCTGACTTCATGTTAGGTTGCCTTTCCTGTGACCCCCATGTTATACGCATTTTAGATAACAGGGATTACTGGGTGTTCACCCTTCTGGACCCCCGCTACAAAGAGAACTTCTCCTCTCTCATTCCTCTGGTGCAGAGGATGAGCAAAATGATGCTCGTTGTTTCTTGTTGACAGATTGCTGCAAAAATTTCCATCTGACAGCGCTGGCAGAAGAGTCTGTACTTCCTTGGGCAACTGAGGTGGGGAGACCAGGGGAACACACAGCACTTCCAGCAAAGGCAGGGCAACACTCTCCAAGGCCTGGGACAGTTTTATGACACCCCGCCAGCACCCTCAACATGATGCACATCCTGGTGTCAAAGGGAGGGAAAAGTTTTGGAAGATGGTGAAGGAGTATGTGGCAGACCATGTCAGCATCCTCAGTGATCCCTCAGTGCCTTACAACTACTGGGTGTCCAAGTTGGACACGAGGCACGAACTGACGCTTTTCTGCCTTGGAGGTGCTGGCCTGCCCTGCCGCCAACATTTTGTCTAGGCGGGTACTTAGTGCTGCTGGTGGCATTATAACAGATAAGCGTATCCGGCTGTCAACTGAAAATGCTGACAGGTTGACTCTTAGAAAAATGAACAAGGCCTGGATTGCCCCTGACTTCTCCACTCCACCAGAGGAAAGCCACAACTGAACATAAAGGCACTTTAAATGTGTTGTTTAGAATGTACTGAATACTCTGTATTCCCATGCACCCTTTCCGCCACAAAAAAGGGTATATGGTTGAATCTTCCTTTTCTCATCTTCCTCCTCCTCATCCATCATATCTACATGCTTAATTGTTGCATATAATGCCATTGCGTATATGCCTTCTCTTATAATTTTCCGGATGGTCAGCTCACCCACAGGCCCTGGCATATAATTTTAGGATGGTTAGCTCACCCGTAGGCCCTCACCCCTAATGTTTTAGATGGTCAGCTTAGCTGAAGACCTTCACCTCTAATGTTTTAGTGGGTCACCAGCAGGCCATCAATCATACTTTACCTCTCCTGTATAACGTTTGCTCATCCTAAATACCTATAACATTCCCTGTAATTTTTTGTTCTCGTTCCAATGACAGGCTCTCTTAAGAGTCCTGTATTGTTATTTATCGTCACTACCTCCCTGAGTCGGTACTGGGAAATTTGCGCGCCCCCGCCTGCCTTTCTTGGAAGTGGTAGCAGTGGCCATCCCTCAGGCTCCCTCTCCAGAAGCGAACCCTGATTCCCCATTACCCGTAGTCACCATGGTCGGCGCAAAAAATAACATCGAAAGTTGATAGAGCAGACATCCGAATAGATCTTCAACATCACAGGGATGTGCGATCAGCTTAGAAGTTATCTAGAGTTAACACAGCGGCAGCAGGCCCTCACCTACAATTTTTTACACAGTCAGCTCAACGTCCATTACTCTTCCAAGTTCATTATCATCAGATGTTAGTGTGGTCAACACAATCGTAATCACCGGGGGTCACATAACTAATTAGCACAGAGGAGTGTCTTTGGTTATCGGAATGAGCCACACAAATCGACTCGATCCACATGCTGAAAACGGCCATGCACCACCACCCACAGAATCGCGAAATAGGTATCAATCTGTCAATCCTTTCCGTGTCCAGGCCGGGTGAGGCTTCCCGTGCGTAGTAAAATTAAGCTGCAGTCTCCACTCCTGGTGGTGCCCTTCCATCAATTATTTAAAGTTTTAGTTTTGCAACCATACTTCCCCCGGAACCCAAAGACTTTAGTTTTCCAGAAAATGCCCGCCGGGAAATGGGAATAATGCTGTCGGGGATCGTCTTCGAACCTCCAACTTAAGTTGTTGATTAATGAAAACGTTTGTGGCAACAAAGGTTTCGGCTGTGGTTCGGCTTGCGCCGGTACAAGAATTTCTCCTCTACAGGTACAATACGAATGCCACCGGTCGTTCCTCTTCCAATGAGTTCAGTTTGATAGTCCAAGAGTCCGGTCAACACAATCGAAACCACCGGCCGTCCCTCTTAGTCATGGCCCCAGTTCTGAAAATCACGAAAATTTTTGTCTGAACTTGCTCTTTATATAAAAGTTAATATACAGGAAAGAATGTTTCCTAACAATTTAGGAGGCATACAACTCGGGCACCATCGTTACCAGCAGCGATATTGTAGTCCAAGATGCATCCAGACATCCTCCCTGTGCTGTCCCCGACCTATTTTGGTGGTGTTTCCATCAATTTCTGTCCTTTTCCTATGAGCCAGCACCCTCCCCTCTTCAGAGCAGGGTGTGCCTGGTTTAATGCTTGAGTCCTCCCATTGACTTCTATATGGCATCCAGGTATGCTCGGGCAGAGCACCCGAGCATCGGGGTGTTCGATCATCACTACTACTAATCTAAATGAGCCATAATTATTGGTCAATTTGTGCCAAAAAACTAGTGTACATACCTTGCACCAAATATTTTTTTTTTTTTTAAACAATAGCATGGCTTATAGGAATGGGAGTGTAGCTTCACAAAAAGAGTAAAGACTAAGATGTGATACCGCGAGCCAATATCGCACCAACATTTTGTCAACTAATAGGTAGTGTAAAAGAATTTCAACAACTGAATAGATTCTAAATCAACAAATTTGAATCTTTTGGTCTTCGATTTGGGATCAAAATGACGTTCATCCTTTATAGTTCAAAAGACAGTCGTGGGGCAGAGAAGAAGAAAAAAAAGAAGATGCATGACCCTGGACAGTGCTCCTACCCGGCTGATAAATCCATTATGCCAAGTCAGCCTTAGCCAGTCATGAAGTACTAAAGCTATTGTGTGTGGCTGTGTCATAAGCACTATATAGACACAGACTGCCAAAAGAAGCATTTAATTCATAATGAAGTGCATGCCTTATCATAAATTAAATGCCTCCCCCTTTTTTATACATTGGTATTGAAAAATTAGGAACTTTTCTTTCTACTGGATGCTGGCAGACCTCTCTTTTTTATTGAATATACTATGGGAAGAGATGAGCGAATCGTAGTTGACAAAGTAGAATTTGATCTGAAATTCAGGAAAAATTTGCGTCGAATTTCCTAACGCTTTGTGGTAACGAATCACATTTTTTCCTAAAATGGCTGCTGCACGTGTGAGGACAAGCCAGCCTTGTGATGCCACAGCCCTATAAATAGCGGCAGCCGTCTTAGATTCTGCTATTTATCAGCATACGTAGTGTAGGGAGAGACGTGTCTGCAGGTGCTAGGGATAGTGATAAGAAAGACTAGATTGTGGTGAAAAAACGATTTATAAGTGCAGGGAAAGGATAGCATTTATGTAGAACAGGGTTCAGTAGGGGAGGTTATAAACTGGGAACATTCCTATTACACTTTGGTTCACTGACTGGGGATCTAAATTGCCATTATACAGCTCTGTAAATCTAGCAAACTGTTCTTTTTATTGGGGTACAAGTGCTGTTTGATACAGCCATTAACAGAGTTTATTACAAGGAAATATTTCTACAGTACGTCTTATTTGTTCTTATGCAGTGCAGTTTTATATTGTAAAGCCCTTTTTGCTGTGTATTAGTAGTAAAAGAAAAATATATTTTAACTTGTGCGATGCAGTGATATCTATTCAAAAGCCCAGTTTGCCATGTATTAGTGGCTAAATTAAAATATATTTGCACTCATCGTTGCACTTTACTGTTGAAAAGCCTTTTGTGTTGTGTAAAAGCGATAAAATGAGGGTCTAATTGCCATTCTGGGTGTATTCTAAAGCCCAGTTTGCCATGTATTAGTGGCGAAATTAAGATATATTTGCCGTTATCATTGCACTTATCTCTTGAAAAGCCTTTTGTGTTGTGGAAAAGTGGAAAAAAATTAGGGTCTAATTACCATTCTGCGGTGCAGTGATATATTCTAAAGCAAAGTTTGCTGTGTATTAGTGGCAAAATAAAAATATATTCGCCGTTCAACGGTGCAGTTATATGTGGTAAAGCCCTTTTTGCGGTATGGACCGAATTAAGTAATGGTGAAATTTTTTATGGAAAAAAGCCATTATGGGGAAAATTAATGGGTGATTGTTGACTTTCTACTGTATGACCCTTATTCCGTTGACTAGCCATTATTTGGTGAAATTTATTTGCGTAACAGGCTTTATGGGGAAAATTGATGGGCGATTGTTGACTTTCTTCAATGGGTGAATGTGCACAGCCACAGCAGTAAATTGGCTAGGTGATAACACTTCTGCCTCCACGTTGCCATGCCGTTGGTCCTGCAACAATGTCCGCAGCTGCTTCCTCATCTTCCACGGTGTCCTCAGCCTCCACTGCAGGGACAATTTACAGGGGACCTCCAGCATACCACATGTGTAGGGCAATGCGGTGTCACACTGTTCTGCATCTTGTTTGCAAGGGCAAACGGAGTCACACATGGGAGGAACTGCACCGTGTCCTTAGTCAAGAAATTGAATCCTGGCTTTCTCCGCAACAACTCAAAATCGCAACCATGGTGACTGACAACGGGAAGAACATGGTGTCAGTGCTGCGACAAGGAGGGCTGAGCCATGCGCCCTGCTACGGCGCATGGGATGAACAGCGTCATTCCACTGCTTCATGTCCTGGAACAGATGCTGGTAAATCTAGCTGGTCAGGGGACTGGAGACGTGGTGCATACATCTCATGGCCACATGAGCCCTGTGGGGGCTGAACTGGAGGAGGAGGAGGATATTGGAGCAGGACCAGCCAGAGGAGCTACAGGGGGAAGAGGAAGATGAGGCAGAGGACCTAGACACACCGTGGCAGTATGTAGTGGAGATGGAGGCAGGGAGTCTCTCCTAGTCACTTGCACAAATGGCCCAATGCATGCTCACTTGCCTGCGTAGTGGCAGACAAATTGTCACCATTCGGCAGAGGAATAACTTCTGGCTCTCCGACTTGTTGGACCCTCGTTACCAGTCCAAAATGGGGACATTTTTTGCAGCCGCTGAGAGGGAGGACAAACTGAACTACTATTGAGACATCCTATGTAGTCAGTTGGCCGCTGACTATTTGCGCCTTCATCCATCCTCTTAAATTTCCGACTGGGGGGAAGGGGGGAGGGTTGTCTCTGCGCTCAAGTTCCACTGCCATGGCTGCTGGAAAGTGGTGGGGTGGCAGTAGCAGTTCCAGCTCTATCAGTGGCAGCTTGAGTCTAGAGTCGCTGGTGAGCAGCTTTCTTTACCCGCATAGTGAAGAACTACTCACCAGCAGCATCAGCTAGAAATGGAGCAGGACCTGAACCAGCAGGTGGTGACATACTTGGACAGCACCCTGCCACTCCACATTGAAGATCCGTTGGACTACTGGGCAGCCAAACTGGATTTGTGGGCGCAACTAGCAGAGTTTGTCCTGGAAAAGCTGTCCTGCCCGTCCAGTAGTGTGGCATCAGAACAGGTGTTTAGTGCGGCGGGGGCCATAGTTACCCAAGAAGAACTCACCTGTCCACCCAAAATGACTGACCTTTGTCAAGATTAATCAGGCGTGAATCAGCCAGAATTCCCACCCACCAATGCCTGATGCATCAGATTAGATCATCCATGTTGCCTCACCCAAATCTTGAGAAAAGAGACCGGTTTCTTTTGGCTACATGCCTCAGCTACTATTGTGATGCTGTCATCTGCCTAATGCCACACATCTAATTCCAAGTACTCCTTCTTACACCTATTCTCATCTGCGGGTACTGTTATTGCCACCCACCTCCTTACTCTGTCATCATGCCACTTTGTGGCCTCCTCATGCTGCTGCCACCTCCCCACTCTGTCTTTGTGCCACTCTGTGGCCTCCTCATGCTGCTACCACCTCCACAATTTCTCGTCGTCATGACACTCTGTGGCCTCCTTATGCTGCTGCCACCTCCACACTATTTTGTCGTGCCACTCTGTGGCCTCCTCATGCTGCTGCCACCTCCACACTCTGTCTTTCTGCCACTCTGTGGCCTCCTGATGCTGCTAGCTCCTCCACAATCTCTCGTCGTCATGCCACTTTGTTGCCTCCTTATGCTGCTGCCTTATGCTGCTGCCACCTTCACAATATTTTGTCATTGTGCCACTCTGTGGTCTCCTCATGCTGCTGCCACCTCTACAATCTCTCGTCATCGTTCCACTCTGTGGCCTCCTCATGCTGCTGCCACCTCCACAATCTCTCGTCATCATCATGCCACTCTGTGGCCTCCTTATTCTGCTGCCAACCCCACAATCTCTCATCGTCATGCCACTATGTGGCCGTCTGATGCTGCCGCCACCTCCACACTATGTCACCTTGCCACTTTGTGGTCTGCTGATGCTGCCACCACCTCCACACTCTTTCATTGTGCCACTCTGTGGTCTCCTGATGCTGATGCCACCTCCACACTCTGTGAATGGGCCATCATGCCACTTTGTTGCCTCCTTATGCTGCCGCCACCTCCACAATCTTTTGTCATCGTGCCACTTTGTGGTATCCTCATGCTGCTGCCACCTCCACAATCTCTCATCGTCATGCCACTCTGTGGCTTCCTCATGCTACTGCTATCTCCACAATTTATCGTTGTTTTGCCACCCTGTGGCCTACTCATGCTGCTGCCACCTCCACAATCTCACGTCATCATGCCACTGTGTGGCCTCCTTATTCTGCTGCCACCTCCACAGTATTTCATTGTGCCACTTTGTGGCCTCCGCATGCTGCTTCTACCTCACCACTATGTCATAGGGCCACTCTATGGACTTCTTCTGCTGTTCCCACCCTCCCCACTACATGACTGGGCCACTGTTTAGCCTTTTTGGCTTAGCTGACATCATCATTTATTTGACCCTTCCTCTGATCTGTCAGAAGAAAGGAAAAATGAGACGCACAACGGATGCTGTCTGTGTAGTAGCTGTAAGTCCTGTATGGTCCCATTAGAATTGACTTGGGATTTCGTAGCCAAAAGTAGGAGTAGGTACAAAACACTGAAGTCATGCAAATATTCCGTTCACATGTCATCTCTGTTTTGGATCCACTCCTGGGTTTGTTGGCATTAGCAATACTGATGGATTACTGACCAAATGCTGACCGATTGAAGCGGGATGCTACACAGACAGGATCTGTTTTTTGTAGTCTATTGTTCTGATGGTTCAGAGGAAGAGCAAGATAATCAGTCGTGTCAACACAAACTTACTGCTTACATCCTCCCCACTCTGTCGGGGGCCTCTACTTGTCTAAGCATTTTTATTGAACAGGTTGTTTAGACATCTATGTTGAATCAGCTGACGATGGTGTAAAAGGAGTGCACTTCTTCTTGATGCTAACATCAACCTGTAAGGCTGAGTTCATACTTAAGGTATTTGGTCAGTTTTGGGCCCGTGACTGCCCAAATAAGTGAAGTGTGCAGTGATTCTAAGAGCGACGCCTGTCATCTGTATGTCATACGGACTCACAATATGACATGCATAATTTCTATATTGAAGCAGACTCACTATGCGTGTTAATGCAAGGAACAGTGTTCTACACCACTATGAAGGCTCCCTGCAGCCAAGAAATAGCAGTTTTTTTTACGAAATTCGCTGCAAACAAATTCAGATCAAACCAAATTTTTCCACAAATCAAACCAAATTTTTCCCAAAAAATTGGCAAATCGGCGAATCGAATTTTTGAAAAATTCGCTCATCTCTACTATATATATATATATATATATATATATATATATGGAGAGAGAAAAATGGCAGCACCATAAAAATGCCCAAAGTCGGGTAGAAGGCCTTTCAGGGACCAGCTAGTCCCAAATATAAATGAGAAAAAATAAGGCAGCACTCCATATAAAAATAATATCCTACTTTAGTCACCCATGCGGGCAGTGCAACCTTTCGGCTCCAAACAACTGAGCCTTTCTCAAGCAATGTACAGGACCATGTGCAAGGGTTTTATGGGTAAATCAATTAAACCGTGATTACAAATCAATCAAATCAAAACAATCAAAAAGTTTTACATAATCGAATAAAAATTCATGTGATGACAGTGAAATTAGATATACATGATTCAATAAGATGAATATATGTGTATAAAAATATCATAATATCGTATTATTAAATAGTGACAATTCATCTAATACATAATCAATGAAGATTATAAACACCCATCAAAAAAGTGCTGCAGTGCATAGTGTAATCAATTACATACAGTACATCTCAATGATGACACGACATAAGAATCACATTACTAATGATCATTGTTCATAAATGAAAGAGGAAAAGAAACGCCCAAGAATGTGTGAATATGACTGAAGCCGGCTAATGCTGTAACGTGTCCTGATATCCAGCACCATGCTCCAGACGGAGCTAAAGTATGGACCCGGAGGGACTGGCGTCACAAATGGTCACATATCACTGGAGACCAGATGTCCGACCCCAATTTCAACCAAAACCCACAGCTGAATGCCGCAGGAGGTATCTCCTCCAATACGTCATGTTAATCACAACACCCCCAATAGGGCAAATGGTTTTAACGACCAATGTTGAATAAAGTACTTATCCAGGACATAAAGGTAAATTCACAGGAGCTTCTTTATAATTTGGACATCCTCCAGGCCACTATATCATCTCCAAGTTTCCACCTCTCGCTTCTGACACACCAAAATCTGTAAAAAAAATGATAATAATAATGAATAAAAGTTAAAATCATTGTCCAGTGTAAACTACCATATACACAATTGTCGGAAGAGCACAGTAAACTAGAGGAGTCAAGGGAAAGCCACCTCTTATACCCTCACACCCAAATTATATTCTACTTTCAAACCATGTGGTTTAAGGGATCCCAATGTATGGATCCACGTGAGTTCCCTCCTCTTTAACAATATTGATCTGTCCCCCCCTCTCCTGGGCATAGGAACATGATCAATTATATAGAATTTCAAATCCTTCTCTGAATGCTTGAGCTCAACAAAATGTCTAGAGACTAGTAAATCCGTTCTCTTGTTTCTAATCGAAATGGCATGGTGCTGGATATCGGGACCTGTCACAGCATTAGCCGGCTTCAGTCATATTCACACATTCTTGGGCGTTTCTTTTCCTCTTTCTTTTATGAACAATGATCACTAGTGATGCGATTCTTATGTCGTGTCATCATTGAGATATGCGGTTTATACTTCAAAACAGAGTTGGCAGGAAGCTCTTAAGTAAGATGGCGGACAGAGCTTTTTTAGACATGCGCACTCTGCCACTCTTGTTGCTGAGGTTACGTATGTCCCGGACATGCGCAAAGAGGATCACAGGACGCGAACACTGGTTCGATCGGATGCCATTTCTCCAATGTATCAAGCTGCTTATGCATCCCATGATGTTTCACCCCCCTCAGCTGAATACACCGTATGTAATTGATTACACTATGCACTTTTTTGACTGGTGTTTATAATCTTCATTGATTATGTATTAGATGAATTGTCACTTTTTAATATATTATGATATTTTTATACACATATATTAATCTTATTGAATCATGTATATCTAATTTCAATGTCATCACATGAATTTTTATTCGATTTTGTAAAACTTTTTGATTGTTTTGATTTTATTGATTTTTAATCACGGTTTAATTGATTTACCCATAAAACCCTTGCACATGGTCCTGTACATTGCTTGAGAAAGGCTCAGTTGTTTGGAACCGAAACGTCGCACTGCCCGCATGGGTGAATAAAGTAGCATAATATTTTTATATGGAGTGCTGGCTTATTTATATATATATATATATATATATATATATATATAATCTCTTTATTATATTTTTTATGAATTTGTGTTCTTTCTCTCCCCCCCCCCCTTAAGCTATTAGATAATCTGTGTAAAAATACACTGCACCTTGACATTTGTTAATCTTTTTAATGTTTGAAACCTTCTAAAAATTGTCCCTTAATGGGGCAGATGGTGTTTAAACACACACAGTGTTATGGGGGAAAGATACAAAAATATGCCTCAACAGGTGCAGCTCCTTGATCCTATTTACACAAGTGTCCAAAAATGATGCCTTAATCGCTGCAGATGCCTGCCCCTGTTTATACACACACATGTTAATGTCTTAAGAAACAGTGTCTTGTTCTGCATAAGCATCCAAAAATTATGCGATAACCGGGGCAGAATATCTGCCTGTATTTGTAAATACAAGTGTTAATAGTCAGAAGAAACAGTAGCTTGTTCTTTGGATGAAAAAGCCTGGAAAACTTCTCCCTTTTATTTAGGAGTAGCATCAGTACAATGTGAGTGTGTGAGGGTAAGATGTGTAGGGGTAATAGTGGCAGAAGTAGTAGTGCTAGCAAGAGCAGCATAACATGTAACGGACAAGGCAGTAGGCAGATGTGTATGGGTCTCTGGGGTGTAGTTTTAGTAGTACTGGTGACTGTGTAGGTTAAATGGTAATGGTTTTAGGGATAGAGGAAGTTACATTATGTGCATTAGCAGCATAGAGTAGCAGTTGTGGTATTGAGAGAAGCAGCAGCCATACTATAAAAAACATGATAGTAGGCATGCAGAAAGTGGCAGTAGCATGATTGAACAATATCACCAAGGAGTTATCTATTTATTGGCCTTAGCAGGAGGTATGTGAAAATTTAATGGATAAATACCTGATTCATGCTGACAAAAGTGATGTTTAGTACACTGACCGAGGACATTTTGTCGATTTGATTGTAAAGACACGACCTTTTTTTCTGAAAACTCCCTCTGAGGCTGGTCAAGACAGTACAGAGAGGGCAAACTGGGCCAATTCCAGCCAGAAGTCTATGTTTCCGGAGAAATGACAGAGTCCAGATAGGACTGAATCTTGTTGTCCAGGCAGTACATTTCTTGGTTGCTGATTTGCATCAATAGACATGGCACATGAAAAAAAAATCCATGTTTATGAAAATGAACTGGCTGCTGCTGTGGCTTCTTCTCCTTTAGGTAGTGGATATGGTGGACACTGGGTGACTCGGCAGGGGGCAAAGAGGGACCTCCTGTTCAGAGTTTGGGCAGCAGGCTTCTGATAGCCATGGGAAGCTGTGTGAACAGTGGATCCTGGTAATTAAACTATTTTGCCTCGCTTTTGGCAACAGGAAAACTTTTCCCCATGTTGCTGTGATAGCAAGGGTCTAAAAGCATGGCTATTCAGTTATCAGATTGATAACAATACACTTGTCAGTACATAAACAAGCAAGTATGCAGCTTGTCATGCTCCCTGGCATGCCCAAGGACCCAGTTCTTTCCGGCTACACCCCCCCCCCCCCCACCACCAAAATATGTAATCATCATTGTCAGTGTCATAATCATTATCACCACCAGTAGCCTTGTCCTCTTGCACAAGCAACTCCTCCTACTTCACTGGTAGCTCCTCATTCCCATCCACCACGTTTTCCTCCTTGGGCCTGTTTTCCGTGTGGGTCCCCAACAGCTACAGAGCAGCAAGCAAGATGTGTAGTATGTACTTCTTCTGCTGTCACTTGTGGCATTAGTGTGAGCCTCTGCTCTAACATAAAAATTACATCATTGATGCAGTAGTTGTCCCTGCTAACAAATCTGGTGGCCTCTTCAAAGGACCTGAGTACGTGATATGCTATTCTGATAAACTTCCCTGCCGGAGATCAAAACAACCTCCCTGCTGAGACAGTCATAGTCCTCACTCTCCCAACCACTTTTATTAGACTGTGATATGTCATAGTCAGCTCCTTGGCCTTTCTTCCGATTCCCTTCTCCGTATTTGCCCTCAATGTCACTGTTGCAACCACTGACCCTACTGCCACCAGGGGCGTAGCTAACGGCTCATGGGCCCTGGTGCAGGATTTCAGCTTGGGCCCCTCTTCCCTCAGTGCTTTGTGTGTCTTCTTATGCGGCACAAGGGTCTTTGGGCCCCCTCAGGCTCCTGGGCCCGGTAGTGACTGGTATCTTCACCCTCTATAGCTACGCCCATGGCCACTACTACCACCACCACCAACACAGATATGCAAGGAGTTCCTGCCTTTGCCTGAAATGTCTTTTCATGGCAGTCCAAATGCTGACTGTTTTCAAAACAGTCATTAAAAAGGAGACTATCTTGATTATCTTCCATAGCAAATGGGGTTTTATTGGCTGTTCTTAGGAACAAAGTAGTGAATGCAGAGAGGATGCAACTGGAATCTTTCTCTCTGGTTACAAGGAGGAAAAGCAGAAGGAATGCCGTGACCCCTGGCTCCAAGGCATGGCGTCTTACTCAGAGGTGAAATCCATACCATCCTGCTGTGACTGAGAGAAGGAGTTAGCCAATCAGTCCACAATCTAATCCTCTATTTCCTTAATAATACGCCAGGGAGAAGTGTGGCCTATTACTACTACTACTACTACTACTACTACTACTACTACTACTACCCGGATGGTGGATTCTACCACTTCGGTTTGCACTACTACCCTCATTCTGAATCTCAGATATGAGGCATACATTCTTTAGTTTGCCACTCTTGCAGCTTCCAGACATTATATTATTAGACCTTGTTATGAATTTCACAGGTTTTGTACACTCACAAATTATTACACTGTACTAGCAAAGTTGAAGTGTTTTTCTCTAATTTAAAGACAGTTGCAGAATGAAATGCCTCCCTTTCTACAAACACACCGTTGGTAACAATGCAGTTGTTGCAGTAAGATGTGTTTGCTATAACACTGAATGGTATCTTGCAGTGATATATAAAGCGTTCAACAATAACAAGTTCAATAATACAGGTATAGTGATGGCATTATTGCACTAAAATGTGTTTTCTGTAACACTGAACGTTATCTTGCAGTAATATACAATGCATTAACAGCGCGTTCAATAATATGGGTATAATAATGACTTTATTGCAGTAAAAATATTTTTTTTATTAACCCGATTGGTGTCTTGCAGCTATAAACAATGTATTCAGTAACACGCCTATAATAATGGCATTGCTGCATCAAACGGAATCTTGCGGTAATATATAACGCATTCAATAACACGGCTATATTAATTGTGTTATTGCACTAAAATGTGTTTGCTGTGACACTTAGGCCTCATGCACACGACCGTTTTTTTATGCTGTCCGCAAAAAGGGGTTCCATTGTTCAGTGATCCGTGTCCGTTTTTGCCTTCCATTGTGTTTCCGTGTGTCTTCCGTTTTTTTTAGCGGACATGACCCAAAAGATTTTACCAAAAGACAGGCTGACAACTTTTCCCAAGTGCCTGTCAAGGGATCCGCAAAAAAAACGGACACGGAACGCGGATGACACACGGATGGCCATCCGCATTTTTTCACGGACCCATTGACTTGAATGGGTCCGTGAACCGTTTTTCACGGACAAGAATAGGACAGGTTATATTTTTTTGACGGATTGGAATCACGGACCACGGACACGGAGGACAAACGGTGCATTTGCCGAGGTTTCCACGGACCCATTGAAAACCAATGGGTCCGCAGAAAATCACGAAAAACGGAGCAACGGACACGGAATCAAACAACGGTCGTGTGCATGAGGCCTAAATGGTATCTTCCAGTAATATACAATATATTTAATAAAAAGGGTATGATAATTGCATTATTACAGTAAAATGCTTTTGCCATATCACTAAACGGTATCTTAAAGTATGCAATGCGTTCAACAGCATGGGTATAATAATGGTGTTATTACAGTAAAATGTGCGTTCAAGAACACTGGTAGAATTGTGTTATAGCAGTAAAACGCTTTTGCTATAAAACTGAATAGTACCTTGCAGTAATATATAACACATTCAACAATAAGGTATAATAATGGCTTTACTGCAGTAAAATGAGTTTGCTGTAACAGTGAATGGTATCTTGCAGTAATATTCAACAAGTTCAATAATGGCTATAAATAATGGCATTATTGTAATAAAATGTGTTTGCTGTAACAATGAATGCTAACTTGCAGTAATATACAACACATTCCATAACACAGGTATAATGCGCTTGAAGAATATCTGTACAGTTTTGTACCTATAAAACTGACAAATCTGTTGCATATGCACTTGGCAGTTGAAGGTATCTGTGTTGGTCCCATGTTCACATGTTACGCATTGCTGAAAAAAAACTATGTTTTAAAATTTTCAAATGAGCTTAAGGAGCAAGTGTGGCTTTACCTTTACATCTAGAGGTTCTACTGTCTCTGTAACTGCCACGCCCTCTTGACTTTGATTGACAGTAGTGTTGAGTGAATCAAACCATTAGAAATGAAATTCAATCCCAAGTTTAGTAAAAATTTGATTCGCAATCAAACCAAATTTCATCGTGCTTTATAGTAACAAATTATTATTATTTTTGCTAAAATGGAGGCTAACACGTGTCACAAAGTGAAAGTTAGAAGACCGGGAACATAATATGACCCATAATGTTATGAATCTATCCAATCAGCAGATTGTGATGTCACAGCCCTTTAAAAGCCTCGTCCCGGCCTGACCGAGCTCGATGGCGGCTGCATTTTAGCAGAGCTTTCGCTTCCAGGCCCTATCCAGCCGAAAGATAGCCCACAAGATTCACCTTGGCAATCGGCAAACCAGAGTTCCAGTATGGAGATGGAGAAATTCCTCCATAAACAGCTGGCCCAGGCAGCAACGAGAGACCCCAAGATGGCGCCGAGGCAGCAGGGCGCGAACCAGGCCGGTGCGGCACAACTACATGCTGATAGAGGTGGCGACGCAGATGACCTCGAGGGCTCCCTCTCTACCATTGGAGGTACAGGCCTTACCAGAGAATTCATTTAAGGGGCGCTACAGAGAGCCTTGGCCCCATTGGCAGCAGATCTGTCTGACATCAAGAACGACGTGCGCCATATTGGTGAGCTGGTCGAGAGCAGACCCAGGATGCCATACTCAGCTTTAACTCTGCTGTAAAGGACTTGATCTCTGCTCATACCAGAGTGATGAACAACTTGCTGCTGCAAATGGAGGACCAGGAAAATAGAAATAGGAGGCGGAACATAAGGATCCGGGGCCTACTAGAGGCTGAGGACAAAGAAGACCTCTTTTATATCATGCGTTCCTTGTTCACTCTACTGTTAGGCCCGGGTCAAGCTGATCACATCGTAGTGGAGCGGGTCCACAGAGAGTTTCGACCCAAACCTATGTCCTCTGATAACCCCAGGGATGGTATCTGTGATATCTTAAGCTATCGGGTTACCGAATTGATCCTGCAAGCTGCGAGGGCAAAAGGAGTGGTGCAGCTACAAGGGAGTGATGTCCAAGTGTTTCAGGACCTTGCGGCCACGACTTTGCAAAAGCGATAGCTTCTGAAGCCCCTCACCGACCAGCTGCGTTCCTCCAAAATGCCATACAGATGGCTCTTCGGGATTTTGATCTCTGCTGGAAATCGTCGAATAAACGTACGTTCCCCAGAGGATTTACCACCAGTTTGGGACGCATTCCACTTACCACCAATAGAGATTCCTTCGTGGCTGCCGATCCCGGCGACTGACGACCTCCCGCCGCTCCCCACTGTATCGGAATGGAGAAAGCCTAGACCTCAACAAACTGGCAGAAGCAGAAAGGCCCAAACCCGGGACTTCCCGGCTTGACCTACGCCTCTCGTGATACGCTCTACTCTGTCTGTCATGTCTGTTTAGAGTTCTTACTGTTTGATATTTATCTCTAACCGGCACTTAGTTGTCTTCAGCTTGGATACTAATAATGTGGTACTGGCCTGGTCTGGGATACCCGAATACACTCTTTGGGTCTTTTCTCCTTTAACACCCCCCCCTCCTTCCCCACTAGCTGTTCCGACTAACCTATAGATGTGCAATGGGACTGTTTCCTTATGTTATAGTTTGTTCACTTTACCTATTAACGTTCTTGGTATTTGGATGATCTTAGACAACATGATGTGTTCTACAGTGTCAGGTACATGGCCCCTTTAACACTGTCCTGCTCCACCTTTAATGCCCACGGTTGCAATAACCCTGTGAAGAGAAGTAGGATATTCCAGATGCTCAGGAGAATGTGTATTGACATTGCTCTCCTCCAGGAGACCCATTTCACCGCCGCGCGGGTGCCCAATCTGCGCAGCTTCTCCTTCAGCCGATGGTATCATGTTTGCTCTGACAGCCCGTCGGCTAGAGAAGTGAGCATAGGTTTTAAAAGTAGCACTTCACACTCCACTAAGAGATGAAAGATCCTCAGGGGCGTTTTCTTCTTCTGAGAGGCGAGATTGGGCATCTAACTCATACCATATGCAATGTTTATGCCCCTAATGTGAATACGGCCTGCTGGCTGAGAGCCTTGTTTGGGAAAGTTACAGCATTTTCTGCAGGTCTATTACTGGTGGGGGGTGACTTCAACCTGACTCTGAATCCCTTACTAGATTCCTCCAACCAAAAATCTGCGGTCTCCTTTAAGGCCCTCAAGTCTGTTCAGCTGCGCCTCCGGGACCTACATCTCAGTGATTGTAAGAGAAAAATGGTCAGCACTCGCTCATTGCACGTTTGCACGGGATAGGACAAATACCACGTTCAAAAACTGAAGAAATCCCACAAAACGTGACTTCACGTGAAGTCACATTTTGCTGGGATTTCTATATCTCAGTGATGTCTGGAGATCGGTGCATGGTGATAGGAGAGATTACACATTTTACTCTAATCCCCACAGATCTTATCAGAGGTTGGATTACCTTTTTCTATCAGAGAGGTATCTTCCCTCTGTTCATAATATTACAGTCTCCAACCATGCACCGGTCTCCTTCACCATCTCCTTTCCTGAACTTTGTAGCAGAGAATGGACATGGCAAGAACCACACCCTCCTCGATTCTAAGGCCCGTGTTTATGATATGGAGCACAAGATTCAGGATTATTTCACCCGTAATGTCGGATCTACCTCATCGGGAGCTGTGGTCTGGGAGGCGCATAAGACGGTGGTGAGAGGGGAATTTATTGCACTAGGTGCTCGTGTTAAGAACGAACGGATGAGACGCATCACTGACGTGTTATCCCGCATAATAACATTGGAATGTTCCCATAAAAGGTTGAGGGCTGTGAAAGATTTGGACGAGTTAAAGTCCTTTAGACGAGAGCTTACAGGGTTACTAAATTTGAAGTCTGCCCGAGCCTACCTTAGGGTGAACCATAAACAGTATGTACATGGGAACAGGGGAGGTAAGGTCATGTAAGCCCTAATAAAGAAAAGGGATGAACAGACCTTCATTAAGCAAATGAAGACACAAGAGGGGATGTTGTGCTCGGACACTAGGGGCATATCTAAAATTTTTAGCGACTATTACCACTCATTGTACAATTTGAGGCAGGGGGACGCTGGCGATGCGGTGACACTTAGGGAGGGGGGGATAGAGAGGTTTCTGCATCCTTTGATCCTTCCTTCTATTTCTGAATCCTCACAGCCGGCCTTACTGGCTCCGGTGACTTTAGAAGAGGTGAAAAAGGTGTTTTACTCCACCCCACCTGGTAAGAGCCCGGGCTCGGATGGCCTTACCATGGCGTAATATAAACGCTTCTTTTCAGTACTAGAACCACAGCTAGTGGCTTTCTTTAATGCTCTTCTTACAGGTACCCCATTACCTAAGCAAGCCCTAGAGGCACATATTGTAGTGCTTCCCAAACCAGGGAAGGATAGAGAGATTCCGTCCAGCTACAGACCGATTCCGCTCCTGAATGCTGACGTAAAGCTTTGGGCAAAATTGTTGGCAGGTAGGTTATCTCCTCTATTACCGGACTTGATTTTACCGGAACAATATGGCTTTGTGAGGAGCAGGGAGTGCAGGGACAACACGTTCCGAGTTTTACAGGCTCAGATGTTTGCCTTGAAATATGGCAAAAAAATGGCGTTCCTGAGCACCGTCGGGAAGGCTTTCGACAGGGTGGACTGGATGTTTATGAAAGCCACCCTGTCGAAGTTTGGTCTTCCCCCTCAGTTCATTGCCGGGGTGTTTTCCCTGTACTCTGGCCCTTCTGCAGGTGAATGGCGTTCTGTCTCCCCCGTTCGCCATAGTGAACGGAACACGACAGGGATGCCCGCTCTCGCCCACTTTATTCATTCTTTGCCTAGAAACGCTTGCCCAAGCTTTTCATCAGGACCCAGCTATTAAAGGTCTTGGAATCGGCTCTGTTGTCCACACGGTGGCCGCGTTTGCAGACGATATGCTACTCTTTATGTCCGACCCGGTGAAAGCATTCCCAGCCTTATTGAAGCAAATTGAAAATTTTGGGGCGTTATCGAATTTGAAGATCAATCTTGCCAAATGTAATGCCATGGGTGTGAACATCACTAGGTCCACTATAGAGGAGCTGCGGAAAGAATTCCCCTATCAATGGCAAGACTCCCATATCACTTATTTAGGATTTAAAGTGACTAAAGACCCCACTAAATTACTTTCCCAGAATTACACCCCCCTCCTGTCTGACATAAAGCTCCAATTTGCTGATATTAACATCCCTTTCCTATCCTGAATGGGCAGGAAAAACCTGCTTAAAACTTATATCGTACCCAAGCTTTTATATCTGATGCAGACCCTCCCTATTCCCCTCTCCAGGTTCCTACTGGCCCAGATCCGTAGGATCTTTTCCTCATACGTCTGGGGCCGCAGTAGCCCCTGACTCTCTTATACGGTTCTGGCTAAGACTAGACCGAGAGGTGGCTTTGGTCTTCCGGACATGGCCACCTATTACAAAGCAATCCAACTGAGGCTGCACTCGGGACTTTGCAACCCCCGCAATTGGACTGTCTTATAGCGAGGAATTTATTGGGACTAGGAGGTATGGCTGGCTTATGGGAAGTAGGTGTCAACTGCCCTAGAAATATCGACACTACAGATCAATTGTATGGAGTCGTAGATATGTGGGCTAGGGTGTTGACACACTTTTACCCTTCAAAGTTTGTTTCCCCTTTCACCCCTATATGCTATTTGCCGTATCTGATAGAGGCGAACTTCCAGGATGATATGGGGGTCTGGGCGGCATTAGGGTCGTGCGCTATAGGAGATTTTCCTGCCCATCGCAGACTCCCGACGCTTCAACAGCTGGTGACTCGCTTCCCACAGGTCAAGTGGTCTCCTTTGTACTATTCCGAGGTCTCGAGAATATGTAGAACATACTTAGCCAGTTCCCCTGACCGCCGTGACCCGACTTGGTATGACGCTGTTCTGAATCAACATCAACGTAGAAAAGATCTAATCTCCACGTTATATGACAAGTTACTGACTTACATGTATGCATCCAGACCTACCAATATCGCCCACTGGGAAAAGGATTTGGGTACCACCTTTGACGCTGAGACACTGTCACTGATAGTGAGCCGTTCACACGGCTATTCCAGGTGTACTAGGATCCAGGAAAACACATATAAAGTGGTCACCAGGTGGTATAACACCCCCGATAAACTTAAAGCCATGGATTCCACTCATTCGGATTTGTGTTGGAGGTGGCACTATTTACCATATTTGGTGGCAGTGTCCTAAGATTTGCTCCTTTTGGAAGCTGGTCTCTGGCCATGTCGGAGAGATGTGCCATACGTCCTCTCCTCTCATTCCCCACGTTGTGCTACTGAATATGCCCACTGCAGACTTTAAATTGCGGAAACACTCCCTGCTGTCCTCCTTGATCTTGGCAGCGAAAGTACTTGTTCCTATGTACTGGCTATCTCCCAAAACACTGCAGATCGGGGAATGGGTCGATAAGGTCCATGAGATTTATCAGCTGGAGGAACTGTCTAGCTGGGAAACTCACACACCAGATTTTCCCAGGAGTGGACTCCATGGCTTACCTGGCATGCTAATTTCTCCTCGTCACTGGGTGCTGGGGCTAGTGGCGCTCGATCTTAGCCCTTTAGAGGGTTTGGAAGCAGCTCCTTTGATATTATGTAATCGTGCTTATGGGTCGCTACTGTTTGCTTTACTGTTTACTTTACTTTTCTCTGTCACACTGTTTAGGTGGATACTTTGCTATAACCAATGACCATGTTACATCTTAGTAATATCACTTGCTCAATGTACTCAGCCTTTGTACTCAGCATATCTCCAATGTACCAAATTTGATGTTTTCTTTCTATTCCTTTACTGCTTTGGAATTTGTATTGATATGCTTACAGTGATTGTAACTGGAAAAGACAAAATAAAGATTTGTTAATTAAAAAAAAAGCAGCCTCATCCTGCATTGTCTCCGCCATTTCACTGTGATCTGTTCATAGGGAGAGATGTAACAATCATTAGCGAAAGTATTCAAGAAGCCTTTAATTGTGGAATATTGGATAGGGAGACTGCAGGGATAGTGCAGAGACAGTGTAGGGAGATCATAGAGAGAGAGAGTTTTTACATACTGTACGGTGACCATAGGGAGACTGAAGGGACAGTGCTGGGACAGAAAAGGCTCTGTAATTTGAAGCTGAAGGAATTCATAAGAGACAGCTCACTTTGCACCAATCCCTGTGTAGGGCACAGATCTATCTATTTGAACAGTGTCCACCTGGTTTAACCTCCTAACAGTCACATTAAAATGGGAAAAACCCTCCCAAAAATGTTACTTTTTTACTATAGATTTTTAATAGATAAACTAAACAGATAGATTAATAGATAAACAATTCTATCATGCCCTGATTCTTGAATTGAGGTGACTAAGTTATGTAATCTTATTGTTATTGGGGTGCCCACCTTGTTTCATAGATAAGCAATTCCATTAGGTCTTGATTCTCAAATTGGGGTGAATAAGCTGTCTATTTTTACAGTTATTGGGTGTCCATCTTGTTTAAAAGATAAGCAATTCTTTTTGGCTTTGATTCTCAAATTGGGGTGAATACAGTAAGCTGTGTAATTTATTTGTTATTGGAGTGCCGAGCTTGTTTAAGAGATAAGCAATTCCATTGGGGCTTGATTCTCAAATTGAGATGAATAAGCTGTCTATTTTTACTGTTATTGGGGTGCTAACCTTGTTTAAAAGTTAAGCAATTCCATTAGGCGATGATTGTCAAATTGGGGTGAATAAGCTGTCTATTTTACTGTTATTGGGGTGCCCACTTTGTTTCATAGATAAGCAATTCCATTAGACCTTGATTTTCATATTAGGTGAATAAGCTGTCTGATACTACTATTATTGGGGTCTCCATATTGACATTGAATATTTAATAACTTATTTTACATATACACTTACAGTTACAGAACAGTATGTCCAACAAAGAGGTGCCAGGGCTCTCAAAGGAACAAGCAGTGGCAGAAATATTGCTATAGCTGGCAAAAGTAGCACCAGAAGAAGCGTGTGTGTGTGTGTGTCTGGGGAGGGGGGGGGGGTGTTGGGGGGTGTAGCAGCAGCCACAGCAACAGGCTAGAACTGTCACTGTCACCCATCGTATTTTGACGACCAATCCCGCTGTCCCGGAATGGTTAACTGTCTTCAATGTCATCTCAACTGACATCAGATACCCACAGCCAGGAGTTGGTGGGTTCCTCTGACACCACACTTAGTTGGAATGGCCCATTAAACAAGCTCTGCATCTTTACCTGTCCTGAACCTGCCTCTTTCTTTTGCTTCTCCTTCTACCAGGAAGTGCTAGAGGGGTACTTTATGCAAATTTACAAATTCTTTGCCTATAAAGTAACAGCATTAGAGAACTCCTCAACTGACAATTGACAGACCTGTATTAAGGAATTCCTGCTGAACCAACATCTGTATTATTGCTATTACTATATTCATTAACTGTAACAAATGTCCTGAGACTATTGATTCAGTAAAAGTTCAATTGTTGTGTACTACAACTGACTCTTTATCCTTTCTACTAATCTCAACATTTGCACCTTACGGTGCTGGTGTCACGAAGACAGGGGCCCAGCCACTAAAGCACCCCTGCAATAAAGAGTGCCCCAAAGGATTTAATGCTGTCTTCTCATCCACTTTTTCTCCATATATATATTGCAGTTGCCTGGCCTTCCCGTGTGTGAGGAGCTGCAGGCTCACAGACTGTAGTGTGCCCACTGCCAGTGCCCACCACTCATACCGTGTGGCACAGGACTTTGCATAAAAAAAGGCATTTCATTTTTACACTTTAATCTTATTTTAGTTGCCTGCATGTTGCCAGTGTTTGTCACAGGTCCACTTCCACTGACTGTAGTGTGCCCACTGCCAGTGCCCACCACTCATACTGTCTGGTTCGCCCGTTTGCGAACATCTGAGGAAATTTGCGTTCGCCGTTCGCGAACGGAAAATTTTATGTTTGCGACATCTCTAATTCTCATGCGGTTATTCTGGCACCAATATTGTTCTCTACCTCATCCTCCACCTTGTCCTCAGCCTCCACTATAGGCACAGTTCTGAGTGGTCCTATTGTAAGAATGAAAACAAAGAGGGAGATTTATCAAACTGGTGAAAAGTAGACCTGGCTTAGTTGCCCATAGCATACCATTAGAGTCCACCTTTCATTTTCCAAAGTAGCTGTGAAAAAGGATAGGTGGAATCTGATTGGTTGCTATGGGCAACTAAGCAAGTTCTAGTTTATACCAGTTTGATAAATGACTCAAAAGTGCCTACATTGACCTTGGAACGAAATGTAGACTGCTATTACTGTGAAGTATGGAAACGAGCCAGAGATATTTATGGGCACCCTTTCGATTTTTCAACTTAATAGTGCGATGATGACATATGTGTCAAATTGTGTGCTCCACTACTTTAGGATATTGCGTGAACAACTGGTAGATAGCCATATCAGATCATCTAGTTAAGTTATGAAAAAGGGTTACCAATGGGTACAATACTCTACATTATTAGGGGAACAGATCTGTCACAAAGATCGTGATCGCTAAACAGTGTGCTGTCTTCCCGGCGCTAGAGTTCGACACATTGCGGATCGGGTTGACAGATTACTGGGAGGGGCTGGAGAAGACCCAGCGGTCATGGTCCATATCAGAACCAATGACTAAGGTAGAGGTAGGTGGAGAGTCCTGAAAAATGATTTCAGGGATTTAGGTCAAAAGCTTAGGGCAAGGAGCTCAAAAGTAGTATTTTCTGAAACACTTCCTGTACCACGAGCCACACAAGAAAGGCAGAGGGAGATTAGGGAGGTTAACAAGAGGCTCATGAACTGGTGTAGGAAGGAGGGGTTCTGGTTCCTGGAGAACTGGGCCGACTTCTCTGTCAGATACTGGCTCTATCGTAGGGACGGGCTGCACCTCAATGGGGAAGGGGCAGTTGTGTTGGGGAGAAAGATGGCTAGAAGGTTGGAGGAGTGTTTAAACTAGGGACTGGGGGAGGGTAATTACATTATAGGATGGGAAGTGCAGATAGAGACCAGGGGCGAGGTAGTGTGACTGGGGGAGGAATGGAAGGGGGGACTAGAACAGCTCAGAATGAAAGATGTAGGGTAAAAAATACACATAAACCTCTCAAATGTATGTATACTAATGCAAGAAGCCTGACTAACATGACTGGTGAACTGGAATTAGTGATGTGTGAGGAGGACTATGACATAGTGGGAATATCTGAGACATGGCTGGATGATAGATATGACTGGGCAGTTAATATAAAAGGTTACAATCTGTTTAGAAAGGATCGTAAAAACCGGAGAGGTGGATGGGTCTGCCTCTATGTGAAGTCCTGTCAAAATCCCGTAATTCGAGAATACATCTGTGAGGGACATGAACATGTGGAGTCACTGTGGGTAGAAATACATGGAGCAAAAAACAATAATAAATTACTAATGGGAGTGTATTATAAACATGGCCGGTGCAAGTATTTTTGCCGCCCTAGGCAAATTAAAAGTTTGCTCCCCCCATGTGACATCACATTGCCCCACCCATATGATCTGCCATATTAAAGGGGTTCTGCAGTTTATTTAAACTGATCAGCAGGGGTCCGACACCCGGGACCCCTGCCAATCATCTGTTTGAGAAGGCAGCGGCGCTGGCAGTAGCGCCTCAGCCTTCTCGCAGTGACGTCACGATTAGTATCATTGACCTGGGCGGGGCTAAGCTTCATTCAAGTGAACAGAACTTAACCCTGCCAAGGCTAGTGATACTAGTCGTGACGTCACTGCGCCTGCGGTAAACAGCGAGAAGGCCGAGGCACTACTGCCAGTACAGCTGCCTTCTCAAACTGCTGATCGGCGCTACTGCCCGGGTGTTGGACCCCTGCCTGTCAGCTCCTCTCCTCTTGCTGTGCCCGGGCGGTGCGCCTTCATGGACGCGCCAGCCCTGGCAGTGCTGCAGCCGACAGAGGCTCAATATAGAGCGTTCGGGCGGCTGCAGCATGAGGCGGGGACGGCGCTCCTAGCAGCGCCCCTTCCCAAGGGGCGCTCTACGCGGCTGCCTAGTCCGCTTATAGGACACGCCGGCGCTGATTATAAACCACCTAATATACCAGAGTCCACAGAAAATCTATTAATAAACGAGATAGTCGAGGCGGCAAATCATAATGAAGTTGTTATTATGGGGGACTTCAACTACTCAGAGATAGACTGGGAAACTGAAAGCTGCACATCCCAAAAAGGAAACAGGTTCTTGGCAATAGCCAAATACAATTACCTTTCCCAACTGGTTCAGGACCCCACTAGAGGGACAGCCATACTGGACTTAGTATTAACCAATAAACCTGATAGAACAATAGATGTGCAGGTTGGGGGACACCTAGGAAATAGTGACCATAAAGTAATAACCTTCAAATGATCCTTCAAACGAGAGTTTCTAAAGGGAAAAAAAATACAAAAATACCAAACTTCAAAGAAGCAAAATTTACCCAACTAAGCGAGGCCATAGGCCTAACTATCTGGGACAAAGTCCTTAAAAATAAAAATACAACCACAAAATGGGAGATTTTTAAAAGCATTGTAACGTCTAATTGTGAGAGGTACATACCTTATAGGAATAAAAGGCTAAGAAACAATAATAAACCCATGTGGATAAATAGAACCGTAATGATAGCAATAAATGACAGAAAGAAAGCATATAAATCACTAAAACAGGAGGGGACCAAGGAAGCACTGATAAACTATAAGGAAAAAAATTGAATATGTAAAAAACTAATAAAAATTGCCAAACTAGAGACCGAGAGATTAATTGCCAAAGAAAGTAAAACTAACTCTAAAATTTCCTCCAATTATATAAATAGTAAAAAATATAAATCTGAAGGAGTCGGCCCTCTACATAGCAATGAGGGGGGTGTTGCAGAGAGCGACGAGGATAAAGCGAAACTATTACATATTTTTTTCTCCACTATATTCACTGAGGAAAATAAACTGTCAGATGAAATGCAGAATGTAAAAGAAAATTCTTGATTGAAAGTGCCCTGTCTGACCAACGAAGAAGTACAACAGCGACTTAAAAAGATTAAAATAGACAAATCGCCAGGACCGGATGGCATACACCCCCGTATCCTAAGGGAATTAAGTGATGTCATAGCCAGACCTTTATTTCTGATATTTACGGACTCTATACTGACAGGGAATGTTCCACAGGATTGGTGCATAGCAAGTGTGGAGCCAATATTCAAAAAGGGTCCAAAAACAGAGCCTGGAAATTATAGGCCGGTAAGTTTAACATCTGTTGTTGATAAACTGTTTGAAGGGTTTCTAAGAGATGCTATTTTGGAGTATCTCAATGAAAAAAAGCAAATAACGCCATATCAGCATGGCTTCGAGGGATCGGTCATGCCAAATGAATTTAATCAGCTTCTATGAGGAGGTAAGTTCTAGACTTGACAGCGGCAAATCAATGGATGTCGTATATCTGGACTTCCCCAAAGCATTTGACACTGTACCTCATAAAAGGTTAGTATATAAAATGAGGATGCTTGGACTGGGAGAAAATGTCTGTATGTGGGTAAGTAACTGGCTGAGTGACAGAAAACAGAGGGTGGTTATTAACGGTAGATACTCAGATTGGATCACTCTCACTAGTGGGGTACCTCATGGGTCAGTATTGGGTCCTATTCTCTTCAATATATTTATTAATGATCTTGTAGAAGGCTTGCACAGTAAAATATCTATTTTTGCAGATGACACTAAACTGTGTAAAGTAATTAACACTGAAGACGACAGTTTTCTGCTACAGAGGGATCTGGATAGATTGGAGGCTTGGGCAGAGAAATGGCAGATGAGGTTTGACACTGACAAATGTAAAGTTATGCACATGGGAAGGAATAATGCAAGTCACCAGTACATATTAAATGGTAAAACACTCTGTAACACTGACATGGAAAAGGATCTAGGAATTTTAATAAACAGCAAATTAAGCAGCAAAAACCAGTGTCAGGCAGCTACTGCCAAGGCCAATAAGATAATGGGTTGCATCACAAGGGGCGTAGATGCCCGTGATGAGAACATAGTCCTACCACTTTAGAAATCACTAGTCAGACCAAACATGGAGTACTGTGCTCAGTTTTGGGCTCCTGTGAACAAGGCAGACATAGCAGAGCTGGAGAGGGTTCAGAGGAGGGCAACTAAAGTAATAACTGGAATGGGGCAACTACAGTACCCTGAAAGGTTATCAAAATTAGGGTTATTCACTTTAGAAAAAAGACGACTGAGGGGAGATCTAATAACTATGTATAAATATATCAGGGGTCGGTACAGAGATCTCTCCTATCATCTATTTATCCCCAGGACTGTGACTGTGATGAGGGAACATCCTCTGCGTCTGGAGGAAAGAAGGTTTGTACACAAACATAGAAAAGGATTCTTCACGGTAAGAGCAGTGAGACTATGGAACTTTCTGCCTGAGGAGGCGGTGATGGTGAGTACAATAAAGGAATTCAAGAGAGGACTGGATGTATTTCTGGAGTGTAATAATATTACAGGCTATAGCTACTAAAGAGGGGTCGTTGATCCAGGGAATTATTCTGATTGTCTGTTTGGAGTCGGGAAGGAATATTTTTCCCCTTAAGTGGGGAAAATTGGTTTCTGCCTTACAGGGGTTTTTTGCCTTCCTCTGTATCAACTTGTAGGAAACAGGCCGAACTGGATGGACAAAAGTCTTTTTTTGGTCTTATATACTATGTTACTATGTTATATACTATTGCTGTTGCAACTACAGGTTTGGCACCCTAAGAGTCAGAATTAGTGATGTCGCGAACATAAAATTTTCAGTTCGCGAACAGCGAACGCGAACTTCCGCAAATGTTCACGAACGGGCGAACCGGGCGAACCGCCATAGACTTCAATTGGCAGGCGAATTTTAAAACCCACAGGGACTCTTTCTGGCCACAATAGTGATGGGAAAGTTGTTTCAAGGGGTCTAACACCTGGACTGTGGCATGCCGGAGGGAGATCTATGGCAAAACTCCCATGGAAAATTGCGCAGTGGACGCAGAGTCGGGTTTTAATCCATAAAGGGCAAAAATCAACTAACATTCCTAAATTGTTTGGAATAACGTGCTTTAAAACATCCAGTGTGTGTATACGATCAGGTATGATGTTGTATCGATCAGGTAGTGTAAGGGTTACGCCCGCTTCACTGACATTGACAGACCAAACTCCCCTTTTAATGCACCGCAAACAGTTCATTTGCACAACCGCAAACTCCCCATTTGCACAAGGTTGGATACCAAGCTAGCCACGTCCCGGTGATGTCATTGAAGGTTTCTTCCTCCACCCAGCCACGTACAACACCAAGGGTCCCCAAAAGGTGAATTGAATTGATTTTTCGAACGGGAGATGGTTAAAAAAACGCTGGCTCCCTCCCTTTGTTTTTATCCACGGTGACTGCGTCTGCGCCGTGCAATTTACTGTCACACCCGATATGAGTATAATTTTCTGTAGTGCCATTCTCATCAGTTTAATCCCTCTAACGTCCCCAATCTGGGTGCCATTTATTGAATAGATTTTTCGAACGGGAGATGGTTAAAAAAGCTGGCTCCCTCCACTCTGTTTTAATCCACGGTCACTGCGTCTGCGCCGTGCAATTTACTGTCACACCCGATATGAGTGGTATTTTCTGTAGTACTATTCTCATCAGTTTAATCCCTCTAACGTCCCCAATCTGGGGGCCATTTATTGAATAGATTTTTCGAACGGGGAGATGGTTAAAAACGCTGGCTCCCTCCACTCTGTTTTAAACCACGGTCACTGCGTCTGCGCCGTGCAATTTACTGTCACACCCGATATGAGTGGTATTTTCTGTAGTACTATTCTCATCAGTTTAATCCTCTAACGTCCCCAATCTGAGGGCCATTTATTGAATAGATTTTTCGAACGGGAGATGGTTAAAAAACGCTGGCTCCCTCCACTCTGTTTTAATCCACGGTCACTGCGTCTGCGCCGTGCAATTTACTGTCACACCCGATATGAGTGGTATTTTCTGTAGTACTATTCTCATCAGTTTAATCCCTCTAACGTCCCCAATCTGGGGGCCATTTATTGAATAGATTTTTCGAACAGGGAGATGGTTAAAAACGCTGGCTCCCTCCACTCTGTTTTAAACCACGGTCACTGCGTCTGCGCCGTGCAATTTACTGTCACACCCGATATGAGTGGTATTTTCTGTAGTACTATTCTCATCAGTTTAATCCCTCTAATGTCCCCAATCTGGGGGCCATTTATTGAATAGATTTTTCGAACGGGGAGATGGTTAAAAAACGCTGGCTCCCTCTACTCTGTTTTAAACCACGGTCACTGCGTCTGCGCCGTGCAATTTACTGTCACACCCGATATGAGTGGTATTTTCTGTAGTACTATTCTCATCAGTTTAATCCCTCTAACGTCCCCAATCTGGGGGCCATTTATTGAATAGATTTTTCGAACGGGAGATGGTTAAAAAACGCTGGCTCCCTCCACTCTGTTTTAAACCACGGTCACTGCGTCTGCGCCGTGCAATTTACTGTCACACCCGATATGAGTGGTATTTTCTGTAGTACTATTCTCATCAGTTTAATCCCTCTAACGTCCCCGACTCCCCAATCTGGGGGCCATTTATTGAATAGATTTTTCGAACGGGTGAGATGGTTAAAAAAAACCTGGCTCCCTCCACTCTGTTTTAAACCACGGTGACTGCGTCTGCGCCGTGCAATTTACTGTCACACCCGATATGAGTGGTATTTTCTGTAGTACTATTCTCATCAGTTTAATCCCTCTAACGTCCCCAATCTGGGGGCCATGTATTGAATAGATTTTTCGAACGGGGAGATGATTAAAAAAACGCTGGCTCCCTCCACTCTGTTTTAAACCACGGTCACTGCGTCTGCGCCGTGCAATTTACTGTCACACCCGATATGAGTGGTATTTTCTGTAGTACTATTCTCATCAGTTTAATCCCTCTAACGTCCCCGACTCCCCAATCTGGGGGCCATTTATTGAATAGATTTTTCGAACGGGTGAGATGGTTAAAAAAAACCTGGCTCCCTCCACTCTGTTTTAAACCACGGTGACTGCGTCTGCGCCTGCAATTTACTGTCACACCCGATATGAGTGGCATTTTCTGTAGTACTATTCTCATCAGTTTAATCCCTCTAACGTCCCCAATCTGGGGGCCATTTATTGAATAGATTTTTCGAACGGGAGATGGTTAAAAACGCTGGCTCCCTCCACTCTGTTTTAAACCACGGTGACTGCGTCTGCGCCGTGCAATTTACTGTCACACCCGATATGAGTGGTATTTTCTGTAGTACTATTCTCATCAGTTTAATCCCTCTAACGTCCCCAATCTGGGGGCCATTTATTGAATAGATTTTTCGAACGGGGAGATGGTTAAAAAAAAGCTGGCTCCCTCCACTCTGTTTTAATCCACGGTCACTGCGTCTGCGCCGTGCAATTTACTGTCACACCCGATATGAGTGGTATTTTCTGTAGTACTATTCTCATCAGTTTAATCCCTGTTACGTCCCATATCAGGGATTGCCATTTGTGAAAAAAAATTTAGGCCGGGTACCTTCAACTGCCTTCACAGTGACAGACCAAACTCTCATACACTAAACTGAATTGATTTCAGGAACCGGGAGATGGAAAGCAGCTTGGTCGGTCCTCTTACTCCCAAATTGGGGCACTGCGCGTGCACAGAGCAATGTGCTGTGACACCCTATATGAGTGGTGTCTTAACTAGTACTATTCCTATCAGTTTAATCCCTGTTACGGACCCTATCCGGTCGAATTGATTACCCATTGTCGAATTAGCGAACCATTACGACATCATGAAATAACTTAGTTCTGAGCTCTGTACTTGCTTTGTATTGGAATTGATGGGGATTTTTTTAATTGCCTGCATCATTTCTAATAAACTATTAAGAGACTTTATTATGGATTTTTATTTTATGTATTAAAAACCCATACAACATATAAAAAAAAAGGTAAATTAATGTTTTTTCTATGAAATATTATCCAGCCGTCCGATCGCTTTTGGTCTGACCATAATGAAGCAACGGCCTTATTATCCCGGGTGTGTCAACATTGCCAACACACTTATAGAGGTGATGATGATTGCTTCATTGTGATACGCAAGCCCCTTCACCACAACAAGGTAACGATCACGAAGGGGAATTGACACTTGTATGTGCCTATTTTTTTGGGTTTGTTTTTGCAGCCACAGTGCTGCACCATAGGACAGAAAAATTAGGCATGTACACATGCCTGAAAAATAATGGCACTGTTGCAGCCGCTATTGTAGCAGCGGCCAGAAAAATTTATGTTTTCCAGGCAGAAAAGTGAATAAAACATTGCGGCTTGAACCCTAGTTGGTGGTGGAGAATTCACGAAAGTCATCCGGTATGCAGACATTAAATACAGCAGCGTGGGGACCATTTTGAGGCCAAGGCATGTAATCAGGCCTTTTGTTAGTCAAATGTATCCCCCACTGTCAGTCCCTTCGGGATCCATGCCTCATTCATCTTTATGAAGGTGAGGTAATCAACACTTTTTTGACCGAGGCAACTTCTCTTGTCAGTGACAATGCCTCCTGCTGCACTGAAGGTCCTTTCTGACAGGACACTTGAAGCAGGGCAGGCCAGAAGTTCTATCGCGAACTGGGATAGCTCAGGCCACAGGTCAAGCCTGCACACCCAGTAGTGAAGGGGTTCATTGCTCCTCAGAGTGTCGATATCTGCTGTTAAGGCCAGGTAGTCTGCTACCTGTCGGTCGAGTCGTTCTCTAAGGCTGAATTTAGACTACTGTCTAAAAATTAAATGCCTTATTTATCGGCAAGCTACTGTGCCACCCGGTATCAGTGGTTGGCACTGGCAGTTGGCACACTACAGTCAGTGGAAGAGGGCCTGACACACACTGGCAGCAGGCAAGCAACTGAATTTAGACTACTGTCTAAAAATTAAATGCCTTATTTATCGGCAAGCTACTGTGCCACCCGGTATCAGTGGTTGGCACTGGCAGTGGGCACCCTACAGTCAGTGGAAGTGGGCCTGACACACACTGGCAGCAGGCAAGCAACTGAATTTAGACTACTGTCTAAAAATAAATGCCTTATTTATCGGCAAGCTACTGTGCCACCCGGTATCAGTGGTTGGCACTGGCAGTGGGCACACTACAGTCAGTGGAAGCGGGCCTTACACACACTGGCAGCAGGCAAGCAACTGAATTTAGACTACTGTCTAAAAATTAAATGCCTTATTTCCTTATTTATCGGCAAGCTACTGTGCCACCCGGTATCAGTGGTTGGCACTGGCAGTGGGCACACTACAGTCAGTGGAAGAGGGCCTGACACACACTGGCAGCAGGCAAGCAACTGAATTTAGACTACTGTCTAAAAATGAAATGCCTTATTTATCGGCAAGCTACTGTGCCACCCGGTATCAGTGGTTGGCACTGGCAGTGGGCACACTACAGTCAGTGGAAGAGGGCCTGACACACACTGGCAGCAGGCAAGCAACTGAATTTAGACTACTGTCTAAAAATTAAATGCATTATTTATCGGCATGCTACTGTGCCACCCGGTATCAGTGGTTGGCACTGGCAGTGGGCACACTACAGTCAGTGGAAGTGGGCCTGACACACACTAGCAGCAGGCAAGCAACTGAAATTACACTAAAGTGTAAAAATTAAATGCCTTTTCTTGATGCAAAGTACTGTGCCACACGGGATGACAGGGGTGGGCACTGGCAGTGGGCACACTACAGTCAGTTGAAGTCGGCCTGACACACACTAGCAGCAGGCAAGCAGCTTAAATTACACTAAAGTGTAAAAATTAAATGCCTTTTTTATGCAAAGTCCTGTGCCAGCCGGTATGAGTGGTGGGCACTGGCAGTGGGCACACTACAGTCAGTGGAAGTCAGCCTGACACACACTGGCAGGCAACTAACCTTAGATTAAAGTGTAAAAATTAAGTGCCTTTTTTATGCAAAGTCCTGTGCCACACGGGATGACAGGGGTGGGCACTGGCAGTGGGCACACTACAGTCAGTTGAAGTCGGCCTGACACACACTAGCAGCAGGCAAGCAGCTGAAATTACACTAAAGTGTAAAAATTAAATGCCTTTTTATGCAAAGTCCTGTGCCAGCCGGTATGAGTGGTGGGCACTGGCAGTGGGCACACTACAGTCAGTGGAAGTCAGCCTGACACACACTGGCAGGCAACTAACCTTAGATTAAAGTGTAAAAATTAAGTGCCTTTTTTATGCAAAGTCCTGTGCCACACGGGATGACAGGGGTGGGCACTGGCAGTGGGCACACTACAGTCAGTTGAAGTCGGCCTGACACACACTAGCAGCAGGCAAGCAGCTGAAATTACACTAAAGTGTAAAAATTAAATGCCTTTTTTATGCAAAGTCCTGTGCAAGCCGGTATGAGTGGTGGGCACTGGCAGTGGGCACACTACAGTCAGTGGAAGTCAGCCTGACACACACTGGCAGGCAACTAACCTTAGATTAAAGTGTAAAAATTAAGTGCCTTTTATTTATGCAAAGTCCTGTGCCACACGGGATGACAGGGGTGGGCACTGGCAGTGGGCACACTACAGTCAGTTGAAGTCGGCCTGACACACAATAGCAGCAGGCAAGCAGCTGAATTTACACTAAAGTGTAAAAATTAAATGCCTTTTTTATGCAAAGTCCTGTGCCAGCCGGTATGAGTGGTGGGCACTGGCAGTGGGCACACTACAGTCAGTGGAAGTCAGCCTGACACACACTGGCAGGCAACTAACCTTAGATTAAAGTGTAAAAATTAAGTGCCTTTTTTTATGCAAAGTCCTGTGCCACACGGGATGACAGGGGTGGGCACTTGCAGTGGGCACACTACAGTCAGTTGAAGTCGGCCTGACACACACTAGCAGCAGGCAAGCAGCTGAAATTACACTAAAGTGTAAAAATTAAAGGCCTTTTTATGCAAAGTCCTGTGCCAGCCGGTATGAGTGTTGGGCACTGGCAGTGGGCACACTACAGTCAGTGGAAGTCAGCCTGACACACACTGGCAGGCAACTAACCTTAGATTAAAGTGTAAAAATTAAATGCCTTTTTTTGATGCAAAGTCCTGTGCCACACGGGATGACAGGGGTGGGCACTGGCAGTGGGCACACTACAGTCTGTGGGTCTGCAGCTCTTTACACACAGGCAGGCCAGACAACTGCAATATGTATATAAAGGGAAAAAAAAAGCAGACTAATGTTGCAGCCCTAAAAAGGGCTTTTTGGGGTGCTGTCAGGACGCTGTCCTTACAGCAGAGATCAGATGAGTCTTTCAGGACTGGAGTGGACACTGAATTCACTAGCCTAGCTATCGATTTCCCAATCAGCAGCAACTACACTCTCCCTCCTCTCACTAAGACTGCAGCTTCAGAATGAATCTAAAATGGATGCTGTGCAGGAGGTGGGAGGGTCTGGGAGGTAGGGTATGCTGCTGATTGGCTGGAATGTGTCTGCTGACTGTGAGGTACAGGGTCAAAGTTTGCTCAATGATGATGTATAGGGGGCGGACCGAACATCGCATGTGTTCGCCCGGTGAGGCGAACGCGAACAAGCTATGTTCGCCGGGAACTGTTCGCCGGCGGATAGTTCGGGCCATCTCTAGTCAGAATTAATGCTGGCAAAATTTCCTTGAACTCCAGCTACATAAGGAGCTGAGTTTACCACATTCATTAACAAATGTTTACTTCATGGTATAATTCCCTAACATCTACACAGTAGAACCTACATCCTCTTATCTACACTAGCCCTTTTTTTATCATCATCATTGCCATTATCACTTTTGATAAAAACTAATAAAAAGTATCATCATCACCACAACCACTCTCTATTCTAGTATTACTTCCTCTACAGTTACGACATCTGCTCTAAAAATTACACTACCACTCAAATCCTCCACCTCATCACTTTCATTTTGTTGCAGAAAACATTTGTATTTATCAATTTCCAAATGTTGATATCATATTTGATAGTGTCCACAAAATTTTGAGGCAGGTACAAAATTTTAAGACAGCATGGGTCCTCTATTGCCACAGATGCCACCTCTGCTTTTTTGGATGACAGCATGGAAGTTTACAGAGATGCTATAACATTTTAATACAAGTTATAATTTTAAAGAGAGAAAGCCTGCTTCAAGAAGTAAAGCATTTAAAAAATATGAGGAGGTGTCATTTGTGAGTGCTACCTACAATAGGCAGTGGATATCAGAACTGATATCTTTCTTTTAGTGATCTGCTCCAGGATAAAAAGCCTAAAAAAAGTGAAAAAATGTAGGATGAAAGTCCAACTTCTGAGTCTACTACTGCTTAACACTGTACTGCATCTCCATGATAGAGATGTCTCGAACTCTTCGCCGGCGAACAGTTCCCTGCGAACATCGTTTGTTCGCGTTCGCCCCCTATACATCATCATTGAGCATACTTTGACTCTGTACCTCACAGTCAGCAGACACATTCCAGCCAATTAGCATACCCTTCCTCCCAGACCCTCCCACCTCCTATCAAAAAGCAAGGACAGCATCCATCTTAGATTCATTCTGAAGCTGTAGTGTTAGTTAGAGCAGGGAGAGTGCTGATGCTGCTGAATTAATATAGGGATTCTAGGGAAAGCATTAGCTATTAGTGTTCTGTGTCCACTCCAGTCCTCAAAGACTCATCTGCTGACTCACCTTTTTAAGGCTGGTACATCAGTCTGCTGTTTTAAAATATATATTTTCACCCTTTGATATAATTTCAGTTGCCTGCCAGTGTGTGTCAGTGCCCACCACTCATATAGGGTGGCACAGTATCTTGCACGCATAGTACCACTAATCAAAAAAAAAATGACAGGCACAGGCAGGCCACCCCGCAGGGGCCGTCGTGGTACTGTGATTATCTTTGGCCCTAGAATTATGCCCAGTGTTCAGAGGCCACATACCCTGAATTCTAAAAATTATGAGGACATAGTTGACTGGCTTACACAAAACACCCAATCTTCTACAGCTTCCGCTCAGAACCTTGACGCACCATCCTCCTCCAGCTCAGCTTCGGGAACCTCTCAAGTTACCACTCGCCCGCCCGCCTCCACCACCAACACTAGCACCACAGCTACTACATTTGATCTGTCAGAGGACTTATTTACACATCAGTTGGAAGAAATGAGTGATACGCAACCATTATTTCCAGAGGATGTAGATAACAGGGATATGTCTCAGTCAGGCAGAATTACATACATGGACGTACGGTGTGATGATGATGATGTTGTACCCGCTGCTGCTTCCTTTGCTGAGTTGTCAGATACAAGTGAAGCGGTTGATGATGACGATGTGTCCGTGGATGTCACGTGGGTGCCGGCTCAAAGAGAAGAAGAACAGGGGGAAAGTTCAGATTTGGAGACAGAGAGGAGGAGGAGACGAGTTGGAAGCAGTGGGAGGTCATCGCAAGGAGCTAGTGGCACAGTCAGACAGCATGTATCGGCACCTGGGGTCAGCCAGACAGCACGCCAGTAAACGCATGCTGTTGCCACCACAAGAATGCCATCATTGCAAAGCTCAGCAGTGTGGCATTTCTTTTGTGTGTCTGCCTCTGATAACAGCGATGCCATTTGCAACCTGTGCCAAAAGAAACAGAGTCGTGGGAAGTCCAACACCCACCTAGGTACAACTGCTTTGCGAAGGCACATGATCTCATATCACAAACGTCTATGGGATCAACACATGAGTACAAACAGCACACAAACTCAAAGCCACCATGCTCCTCCTGGTCCAGTATCTTCAGCCACGTCAACCACTGCTGTCCTCCTTGCCTCCGCTCAACCACCCGCCACTCCGCCTCTCACCTTCAGCAGTTCCTGCTCATCTGCCCACAGTCAGGTGTCTGTCAAGGAAGTGTTTGAGCGTAAAAAGCCAATGTCTCAAAGTCACCCCCTTGCCCGGCGTCTGACAGCTGGCTTGTCGGAACTCCTAGCCCGCCAGCTTTTACCATACAAGCTCGTGAAGTCTGAGGCCTTCCAAAAATTTGTAGCTATTGGGACACCGCAGTGGAAGGTACCCAGAAGATTTTTTTTTTCACAAAAGGCAATCCCCAACCTGTACTCTATTGTGGAGAAGGAAGTCATGGCATGTCTGGCACACAGTGTTGGGGCTAGGGTACATCTGACCACTGATATCTGGTCTGCAAAGCACGGTCAGGGCAGGTATATCACGTACACTGCGCATTAGGTAATGCTGCTGATGGCTGCCAAGCATGGAATGCGTGGCTCTGCAGTGGAGTTGGTGACACTGCCACGACTTGCAGGCAGGACTGCTGCCACCTCCTCTACTCCTCCTACTCCATCCTCTTCGCTAACCTCCTCGGCTGAGTCCTCTTCTGCTGCTGCGTCGTGCTCCACATCAACTGCACCCCCCCAGCTCCCCAGGGGCTATTCCACATCCCAGTACGACACTGTCACGCGGTCTTGGGGTTGACTTGCCTGAAAACAGAGAGTCACACCGGACCAGCACTCCTGTCTGCCCTGAACGCACAGGTGGATCAGTGGCTTACCCCGCACCAACTGGAGATGCAAAGTGGTGTGTGACAATGGAAGCAATCTGTTGGTGGCATTGAATTTGGGCAAGTTGACACATGTGCCGTGCATGGCACATTTGTTGAATCTGATGGTACAATGCTTTGTGTGTAAGTACTCAGGCTGACAGGACGTCCTCAAGCCGGCCAGGAAGGTGTGTGGCCATTTCAGGCGTTCCTACGCAGCCATGGCGCACTTTTCCGATACTCAGCGGCGAAACAGCATGCCAGTGAGGCGCTTGATTTGCGACAGCCCGACACATTGGAATTCACCACTCCTAATGTTCGACCGCCTTCTCCAAAAAAGCCATCAACGAGTATTTCTATGACCGGGTTTCTAGAACAGCCTCTGCGTAGCTGGGTATTTTTTTGCCACGTTACTGGACGCTCATGTGCAATGCCTGTAGGCTCATGCGTCCTTTTGAGGAGGTGACAAACCTAGTCAGTCGTACCGAAGGCACCATAATCAACCTCATCCCATTTGTTTTCTTCCTGGAGCATGCCCTGCGAAGAGCTGGATCAGTCCGTAGATGAGCGTGAAGAGGAAGGGGAAGAGTTGTGGTCACCATCACACCAGAAATAGCCTTATTTTCATCGCTTGTTGGACCTGCGGCAATGCTAGAAGAGGAGTCTGAGGAAGAAGAGTCAGAGGAGGAATATGGCTTTGAGGAGGAGGAAGACCAAACACAGCAGGCATTCCAGGGTGCTCGTTGTTGTCACCTATCTGGGACTCATGGTGTTGTATGTGGCTGGGGGGAAGAACAGACCTTCAATGAGATCAGTGAGGATGAGGAACGGGAGATGAGTAGCTCGGCATCCAACCTTGTGAAAATGGGGTCTTTAATGCTGCCATGCCTGTTGAAGGACCCGCGTATACTGGGTGGCCATGCTACTAGACCCCCGGTATAATCAGAAAGTGGCTGAAATGTTACCGAATTACCGTAAGTCGGAAAGGATGCAGCAGTTTAAAAACAAGTTAAAAAGTATGCTTTACACAGCATATAAGGGTGATGTCACAGCACAATGGGAATCTAACAGGGGAAGAGGTGAAAGTAATCTTCCTCCTACCATGACCACGCCGGCAAGGACAGGATGCTTTACAGATGGAGGACATGCAGAGCTTTTTAAGCCCTACGCATCGCCACAGCCCTTCGGGGTCCACCCTCAGAGAACGACTCGACCGACAGGTAGCAGACTACTTCGCCTTAACTGCAGATATCGACACTCTGAGGAGCGATGAACCCCTTGACTACTGGGTGTGCAGGCTTGACCTGTGCCTAAGCTATCCCAATTTGTGATAGAACTTATGGCCTGGCCCACTTCAAGTGTCCTGTCAGAAAGGACCTTCCTGGCAGCAGGAGATATTGTCACTGACAAGAGAAGTCGCCTAGGTCAAAAAAGTCTAGATTACCTCACCTTTATTAAGATGAATGAGGTGTGGATACCAAAGGGACTGACAGTGGGGGATACATCTAACTAAAAAAGGCCTGATGAGATGCCTTGGGCTAAAAATGGTCCCCACGCTGCTGTATTTAATCTCTGCATGATGGATGACTTGCGTGACTTCTCCGCCACCAACTAGGGTTCAAGCCGCAATGTTTTAGTACACTTTCTGCTACAGCAGCGGCTGCAACAATACCTAACTTTTTAGGCATGTGTACATGCCTAATTTTTCTGGCCTCTGGTGCTGCACTGTGGCTGCAAAAACAAAACAAAAAAAAAGGCACATACATGTGTCAATTCCCCTACATGATCGTTACCTTGTTGTGGTGAAGGGGCTTGCGTATCACAATGAAGCGATCACCTCTGTGAGTGTGTTGGCAATGTTGGCACACCCCAGATGATAAGGTCGTTGCTTCATTGTGAACAGACCAAAAGCGATCGGCTGGATAATTTTTCATAGAAAAAACATTAATTTTCTTTGTGATCATCTAAGGTGATCATTAAAGCCTACTAGGCCAACAATGGGCCCACACTGCAGAATCATTGTTTTCTGGGTCACTTAACTGTCACTGAACTACCTTAGCATGACCATAGGCTTTGAAAAACCGCCATCGCCTGCAATCTTCCAAACGTGCGCACGAGCACAGTCATCACTACACCAAGATTGACGCATAGAGGAATAAAATTTATGTCATGAGTGTGTCAACTATTGACAACTGTGGTTGTCTAAAATCTATTCTAAACACGTCTTCTGATAGGGGACGTAACAGGGATTAAACTGATAGGAATAGTACTACTTAACACACCACTCATATAGGGTGTCACAGTACATTGCATGGCACACGCGCAGTGCCCCAAATTGGAAGTAAGAGGACTGACCAATCATCTTTTTCCATATCCCGGTTCCTAAAATCTATTCACGTCCCCTGATAGGGATGTAACTGGGATTAAACTGATAGGAATAGCACTACTTAACACACCACTCATATATGGTGTCACAGAACATTGCATGGCGCACGCGCAGTGCCCCAAATTGTAAGGAAGAGGACTGACCAATCATATTTTTCCATCTCCCGGCTCCTAAAATCTATTCCATACACCGGCCCCTGATAGGGGACAAAACAGAGATTAAACTGGTATGAACAGATTTTTTTTATTTAAAAAAAAGAGGACAACCTCTGCGGAGCTGGGTATTTTTTGGCCGCGTTACTGAACGTTCATGCACAATGGATGTAGACTCATGCATCCTTTTACAGAGGTGACAAACCTGGTCAGTCGAAACCAAGGCAACATCATCGACCTCATCCCATATGCGTTTTTTCTGGAGCGTGCCCTGCGAAGAGTGCTGGATCAGGTCATAGATGAGCATGAAGAGGAAGAGTTGTGGTCACCATCACCACCAGAAGCAGCCTTGTCGTCGTCGATTGCTGGACCAGCGGCAACGCAGAGAGAGGAGTCTGAAGAAGAGGAGTCAGAGGAGGAAGGTGGCTTTGAGGAGGTGGAAGACCAACCACAGCAGGGTCCCAGGGGGCTTGTTGTCACCTTTCGGGGACCCTTGGTGTTGTACATGGCTGGGTGGAGGAAGAGACCTTCAATGATGTCAGTGAGGACAAGGAACGGGACATGGCTAGCTTAGTATCCAACCTTTTGTAAATGGGGAGTTTGCGGTTGTGCAAATGGACTGTTTTCCGTTGTTTGTGGTGCGTTAAACAGGGAATTTGGTCTGTCAGAGTTTGGTCTGTCACTGTGAAGCAGTGACCGGGGATTAAAACAAAGGGGAGGGGGCCAGCGTTTTTTTAACCATCTCCCCATTCGAAAAATCAATTCAATTCACCTTTCTGGGACCCTTGGTGTTGAACGTGGCTGGGTGGAGGAAGAAACCTTCAAGTACATCACCGGGACATGGCTAGCTTGGTATCCAACCTTGTGCAAATGGGGAGTTTGTGGTTGTGCAAATGGACTGTTTGCGGTTGTTTGCGGTGCATTAAAAGGGGAGTTTGGTCTGTCAATGTCTGTGAAGCGGGCGTAACCCTTACACTACCTGATCGATACAACATTATACCTGATCGTATACACACACTGGATATTTTAAAGCAAGTTATTTCAAACAATTTAGGAATGTTAGGTGATTTATGCCCTTTATGGATTAAAACCCGATTCTGCGTCAACTACGTAATTTTCCATGGGAGTTTTGCCATGGATCCCCCTCCGGCATGCCACAGTCCAGGTGTTAGTCCCCTTGAAACAACTTTTCCATCACTATTCTGGCCAGAAAGAGTCCACGTGGGTTTTAAAATTCGACTGCCTAATGAAGTCTTTGGCGGTTCGCCCGGCTCGCGAACAATCGTAGAAGTTCGCGTTCGCCGTTCGCGAACATAAAATTTTATGTTCGCGGCATCTCTACTCCATGATACACTTAATTTTCAAACCTCTAGCATGAGAAGAAAAGGAAGACCACATAGTATATGAATTGCCAAATATATTAACAAAGATTTCACAATGCCTTGCTTAATGAGCAACACATGATACATGTGTCTCAGATGGAAATACTGTGAATTTTCCTCAGCACATTGCATCTGCAGAGGATGTGCCTATAGTTTTAGGTAAATTTTCAAAATAGCTGGCTTGTTTGCGTACATGAGGAATAACAATATAGCTGGCCATTATATGACATTACATAAGCCACTGTAGGCTTTATCTCTATCTCTAAATGTTCCCTGAGTTTAGCAACATAGTGGACAGAAAATATGTAATATCTTCTATACACTGCACACTTAGAGGATATCCCACCCCCATTTCTCTCTGTAGCATCCTCTCATAAGCAGCAGTAACATTGAGGACATTAAACTGTAATAAGCAGTTTTAAAGTTAATCCAGCACTGATGTTAGAACACTTACTAAAAGAAGCAGCAATGTCTCTGTGTGTCTGCATGCCTCTCTCTCTTCTAGAGCACCAACAGTAACTTGATCCCTCAGTGCACAAACTTCTGTGAACAGATTTTATCAGTGACTTGAAAGTGAGCGATCACCGCATGTGACACGGAAAAGAGGAGAGGAGATAGGTGAAGAATGGTGCACTTTTCTGTGATAAAATACATTACAAAGGCTCCAATCTTTTTCTATTTTACAGATAATGGAAAAATAAATCATAGTTACTATTTAAATGTTTGATTTATTGATATTTTCTGCTTGTGTCACAGATGGAAATATATGTTTAGTTTTAGCATTGCTTTCAAATACTTACTATTATTATTTTATCTATCCCAGCAATAACATATAATAAATTTAGTAGGTGTCAGTTTTTACTATCAGTAAAGGAATCACAGTTGTGCATCAGCTCAACATGATATCATAATTTCCATTTTGTACTTTTCCAGTGTCTGAATCTTCAGATCTTACCATTCACAAAGTTCTCAAGAATCTTTTAAATGATATTCCTAATGACTCAATTTTCTTTCAAAGTGCATTTGTGTATGCATTCATTTCTTATCTCAAACAGTCAGTTTTTCAATTGCTGGAATAAAATATACAAGGATACTCTTGTCCTCTTTATCTCGAGAGCAGTTTTTTTTGTTGATGTTGCAGAGAAGTCAGTTTTTTTTAATGAAGAACATTTTCTTCTAATCTTTCCTCAGCTCAAAAATCATCATTAATCCCATCTTCTTTTTTTTGGCTAATTTGAGGAAAATGTAACTTTCTCTGCAGAATTGCAATGGCATTTTTATTCCTAGCTAAATAATAAGATGTGCTGCCTCTGCATTTGCTTAGCTAATGATATCTTCAAGAAAAGCTTAAGTTCTAATTAGCGTTGCCTCTTGTAAATAACTGAACTACACTTATTTAGATGCTAATCAGGTCGAAGTACAAGGCCACATTCATACTCTAAATGGGTATTGACCTATTTAGACACAGAAGTATCTTGTTCTGATATTTATCTCTTTTCATTGGTAACTACAGATGTAGCATTTAACTATCCGTCTTTTCAAATCTCTATCCATTTTTCATTTGCCTAGAGGCATATTACAAATAATACATAAAAATCCATAAGTAAAAAAGAAGTTAAAAAAGGGTTCATATAACTTTAATCTAACATGATTAATAAGCTGTCAATTACAGTTAGCAATTATAATTAGGAACAAAAAGACATTTGTTAAATAAGAAGGTCTTGAAGGAACAGTGAAGTAACTCATAAAGAGGAAAAATTGAATGAAAAGTAGGATCCATTTTAAGGGACAGCAGAGGATATATTTATTAAGGGGGCCCTACATTCTTTGCAGCGTTGAAAGGGACATGCACAAAATAAATTCTGGGGTGTTGGGATGCTTATAAAGCAAACCTTACATATCAATTGTCATCTGTCAGAACATTTTTAACAATGGGCATTGGCATAATAGGTGGAAACAGAGCCAGTAACTGTGTCATTATTTCACTGACTTCTGGAATCCTATAGGTATGAAAGTCTTGAGTGTATTCTAGAGTGTGATATCAATGAGAAATAAATTTGCAGTTTATTTATACTGTGAATTGAAAAAATAAATGATATAAAATAATATTGGGTGGCAGCAGTGGTTTATGAGTTAAGAAACTATGGGGCACATTTATTAAGACCAGCGTTTTAGACGCCGGTCTTAATAACCTCTATGGCTGCCGGTGGATTCAAGCCTCTACCTAACTTTGGCAGATCCATCCCGCTTTTAAATATAAGACCACTTCCTAGCCGTCTAACATTTAGACCATTTTCTACATCTAAAAATGGCATAGAAAATGGTAAATGATAATGGCCTGCTGCCCACACCACACACACTTTTTTTAGACCTGGCATGAGTGTGGAAAATTCGCCACAATCTGCCAGAAATATGCATAATATAGGCATATATCTGTTTCATAAATGACTGATTATGTTTTTGATAAAGATTACAGTTCTCAATAGAATATTTTTCTCCGACTTTTCAGTGCTTCTGATCACTCACGAATCATTCACCTAGCTTCTGCCTGGCTGCCAGACTCCTGTCCCACATTGCAGGCTACAGCCAGACTGCAAGGCCTCTTCCTGGGTGTGCATTAGAGAGCCTTTTCCCGGCAGCATTGCAATGGTTAATTCCTCTTTCTGGTCTGTGCTCAGCTGCTTGACTAATTACCTAATCAGCTCTCCGATATATGCTTGGCTGTTTGTTCACCCCTTGTCTTAGCAATAGGTCTTTCCAGTTTACTAAATCCTGTAAAAGAGCTATAAACTGTCTACCCACATACCAACTTCTGCCTGATCCCTGCACTCCGACCCTCTGCCATCTAACTTGAACCATGCCTTTTCTCCATTCTGACCCTGTGCTTCCTGCCATGACCTTTGGACTGATTCTCATATTCACAGAAACTTTGCCTGCCCTTACCTCAGCCTGCTACTGACCATGATTATAACCTGTTTCCTTGGTGCCTTGTTCCCGTTTCTCTGACCCTTGTGGGTCAGCAGCCAACTACTCCGCTTGGTTGGCACAATTGGTCCACATCCCCTATCCAATATAACTCAATACACAAATTCAGTTTCTGTTAATGGATATGTTACACTAATGTCGGTAATAGCTAGTGTTGAGCGCGAATATTCGAATAGCGAATTTTTTTAGCGAATATCGGAACTTCGCTAATTCGCGAATATTTCGAATATAGCGCTAAAAATTCGCTATTTCGAATATTGTTTTTTTTTTTTTTTTTTTAGTTATATTTTTTTCTTTCCCGCTTCCCAAAAGTAGTTCTTACCTGTCCTGAGGATTCCTGGCTTCCTGGCTGCTCTAGTCAGTGCCCGTTGCCGCTTCTGCCGACTTCCGTGCTCATGGAGCGTCCCCATCACCATGGTAACGTCTCCATATACTAAAATGTACTGTCGGATTTGAGGAATTACGTTAAAATCGCAATGCGATTAATTCAAGTTATATTAATCGCATTGCGATTACAACTTAGCACTGCTATCTTACATAGGCTAGAATTAACGAATATGGAATATAGCACTAGCAGTGCTAAGTTGAAATCGCAATGCGATTACTTCAAGTTAAATTAATCGCATTGCGAATTCAACTTAGCACTGCTGCTATATTCCATATTCGTTAACTTCGTTCATTCTAGCTTAAGCTGACCCATTATAAACCCAGCTCTAAGTTGAAATCGCAATGCGATTACTTCAAGTTAAATTAATCGCATTGCGAATTCAACTTAGCACTGCTGCTATATTCCATATTCGTTAACTTCGTTCATTCAAGCAAGCTGACCCATTATAAACCCAGTTCTAAGTTGAAATCGCAATGCGATTAATATAACTTGAATTAATCGCATTGCGATTTCAACGTAATTCCTCAAATCCGACAGTACATTTTAGTATATGGAGACGTTCCCATGGTGATGGCGACGCTCCATGAGCAAGGAAGTTTATGGTTGGCTTGGTAGAATTAGCGAATAGCAAATATGACGAATGTATTCGTCATATTCCTCAAAACGAAGATAACAAAGTATTCTACATCTTCGTTTTAGCAACCTATTCGTCAACTTCGCTAATTCTAGCAATCAAATAGGAAGGTTGACTATAGAGACAACTGTGTTTAATTCGCTATGCGATTATATATATATTTTTTTATAAATAGAATAATTATAATAATTATATCAAGTAATATAATTATTCTATTAAAAAAATAAAAAAAATAAATCGCATAGCGAATTAAACACAGTTGTCTCTATAGTCAACCTTCCTATTTGATTGCTAGAGTTAGCGAAGTTGACGAATAGGTTGACGAATAGGTTCTAGGATGTAGAATACTTCGTTATCTTCGTTTTGAGGAATATGACGAATACATTCGTCATATCCGTCATCTCCGCTATAATTCTAGATATGAAACAAATAGGAAAGTAGCCTAAGTTAAAATCGCAATACGCGATTATTTAAATCGCATATTAATCGCGATAACTAGAATAACGACGAATATTCGATTTCGACGAATATGAAACAAATATTCTTTTGAATATTCGCGAATTTCGTCGAAATCGAATATGGCACCTGCCGCTCATCACTAGTAATAGCATCCCCTACTGCAGTGTTTCTTTACCTGTGTTACAAGTACCACGAGGGGTATGCAGGATTGTTCTAGCATCATTGCTGGTTCCTAGGGCTTCTCACTATTTCATTGTATTGCCATCCTGAAGACAGCGATATATCTGAATACCGTGGAGGGGCATGGGAGCCGATGTCATTCTGCTGTTCACTCTAATATGATTCAGACTTAGTGCCTGTGGTCTATCAGGTGTCGGTGCAGGTGGCGCAATGATTTCTGATTCATGTCTGTGTGACAAGCTCTGCAGAGATAAGATGTGGCTGTAAGCCATCATGGCAGTCTAGTCCAAATGCAGAAGATGAAGATGGAGAACATCTATATCAGAGTAGATGTCACTGGATGAAAGGAATGTCCTGCATTCTTCTGTATGTTTGGTAGCGCAGAATGTAATTTGGAAAGTAATAGTCATCCATCATGACTCGTAATGTGGTGTCTGTCATCTTGACAGGCAGATCAGGGCTGCAAGCTGCACTATTCTTTCTGTCAAATCTGTGACAGCTGCATGAGAATAGCCTTACTTTAACAATCATCACTGTTTGCTTCCTTATGGGTACTCGGGGAGTGGGATCAAAGTAACACAGGAAATACTTTTTGTTTGTTTTATTGTTTTTTTATATTTATAGTTTTAAAATTTTATGTTACTCCAGAATATTTTTCAATTTGTAGGATCACTTCTTAAATGGATATTCTGATTCCGAAAGTATATTTAGGAATCTTTTTTTTTCACCTCATATTCAGAAGAATAACTTTCTTGTACATCTATTTTTATGAAAATGAAGAGATTGGATTAATACAAGAGAGAGGAAATATTCACTAAGAAAAGGAAGAGGTTGAACATCCTCATGGATGCATTCCTTGTTCATTGTAGTGATGTTTTGTACACTGACAGGGGAAAACTTAGTCTGTTTGGGTGTCACAATGCCTTCTGCTGTGCTGAATCCCCCTCGCTGAGGTAACATTGGAGGCTGGGCAAGAGAGAATGGAGAAGGAATACTGGGCCAGTTCAGGCCACTGTGCCTGTTAAGAAGTCCATGGGGTCCGGGAATACAGTATGTACTAGAGAAAGGCCATAGTCTAGGTAGGACTGAACCTGGGAGTTGAAGCAGTGGGCTTCTACTTGCTGATTTGCCACAGCCTGGCATGGTACATAAAATAATTGCTCCATCATGTTGTTGATATTAAACTGGCTGCTTCAGCTTCTGCTGATGGTGTTAGTGGAGATGGCGGGAGGTGGGTGACTCTACGGAGGGTGGAGAGGGGCATCAGACACACAGACAACATGAATCTTCTCACTTGAAAGCTGCGCCAAGCTGCATATACAGTAATTCCATTAAAAGTAATTTGGCCTCCCTTTCAGCAAGAGGAAAATATTCCCCCAGTTTGCTTTGATAACGAGGGTCTAAAATCATGGCTATCCAGTAGTAACCATCAGACAGCTTCATGTGAATGAAACATCTCTCATAATGTAAGCAAGCAAGCATACTGGTGTAAGCTGTTCCTCTTTGGCCATCGTCCCTTGTTGCATCAATGTGAGCATCTGTTCTAAGATAAATATCATGGGTATGACATCATTCATGCTGCAGTTGTCCTTACTTACTAATTTTGTAGTCTCTTCGAAGGGCTTCAGTATGCAACAGACATCTCTAATTTTCTGTCACTCCCTGATCAAAAGAACACATGCTCCCTATTGAGGTGCTCAGGTGCATGACAAAATCATTCACCACTTTACGCTGCTCATACAGACACTCTAACATCTGCAAAGTGGAATTCCAGTGTGGTGAAATGTCATGGATTAGTGTAACAGCAGACCATTCAGTTCATAGAAGTCAAGTAGGGCATTCCTTGCCACATAAGAATGGCTAAAATGTAAGGACAATCTCCTAGACATCGTCAGCACCTTCTGCAAGCCAGTATACTTTTTTAAACAACATTGCATGACTAGGTATCATGTGCATTATGCAGAGTGCATGTATTATATCCCCCAAATGCAGCATAGTTCAATGTTATGCCCATTGTGCCCGTGTAAGTTCGAGTAGGTGAAACTACAAGCAGGATGTTTGCTGTTTGATGCACTTTGGCAAGTGATAACCTGTGTGGCTACTCTTGCTCAGCTCTAACACTGCATGGCAATGCTTCACTTTACACGTCTGATAAGAGGAAGTGGTAGCGACAATGTGCACTAATGCTGTTGAGGATAGGAGGCTGTTCATGGAGGAGGATTTGGGAGGAGGTCAATAAGTGGCTGTGTCGGAATCAGACTGACAAAACGTGGATGTGTCAACATTGACACAGTCGGTCGTGAAAGATATGTACTTCCAGGTATCTATGGTGGCATGCACCTTGCCACACAGTGAGAATTGCAGGGAACATCCCACATTGATGTGACAGTACAAGGCATAGGATGGTTTTTTGAGAGACATATTGCTGACTAGGTATGTTCCTGTAAGGTGGAGCATACTCTATAAGTTCCCTATAGGCAGCATAATCCACTAAGTAGTACGGCAGAGACTGCACCACCAGCAACTTGGCCAGTTAGGAGTTAAGCTTGCATATCAGCAGATCATTAGAGACCTAGGTTTGTTTCCTGGCCACACATTCCATTATCGATGGCTGATGACGGAGTGTGCAGAGTGGGAAAAGGAGTAGTCTGAGAAGGAGAAACAGTAAGTGGTGATGGCAATGATAGGGACACTGTACTGCACATGGATGTGGCCTGGCTTCTGCAAAGGAGACCAGGAGAAGGCAGATATTTTTGTTTCACTAGCTGGTGGGCATTTCTATTTCCCCAATGGATGAGATGATACAGCTGCATGTGCTTCAATAAAGAGATGCTGTCTATGTTTGCATTTGAACTCCCACAGTTTATTTTAATTATACAGATCTTGCACATGGCAATGCTTTTGTGTTCTGGTACTGTGGAGAAAAACTGACATACAGGAGATGCTAGCACACTCCACGCAGAGCTAGCAGCAGCCAAGCTTGGCTTAGGTTGGCATGTTCAGAGCCTATGCCCATAATATCAGCAGCATTACCAGTTGTTGATCTGACCATAATAGAGGCAGATCTGGCCCTGGTAGTTTTTTGGCAAGTTCTGACCATGCGTTGCATTTGCTGTCTATTTCTGCTGCTGCCACCACTGTCCTGCTCTGATCCTACCTTTTCCTCAGGGCCTTGAGGAACACAAAATCACACAATTATTGTCATAGTCCACCTCCTCCTTATCACTTTTATCAGACTTTGTTATATCATTGTAGGCTCCTTGGCCCTCACTTCAGATTCCCTGCTCTTTATTTTCCCCAAGTGCCGCTGTCACAAGCACTGTTCCTACCACCGCCACTTTGACTGCAGATATCAATACTACTACCACCAACAACAACTACACAGCTATGCATGAAGTCCTCCCACCTTCCAACAGAATGTCCTGTCCTCCTCATGGCAGTCCAAACTCTGACTAGAAGTCATCAACAGGGAGACTATCCTGAATATCTTTCCTAGCGTGTGGTCAGATCTTGTTTTCTCTTCTTAGGAAAAAAATAGGTGCTTCCCTAGCAATGGGCAGTGAAGACATAGAGGATGAAACTGAATGGCTTCTCTTGAGTTTCAAGGGGGAGGAGAAGGAATCCTGTGACACCTGGCTCCAAGGCATCGTGTCAGACTCAAAGGTGTCCTCCACATATTCCTGCTGTGGCTTAAAGAAGGAGTGAGCCATCCAATCCACAATTTCATCCTCCTTGTCCTTAATAATAATGTTGCCCCTTTCTTAAGCGAAAGAAAACTGTGGCCTACTACTACTACTGGCCAGATGGCTTGTGCTGCTACCCACATTCTGACTCTAGATGGATGAAGCCTGGGTTTTTCGTTTGCACTCCATGCATTTTATTATGATGCCTAAAAATGAAAACTTACAAGTTTCCTTTAAATGAAATTTCTCTGTTCTTCTAAAAAACAAGTCACAAGTTTGATACATACAGATTATTGAATGGTACTAGCACTGGTACTGTGTTTTCTGTCATTTAAAGACTGAAGCACAGTTACTGTAAATATCCTTCCCCTTCCTCTTCAGCAAATACACTGCACACTGCTATTGACCATTTACTTTGAGAATAGTGCAGCGTTGGCAATGAAATTTCTATGTACTGTGTAATTTGCATTTAATAACACTGACTGGTTAAAAAAATAAAAAAAATCTGTACTATAAAACTCATGCTGCAATGCAATAAACCATCCTCGTACTACCAATATAACAATACAGTGTTTACATTTGTATTGCATTGCTATAAAATGCTTTTGCTATAATGCAACACATTTATTAAGACAGAAGGATTTAATGTACTCACGACTCAATTCTGTTCAAATTTCCCAAAATTTACTAAATGATTCCTTTCTGTTCTTTCCCTAGACTATTTCTTGTTACACGAGAATAGTTGCCTTTGTATACGCTATAACCGTTTTTTGACAGACACTGCAGAGACCCATCCACCCTTAACATAGCATGGTATTTGCTCATTATGCCAAGGCATCTCTCTTCTGGTGTCACACCTGATTGGCTGATCAGGCTTTATGTCATCTTTTGAGCCAATCAGGGCAAGTCCTTCCCACTTTTTACACTAGTTATATCCTGGGCCCCATACCCTAATTATTTGAAAGTTGTTGTTTTTTTGTTTTTTTGTTTTTTTACTTCCAGCCTACAAGGGCTTGTTTTTTTTGCAGGACAAGTTTTATCAAAATGGGGTGGAATTTGAAAAAAAAATGCTTTTCAATCCGCTATAGTTTTATTTTTTTTCATGTTACCATTCTGTGGTTCAGTATAATTACAATGATGCCACATTTTTATAGTTTTTCTTGTGTTTTTATACTTAAAAAAATAAAAAAAATTAAATTATATACTTTTCTTCTTTGAATTGCTGTATTCTGACCCCAACAACTTATTTATATTTATGCCTATGGAGCTGTTTTTTTTTTTTTTTGTTTTTTTTTTGTGATGTGATCTTCATTATTCAATAATACCATTGTGGGGTATGTGATCCCTTAATCCCTGTTTATTCAATTTTTTTAGGACGTGAAGTGATAAAAGTGTTAACTGACCATTTAGATTTTTTTTCCATTACACTGTTTATCTTATGGTATATATGTTTTTATATTTTGATAGTTTGAATATTTTGGGACAGAGCAATACCAATGATCTTAATTTTTATTGTTTGTTTATAGTCTTCAAATGTGCAAAGGGAGTGATTTGAATTATATTTGCTTGTTTTTACATTTTTAAAAATGTTTTTCACTTTTTAAAACTTACTTTTAGTCTTTAAAGGGACTTTAAAATGCAATTGTCTGATTGCTTCTTCTTCCATAGACTGCAATATTTTAATATTGCAATCTATGGGAGATTCACTATGTTACTATAGAGCTATAGAACATGTGGAACATCAGTATGCCAGACCTCAGAGTTCTAAAGGCTTGAGTCTGCCATGGTAGCCAAGCAACTCTTTCAATCTCGCTGTGGAGGAACTGTTTGCTCAGGGGTCAAAGGTAAATGATCAGGATTATTGCTATTCACAAACTCTCTCACCAGGTGTTTGCTGTATAAAACAGCAGGCACATGGTAGTTAAGGCACCAGCTCAGCTCCTGAGCGGGCGTCAGTAAGGCCTGACATCCCCCGTAAATGTAAGGAAAGGGTTTTTGGAAAAGGGTTAATATGTACTAATACAGTTGCAGCAAACATTGACTTGACACAAAAATAGAGCTTGTTACCAGAAAATGCAGTTTAATATGCAGGCATCATGTTATAGAGTATAAGTAGATGAGCACATTGATATACAAAACGTAACTTGTACATGTAAATCTTTGCTCTTTCTGAAGACTGCCCCTGTACACGACTATCAGTGACTGACAGCTATCTGTGTATACACACTGGGAATTGTATCAATTACTGGTAACACCTCTTCATGTACAACTAATGTCTGAAAAAGCAGAGATTTATATATATAAATTACATAATATATAATTTAGTTATATATTAAATATGTTTTATTGAATTTTTTCACATAAAGCTATATCAATCTGCTTAGCTTCTCCTATTCTATAATATGCTGCCTACAGATGCACTCTTTTTTCTGGTGGCAAGTCCTCTTTAACAGTACAAAAGCCGTTGAAAAAGTTAAAGTTTGCTTCAACTCTATGAAAAGTGTTAAGTGACTCATGCTGTGACTTCTGTTTTAAATGCTTCTATTGTTTTAGACCTAATTAGGTGAAAATTTCACAAAACTTAGTAAAAAATGTTGGTGTGTGACTATTTTTATGTGTGCTCTGTTTTTGGTTATTGAGACGTTTATGGCTGAAACCCGAATGTAGTGTCCATTTAGCATAGTATCTTTCTTTTCTTTGATTGTAATCCTGTAAATCTAGAATGCTTTCTCAAATGGTGGTTGCAGCATGTCAGAATTTGTGAGCTCTACAACATAGTAAAACGTGGCATCACTTAGCATCTGAAAACAAATTGAGTGAAATTTTTTTTTTAGCAAGACTCATGCCAGATAAAGCGGTACAATGGTACACAGAGTCATTCAGAATGGAACTGTACAGCCTCCATGCAGTGGATATACGGTACCATAATGTTTTTCTGTTGGATTAATTTGGAATTCTACACAAAACTCTGTGTCTCTTATGACTCTGTGTGTTTCTCTATGCAAGACATTTTAGGGCAACGTACAATACAGAGTCACAATATGGCCATGTGCATGAACCCTTAAAGAATTAATATTTAATTTAGTAGTTTCAGTGTTCATCTGAAAACAGTATAAAAACACTTAAAATTGAAAATATTGTTTGGATAAACAATGGGACGTAATAGCTTTAAAAGATTTACTTTAGATCCCTTGCTGATGCTATATCTGTGTTTCATTTTAGTTAGGCAATTTAAAGGCTACAATTTAAAACAGAAGAAATGCTATCTCTGTCTAGAACATATATTTCAAAGGTAATACATTTTTTATATTTTGGAGCTTGCAGTAACAAACACTCAAGATGACATATGTCAGAACTGAAACTTTTCTAAATCTAGTTCTTTACTGTCAATTTACACTCAAGGTCTTAGTATTACAAATCCTGTAAATATGTTGCTACAATTAACTAAACTTTATAGGTCAATGCTTTTAGCATTTCTGTCTCGAATGTGCATGCTTTCAAAGCTCAACAAATATGTGCAGTGACTGGGTTTGGGGTGTTCTGAACACTACGCTGGGTTCCTCGGGCACCGTCGAAGTGTCACCACATATTGCTGCTCTTCAAAAGGGATGGTAAGGCGTAGTACACCCCAATTGGAAATAATTCCACAGAGTCAGGGTCTGCAGTAAACCACTCTGCAGTAATCCAGTCTCCTCCCTGGCAGAAGAAAGTTTTGATGCTGAGAAAGGCCTGAGCTAGCTGGTGCCTGCCGTCCTCAGCTCACCGCGCCTGCGCCGAATACAGAGCGGCGGCGCAGGCGCGGGATTTCAGAAGGAGACAGTGCCGGAGGATCGCTGCCCGGCACTGTCACTTAAAGTAAGAAGGGGCGTGCCAGCAGGTTGCCGCACGGAGCCTCTAGGAGCAGGACAACGCCCCCCCTGCTCCTAGAGGCTAATTTACATATTATAAAGGTACGTTTTTCAGCCAAAATATAAATCGGATTTTTATAAAAAAGACATTATCAAGCTGCTCTGACATTAGCACATAGCTAATGTCAGACAGCTTATAATGTCAAAACTTGATGACAGAAACCCTTTAAGTGCACACATTACACTTTATGTGTGGCACTGGTAATGTCACTGTCAAAAGCGGACATCGTCTATTGACAAAATACACTGTACGTCACAGATATTGTTTTTTTAAACGCACATGTTACACTTTAGATGTGGCACTGGTAATGTCACTGTCAGAAGCGGACACTGTATGTAACAGATACATTTTTTCAGAGCACACGGTACACTGGAGATGGGGCACTGGTACTGTCACTGTCAGAAGCGGACACCGTCTATTGAAAAAGTAAACTGCATGTCATGAATACATTTTTTAGCGCACATGGTACACTGCAGATGTTGCATAGCTAATGTCACTGTCCACAATGGACACTGTCTACGGAAAAAAGTTTACTGGATGTCACAGATATTTTTGGGATGCGCACACTTTACACAGGAGATTTGGCACAACTTATGTCACTGTCCATAGTGGACACTGTCTATGGAAAAAGTACACTGGATGTCACAGATATTTTTAGGATGCGCACACTTTACAGAGAAGACGTGGCACAGATAATTTAAATGTCTCAGCGGAAACCATCTACGGAAAAAGTACACTGGATGTCACAGATATTTTTTTGGGATATGCACACTTTACACAGGAGATGTGGCGCAGATAATTTAACTGTCCGCAGCAGCCTATTAGATGCTATTTAGCGCAGAATGAGCTAAAAAAAGATTGCTGTTGTTATACACAATAGTCCTTTATAGGACTTTTGGGTCTTTGAAAAGTTTTTCTAATAAAAATATTCCAATATCACTCCCCACACTGTCTGTCCCTTCCTATCCACAGCTCTACCTGACTAAGACTGAGCCGAACATTTGCCATCGGGTGCTATATAGCACCAGATGAGCATTCCGGCCTGACAATCACTGTAATGCCAGTAACCAACATGGCTACGTAATTACAGTGAGGGCAGTACTTACCTGCACGTTTTTTGGCTGCGTAGCAGCCTAACTGTTTTTCAGCCAAGCATGCTTGCTAAACACTAGTGGTGAGAGTGGACATATAGTATCATCTGGTCATTTGTCTCCAGAGTGTCGTCTGTTATTGTTTTGAACTATGACCAAGTGTAATTTTTTTTTCTCAAAAGAATTAATTAAAATTGCTTTCTAAAAACTCCATGACTGAGAGTTGTGTGCCTGAACCCTAATGTACATTGTATTGGACTGTCAGCCAATAAACGTGCAGATAAGTACACTGTAATGCCGTAGCCATGTTTGTTACTGGCATTATAGTGATTGGCTGGCCAAAACGCATCATCGGGTGCTATAAACTGTAGCAACCAATGGTGTGTGTTGGGCTCAGTCTTAGTCAGGGAGGGCTGTGCATAGGAAGGGACAGACAGTGTAAGAAGTAATATTGGACTATTTTTATTAAAAAAAATCTCTTCAGAGACCCAAAAGCCCGTATTGAGTTTGACAGCAGCAATAAATATTTGTAGCGCAACCTGCACTAAATTGCTAAAACTTTACAGACCCAAAAGTTCTTTTAAGGACTATTGTGTGTTGCAGCAGCAATCTTTTTTTTAGCTCATCCTGCTCTAATTAGCGTCTTATAGGCTGATGCGGACAGTTAAAATTATCTGCGCTACATCTCCTGTGTAAAGTGTGCGCATCCCAAAAAATATCATGTGACAACCAGTGTACTTTTTTAATAGACTGTGTCCGCTTCTAACAGTGACATTACCAGTGCCACATCTCCAGTGTACCGTGTGCAGTTAAAAAATGCATCTGTGACATACAGTGTACTTTTTCTGTAGATGCTGCAGACAGTGAAATTACCTGTGGAGTCTCTCCTGTACAGGGAGTGCAGATTTATTAGGCAAGTTGTATTTTTGAGGATTAATTTTATTATTGAACAACAACCATGTTCTCAATGAACCCAAAAAACTCATTAATATCAAAGCTGAATAGTTTTGGAAGTAGTTTTTAGTTTGTTTTTAGTTTTAGCTATTTTAGGGGGATATCTGTGTGTGCAGGTGACTATTACTGTGCATAATTATTAGGCAACTTAACAAAAAACAAATATATACCCATTTCAATTATTTATTTTTACCAGTGAAACCAATATAACATCTCAACATTCACAAATATACATTTCTGACATTCAAAAACAAAACAAAAACAAATCAGTGACCAATATAGCCACCATTCTTTGCAAGGACACTCAAAAGCCTGCCATCCATGGATTCTGTCAGTGTTTTGATCTGTTCACCATCAACGTTGCGTGCAGCAGCAACCACAGCCTCCCAGACACTGTTCAGAGAGGTGTACTGTTTTCCCTCCTTGTAAATCTCACATTTGATGATGGACCACAGGTTCTCAATGGGGTTCAGATCAGGTGAACAAGGAGGCCATGTCATTAGATTTTCTTCTTTTATACCCTTTCTTGCCAGCCATGCTGTGGAGTACTTGGACGCGTGTGATGGAGCATTGTCCTGCATGAAAATCATGTTTCTCTTGAAGAATGCAGACTTCTTCCTGTACCACTGCTTGAACAAGGTGTCTTCCAGAAACTGGCAGTAGGACTGGGAGTTGAGCTTGACTCCATCCTCAACCCGAAAAGGCCCCACAAGCTCATCTTTGATAATACCATCCCAAACCAGTACTCCACCTCCACCTTGCTGGCGTCTGAGTCGGACTGGAGCTCTCTGCCCTTTACCAATCCAGCCACGGGCCCATCCATCTGGCCCATCAAGACTCACTCTCATTTCATCAGTTTATAAAACTTTAGAAAAATCAGTCTTGAGATATTTCTTGGCCCAGTCTTGACGTTTCAGCTTGTGTGTCTTGTTCAGTGGTCGTCGTCTTTCAGCCTTTCTTACCTTGGCCATGTCTCTGAGTATTGCACACCTTGTGCTTTTGGGCACTCCAGTGATGTTGCAGCTCTGAAATATGGCCAAACTGGTGGCAAGTGGCATCTTGGCAGCTGCACGCTTGACTTTTCTCAGTTCATGGGCAGTTATTTTGCGCCTTGGTTTTTCCACACGCTTCTTGCGACCCTGTTGACTATTTTGAATGAAACGCTTGATTGTTCGATGATCACGCTTCAGAAGCTTTGCAATTTTAAGAGTGCTGCATCCCTCTGCAAGATATCTCACTATTTCTGACTTTTCTGAGCCTGTCAAGTCCTTCTTTTGACCCATTTTGCCAAAGGAAAGGAAGTTGCCTAATAATTATGCACACCTGATATAGGGTGTTGATGTCATTAGACCACACCCCTTCTCATTATAGAGATGCACATCACCTAATATGCTTAATTGGTAGTAGGCTTTCGAGCCTATACAGCTTGGAGTAAGACAACATGCATAAAGAGGATGATGTGGTCAAAATACTCATTTGCCTAATAATTCTGCACTCCCTGTATAACGTTTCCTCATCCCAAGTACCTGTGACATTCCCTGTAATTTTGCATTAGCTGCTGGTGACAGCATTGACATTATCTGTGGGATATCTCCTGTGTGACATTTCCACATCCCAAATATCTTTTGCACATACACTTCCAACTCCTACACTACTGTACGCTACTGTAAGTGTGACATACTTCCAAGCATATATAGCATTGAACATGAAGAAGGCGAGCAGTAAGGGACTTGGAAGTGGCCCTGATGCTGATGGTGCACGCAAAGGCTGTAACCAAAGGGTGCGTTGAAACTGTGCCTGCTGGCAGAGCACAAGAAAAACAATCATCCACGATGCCTAGCTTTATGTCCCAGTTTGCAGAGCAGCGCAGGACACCACTCTTGAATATAGACCAGTGGGACCAGGTGGTCGTTTGGATTGCAGCAGATAATGCTTCAAGTCGGTTAAGCACCACCCTGTCTTCCACCAAGTCCAGTCTCAGTAGTAAAGGCCATCACCTACAATCTTTTACAAGGTCAGCTCATCTGCAGGCCCTCGCATATAATGTTTTACAGGGTCAGCTCACCTGCAGGTGCTTGCATATCATGTTTTACAGGGTCAGGTCACATGCAGGCCCTCGCATATAATGTTTTACTGGGTCAGCTCAGCTGCAGGCCCTCACCTACAGTCTTTTACAGGATCAGCTCACTTGCCTACCCTCGCATATAATGTTTTACAGGGTCAGCTCACCTGCAGGCCCTCACATATCATTTTTTATAGTGTCAGCTCACCTGCAGGCTCTCGCATATAATGTTCTACAGAGTCAGCTCACCTGCAGCCCCTCACATACAACCTTTTAGAGGGTCAGCTCACCAATAGGCCCTTACCTACAGTCTTTTACAGGATCAGCTCACTTGCAGGCCCTCGCATATAATGTTTTACAGGGTCAGCTCACCTGCAGGCCCTCACATATCATTTTTTACAGTTTTTGGCTCACCTGCAGGCCTTCACATATAATGTTCTACAGGGTCAGCTCACCTGAAGGCTCTCACATACAACCTTTTATAGGGTCAGCTCACCAGCAGGCCCTCACCTACAGTCTTTTACAGGATCAGCTCACTTGCAGGCCCTCGCATATAATGTTTTACAGAGTCAGTTCACCTGCAGACCCTCACATATCATTTTTTACAGTGTCAGCTCACCTGTATTTTTTTGTCTGCCAAAAAAATCAATGTACCAAAGATTGTGTATCTAACCTATAGCGAAACAGATGACCGGCACTCACTTATATTGAAAAAGTGAAAAAATGTATTGGTCACTGTAACAACACGGGGTCATTTAGCTCTTCCAGATCGCCGTCTTAACGCCTTAGACGGTTGGCACACATCAAGAAGCCACTCCACCACTGTAGATTCGGGTGCAAACTGGCCACGACCAGCTTTATTGTCACAACAGCAGTACAACAAAATCATAAAATAAATCCTCAGCCGTCTGGCCACTGACTAAACAGTCTTTCCCTCTCTATCAGGACCTGGGTCTACCACCCAGCTCCCCAAGACACATCACCAGTGCTTACCCTACACACAGGGTTAGAGGGTCCCGGCTCCCACAGGCTTGGACACAGCCTTCCCAGACTGGGAGCCCTGATTGAGAGGGAAAGACTGTTTAGTCAGTGGCCAGACTGCTGAGGATTTATTTTTATGATTTTGTTGTACTGCTGTTGTGACAATAAAGCTGGTCGTGGCCAGTTTGCACCCGAATCTACAGTGGTGGAGTGGCTTCTTGATGTATGCCAACCGTCTAAGGCGTTAAGACGGCGATCTGGAAGAGCTAAATGACCCCGTGTTGTTACATATGGTGGAGGTATGCTATGGCATGAAAATGACACACGAAGCTGGGTGCTGGAGAGCTAAAAGGGCAAGACAACAGGTTGCTAAGGGCACCAGGAAGCGTTGTCTGTGCTGAATGCTGCGGGATTGCTGGACGGAAAGTGTCCGTGCTGAAAAGTGAAAAAAAAACTGTTGGTTGCTAGGGGCAACAACGAGACAGCAGGTGATGCTGAAAGTTGTTTTTTGCTGTGTGTGAAGTTAAAGGGCCGGAAGCTTTGTTTGTCCAGTGGAGCAGGTGCTGCTCATAAGCGTGTGGACTATTTTGCTGTGGAGCAAGTAAAACTGCTGTAAATTAAAGGGCCAGTGCCCAGAAAAGGGGACTAGTTGCTGACAATTTTTCCTGCTACCATGGGTCTAATGGAAGAGTACGTCCGGCGGCGCTGGCGCATACAGCAGGGAGAAGAAATGGCCATAGCGATTGGCTATACTAAAAATGAATTGGCGAAATTTGATGCAGAGCGAGAGGCTCTGGAGGCACAGTTGCAGCTGGCCCTGAGGAAAGGGTTCTCAACGCTGTATGGTCACTGTGAAAAAGTACCAGAGGTCGGTGGTGTCCCGGGAGTTCCAGAGGACAAGCCAAGATATGCCGTTGCCAAGGGCAACCGTCAGGAAGATAAAGAGATGGCGAGCGGTGTGATTCTCAGGAGTTCCTATATTCCCTGCGACTGTGCACATAATTTTAAAGGGTGCGGCTGGAATGTCCGTCCGGAAAAAAACAGGAGACAAGTCCAAGGCGTCTCCCGTGGCAACTACTGCATTGAGGAGAAGGGAGGTGACCATGCTGGAGATATTCCTGGACTACCCTTATCTTCCGAGAGTGCTGAGTCAGTGACGACAATCGGTAAGACTGTTCCTGTTGATAATTTTGTGGCAGTGAGCCGGCGGCAGTTGCTACCTGCCGGGCCGGTGAGTGATAAAGTGCTGTGGCGTGAAAATGTCTCAAAAATTTGTGACTATGGGAAAACTGCTGTGTCTGAACAGGCGGGTAAGCCTGCTGCAGTTGCTCTCTCGCAGGAATCTGCAGGGGAGAAGGTCAATGTGTTGTCTAAAGTGCCTGTGACCAAGGCTAGATTTGGGATGGCGAAAATCAGAGATCCCATGCTAGCCTGGGTAAGAGGTAGAATGATGTCTGTCCAGGACAATTATGTGAATACTGTGGACTATCCGGTGGTCCTCATGGAGGGTGAGACCATGGTGGGAACAGAGACTGATGGACTTGATGTTGCAAATATGCTCATACATGATGTAATGTGGAGCAATGGAGACACTTCTGTAGAAAGTGATGAAGCTCCTACAGAACATGTACCTGTCCCTTTAAATGAAGGTGTAAGGGAAATGCAGATAGAAAGCAATGGTTTAAGTGAAATGACCATTAGAAACAATGGTGCAGACACGGTGCCAAGTGAAGGTGCAGAGTTTGTTGAAATGTATAATGATAATGTGGATCTATGTGCAAGAAGTGATGAGGATGATGACAGTCCTTTTCCTTTGCAGGCTGTGATTGGGGAAGAAGCTCCCCCTGGTGGTAAAAATGTGGATGGTATAAAAATGCTAATTGATGTTGAGAGCTCACAACTGAGGGAAACCACTGTGAAAAATGTGCAAGTACATGGGGCAGTCCTAGAGGGTGTACCACACGTACTAGAAGTGGATATGCAGTCTCCACAGGTTTCTATGGTTAATAAAATGTCCCAGGTGGGGATTAGCTCATCGGTGCCCCTAGAGAACAGGATTGAGAATGACACGAGCGATATATATAACGCATGTTCTGTGACCGATAGTAACTCGGAGAGAGAGGCTTCCATGTCGAGGTCTTGCCAAACTAAAGTGGTTACTAGTAGCGACCAGATGACAGTTATATCTGACGAGACGAGAGTTCAGTCGGGTGATGTCAGCCTAGTGTCTGAAGCTCATAGCCAGTCAGTCTTGGATGACTTGACAGAACAGTACAGCTGCAAACAGGAGGCTGACCTCACTCTCGCCACACTGTCCCTAGATACGATAGAGAAGGGACTAGCTGTCGTCACGGAGTCACTAAAGAAGGCTGCAGAAGGGTCAAAAGAGGAGACCCCGGAAAAGATGAGTGAACTGAAGGGTCTACCGCCTGGTGTCCTGGGGAAGGGAAAAGACTCCAGAAAGACACAAAAGTCTATAGTAGACATTAACAATGGGCTTGAAGAGTCCCTGGGTGGAAATCCCACAGAGTGTCTAAGGAAGAATGGTGGTACTCCTACAACTGATGTTACACCAGAACAGAGTGAAGAGCAGCTGGAACAGAAGGCCCAAGAGTGGGGCGCTGCTAACAGGCTGTTGCGGAAAACTAAGAAGACCAAGGCCCTCGCCTTGGCTAGAGCCCTTGAAAAAGCGCTTAAGGAGCGAGATGAATTGGAGAGGCTGAACAAGCAACTCAGAGCAGAGATGGAAGATCTCAGGAGCTCAAAAGATGAACTCTATGAGTTGGAGAGGCCTAAGCGTGCTCCTGCACAGCAGATGGAAGAAAATGAGATACCTGAAGAAGATCCTCTAAAAGATGCCAAGAAGTCGGAGCCCGTTAAGAAAGGGTCTGGAGGTGGTGGCGCTGTGGTGCCAGCCGAGGCAGAGAAGAAGATGGAAGATGTATCTGCTGAACCAGATGATGGCGCTGAGGTGGATGAAGAAGCCCAGAGACTCGTGGCAGTGTGTGGCCAGGACCTGGTCATGAAAGACATTACCTCTGCTGTCAATGTGTTCCAGAAAGCCAGCAGTCTGCTGGGGAATAAATACGGGGGGACCGACGACCAGTATGACGATCCCGTCTACTCCGATGGGCTGGCACTCCTGAATCCGCCCCGAAAGGAGAACCATATCCTGGGTGAACCTCTGCAGGGATTGCCAGAAGACGACGAGTCTGAAGACCCTGATGTCCCCAATGCCTCCAACCTTGATGAGAAAGAGGAGGAGGAGTTAAGAATGCAAGTATATGATTCTATGTCCGAGAAGGATAAGATGGCTAACAAAGTGGATGAAGACTCCAAAGGAGTCTCAAAGGCTGAAGAAACTAAGGCCGTTGAGTTGGAGTGGGAAAAAACCTTAGATGTTTCCCAACGTAGGAGCTTTGACCCTGGAGGGGGTTTAAGTAAGGCGAAAAGTCCTACGGCCTTTATCAGGGGGGGAGGATATGTGGCAGTGGAGCTGCCAGAAGGCCATAGGAAGGCCATTGAAGTGGCATATCTCACCCAGAGAAAGCTGGGTGAGAACAAGAAAGGTTGGGAAAATAGTTTTTTCCCACTGTCTGCAGCAGTCAGGCTGGTAATGGGGATAATTATCAGCCAGCTGAGGAGCTTGGATTAATGTGGGTTGAGATTCTCAATCAGGGCTCCCAGTCTGGGAAAGGAGCAGGCTGTGTCCAGGCCTGTGGGAGCCGGGACCCTCTAACCCTGTGTGTAGGGTAAGCACTGGTGATGTGTCTTGGGGAGCTGGGTGGTAGACCCAGGTCCTGATAGAGAGGGAAAGACTGTTTAGTCAGTGGCCAGACGGCTGAGGATTTATTTTTATGATTTTGTTGTACTGCTGTTGTGACAATAAAGCTGGTCGTGGCCAGTTTGCACCCGAATCTACAGTGGTGGAGTGGCTTCTTGATGTGTGCCAACCGTCTAAGGCGTTAAGACGGCGATCTGGAAGAGCTAAATGACCCCGTGTTGTTACAGTCACATAACTACAAAGTATTTGTGACGCGTTTCGGCTCAAAGTGAGCCTTTCTCAAACAAACAAACAATGTATGAACAAACAAATAAACAGGCATTTAAATAGACCACTAAAACGGAAGTGACATCACATTACTATAGAAACCAGAAATACACAAAGCGGAGGAGTCTGTGAGCGAACCAACGCAGCATCGATCGTAAGAATAAGTACACTCGCAATGAATAATTGACAAACAGAATGATCGAATGTACAAAGCCACATATAATCGCATGAAGGACATACTCAAATATAAAAAAATCGCATTTAATCACATAATGCCGCATGGGAGAATCCTCACGGAACTAGATCGGAGATGCCATCACATTACCATGGAGACTAGAAATACACCGAACAGAAGAACATGTGAGCGAACCCAAGCAGCATCAATTGTAGAACTAAATACATACACAGCGAAAGAATGATGAACAAAATAATCGGGTATTCAGAATCACATATATTCACATAAAAAATATATTCGCATAAATAAAAATAATCGCATATGAAGAACCACAGATAATCGCTTGATGCCGCCCGGGGAGCCCCTCACTTCTTCTGTAAAAAAGAAGAAAAGAGAAAAATATCAATTCTAGTATGAAAACATATATAACATTATCAAAGATAATTAAAAACAGGAGAGATGAACATGGAAGCTTTCATAGGGTTATAAGAAACTGTTCACATCATACTCGCGATTTAACTCCTTGGGTTCTAGTGTCAGCAGTTTGTGGATCCAAAATGCCTCCCGCTTTTTAAGATCTTAATTCTGTCCCCTCCTCTACGTGATTGTGGCACATGTTCAATAATTTAAAAGCGCAGTTGTGAGATGTTATGGTGGCGCTGTTCAAAGTGATGCGAAATGGGGAGTAACAGGTTCTGTTTGCGAATAGTGGATTTGTGCTTTGAAAAGCGATCTTTCATTCTCATGGCGGTTTCTCCAATATACACAAGCCCACATGGGCATTTTAACAAATAGTCCACATAGTTACTATTGCAGGTGAAAAACCTTTACACTGGGTTCAGACCTGAGCGTTTTTTTGTATAGCGTTTTCAGCGCGTTTTTGACGCGCGTTAACGCGCGTTTTTGTAAGCGTTTTGGTAAATAGTGAACGTGCGTTTTACGCGCGTTTGTGTGATTGACTGCACTGTTGGCCAATGAGAAAACAGCCCTCGCTATATCAAGTTAGGCCAATCAGAGTGCATTGCAGGTGTGAAATTCCATGTGGGCTGGTAGAGTGTGTGCTTAGGAGACATGGAATGCTACAGAAGGCGACGTGTTGCAGTACTTGTGACTGCAATCCAACTGGAGCGCTTGAGGAGAAGGAGGGACAGCAGGCGACGCTTCTGAGTCCATCCTGTCATTGCCCAGCGACAGGAGAGGGGACAGTTCTGGGCTCTGTACCAGAACCTGCGGGCCCATGAAGAGCAGTTTTTTGGCTACACGAGGATGTCCATCCCCAGGTTAGTACCTATAAGTTATGTGACTGGTTTTTCAATTGTTCAGCTGAGTGTTTTTTTCTTTTTGTATTGTTAACCCTCCCCATGTTTGTGGTCCACAGCTTTGACGAGCTCCTGGGGCTGTTGGAGACTCATTTGCAGCACCAGGACACCTTCATGCGGGACAGCATCCCACCTGTGGAAAGACTGGTCATTACTTTGCGGTAAGTACTCTATAATTTGGGCCCTTCAAAAACATTACCAGTGTGTGGTGACTGTATCTCAGTGTGGCCGTGTTGTTTTTCTCCTGTAGTTTGTGACGTATGAGTGTTTGCATAGATATCCCCTACATGCATCATGTATCCACTGTGGGGAGTCGCTCTGGTAGACAGCGGTGCGGGTGCAGTATAGAGGCAAAAGGGAGTCCAGAAGGTGCAGCAAACAGTGTTTTATTCACACTTGCATCAAAAATAAACAGCGAACAGTCACTTGGTGTTAAATCACACACATCAAAAAACGTGAGGTAAAACAAAAGGTCCAAACACAGGTTCTAATCACCTGGGAGGTTTTAGGTGCGGGTTCGCACCTGGCTGTCGGCCCAGCCGCAAGATAATCCACCTCAGGCTTCCAGGCCGTCTGCACTCCTCCTTGCTGGGCTCCTGCTTCCAGCCCAGAGAGCTCCACAGCACCATCTGCAGCTCCAGGACAATCACACACCCTCAGCTGCTGAGGAGGCTGCCTTTAAAGGCCCGGATAAAGTCCGGCCTGGACCGTGGGGAGTAGGCACCCACCCAACTCTTTGCCTACTCCCAGTAAGAGCCGGCCCGGATTGGCTTTGCAGCCAAACTAACTAACAATGTCAAGCAGCACTAGCTGCTGCTGACACATAAAAACCCGGCTCTCACCTCACCGAGGCCAGGAACCTCGGTGACACGTATCGTCCGTCCATGACGGCACCTTGCGCCCTCTTACACACCCCCCTTTGTTCAACACTGAGGGGTGAACACACGTGAGGCAGTGGACGCGGGACAGGGCATCTGCGTTACCCTGCAAGCGGCCTGCCCTGTGCTCTACAGAGAACTTGAAGTTCTGCAGGGATAGGAACCACCTGGTGACCCGAGCATTCCTCTCCTTGGCCTGGCTCATCCACTTGAGAGGGGAATGGTCGGTCACCAGACGGAACCTCCTTCCTAACAAGTAATAGCGGAGAGATTCGAGTGCCCACTTGATAGCCAGGCACTCCCTCTCCACTATACTATACCTAGTCTCGGCGGGGCTGAGCTTACGGCTCAGGAAGACAACGGGATGTTCTTCCCCATTGACCTCCTGAGACAGTACAGCACCGAGACCTACCTCCGAGGCATCGGTCTGTACGACGAACTCCCTGTTGAAGTCGGGTGTCACCAAAACCGGGGACCCACACAGGGCCGATTTCAACGCAGAGAAAGCCTCCTCCGCCTTCTCACTCCAGTGCATCTTTCCAGACTTTCGTCCCTTTAAGAGGTCTGTCAACGGCGCTGCTATTGTGGCAAAGTGGGGCACAAACCTCATGTAGTATCCTACAATTCCCAGGAAGGACTTTACCTGCCTGGTGGTGACCGGTCGGGGCCAGTTACGTATGGCCTCTACCTTAGTTACCTGAGGTTTGATGACTCCCGCCCAATTACATACCCCAGATATTTGGTCTCTTCCAACCCAATCGCACACTTTTTGGATTGGCGGTTAGTCCAGCTTTCCTCAGGGCATCCACTACGGCCTGCACCTTGGGTAAATGGCTTTCCCAGTCGGTGCTGTGGATGACTACATCATCTAAGTAGGCTGAGGCGCACCGACGATGAGGTCGCAGCACAATGTCCATTAACCTTTGGAAGGTGGCGGGGCGCCATGCAGGCCAAAGGGTAACACCTTGTAATGATACAGGCCCTGCGGGGTAACAAAAGCAGTTTTTTCCTTGGCCGACTCGTTAAGGGTACCTGCCAGTACCCTTTGGTGAGGTCTAGCACAGAAAATAACGGGCTTGCCCTAAATTCTCAACAAGCTCGTCTACCCGGGCATGGGATATGCATCAAACTTGGACACTTCATTTAACTTATGGAAATCGTTGCAGAACCGCAACGTCCCATCCGGCTTGGGTATTAGGACTATGGGACTGGCCCACTCACTTTTCGACTCCTCAATGACATCGAGCTTCAACATTAACTGCACTTCCTCCGCGATGGCCCGTCGCCGAGCCTCGGGTACCCGGTATGGTTTTAACCGGATCTTGGCCTGAGGCTCAGTGACGATGTCATGTTGGATGAGAGACGTGCGGCCAGGGAGGTCCGAGAACACATCCGTGTTCCGACTGATGAACTCCCTGACTTCCTGAACTTGTTTGGAAGACAGGCTGTCTGCAATTTTACCGTGGTTACTGCTTCACAGGCCTCGAACTGTGGGGCTGGACCCTTTCACTCTAGAAGCCCTGGCCGGGGCTGTGGTCGCCGGCCGTGTCCCTATCTTTCCACGGCTTTAGTAAATTCACGTGGTACACCTGCTCCGGCTTGCGCCGCCCTGGCTGGTGTACCTTGTAATTTACTTCCCTACCTTCTCGATCACCTCATAGGGGCCCTGCCACCTAGCTAGGAACTTACTGTCCAGGGTGGGTACCAGAACCAAAACCCGATCTCCCGGATTGAAGCCCCGCACCCGAGCCTGACGATTGTACACCCTACTCTGGGCTTGTTGCGCTGCCTCCATATGCTCCCGGACCAGCGGCAACACCCTTTCCATCCGTTCCTGCATCTGGGTGACATACTCAATGACACTTTTGTGGGGGACAGGCTGTTGTTCCCACGCTTCCTTGGCGATATCCAACAGGCCCCGAGGGTGTCTGCCATAAAGCAGTTCGAAGGGCGAGAACCCAGTAGAGGCCTGGGGCACCTCTCGCACTGCGAACATGAGATAGGGCAGAAGCAGATCCCAGTCCTTCCCATCTCTAGACACCACCCTTTTTAACATATTTCTTAAAGTTTGGTTAAACCTCTCGACAAGACCGTCTGTTTGCGGATGGTAAACGGACGTCCGTAACTGCTTTATACGCAACAATTTACACAGTTCCTCATAACTTTGGACATAAAAGGGGTCCCTTGGTCTGTCAGAACCTCTTTTGGCAGGCCCACACGGGAAAACATTTCCATTAACTCTTTGGCGATGAGCTTAGCTGAGGTATGTCGCAGAGGCACCGCCTCCGGATACCGAGTGGCATAGTCCAGAATCACCAGGATATGTTGGTGACCCCTAGCAGACTTCGGTACGGGTCCGACCAGATCCATGGCAATACGCTCGAATGGGACCTCAATTATTGGGAGAGGGACCAGGGGACTTCTGTAATGCGGCTGGGGGCTATTTACCTGACAGGTCGGACAGGATTTACAATATTCTTCTACCTCCTTAAACACACCAGGCCAATAAAACCGCTGCAGTATGCGGTCCTGGGTTTTCTGCCACCCCAAGTGTCCCCAAGAACATGTTGGTGGGCAAGCTCCATAACAAGCTTGCGATATGCGGTGGGCACCACCAACTGTTCAACGGGCTCACCTCGGATTTGGTTCACCCGATACAACATATCCTGAAGAACAATAAATCGTGGGAACATTAATTCAGCCCCAGGTTTCTGGGGTTTACCATCAATCATTACAACACTTTCCCAGGCCCTGGTTAGGGTTTGGTCCCGTGTTGTGCGGTCCCAAAATTTTCCCCGGAGACATTGAGGTCTGCCAACTCAGGTCCCGGTGGCAAGTCCTCCGTGTCTCCCACCATTACCCTCAGTGGGGTTGTCTCCCTCTACCGCTGGAGCAGTGGTCACCCCTACCGCTGGGCCTTCAGACTCGGGCTCCCAGGGTTCTGGCCTTCCAGTGGTATCAGGCCACTCTACTAGGGTTACCCCTGTCTCGGGTCCATCAGGCACTTTTATTGCCGGCCACAGCGCTGGGAAACCTGGGAAGTCCCTCCCAAGTATCAGTTCATGTGGGAGTTTGGTAGCAACAGCCACCTCGTGGGTCCACTTACCAGCCGCTGTGGACAAAGTCACTAGTGCAGTGGGGTAGTCTTTTAAGTCTCCGTGGATGCACAGGACCCCAATTTTACGGCCGGTATACTCCGCAGGCCGTACTAGGGCAGCTCTTACCAGGGAGACTAGACTCCCGGAGTCCAGCAGGGCCACCGCCAGGGAATCTCCCACCTCTACTTGACACAGGTGGTTTTTATCCTGCACCTCACGGGTGCCAGTTGCGCACAGCTTCCGTGCATACAGGGAGTGGCGACCCCGTAGTTCACAACCATCGGCTCACCCCGATGCGGACAGTCGGCCCTGACGTGGCCTGGCTCCTGACACCTCCAGCATACCACGGGAGGCGGATCCGCAGGGGGTACATTCCGTGCAGGCCTCTCTGTCGCCGGACGTCGGAACTGGGGTGGAGGCCTCCGGGTTTGACTGACCCCTTCCCAGCAAGACTCCCTGCAGGTTTCTGGTGGCCTCGTAACGCTCCACCAGGTCGACCATCTCCAGGGCACATACCGGAGACGCCTGGCCGACCCAGTGCTGGAGGGGATAAGGCAGGGCCCTCCAAAAGATGTCGGCCAGCAGACGGTCCAGCATAGCAGCCGGACTTAGAACATCAGGCTGCAGCCACTTTTGCAGCCTGTGCAGCAGATCGTAGTACTGCGGCCTAGCGGGTTCAGTCGCTTTAAAGTCCCACTGGTGGACTCTTTGAGCGCGGACCAGCACGCTCACCCCCAGTCTGGCCAGGATCTCTCCTTTCACGGTGTCATAATCGGCCGCTTGGTCGTCCGCCTAGTCGAAAAACACCTGCTGGGGTCCGGAAGCCAGGAACGGAGCGACCACCTCAGCCCACTGGTCACGGGGCAGCTTCTCCTCACGGCCACCTTCTCAAAGACCGCCAGATACGTCTCAACGTCGTCCGAGGGGGTCATCTTTGGGATCGCCGCACGGACCGCTTCCGGGCATCATGGACGTGGTGGGACGCTCCTGCAGCTTGTAAAGCCATCACGTGCTGTAACAGTAGCTGGTTGGTCTCCCGCTGCTGCACGTTAGCCTCTATGAGAGCCTTCACAGCAGCCTCCATGTTGCCAGAAATTCCTGCTTGCAACTTTGCTGGCTTAATATATTCCATGCACTCGTGCTTAGCAAAAACTTCGGCGCTCACGCCAGCCTCACTGCGCATGCCCGCATCCGACACCAAATGTGGGAGTCGCTCTGGTAGACAGCGGTGCGGGTGCAGTATAGAGGCAAAAGGGAGTCCAGAAGGTGCAGCAAACAGTGTTTTATTCACACTTGCATCAAAAATAAACAGCGAACAGTCACTTGGTGTTAAATCACACACATCAGAAAACGTGAGGTAAAACAAAATGTCCAAACACAGGTTCTAATCACCTGGGAGGTTTTAGGTGCGGGTTCGCACCTGGCTGTCGGCCCAGCCGCAAGATAATCCACCTCAGGCTTCCAGGCCGTCTGCACTCCTCCTTGCTGGGCTCCTGCTTCCAGCCCAGAGAGCTCCACAGCACCATCTGCAGCTCCAGGACAATCACACACCCTCAGCTGCTGAGGAGGCTGCCTTTTAAAGGCCCGGATAAAGTCCGGCCTGGACCGTGGGGAGTAGGCACCCACCCAACTCTTTGCCTACTCCCAGTAAGAGCCGGCCCGGATTGGCTTTGCAGCCAAACTAACTAACAATGTCAAGCAGCACTAGCTGCTGCTGACACATAAAAACCCGGCTCTCACCTCACCGAGGCCAGGAACCTCGGTGACACGTATCGTCCGTCCATGACGGCACCTTGCGCCCTCTTACACCACCTTTTCAATGTTTAACCCCTGTGGGGAATTGCTCTGGTAGACAGGCTTGCGGACGCAGTATAGAGGCAAGGTACACAGTTCTCTGGGTAAAGCAGAAGTGTTTTATTCACACTCGGCAAAACAGAAACAGTCTTTAGTGCTTGTTCACACAAGGCAAAACAGAAACAGTCTTTAGTGCTTGTTCACACAAGGCAAAACACCCGGCAAAAACATAAGTCCCACAGCAAGGTCACCTGAGTGGTCGGTGTTAGTTCACACCGGGCAGTTAGGTCGGCCACGCAAAGTTTCCACCAGCGGCTTCCAGGTAGACTGCACGCCTGTTTGCAGACTCTTGCTCTCAGCCCTGAGAGCTCCACAGCCACACCAGCAGCTTCCAGGATAATCACCTCCCACCTGCTGAGGTGGCTGCCTTTAAAGGCCCGGAAAAGTCCGGCCTGGGACCGTGGGGAATAGTCTCCCACCCAGCACTTGACTATTCCCAACAAGAGCCGGCCCGGATCGGCTTTGTAGCCATACTAAATATCACGTGTCAAGCAGCACTAGCTGCTGCTGACACAAAAATCTGGCTTTATCTCACCGAGGCCAGGAACCTCGGTGACACGTACCTTCCGTCGATGACGGAACCTTGCGCCTCTTACATACCTCCCTTTGTTCAACCCTGAGGGGGTGAACACACATGAGACAGTGGACGCGGGACAGGGCATCCGCGTACCCTGCAAGCGGCCTGCCCGGTGTTCTACTGAGAACTTGAAGTTCTGTAAGGACAGGAACCACCTGGTGACCCGAGCATTCCTCTCCTTGGCCTGGCTCATCCACTTGAGAGGGGAATGGTCGGTCACCAGACGGAACTTCCTCCCTAACAAGTAATAGCGGAGAGACTCGAGTGCCCACTTGATAGCCAGGCACTCCCTCTCCACTATACTATACCTGGTCTCGGCTGGGTTGAGCTTACGGCTCAGGAAGACAACGGGATGTTCTTCGCCGTTGACTTCCTGAGACAGTACAGCGCCGAGGCCTACCTCCGAGGCATCCGTCTGTACTATGAACTCCCTGTTGAAGTCGGGTGTCACCAAAACCGGGGACCCACACAGGGCCGACTTCAATGCAGAGAAAGCCTCTTCTGCCTTCTCACTCCAGTGAACCTTTCCGGACTTCCGTCCCTTCAACAGGTCTGTCAATGGTGCTGCTATCGTGGCAAAGTGGGGCACAAACCTCATGTAGTACCCTACAATCCCCAGGAACGATTTTACCTGCCTGGTGGTGACCGGTCGGGGCCAATTACGTATTGCCTCTATCTTATTTACCTGAGGTTTGATGACTCCCCGCCCAATGACATACCCCAGATACTTGGTCTCTTCTAACCCAATGGCACACTTTTTTGGATTAGCGGTTAGTCCAGCTTTTCTAAGGGCATCCACTACCGCCTGTACTTTGGGCAAATGGCTTTCCCAGTCGGTGCTGTGGATGACTACATCATCTAAGTAGGCCGAGGCGCACCGACGATGAGGTCGCAGCACAATGTCCATTAACCTTGGAAAGTGGCAGGGGCGCCATGCAGGCCAAAGGGTAATACCTTGTAATGATACAGGCCCCGCGGGTAACAAAGCAGTTTTTTCCTTGGTCGACTCGCTAAGGGTACCTGCCAGTACCCTTTAGTGAGGTCTAGCACAGAAAAATAACGGGCTTGCCCTAAATTCTCAACAAGCTCGTCTACCCGGGCATGGGATACGCATCAAACTTGGACACTTCATTTAACTTGCGAAAATCGTTGCAGAACCGCAACGTCCCATCTGGCTTGGGTATTAGGACTATGGGACTTGCCCATTCACTTTTCGACTCCTCAATGACATCAAGCTTCAACATTAATTGCACTTCCTCCGCGATGGTCCGCCGCCGAGCCTCGGGTACCCGGTATGGTTTTAACCGGATCTTGGCCTGAGGCCCGTGACGATATCATGTTGATGAGGGAAGTGCGGCCAGGAGGTCCGAGAACACATCCGTGTTCCGACTGATGAACTCCCTTACCTCCTGAACTTGTTTGGAAGACAGGCTGTCTGCAATTTTTACCGTGGTTACTGCGTCACAGGCCTCAAACTGTGGGGCTGGACCCTTTTCACCTAGAAGCCCTGGACGGGGGCTGTTGTCGGACGAGTCCCTATCTTTCCACGGCTTTAGTAAATTCACATGGTACACCTGCTCCGCTTGCGCCGCCCTGGCTGGTGTACTTTGTAATTTACTTCCCTACCTTCTCGATCACCTCATAGGGCCCCTGCCACCTAGCTAGGAACTTGCTGTCAAGGGTAGGTACCAGAACCAAAACCCGATCTCCCGGATTGAAATCCCGCACTCGAGCCTGACGATTATACACCCTACTCTGAGCTTGTTGCGCTGCCTCCATATGCTCCCCGACCAGCGGCAACACCCTTTCCATCCGTTCCTGCATCTGGGTGACATACTCAATGACACTTTTGTGGGGGACGGGTTGTTGTTCCCACGCTTCCTTGGCAATGTCTAACAGGCCCCGAGGGTGTCTGCTATAAAGCAGTTCGAAGGGCGAGAACCCAGTAGAGGCCTGGGGCACCTCTCGCACTGCGAACATGAGATAGGGCAGAAGCAGGTCCCAGTCCTTCCCATCTCTAGACACCACCCTTTTAACATATTTTTTAACGCTTGGTTAAACTCTTCGACGAGACCATCCGCTTATGGATGGTAAACGGACGTCCGCAACTGTTTTATACGCAGCAATTTACACAGTTCCTCATAACCTTGGACATAAAAGGGGTCCCTTGGTCTGTCAGAACCTCCTTAGGCAGGCCCACCCGGGAAAACATTTCCATTAACTCCTTAGCTATGAGCTTAGCTGATGTATGTCGCAGGGGCACCGCCTCCGGATACCGAGTGGCGAATCGAGAACGACTCAGAATGTGTTGGTGGCCCCTAGCGGACTTCTCGGTATGGGCCCTATTAGATCCATAGCGATTCGCTTCAAACGGTACCTCTATGATTGGTAGAGGTACCAGAGGACTACGGAAATGTGGCTGGGGGCTATTTACCTGACAGGTTGGACAGGACTTACAATAATTTTCTACCTCTTTGAAAACACTGGGCCAATAAAACCGCTGCAGTATGCGGTCCTGGGTTTTCTGCCATCCCAAGTGTCCCCAAGAACATGTTGGTGGGCAAGCTCCATAACGAGCTTGCGGTACGCCGTGGGCACCACCAACTGTTCAATATTCTCACCCCGGATTTGGTTCACCCGATACAACATTTCCTGGTGAACAACAAAACGGGAAGCATTAACTCCGCCCCAGGTTTTTGGGGTTTACCATCAATTACCACAACGTTCTCCCAGGCCCTGGCTAGGTTTGGTCCCGGTGTTGTGCGGTCCCAAAATTTTCTCCGGAGACGTTGAGGTCTGCCACTCCGGTCCCGGTGGCAAGCCCTCCACGCCTCCCACCATTACACTTAGTGGGGTTGTCTCCCTCTATCACGGAAGTAGTGGTCACCCCTACTGCTGGTGTCTCTGCTTCGGGGTCCTCAGGTTCGGGACCCGGACATTTTTCTTCCCCACAAGTAGGCAACCCGCTCCTCCACAAAGACCAGAACAGGGAAAGTCCCTCCCCAATATTGCGGCATAAGGGAGCCGCCTCCCACTCCCACGACATGTGGCACCTCTTTCCCACCCACCGTCAGGGTAACCTTAGTAGTGGGATACTCCCGGCGATCCCCATGTATACAGACAATGGTAAGGGTTCGCCCTTCTGGGAGTTTTTCTGTTACCAACGACTCATGGACCAGAGTTACCAGGCTCCCAGAGTCCAGCAGGGCCTGCACGGAGTGTCCATTAACCATGATGTCACACATCGGAGGGGTGTCCGCGGCCAGCAGGGGGTCAGCTATATACACTGGTTGGGCAAAAAGAGAGGACCGGCGAGCGAACCCGCAGTCCATGGGTTCAGATGCCCTAGGGCAGTTGGCGGCCACATGTCCCCAGTCCTGACAATGCCAACACCTGACCCCCGCAGCCTCCCTCCTCCCCAGGGTATTCCTCCCACGGACTGGAGATACACTCCCTCCTTATGAGGTAGGATCCCTTTCCAGGATCCCGGGTTGGCAACTGGGGCTGACGTGACTTCGGTAGTACAGCAGAGTCCTTCAACAAATCCTGAGTGGCCATATACCTCTCCACCAGGCTAACCAGTTGTTCCAGGTTGCCTGGATCGCCTTGTCCCACCCAGCGCTGTATGGCTCTCGGGAGGGTACGCACAAACCTGTCGACCACGACCCTTTCAACCATCTGAGAAGGGCTCAACAGTTCAGGCTGGAGCCATTTTTTTACTAGGTGAAGTAAGTCATAGGCTTGTGACCGGACGGGTCGGGACTCGGAAAACACCCACTGACACACTCTGTGCGCCGCACATAGGTGTTTACTCCCAACCTGGCCAACACCTCACCTTTTAGCCTCTCATAGTCCTTTGCCTCCTCACAGCTGAGGTCAAAATAGGCCTTTTGTGCATCCCCCACCAGAAAAGGCGCCACCACCTCAGCCCATTGCTCCAATGGCAGCCTCTCTTGCTCGGGCGGTTCTTTCAAACACCATCAGGAATGCCTCTATATCGTCTTCTGGACCCATTTTCCTGAGGGCAGATCGGACTTTGTCCCTGGCGTTAGACACAGTCGGGCTGTTGTGGTTGCAACTCCTGGCTGGGACGTTCGCACCGACTCCTGCAAGGCTATCAGCTGCTGCACTAGGAGATTGTTCGCCTGCTGCTGTGCACACATAGCCTCCTCATGTCTTTTTGCTGTAGCTCATTAGCCTCCTCATGTCTTTTTTGTTGTAGCTCATTAGCCTGTTGCTGCTGTAAAAGTAGCTGATTGGTCTCCTCTGCTGCACGTTAGCCTCCATGAGAGCTTTCACAGCAGCCTCCATGTTGCCAGAAACCACAAAAGTTGCAGGCCTGATATATGACATGCAGTCCAACACAGCAAAAACAAAAACTTCGGCGTTCACGCCAGCCTCACTGCGCATGCCCGCATCCGACACCAAATGTGGGGAATTGCTCTGGTAGACAGGCTTATGGACGCAGTATAGAGGCAAGGTACACAGTTCTCTGGGTAAAGCAGAAGTGTTTTATTCACACTCGGCAAAACAGAAACAGTCTTTAGTGCTTGTTCACACAAGGCAAAACAGAAACAGTCTTTAGTGCTTGTTCACACAAGGCAAAACACCCGGCAAAAACATAAGTCCCACAGCAAGGTCACCTGAGTGGTCGGTGTTAGTTCACACCGGGCAGTTAGGTCGGCCACGCAAAGTTTCCACCAGCGGCTTCCAGGTAGACTGCACGCCTGTTTGCAGACTCTTGCTCTCAGCCCTGAGAGCTCCACAGCCACACCAGCAGCTTCCAGGATAATCACCTCCCACCTGCTGAGGTGGCTGCCTTTAAAGGCCCGGAAAAGTCCGGCCTGGACCGTGGGGAATAGTCTCCCACCCAGCACTTGACTATTCCCAATAAGAGCCGGCCCGGATCGGCTTTGTAGCCATACTAAATATCAATGTGTCAAGCAGCACTAGCTGCTGCTGACACAAAAATCTGCTCTTATCTCACCGAGGCCAGGAACCTCGGTGACACGTACCTTCCGTCGATGACGGAACCTGCGCCCTCTACACCCCCTCACATATAATAAGAGTCAAAACAGTTTGCTTGATTTTTTTATATTTGGGAAAAGAAATTAACTCATAAATGTCCCCAACATGAGTAAACTGTGTACACAAAACTCAACATAAAATTTTTGAAGACAAAAATAAAACTATTATGATCCTTTTCATAGAAAATAAACAATGTTTTTGCCACTTCAACTTGAGGCACTCAAATTAACATTACAATTTTTTCACAGGTCCTCATAGTCGGTACCGCACTTCCGTCTCTGTATCCTGCGCCTTGTTTCAGTGGCTCCACGACTTTGATTGTCGGGTTTCACTTCTGTGCTGGTGGTGGTGATGGTGGAGTGCTGCAGTCAGCATACTGTTGGCCATAGTGTTGCCCATATTGTGGGCCATGTTGGCCATATTGTTGGCCATAGTGTTGCCCATATTGTATCATGTTGCTCATATTGTTGACCATAGTGTTGCCCATATTGTGGCCCATGTTGCTCATACTGTTGAGCATACTGTTGCCCATATTGTGTGGCTTGTTGTTGGCCATGTTGGCTATATTTTTTTAACATGTTGTTGCCCATATTGTGAGGCCATATTGGGGCCTGCCTAGGGGCCTGCATAGGGGCCTGTATTGGGGCCTGCATAGGGGCCTGTATTGGGGCCTGCATAGGGGCACTGCATAGGGGCCTGCATAGAGGCCTGTATTGGGGCCTGTTGTGTTGCCAGCATTGGTGCCATTTCTGTGGCCACTTGTGTTGCCATTTCTGGCCACTAGTGGTGCCTGCCTGTGGCCACTTGTGTGGCCATTTTTGTGGCCACTTTGTGGCCAGCTTTGTGGCCTGGTGTGGGGACAGCTGGGGGCCTGCTGTGCTTCCAGTATTGGTTCCAGCTGTGTGGCCAGCTGTGTGGCCAGCTGTGTGGCCAGTTGTGTGGCCAGCTGTGTAGCCTGCTGGGGGACCGGCTGGGGTCCTGAAATGGTATGGAATAAGTGTCCAGAGTTCTGGTCAGCATGTCTTGCACAGTAGCTTGCTGATGTTTTTGGGCACATTTACTAGTTTTTCCTCAAGACAGAGGAGAAAATGGCCCTGACTTGACATCTTGGGACGGGCTGTGCCAGGGCATCCAGGCTGGCTATGAGCCTGTCCTCGTGCCGCTCCACTCTCCCTCCTTTGGGCCCTGTGTTGTCTAGTGCCTTCAGGCACAGATGGAACAGCCTGTGTGGGGCTTGTCAGAGGTGGAGGGCTTCTGGGCCTGGCGGACTCATTGGCGCAGTAGATGGCCCTGGCTCTCTGTCCCTAGTGTGGGCAGAGTCCTCTTCCTCTCTCATCTGCCGCCTGGCTCTGTTCCCAGCTACTCGGTGCTGTTAAGAGTAAAATATAGTTAAGTATGTTCCCATATGCAAGTGAATGTATGTTATGTTATGAAGAATAGAAGACCGGCACTCGCTGTAGATATGCAGGGTAGGGTTTATTTCAGTCACTTATTAAATCATAGTGACGCTGCTTCAGCACCAAAATGTGCTTTCTTCAGACTACATTTAAGCATCCTACCATTGTGCCTTAAATACATTATCAGGATAACAAACGGAACTGACGTCATGTGATGTATAGCTCCTCCCACCTGGAGGCCGATACAGAGACAGGTAGACACCTATTGACCTAGGAACCAGTCGGAATGCGGGAAAATTCAAGTCCGCTAAAAATGAAACATACTTCAAAGATGTCAGCAATGAGCAACATCATAAGGTCTATTGTAATCATCATTACATAAACCCGTGTGATATTGTGGTCTCTATTGAGGCCTCTTGGTTCCACCTGCTAGTAGTCGGTGGATCGCAGCATGCTTCCTCTTCAGTAGTAGTTTGTTTCTATCTCCACCGCGGCGTGGTAGTGATACACTCTCGATAACCTGGGCGTGAGTTGGGATATTGCATGTCTTTTTCTCATGAAATGATACGGTGTCTCAGAGTGAACAAGTTCTCAGTGCGGATGGTCGATTTGTGTTTACTGAGTCTATCCTTCATCCGCATGGAGTTTCACCTACATAAAAGTAGGCCACAGGGACATTTGAGTACATATATGACATATTTACTGTCACATGTGAACATGCCCTAATTGGGATCTGTTCACCTGAATGGGGATGGTTAGATAGGCACCTTTAATTACACCTACAGCAGTTAACACATCCCAAGAACTATAGTGGAATGTGCCCTGACGTGGGGTGGTCAGTGTGGTCTGTCTAGGCCAGGCTTTGTTAGTGCCTATGTCAGCTTCTATATATCGCGACACAGGTCACTCTCCTTGTCCGAGGTCCGCCCCCCGAAGATGGGATGGAGACTGCATACTGGGTCACATTTGGCGTATGCAGTCTCTATACTTCAATCACTCTGAAGAAAGGACTTGGAAGCAGACCTCAGTTGCTACTCAATGCCAGTGGCAATCACACTGCATCACACAAAGAATTTTTTATGATGCTTTTAGGTGTTGTACTTGAAAAAAATTATTTTCTCTTCCAAGACACGTTTTTCAACAGCGCCGTGGGACCAGCCTTGATGAGGATCCCGAACGATCCGCACCGCCTTACGCAAATAGCTACATGTCATTGGGGGTGGAGGCCTCCCGGGCTCGACCGACCCCTTCCCCAGCAAGACTCCCCTGCAGGTTTCTGGTGGCCTGCAGAACGCCTCCACCAGGCCGACTCATCCCCAGGGCACATACCGAGACGCCCTGGCCGACTCCAGTGCTGGAGGGGATAAGGCAGGGCCCTCCAAAAGATGTCGGCCAGCAGATCTGGTCCAGCATAGCAGCCGGGACTTAGGAACCTCAGGCTTGCAAGCCACTTTTGCAGCCTGCAGCAGCAGGTCGTAGTACTGCGGCCTTCAGCGGGTTCAGTCAGCTTGAAGTCCCACTGGTGGACTTCTTGAGCGCGACCAGCACGTTCACCCCCAGTCTGGCCAGGATCTCTCCTTTCACGGTGTCACACCCGGCCGCTTGGCCGGTCTCGCCTGGTCGAAAAACACCTGCTGGGGTCCGGAAGCCAGGAACGGAGCGACCACCTCAGCCCACTGGTCACGGGCAACTTCTCCCTCACGGCCACCTTCTCAAAGACCGCCAGATACGCCTCAACGCCGTCCCGAGGGGGTCATCTTTGGGATCGCCGCACGGACCGCTTTCCGGGCATCATGGACGTGGTGGGACGCTCCTGCAGCTTCGGTAAAGCCATCACGTGCTGTAACAGTAGCTGGTTGGTCTCCGCTGCTGCACGTTAGCCTCTATGAGAGCCTTCACAGCAGCCTCCATGTTGCCAGAAATTCCTGCTTGCAACTTTGCTGGCTTAATATATTCCATGCACTCGTGCTTAGCAAAAAAACTCGGCGTTCACGCCAGCCTCACTGCGCATGCCCGCATCCGACACCAAATGTGGGGAGTCGCTCTGGTAGACAGCGGTGCGGGTGCAGTATAGAGGCAAAAGGGAGTCCAGAAGGTGCAGCAAACAGTGTTTTATTCACACTTGCATCAAAAATAAACAGCGAACAGTCACTTGGTGTTAAATCACACACATCCAGAAAACGTGAGGTAAAACAAAATGTCCAAACACAGGTTCTAATCACCTGGGAGGTTTAGGTGCGGGTTCGCACCTGGCTGTCGGCCCAGCACGCAAGATAATCCACCTCAGGCTTCCAGGCCGCCTGCACTCCTCCTTGCTGGGCTCCTGCTTCCAGCCCAGAGAGCTCCACAGCACCATCTGCAGCTCCAGGACAATCACACACTCCCTCAGCTGCTGAGGGAGGCTGCTTTTAAAGGCCCGGATAAAGTCCGGCCTGGACCGTGGGAGTAGGCACCCACCCAACTCTTTGCCTACTCCCAGTAAGAGCCGGCCCGGATTGGCTTTTGCAGCCAAACTAACTAACAATGTCAAGCAGCACTAGCTGCTGCTGACACATAAATCGGCAAACCACCTCACGCCTGTGCCAGGGAGACCTCGGTGACACGTATCAGTCCGTCCATGACGGCCCGGCACCCTGCGCCCTCTTACACCACCTCAATGTTTAACCCCTGTAAATTGCTCTGGTAGACAGGCTTATGGACGCAGTATAGAGGCAAGGTACACAGTTCTCTGGGTAAAGCAGAAGTGTTTTATTCACACTCGGCAAAACAGAAACAGTCTTTAGTGCTTGTTCACACAAGGCAAAACAGAAACAGTCTTTAGTGCTTGTTCACACAAGGCAAAACACCCGGCAAAAACATAAGTCCCACAGCAAGGTCACTCTGAGTGGTCGGTGTTAGTTCACACCGGGCAGTTAGGTCGGCCACGCAAAGTTTCCACCAGCGGCTTCCAGGTAGACTGCACGCCTGTTTGCAGACTCTGCTCTCAGCCCTGAGAGCTCCACAGCCACACCAGCAGCTTCCAGGATAATCACCTCCCACCTGCTGAGGTGGCTGCCTTTAAAGGCCCGGAAAAGTCCGGCCTGGACCGTGGGGAATAGTCTCCCACCCAGCACTTGACTATTCCCAACAAGAGCCGGCCCGGATCGGCTTTGTAGCCATACTAAATATCACGTGTCAAGCAGCACTAGCTGCTGCTGACACAAAAATCTGGTCTTATCTCACCGAGGCCAGGAACCTCGGTGACACGTACCTTCCGTCGATGACGGAACCTTGCGCCTCTTACATACCTCCCTTTGTTCAACCCTGAGGGGGTGAACACACATGAGACAGTGGACGCGGGACAGGGCATCCGCGTACCCTGCAAGCGGCCTGCCCGGGTGTTCTACTGAGAACTTGAAGTTCTGTAAGGACAGGAACCACCTGGTGACCCGAGCATTCCTCTCCTTGGCCTGGCTCATCCACTTGAGAGGGGAATGGTCGGTCACCAGACGGAACTTCCTCCCTAACAAGTAATAGCGGAGAGACTCGAGTGCCCACTTGATAGCCAGGCACTCCTCTCCACTATACTATACCTGGTCTCGGCTGGGTTGAGCTTACGGCTCAGGAAGACAACGGGATGTTCTTCGCCGTTGACTTCCTGAGACAGTACAGCGCCGAGGCCTACCTCCGAGGCATCCGTCTGTACTATGAACTCCCTGTTGAAGTCGGGTGTCACCAAAACCGGGACCCACACAGGGCCGACTTCAATGCAGAGAAAGCCTCTTCTGCCTTCTCACTCCAGTGAACCTTTCCGACTTCCGTCCCTTCAACAGGTCTGTCAATGGTGCTGCTATCGTGGCAAAGTGGGGCACAAACCTCATGTAGTACCCTACAATCCCCAGGAACGATTTTACCTGCCTGGTGGTGACCGGTCGGGGCCAATTACGTATTGCCTCTATCTTATTTACCTGAGGTTTGATGACTCCCCGCCCAATGACATACCCCAGATACTTGGTCTCTTCTAACCCAATGGCACACTTTTTTGGATTAGCGGTTAGTCCAGCTTTTCTAAGGGCATCCACTACCGCCTGTACTTTGGGCAAATGGCTTTCCCAGTCGGTGCTGTGGATGACTACATCATCTAAGTAGGCCGAGGCGCACCGACGATGAGGTCGCAGCACAATGTCCATTAACCTTGGAAAGTGGCAGGGGCGCCATGCAGGCCAAAGGGTAATACCTTGTAATGATACAGGCCCTGCGGGTAACAAAGCAGTTTTTTCCTTGGTCGACTCGCTAAGGGTACCTGCCAGTACCCTTTAGTGAGGTCTAGCACAGAAAAATAACGGGCTTGCCCTAAATTCTCAACAAGCTCGCCTACCCGGGGCATGGGATACGCATCAAACTTGGACACTTCATTTAACTTGCGAAAATCGTTGCAGAACCGCAACGTCCCATCTGGCTTGGGTATTAGGACTATGGGACTTGCCCATTCACTTTTCGACTCCTCAATGACATCAAGCTTCAACATTAATTGCACTTCCTCCGCGATGGTCCGCCGCCGAGCCTCGGGTACCCGGTATGGTTTTAACCGGATCTTGGCCTGAGGCCCGTGACGATATCATGTTGATGAGGGAAGTGCGGCCAGGAGGTCCGAGAACACATCCGTGTTCCGACTGATGAACTCCCTTACCTCCTGAACTTGTTTGGAAGACAGGCTGTCTGCAATTTTTACCGTGGTTACTGCGTCACAGGCCTCAAACTGTGGGGCTGGACCCTTTTCACCTAGAAGCCCTGGACGGGGGCTGTTGTCGGACGAGTCCCTATCTTTCCACGGCTTTAGTAAATTCACATGGTACACCTGCTCCGGCTTGCGCCGCCCTGGCTGGTGTACTTTGTAATTTACTTCCCTACCTTCTCGATCACCTCATAGGGCCCCTGCCACCTAGCTAGGAACTTGCTGTCAAGGGTAGGTACCAGAACCAAAACCCGATCTCCCGGATTGAAATCCCGCACTCGAGCCTGACGATTATACACCCTACTCTGAGCTTGTTGCGCTGCCTCCATATGCTCCCCGACCAGCGGCAACACCCTTTCCATCCGTTCCTGCATCTGGGTGACATACTCAATGACACTTTTGTGGGGGACGGGTTGTTGTTCCCACGCTCCTTGGCAATGTCTAACAGGCCCCGAGGGTGTCTGCTATAAAGCAGTTCGAAGGGCGAGAACCCAGTAGAGGCCTGGGGCACCTCTCGCACTGCGAACATGAGATAGGGCAGAAGCAGGTCCCAGTCCTTCCCATCTCTAGACACCACCCTTTTAACATATTTTTTAACGCTTGGTTAAACTCTTCGACGAGACCATCCGCTTATGGATGGTAAACGGACGTCCGCAACTGTTTTATACGCAGCAATTTACACAGTTCCTCATAACCTTGGACATAAAAGGGGTCCCTTGGTCTGTCAGGAACCTCCTTAGGCAGGCCCACCCGGGAAAACATTTCCATTAACTCCTTAGCTATGAGCTTAGCTGATGTATGTCGCAGGGGCACCGCCTCCGGATACCGAGTGGCGAATCGAGAACGACTCAGAATGTGTTGGTGGCCCCTAGCGGACTTCTCGGTATGGGCCCTATTAGATCCATAGCGATTCAGCTTCAAACGGTACCTCTATGATTGGTAGAGGTACCAGAGGACTACGGAAATGTGGCTGGGGGCTATTTACCTGACAGGTTGGACAGGACTTACAATAATTTTCTACCTCTTTGAAAACACTGGGCCAATAAAACCGCTGCAGTATGCGGTCCTGGGTTTTCTGCCATCCTAGTGTCCCCTAAGAACATGTTGGTGGGCAAGCTCCATAACGAGCTTGCGGTACGCCGTGGGCACCACCAACTGTTCAATATTCTCACCCCGGATTTGGTTCACCCGATACAACATTTCCTGGTGAACAACAAAACGGGGAAGCATTAACTCCGCCCCAGGTTTTTGGGGTTTACCATCAATTACCACAACGTTCTCCCAGGCCCTGGCTAGGTTTGGTCCCGGTGTTGTGCGGTCCCAAAATTTTCTCCGGAGACGTTGAGGTCTGCCAACTCCGGTCCCGGTGGCAAGCCCTCCACGCCTCCCACCATTACACTTAGTGGGGTTGTCTCCCTCTATCACGGAAGTAGTGGTCACCCCTACTGCTGGTGTCTCTGCTTCGGGTCCTCAGGTTCGGGACCCGGACATTTTTCTTCCCCACAAGTAGGCAACCCGCTCCTCCACAAAGACCAGAACAGGGGAAAGTCCCTCCCCAATATTGCGGCATAAGGGAGCCGCCTCCCACTCCCACGACATGTGGCACCTCTTTCCCACCCACCGTCAGGGTAACCTTAGTAGTGGGATACTCCCGCGATCCCCATGTATACAGACAATGGTAAGGGTTCGCCCTTCTGGGAGTTTTTCTGTTACCAACGACTCATGGACCAGAGTTACCAGGCTCCCAGAGTCCAGCAGGGCCTGCACGGAGTGTCCATTAACCATGATGTCACACATCGGAGGGGTGTCCGCGGCCAGCAGGGGGTCAGCTATATACACTGGTTGGGCAAAAGAGAGGACCGGCGAGCGAACCCGCAGTCCATGGGTTCAGATGCCCTAGGGCAGTTGGCGGCCACATGTCCCCAGTCCTGACAATGCCAACACCTGACCCCCGCAGCCTCCCTCCTCCCCAGGGTATTCCTCCCACGGACTGGAGATACACTCCCTCCTTATGAGGTAGGATCCCTTTCCAGGATCCCGGGTTGGCAACTGGGGCTGACGTGACTTCGGTAGTACAGCAGAGTCCTTCAACAAATCCTGAGTGGCCATATACCTCTCCACCAGGCTAACCAGTTGTTCCAGGTTGCCTGGATCGCCTTGTCCCACCCAGCGCTGTATGGCTCTCGGGAGGGTACGCACAAACCTGTCGACCACGACCCTTTCAACCATCTGAGAAGGGCTCAACAGTTCAGGCTGGAGCCATTTTTTTACTAGGTGAAGTAAGTCATAGGCTTGTGACCGGACGGGTCGGGACTCGGAAAACACCCACTGACACACTCTGTGCGCCGCACATAGGTGTTTACTCCCAACCTGGCCAACACCTCACCTTTTAGCCTCTCATAGTCCTTTGCCTCCTCACAGCTGAGGTCAAAATAGGCCTTTGTGCATCCCCCACCAGAAAAGGCGCCACCACCTCAGCCCATTGCTCCAATGGCAGCCTCTCTTGCTCGGGCGGTTCTTTCAAACACCATCAGGAATGCCTCTATATCGTCTTCTGGACCCATTTTCCTGAGGGCAGATCGGACTTTGTCCCTGGCGTTAGACACAGTCGGGCTGTTGTGGTTGCAACTCCTGGCTGGGACGTTCGCACCGACTCCTGCAAGGCTATCAGCTGCTGCACTAGGAGATTGTTCGCCTGCTGCTGTGCACACATAGCCTCCTCATGTCTTTTTGCTGTAGCTCATTAGCCTCCTCATGTCTTTTTTGTTGTAGCTCATTAGCCTGTTGCTGCTGTAAAAGTAGCTGATTGGTCTCCTCTGCTGCACGTTAGCCTCCATGAGAGCTTTCACAGCAGCCTCCATGTTGCCAGAAACCACAAAAGTTGCAGGCCTGATATATGACATGCAGTCCAACACAGCAAAAACAAAAACTTTCGGCGTTCACGCCAGCCTCACTGCGCATGCCCGCATCCGACACCAAATGTGGGGAATTGCTCTGGTAGACAGGCTTATGGACGCAGTATAGAGGCAAGGTACACAGTTCTCTGGGTAAAGCAGAAGTGTTTTATTCACACTCGGCAAAACAGAAACAGTCTTTAGTGCTTGTTCACACAAGGCAAAACAGAAACAGTCTTTAGTGCTTGTTCACACAAGGCAAAACACCCGGCAAAAACATAAGTCCCACAGCAAGGTCACCTGAGTGGTCGGTGTTAGTTCACACCGGGCAGTTAGGTCGGCCACGCAAAGTTTCCACCAGCGGCTTCCAGGTAGACTGCACGCCTGTTTGCAGACTCTTGCTCTCAGCCCTGAGAGCTCCACAGCCACACCAGCAGCTTCCAGGATAATCACCTCCCACCTGCTGAGGTGGCTGCCTTTTAAAGGCCCGGAAAAAGTCCGGCCTGGACCGTGGGGAATAGTCTCCCACCCAGCACTTGACTATTCCCAATAAGAGCCGGCCCGGATCGGCTTTGTAGCCATACTAAATATCAATGTGTCAAGCAGCACTAGCTGCTGCTGACACAAAAAATCCGGCTCTTATCTCACCGAGGCCAGGAACCTCGGTGACACGTACCTTCCGTCGATGACGGAACCTTGCGCCCTCTTACACCCCTCACATATAAATAAGAGTCAAAACAGTTTGCTTGATTTTTTTTATATTTGGGAAAAGAAATTAACTCTTAAATGTCCCCAACATGAATAAACTGTGTACACAAAACTCAACATAAAATTTTTGAAGACAAAAATAAAACTATTATGATCCTTTTCATAGAAAATAAACAATGTTTTTGCCACTTCAACTTGAGGCACTCAAATTAACATTACAATTTTTCACAGGTCCTCATAGTCGGTACCGTGCTTCCGTCTCTGTATCCCGTCTTGTTTCAGTGGCTCCAACGACTTTGATTGTCGGGTTTCACTTCTGTGCTGGTGGTGGTGATGGTGGAGTTGTACTAGCCCATACTGTTGGCCATAGTGTTGCCCATATTGTGGGCCATGTTGGCCATATTGTTGGCCATAGTGTTGCCCATATTGTGGCCCATGTTGCTCATATTGTTGGCCATAGTGTTGCCCATATTGTGGCCCATGTTGCTCATACTGTTGAGCATACTGTTGCCCATATTGTGTGGCTTGTTGTTGGCCATGTTGGCTATATTTTTTAACATGTTGTTGCCCATATTGTGGGCCATATTGGGGGGCCTGCCTAGGGGCCTGCATAGGGGCCTGTATTGGGGCCTGCATAGGGGCCTGTATTGGGGCCTGCATAGGGGCCTGCATAGGGGCCTGCATAGGGGCCTGTATTGGGGCCTGTTGTGTTGCCAGCATTGGTGCCATTTCTGTGGCCACTTGTGTTGCCATTTCTGTGGCCACTTGTATTGCCATTTCTGTGGCCACTTGTGTGGCCATTTTTGTGGCCACTTGTGTGGCCAGCTTTGTGGCCTGGTGTGGGGACAGCTGGGGGGCCTGCTGTGCTTCCAGTATTGGTTCCAGCTGTGTGGCCAGCTGTGTGGCCAGCTGTGTGGCCAGTTGTGTGGCCAGCTGTGTGGCCTGCTGGGGGACCGGCTGGGGGTCCTGAAATGGTATGGAATAAGTGTCCAGAGTTCTGGTCAGCATGTCTTGCACAGTAGCTTGCTGATGTTTTGGCACATTTACTAGTTTTTCCTCAAGACAGAGGAGAAAATGGCCCTGACTTGACATCTTGGGGACGGGCTGTGCCAGGGCATCCAGGCTGGCTATGAGCCTGTCCTCGTGCCGCTCCACTCTCCTCCTTTTGGCCCTGTGTTGTCTAGTGCCTTCAGGCACAGATGGAACAGCCTGTGTGGGGCTTGTCAGAGGTGGAGTGGCTTCTGGGGCTGGCGGACTCATTGGCGCAGTAGATGGCCCTGGCTCTCTGTCCCTAGTGTGGGCAGAGTCCTCTTCCTCCTCATCTGCCGCCTGGCTCTGTTCCCAGCTACTCTCGGTGCTGTTAAGAGTAAAATATAGTTAAGTATGTTCCCCATATGCAAGTGAATGTATGTTATGTTATGAAGAATAGAAGACCGGCACTCGCTGTAGATATGCAGGGTAGGGTTTATTTCAGTCACTTATTAAATCATAGTGACGCGTTTCAGCACCAAAAATGTGCTTTCTTCAGACTACATTTAAGCATCCTACCATTGTGCCTTAAATACATTATCAGGATAACAACGGAACTGACGTCATGTGATGTATAGCTCCTCCCACCTGGAGGCCGATACAGAGACAGGGGTAGACACCATTTATCGTAGGAACCAATGGAATGCGGGGAAAATTCAAGTCCGCTAAAAAATGAAACATAATTAAAGATGTCAATAATGAGCAAACATCATAGTTATCTTTGTAATCATTATTACATAAACCCAGTGATATTATAGTCTCTATTGAGGCCTCTTGGTTCCACTGTTTGTAGTCGGTGGATCCAGTATGCTTCCCTCTTCAGTAGTAGTTTGTTTCTATCTCCACCGCGGCGTGGTAGTGATACACTTTCGATAACCTGGAAGCGTAGTTGGGATATTGCATGTCTTTTTTCATGAAAGTGATACGGTATTGGAAGTAACAAGTTCTCAGTGCGGATGGTCGATTTGTGTTTACTGAGTCTATCCTTCATCCGCATGGAGGTTTCACCTACATAAAGTAGGTCACAGGGACATTTGAGTACATATATGACATATTTACTGTCACATGTGAACATGCCCCTAATTGGGATCTGTTCACCTGAATGGGGATGGTTCAGATAGGCACCTTTAATTACACTAGAGCAATTAACACATCCCAAGCAAGGGAATGTGCCCTGACGTGGGGTGGTCAGTGTGGTCTGTCTAAGGCCAGGTTTGTTAGTGCCTATGTCAGCTTCTTATATACGTGACACAGGTCACTTCTTGTCCGAGGTCCGCCCCCTGAAGATGGATGGAGACTGCATACTGGTCACATTTGACGTATGCAGTCTCTATACTTCCATCACTCATGAAAAAGGCTTGGAAGCAGCCTCCAGGCTACTTAATACCAGCAATCACACTGCATCACAAAAAGAATTTTTTCTGATGCTTTTAGGTATTGTACTTGAAAAAAATTATTTTCTCTTCCAAGACACGTTTTTTCAACAGCGCCGTGGGACCGCGATGGGATCGAACGTCGCACCGCCTTACGCAAATAGCTACATGTCATCTTTTGAGAACGAATTTATTTATTCTAACTCACTATTTCTGAAACATTGTATATTTTGGCGTCGATTTATTGATGACGTATTTTGCGTTTGGCGGGGCGACGTTCGATCCCTCACGGAGTTCAATCACCACCTTAACTCCATTTGGAGTGAATTACAATTTACCATGCAGTTTAATCATCAGAAAATAGCTTTTCTTGACACATGGGTTATACGCAACGACGATGGCACTGTTCACACAGACCTGTTCACAAAAGAAACTGATCGCAACAGTTTACTTACCTTCACAAGTAGTCATCCCCCAGCGACAAAAGAATCTATTCCTTTCTCACAATTCCAGCGGGTAAAAAGGATCGTAACAGACCCTGATACCTGTCAGGTAAGAATGACAGAAATGACTAACAAGTTTCTCAATAGAGGTTATCCTAAACATTTATTGGAAACACAAAGGAACAAACTTGACAATCCACAGGGACAGAAAACCGACAAACTACCACGCATTCCATTAGTGGTAAAATATCACCCATGGGTACAAAAAATCAGGGGCATCGTGAACAAACACTGGCACATAGTCTCCAGGTCATATCCTCAGATTGAAGAATTTCAGAATTCTCCTATGATGTGTTTCAAGAGAGCGGAAAATATCCGTGATAAGATCATTAGAGCTGACATAGGCACTAACAAACCTGGCCTTAGACAGACCACACTGACCACCCCACGTCAGGGCACATTCCCTTGCTTGGGATGTGTTAATTGCTCTAGTGTAATTAAAGGTGCCTATCTGAACCATCCCCATTCAGGTGAACAGATCCCAATTAGGGGCATGTTCACATGTGACAGTAAATATGTCATATATGTACTCAAATGTCCCTGTGACCTACTTTATGTAGGTGAAACCTCCATGCGGATGAAGGATAGACTCAGTAAACACAAATCGACCATCCGCACTGAGAACTTGTTACTTCCAATACCGTATCACTTTCATGAAAAAAGACATGCAATATCCCAACTACGCTTCCAGGTTATCGAAAGTGTATCACTACCACGCCGCGGTGGAGATAGAAACAAACTACTACTGAAGAGGGAAGCATACTGGATCCACCGACTACAAACAGTGGAACCAAGAGGTCTCAATAGAGACTATAATATTACTGGGTTTATGTAATAATGATTACAAATATAACTATGATGTTTGCTCATTATTGACATCTTTAATTATGTTTCATTTTTTAGCGGACTTGAATTTTCCCCGCATTCCATTGGTTCCTACGATAAATGGTGTCTACCCCTGTCTCTGTATCGGCCTCCAGGTGGGAGGAGCTATACATCACATGACGTCAGTTCCGTTGTTATCCTGATAATGTATTTAAGGCACAATGGTAGGATGCTTAAATGTAGTCTGAAGAAAGCACATTTTTGGTGCTGAAACGCGTCACTATGATTTAATAAGTGACTGAAATAAACCCTACCCTGCATATCTACAGCGAGTGCCGGTCTTCTATTCTTCATATTGTTTGTTGGGATGCCCGCCCGCTGACACGTGCACCGCTAACATCCAAACGCAGTGCCGACCATCATCTACAAAGATATCACTGGCTTTTTGGGTTCGAGCACGCCAACATCCTTCCTCAAATGACCACCTTTGCCTACACAGAAGATGAGGCTCGTGATATTGTGTCACAAGTAACAGCCTCAACCGACTTCCTTCAGATCCCTACAAGTGAGCTGGAAGAGCAGGAACCTGATTAAAGAAAGCAGACATCTAGTCGCGCTAGAATTGCACGCCGCAACTCTAGCTGAATACCATCGCACCCAGAGAATCCCACGCGGCTTGAGGGTGAAACTAAGACCGACATTTTTGGCAATAATTTGGAATATTGCAATCGTTTTGCCAACATATTAAATAAATGCTCATTGGATTTAATAGTCCTCACTGTGGAATACTTGAACACTGCTATTGAAGAATGCAAAGCCCATATCACTACAGCGGAAGAACAATTGAGAGATTGCCTCAAGTCAGAAGACCTTACCTCACTACAGGAGAGAACAGAAAAACAATGCAGAGACCTGAGGATCAAGATAGAAGCAACCAAGCGCTCCAAGTTCCTCCGAGATGTGGAGGATTACTCATCACAGCGGGTCTACAGATGGCAGGACAAGTCCGGAACAGCTATCCCCTTCTCGCATACAAGAGACCGCAGAACAGGCTCTGCGTCCTCCGGCTCTGGCAGCGATACCTCGGGTGGAACATCAACTCGTTTTTTAGACAAGCGCCGCGGCAAAAGAAAGGCAATACCAGGAGAGCCGGCCGCCATCATCGGAGAAGCGGACGCACCGAGGATGACGCGATCGCAGGTACAGCACAGAACTTAGTATTGAACTTATCCAGTAAAACCCTGAGTCCCGCTCAATTGAATTTGTTGAAGAAGGGATTGTCCTTCAGTCCCACTGGGACGCTGGACACCTTCTCTTTGGACATTGATCTCCAGAGATTTTTCCGCAACATACGTCTCAAAACACATTTCAACAACACTAAAAGTGGCACTGATGAGGTTAGGGTTGATTCTAATACACATTCTGACCAATTAACGCTGAAACAATTTTCATTAAGAATAAAGAGCAACTTCATACCACCTAAAATATATCATCCAGTAGAAACATTTGCCAATTTAGTTCAGCGAGATGTTAATCAGCTATTGCAACAGTGTAGACAGGGCGATCTACATATAAGACACAATCTTACTTCAGAAGAGAAACATGCATTAAATCATCTGCTTGATGACAAATCTCTCATATTCAAGCCAGCCGACAAGGGGGAGCACTGGTGATCCTTGACAAGGAGTACTACATCAAAGAGATCATGAGCCAACTAAACGATACCCTCACATATAAAATTCTAGACTCTGATCCCGTATATTCTATTAAGGATACACTACAAAAAATAGTGATGGAGGCGAAAGAGGATGGGATTATTGACAATAAATTAAGTGAATTTTTAATTAACCAGCATCCAATCACGCCGGTATTCTATACGCTCCAAAAGTACATAAATCAATGACGAGACCACCGGGACGCCCCATTGTGGCTTCCTCTGATTCCATCCTCTCTCCCCTGCTATTTTTTTGGAGAAAATCCTGACACCTTTAACAACACAGTCACCTTCTTATATACGTGACACAGGTCACTTCTTGTCCGAGGTCCGCCCCTGAAGATGGATGGAGACTGCATACTGGTCACATTTGACGTATGCAGTCTCTATACTTCCATCACTCATGAAAAGGCTTGGAAGCAGCCTCCAGGCTACTTAATACCAGCAATCACACTGCATCACAAAAGAATTTTTCTGATGCTTTTAGGTATTGTACTTGAAAAAATTATTTTCTCTTCCAAGACACGTTTTTCAACAGCGCCGTGGGACCGCGATGGGATCGAACGTCGCACCGCCTTACGCAAATAGCTACATGTCATCTTTTGAGAACGAATTTATTTATTCTAACTCACTATTTCTGAAACATTGTATATTTTGGCGTCGATTTATTGATGACGTATTTTGCGTTTAGCGGGCGACGTTCGATCCCTCACGGAGTTCAATCACCACCTTAACTCCATTTGGAGTGAATTACAATTTACCATGCAGTTTAATCATCAGAAAATAGCTTTTCTTGACACATGGGTTATACGCAACGACGATGGCACTGTTCACACAGACCTGTTCACAAAAGAAACTGATCGCAACAGTTTACTTACCTTCACAAGTAGTCATCCCCAGCGACAAAAGAATCTATTCCTTTCTCACAATTCCAGCGGGTAAAAAGGATCGTAACAGACCCTGATACCTGTCAGGTAAGAATGACAGAAATGACTAACAAGTTTCTCAATAGAGGTTATCCTAAACATTTATTGGAAACACAAAGGAACAAACTTGACAATCCACAGGGACAGAAAACCGACAAACCACCACGCATTCCATTAGTGGTAAAATATCACCCATGGGTACAAAAATCAGGGGCATCGTGAACAAACACTGGCACATAGTCTCCAGGTCATATCCTCAGATTGAAGAATTTCAGAATTCTCCTATGATGTGTTTCAAGAGAGCGGAAAATATCCGTGATAAGATCATTAGAGCTGACATAGGCACTAACAAACCTGGCCTTAGACAGACCACACTGACCACCCCACGTCAGGGCACATTCCCTTGCTTGGGATGTGTTAATTGCTCTAGTGTAATTAAAGGTGCCTATCTGAACCATCCCCATTCAGGTGAACAGATCCCAATTAGGGGCATGTTCACATGTGACAGTAAATATGTCATATATGTACTCAAATGTCCCTGTGGCCTACTTTATGTAGGTGAAACCTCCATGCGGATGAAGGATAGACTCAGTAAACACAAATCGACCATCCGCACTGAGAACTTGTTACTTCCAATACCGTATCACTTTCATGAAAAAAGACATGCAATATCCCAACTACGCTTCCAGGTTATCGAAAGTGTATCACTACCACGCCGCGGTGGAGATAGAAACAAACTACTACTGAAGAGGGAAGCATACTGGATCCACCGACTACAAACAGTGGAACCAAGAGGTCTCAATAGAGACTATAATATTACTGGGTTTATGTAATAATGATTACAAATATAACTATGATGTTTGCTCATTATTGACATCTTTAATTATGTTTCATTTTTTAGCGGACTTGAATTTTCCCCGCATTCCATTGGTTCCTACGATAAATGGTGTCTACCCCTGTCTCTGTATCGGCCTCCAGGTGGGAGGAGCTATACATCACATGACGTCAGTTCCGTTGTTATCCTGATAATGTATTTAAGGCACAATGGTAGGATGCTTAAATGTAGTCTGAAGAAAGCACATTTTTGGTGCTGAAACGCGTCACTATGATTTAATAAGTGACTGAAATAAACCCTACCCTGCATATCTACAGCGAGTGCCGGTCTTCTATTCTTCATATTGTTTGTTGGGATGCCCGCCCGCTGACACGTGCACCGCTAACATCCAAACGCAGTGCCGACCATCATCTACTAAGATATGTATGTTATGTTATGTCATCCCACATCCTCTCCTCAATGTGGTGTCCCTTGACTCACCTCCGCATTTCTGTGCACGGAATCAAGAAGGCCATCTGCTCTGCATGCACGTAACTTGAGCGTGTGAGGGAAGAGCCGCTCCTCTGCTCCCTCTCTTTGCGGCGATGCCGTATGAATGCGTCCTTCAGGCTCTTCCATTTAGTTTTTATTGTGTTGACTAAAAACAAAATCCAAAAACATTCTTTAATTATTGATTTCTGCTTTTTTTCAGGTACTTGGGTACTGGACAGTCTTTGGCCAGTCTTCACTATGCCTTTATGATCGGGAAATCCACAGCCAGTGTGATCATCAGGGAAACCTGCGTGGCAATATGGGAAGTCCTTCATGCTGCTGTGATGTCCCAACCGCACAAGGAGGAGTGGCTGAAAATTGCGGATCAGTTTCAGCAATCCTGCGATTTCCCGAACTGTGTTGGAGCTATAGATGGCAAACACATCCGCATTAAGAAGCCAATCCGGAGTGGCAGCCAACATTTTAATTATAAAAATTTTTTTTCGTTTGTTCTTTTTGCGGTATGTGATGCCAACTATAGATTCCGGTACATCGATGTGGGGTCCTATGGCAGCAGCTCGGACTCCGACTTTGGCCAAATGCTGCTTAATAACGCTCTGGACCTCCCTGACAACACCACACTGCCTGGCACCACTTCCCCAGCGATGCCCTTTGTTTTTGTGGGTGACGAGGCATTTGCGCTGGGGGAGCATCTGATGAGGCCGTACTCCAGCAGGGGACTCTCCATTGCCAGGCGAGTCTTCAATTACCGGCTGACAAGAGCGCGCAGGGTGGTGGAGTGTGCCTTCGGCATATTAGCCAACAAATGGCGCTTTCTCCACACACCCATTCATCTGAAATTGGAGACCGCCATCTCGGCCGTGAAGGCAGCCTGTGTTCTACATAATTTTGTGCGGGAAAGAGACGGCTACAATTTTGAAGATTCCCTCAGCCATTCCGTGGAGAGTCATCTTCCCAGTGTTGTGCGTGGGCACAGACAAGGTGCGGCAGTGAGGGAGCACTTCACGGCATATTTTATGTCACCACATGGGGCGTTACCTTGGCAGTTGGAAGCCATTTAAATTTGTTTTTTGTTTTTTTTTGGCTGTAAAATTGGTTCATCTTGTAATTTTGCATTTTGTTTTTGTTGTGAATGGCAGAATTAAAAGATTTCTGGAGTGACTTTGTGCCTTTACGTTTTATCTACTATATAGTGCCCCTTGTAGAGGCCCCTATTGTAGCCCCCAATAATAAAAAATTAATAATAGGTAAAAATGTGGGCGAAATTAGGGGTCCCATTTATGTGCCAAATACTCGCCCAGTAGAATCGGACAAAATGTTGGTGAAATTAGGGGTCCCATTTATGTGCCAAATACTGGTAATGTACAGCTAGACCAGGGCTGGGCAAACTCTGCCCTCCAGCTGTTATAAAAATACAACTCCCAGCATGCAAACACTGTTTCCAGCTATGGTAGAGCATGATGAGAGTAGGATTTTATAAACAGCTGGAGGGCCGAGTTTGCGCAGCCCTGACCTAGACACACCTCTAATGTGTTAGTACAGACATAGGCCACAAGCAATATAATTTGATTACATACACAAGATCACTATCAACTTAGGAATCCTAATAATCACCCCAAATGTAGGCCTACATGTCAAAATTGCACGTCATTAGCTGATTGAAACAGCGCAGTCAGACACAAGACAGTGGAACCAGTGCAAATTGAACCTACTGGGCCATTGCAGTGAACCAGAATGTGGGGGAGGGGGAAACAGGACAGTACAAAGAACAACTAAGATATCCCACTAAAAACGGAAACACAGAACACACTAGAAGGGGCACATCACATATAGGAGGAGGAAATGCACATTATCAAAGCCTCCACAGTTTGTGTAGTTTACAAGCATAATTAAACCTAAAACCAGGTGACACAGAGCAACATGGACAAACTACAGGCCTGAGGGGACAGTATACAACATGTAATGTGCACATGAGGCTTTGTAAACTAAGGACATTGAGTGGCCATATACTATAAAAAGTGTGGTGATGCTGAGGCCCTGTAGCTGGTGCAAAAATACAACTCCATGCATGCCTGTCAGGCTCCAGCAAGTACAAGACAGGCCAGCATTTGTGGAGGTGGCGTTTGACATCAGCTGCAGGGCTGCAGGAGAGCTGGCCAGAGCTATTACATATAGTTGGGACACCAGTGCACACAAGGAGTTTTCTAATCAAAGTAAAACACACATACCTTTGCCTTGTCTCACACTCTTTGTTAAATTCGGCCACTCTGGCCAGATGGACTTGGCAATGTCCTCCCAGGCTTGCTGTCTGGCCCTCCGGTTTTTATATTTGGGGTCTTGGGTGTCATACAGCCACCGTTTGGCCTGCACCAGCCTGATAATATTCTCAGAGTCACAGGCCTCCTCCATGGCTGCTCTCCAGCAAACTCTGTGCTTAGCACCTGTTGTTTTGCCATTTCCAGCATGTTGCAAAATTTTATATACGCGTCCGTAGGCGCGTTTTACGCTTCAAAAACGCTCAAACAACACGCGTACCGCGTTCCAATTGAAGTCTATTGGGCCCAAACGCGCGTAAAACGACCCAAATAACGCGAACATACGTGCTTATGCGTCGGCCGTTTTTTTGAGCGTTCGAACGCGCATTAAAAACGCGCAAGTGTGAACCAGGCCCATAGGAATGCATGGGTACTGTACTGTTGTGCGTTTTTTTGCGCGTTCGAACGCGGCGTAAAACGCTAAAGTGTGAACTGAGGGTTAATAAGAAATTTGTCACCTGTGTGAGGATGTGTCAAATATTGGCCTCGAATCACACTCGAACAACTGATGCACTGTAGGCTCGGGAATGTGCCCTTTCTAGGAAGTTGAAAATGTTAACTGTCGCAATTCAGACCTGTTACTGCCCACATCAGCCCTTTCTACCATGTCACGAATATTTTTGGTTCTTTTAAAATAAAGTAGAGGAGTATGTTGAAACTCAAAGATATTGAAACTACCAAACGCAATAAATTTATTATCAAACCAAACGAATATACAAATGGCAAGATTTATCCGGAACTGCAACACCGTTATCTACTCGTCCCGGTTGCCATGCAAATTCCCTGTCTTCTGGATCTGGCAGCGAATCTAACACTGGAGCACACTATCCATCTTTTTTAGGAAAGAGGAGAGCCAGACCAACTGCAAAAAGAACACCCGAAGGGCAGGACGCCATTATCGGAGGCGTAGATGCACCGAGGACCACACAATCCCAGGTAAAGAGGAGACGTTAGTTTATAATATTTCATTTAAAAGTCTCAGCCCTGTACAACTCCAGGTATTGGAAAAGGGCTTGTCCTTTTGTCCATCCAACACCTTGGACACATTTGCACTAGACATGGATTGTCAAACGTTTCTTTCGTAACATACGATTAAAAGCACATTTTGTCACTTGTGATGGAAAGGCCTCCAATGGAAATAGTGCCACTGATGATTGATTGTCCCTGAAGCGCTTTGACTTGAGGATGAAAAACAATTTTCAACTGCCAAAAAACGATCATCCAGTTGAGATGTTTATTTCATTATTGCAACGTGATATTTCACAATCTTTATTTGGACAACAACATGTTGACTTGCGCATTAAACATAATCTTTTACGCCTTGAGAAACAGTCTATTGAGACTTTGTTACAAGATGACTCTTTAATATTTAAACCTGCGACAAGGGGGGAGCCCTGGTTATGATGGACAAAGAGTATTACATTCAGGAAATCCTTGGACAATTGACAATATAACAATTGACAGTAAATTAGGGGAATATTTAACCCCTCAATATCACATCATTCATACCAGTGTTTTATACACTCCCGAAAATCCATAAGTCCCTCATACCCCCTGGTCGACCTATTGTGGCCCTCATTGATTCGGTATTGTCCCCGCAAGCCATGTTACTGGAGAAAGTATTAACACCACTTACACACAATATGCCATCCTTTTTACTGGACACTAACCAATTTTTAAGGGAAGTACATAATTTGAATTTGGAGAGTGAGGATATTCTTGTCACCTTCAATGTGTGTTCTCTTTACACCTCGATTACACATAGTAAGGGCATACGTGCAGTGGACTGGATGTTGGCTGCCTCATCTTACACTACTCTACAAAAAAAAATTTAAAAAAAATCTTACGTCTGGTGGAAATTATACTGCATGAAAACTATTTTTTATTCCAGGATGTCTACTATAAGCAGCGATGTGGGACCGCGATGGGTTCGAATGCCGCACTGCCTTACGCTAATTGTTACATGTCATGGTTTGAGCAAAATTACATATATAGTAATGACAATTTTATCCAACATTGCGCCACATAGCGACACTTTATCGACGACATTAGCCCACAAGCAAGAAGCAGGGAGTTATACTAAGTAATGGGTTCAGATGAAAAAAAAAAAAAATATATTAGTTTTTCCGAATATATATCACTATATTCGAAATATATAATTTCCACAGTGCCGATATTCATGATAAAAATTCGAAATTAGAATATTCGCGCTCAACACTAGCGAAAATCTATTTATCAGAGTTGCTTGTCTGTCCTTGCTTGTCTGTAAATTCGCAAAAAAAATTTTTGTTCAAAATTGTACCCCAAAAATTGTTGAAAATTATCTTCAAGTTCTAGGCATTCATCAGTTGTCTAAAATTGTCTTTCTTGTTTGTGTTGGCCCAGATACTTATCCATCTCCTCTATGTGCTCCTCAATGTACAACCTCCTGTCCCCAACATAAATGGGGCAGTGATACTTCCACTCCCCTTCCACCTATCATATGTGTAAACAAAATCTTTGCTATGCTTTGTTAGAACTGATGAGTCTGATCACAGCAGATCAGTTGCTATGGTGCATCACACAGAAAATATCCCGCTGGCTGTCTACCTGCCAACTACAACTATGCAAGATAGTCAGAGACAATGGTCAAAATATTGTGGCTGCACTGCAGCAACTAGGATATACTCTGTACACAGATTGCCCTGTTGAGACATTGACCATTGACCATTACTTTTGATGAACATGATGGAGCAGTTCTTTTTTTATGTGAAACCAAAGCTTACACACAATAGCAAACAGATGCACACTGTCCAAACAACCAGGTTAAGTCCTACCTGGACTGTACCCTTTCTGTAGCACATACTTTCTTCTCTGAGCTCATGGACTTCTGGGTAGTGTTGAGCGAACAGTTCGAGCATCGTTCGGGTTCGTACCGAATTTTGGGGTGTCCGGGACCCGGACCCGAACCCGGACATTTTCAAAAAAGTTCGGGTTTGGGTTCGTCGTTCGGCATGTATTTAGGCGCATTTTGAAAGGCTGCAAAGCAGCCAATCAACATGCATCATACTACTTGCCCTAAGATGCCATCGCAGCCATGCCTACTATTGGCAAGGCTGTGATTGGCCGAGTGCAGCATGTGACTCAGCCTCTTTATAAGCTTGTGCGCACGTCGGGACGTGCTCACTCCCGATGTGAATAGAACAGGGATAGACGCAGCTGATGCTAGGGCGAGAATAGGCAGGGATAATTGAATAACTGGAAGCAAATTTCTCTCCTCCACCTGTGATTCATCTGAACAACTGCAGCTGAGCTGCTTTTTTGATAGGGATTGGCTATTTTTAGAGTGGCCAGAGTGATTTTTCCATCCACATGTACCTGGGCTGACCGCCGGCCGCCATTTTGCGACTTGTAGTGCTGCAGCAGAAGCTGCCACAGTGTGCATTCCAAAGCTCCAAACAAGTCAGACATCTACACCTGGGATTCAGACCAATAGCGATTTAGCAGCACAGTCCAAGGCTATTTTTTTAAAGGTTGTGCAGACCATTTTGTGGCACATGTTACTGGGCTGATAGGCGGCGGCCATCTTGGGACTAGTGCTGCAGCACAATCTCTCCCAACGTCCATTAATCACTTGTAATAGTGGTCTGTGCCATAGAAATCCTACATCAGGGACTTGGGTGTGCTTGTGTCACCCCTACTAATACCAGTCCACCTGTAATCCATACAGTCAAAAGACTGAAAGTATTCCAGTGAGGGAATTTTTTTTTATTTAAAAAGGCCAAGTTAGTTTATCTGGCGTTCAATATACTAGATACAGTTAGGCCTGCGTTTCATACATCTGGAATTAGCAAATTAATGTGCTGGGGTTGGGAAAACATATATGTACCCATACTAGAATCTGTCAAAGAAAGCGGTACTCACATATAACAGTCATTCCATCTGTAATCCATACAGTCAAAAGACTGAAAGTATTCCAGTGAGGGAATTTTTTTTATTTAAAAAGGCCAAGTTAGTTTATCTGGCGTTCAATATACTAGATACAGTTAGGCCTGCGTTTCATACATCTGGAATTAGCAAATTAATGTGCTGGGGTTGGGAAAACATATATGTACCCATACTAGAATCTGTCAAAGAAAGCGGTACTCACATGTAACAGTCATTCCATCTGTAATCCATACAGTCAAAAGACTGAAAGTATTCCAGTGAGGGAATTTTTTTATTTAAAAAGGCCAAGTTAGTTTATCTGGCTTTCAATATACTATATACAGTTGGGCCTGCGTTTCATACATCTGGAATTAGCAAACTAATCTCCCAGGTTGGGAAAATATATATGTACCCATACTAGAATCTGTCAAAGAAAGCGGTACTCACATGTAACAGTCATTCCATCTGTAATCCATACAGTCAAAAGACTGAAAGTATTCCAGTGAGGGAATTTTTTTATTTAAAAAAGGCCAAGTTAGTTTATCTGGCGTTCAATATACTAGATACAGTTAGGCCTGCGTTTCATACATCTGGAATTAGCAAACTAATGTGCTGGGGTTGGGAAAACATATATGTACCCATACTAGAATCTGTCAAAGAAAGCGGTACTCACATATAACAGTCATTCCATCTGTAATCCATACAGTCAAAAGACTGAAAGTATTCCAGTGAGGGAATTTTTTTATTTAAAAAAGGCCAAGTTAGTTTATCTGGCGTTCAATATACTAGATACAGTTAGGCCTGCGTTTCATACATCTGGAATTAGCAAACTAATGTGCTGGGGTTGGGAAAACATATATGTACCCATACTAGAATCTGTCAAAGAAAGCGGTACTCACATATAACAGTCATTCCATCTGTAATCCATACAGTCAAAAGACTGAAAGTATTCCAGTGAGGGAATTTTTTTATTTAAAAAGGCCAAGTTAGTTTATCTAGCGTTCAATATACTAGATACAGTTAGGCCTGCGTTTCATACATCTGGAATTAGCAAATTAATGTGCTGGGGTTGGGAAAACATATATGTACCCATACTAGAATCTGTCAAAGAAAGCGGTACTCACATATAACAGTCATTCCATCTGTAATCCATACAGTCAAAAGACTGAAAGTATTCCAGTGAGGGAATTTTTTTATTTAAAAAGGCCAAGTTAGTTTATCTGGCGTTCAATATACTAGATACAGTTAGGCCTGCGTTTCATACATCTGGAATTAGCAAACTAATGTGCTGGGGTTGGGAAAACATATATGTACCCATACTAGAATCTGTCAAAGAAAGCGGTACTCACATATAACAGTCATTCCATCTGTAATCCATACAGTCAAAAGACTGAAAGTATTCCAGTGAGGGAATTTTTTTATTTAAAAAGGCCAAGTTAGTTTATCTGGCGTTCAATATGCTAGATACAGTTAGGCCTGCGTTTCATACATCTGGAATTAGCAAACTAATGTGCTGGGGTTGGGAAAACATATATGTACCCATACTAGAATCTGTCAAAGAAAGCGGTACTCACATATAACAGTCATTCCATCTGTAATCCATACAGTCAAAAGACTGAAAGTATTCCAGTGAGGGAATTTTTTTTATTTAAAAAGGCCAAGTTAGTTTATCTGGCGTTCAATATACTAGATACAGTTAGGCCTGCGTTTCATACATCTGGAATTAGCAAATTAATGTGCTGGGGTTGGGAAAACATATATGTACCCATACTAGAATCTGTCAAAGAAAGCGGTACTCACATATAACAGTCATTCCATCTGTAATCCATACAGTCAAAAGACTGAAAGTATTCCAGTGAGGGAATTTTTTTTTTATTTAAAAAAGGCCAAGTTAGTTTAACTGGCGTTCAATATACTAGATACAGTTAGGCCTGCGTTTCATACATCTGGAATTAGCAAATTAATGTGCTGGGGTTGGGAAAACATATATGTACCCATACTAAAATCTGTCAAAGAAAGCGGTACTCACATATAACAGTCATTCCATCTGTTATCCATACAGTCAAAAGACTGAAAGTATTCCAGTGAGGGAATTTTTTTTTTATTTAAAAAAGGCCAAGTTAGTTTATCTGGCGTTCAATATACTAGATACAGTTAGCCCTGCGTTTCATACATCTGGAATTAGCAAATTAATGTGCTGGGGTTGGGAAAACATATATGTACCCATACTAGAATCTGTCAAAGAAAGCGGTACTCACATATAACAGTCATTCCATCTGTAATCCATACAGTCAAAAGACTGAAAGTATTCCAGTGAGGGAATTTTTTTATTTAAAAAAGGCCAAGTTAGTTTATCTGGCGTTCAATATACTAGATACAGTTAGGCCTGCGTTTCATACATCTGGAATTAGCAAACTAATGTGCTGGGGTTGGGAAAACATATATGTACCCATACTAGAATCTGTCAAAGAAAGAGGTACTCACATATAACAGTCATTCCATCTGTAATCCATACAGTCAAAAGACTGAAAGTATTCCAGTGAGGGAATTTTTTTATTTAAAAAAGGCCAAGTTAGTTTATCTGGCGTTCAATATACTAGATACAGTTAGGCCTGCGTTTCATACATCTGGAATTAGCAAATTAATGTGCTGGGGTTGGGAAAACATATATGTACCCATACTAGAATCTGTCAAAGAAAGCGGTACTCACATATAACAGTCATTCCATCTGTAATCCATACAGTCAAAAGACTGAAAGTATTCCAGTGAGGGATTTTTTTATTTAAAAAGGCCAAGTTAGTTTATCTGGCGTTCAATATACTAGATACAGTTAGGCCTGCGTTTCATACATCTGGAATTAGCAAACTAATGTGCTGGGGTTGGGAAAACATATATGTACCCATACTAGAATCTGTCAAAGAAAGCGGTACTCACATGTAACAGTCATTCCATCTGTAATCCATACAGTCAAAAGACTGAAAGTATTCCAGTGAGGGAATTTTTTTTATTTAAAAAGGCCAAGTTAGTTTATCTGGCGTTCAATATACTAGATACAGTTAGGCCTGCGTTTCATACATCTGGAATTAGCAAATTAATGTGCTGGGGTTGGGAAAACATATATGTACCCATACTAGAATCTGTCAAAGAAAGCGGTACTCACATATAACAGTCATTCCATCTGTAATCCATACAGTCAAAAGACTGAAAGTATTCCAGTGAGGGAATTTTTTTATTTAAAAAGGCCAAGTTAGTTTATCTGGCGTTCAATATACTAGATACAGTTAGGCCTGCGTTTCATACATCTGGAATTAGCAAATTAATGTGCTGGGGTTGGGAAAACATATATGTACCCATACTAGAATCTGTCAAAGAAAGCGGTACTCACATATAACAGTCATTCCATCTGTAATCCATACAGTCAAAAGACTGAAAGTATTCTAGTGAGGGAATTTTTTTTATTTAAAAAAGGCCAAGTTAGTTTATCTGGCTTTCAATATACTATATACAGTTGGGCCTGCGTTTCATACATCTGGAATTAGCAAACTAATCTCCCAGGTTGGGAAAATATATATGTACCCATACTAGAATCTGTCAAAGAAAGCGGTACTCACATGTAACAGTCATTCCATCTGTAATCCATACAGTCAAAAGACTGAAAGTATTCCAGTGAGGGAATTTTTTTTATTTAAAAAAGGCCAAGTTAGTTTATCTGGTGTTCAATATACTAGATAAAGTTAGGCCTGCGTTTCATACATCTGGAATTAGCAAACTAATGTGCTGGGGTTGGGAAAACATATATGTACCCATACTAGAATCTGTCAAAGAAAGCGGTACTCACATATAACAGTCATTCCATCTGTAATCCATACAGTCAAAAGACTGAAAGTATTCCAGTGAGGGAATTTTTTTTATTTAAAAAAGGCCAAGTTAGTTTATCTGGCGTTCAATATACTAGATACAGTTAGGCCTGCGTTTCATACATCTGGAATTAGCAAACTAATGTGCTGGGGTTGGGAAAACATATATGTACCCATACTAGAATCTGTCAAAGAAAGCGGTACTCACATATAACAGTCATTCCATCTGTAATCCATACAGTCAAAAGACTGAAAGTATTCCAGTGAGGGAATTTTTTTATTTAAAAAGGCCAAGTTAGTTTATCTGGCGTTCAATATACTAGATACAGTTAGGCCTGCGTTTCATACATCTGGAATTAGCAAACTAATGTGCTGGGGTTGGGAAAACATATATGTACCCATACTAGAATCTGTCAAAGAAAGCGGTACTCACATATAACAGTCATTCCATCTGTAATCCATACAGTCAAAAGACTGAAAGTATTCCAGTGAGGGATTTTTTTTTATTTAAAAAAGGCCAAGTTAGTTTATCTGGCGTTCAATATGCTAGATACAGTTAGGCCTGCGTTTTATACATCTGGAATTAGCAAACTAATGTGCTGGGGTTGGGAAAACATATATGTACCCATACTAGAATCTGTCAAAGAAAGCGGTACTCACATATAACAGTCATTCCATCTGTAATCCATACAGTCAAAAGACTGAAAGTATTCCAGTGAGGGAATTTTTTTTTATTTAAAAAGGCCAAGTTAGTTTATCTGGCGTTCAATATACTAGATACAGTTAGGCCTGCGTTTCATACATCTGGAATTAGCAAATTAATGTGCTGGGGTTGGGAAAACATATATGTACCCATACTAGAATCTGTCAAAGAAAGCGGTACTCACATATAACAGTCATTCCATCTGTAATCCATACAGTCAAAAGACTGAAAGTATTCCAGTGAGGGAATTTTTTTTATTTAAAAAAGGCCAAGTTAGTTTAACTGGCGTTCAATATACTAGATACAGTTAGGCCTGCGTTTCATACATCTGGAATTAGCAAATTAATGTGCTGGGGTTGGGAAAACATATATGTACCCATACTAGAATCTGTCAAAGAAAGCGGTACTCACATATAACAGTCATTCCATCTGTAATCCATACAGTCAAAAGACTGAAAGTATTCCAGTGAGGGAATTTTTTTATTTAAAAAAGGCCAAGTTAGTTTATCTGGCGTTCAATATACTAGATACAGTTAGCCCTGCGTTTCATACATCTGGAATTAGCAAATTAATGTGCTGGGGTTGGGAAAACATATATGCACCCATACTAGAATCTGTCAAAGAAAGCGGTACTCACATATAACAGTCATTCCATCTGTAATCCATACAGTCAAAAGACTGAAAGTATTCCAGTGAGGGAATTTTTTTATTTAAAAAAGGCCAAGTTAGTTTATCTGGCGTTCAATATACTAGATACAGTTAGGCCTGCGTTTCATACATCTGGAATTAGCAAACTAATGTGCTGGGGTTGGGAAAACATATATGTACCCATACTAGAATCTGTCAAAGAAAGAGGTACTCACATATAACAGTCATTCCATCTGTAATCCATACAGTCAAAAGACTGAAAGTATTCCAGTGAGGGAATTTTTTTATTTAAAAAAGGCCAAGTTAGTTTATCTGGCGTTCAATATACTAGATACAGTTAGGCCTGCGTTTCATACATCTGGAATTAGCAAATTAATGTGCTGGGGTTGGGAAAACATATATGTACCCATACTAGAATCTGTCAAAGAAAGCGGTACTCACATATAACAGTCATTCCATCTGTAATCCATACAGTCAAAAGACTGAAAGTATTCCAGTGAGGGATTTTTTTATTTAAAAAGGCCAAGTTAGTTTATCTGGCGTTCAATATACTAGATACAGTTAGGCCTGCGTTTCATACATCTGGAATTAGCAAACTAATGTGCTGGGGTTGGGAAAACATATATGTACCCATACTAGAATCTGTCAAAGAAAGCGGTACTCACATGTAACAGTCATTCCATCTGTAATCCATACAGTCAAAAGACTGAAAGTATTCCAGTGAGGGAATTTTTTTTATGTAAAAAAGGCCAAGTTAGTTTATCTGGCGTTCAATATACTATATACAGTTGGGCCTGCGTTTCATACATCTGGAATTAGCAAACTAATCTCCCAGGTTGGGAAAATATATATGTACCCATACTAGAATCTGTCAAAGAAAGCGGTACTCACATGTAACAGTCATTCCATCTGTAATCCATACAGTCAAAAGACTGAAAGTATTCCAGTGAGGGAATTTTTTTTATTTAAAAAAGGCCAAGTTAGTTTATCTGGCGTTCAATATACTAGATACAGTTAGGCCTGCGTTTCATACATCTGGAATTAGCAAACTAATGTGCTGGGGTTGGGAAAACATATATGTACCCATACTAGAATCTGTCAAAGAAAGCGGTACTCACATATAACAGTCATTCCATCTGTAATCCATACAGTCAAAAGACTGAAAGTATTCCAGTGAGGGAATTTTTTTATTTAAAAAGGCCAAGTTAGTTTATCTGGCGTTCAATATACTAGATACAGTTAGGCCTGCGTTTCATACATCTGGAATTAGCAAACTAATGTGCTGGGGTTGGGAAAACATATATGTACCCATACTAGAATCTGTCAAAGAAAGCGGTACTCACATATAACAGTCATTCCATCTGTAATCCATACAGTCAAAAGACTGAAAGTATTCCAGTGAGGGAATTTTTTTATTTAAAAAGGCCAAGTTAGTTTATCTGGCGTTCAATATACTAGATACAGTTAGGCCTGCGTTTCATACATCTGGAATTAGCAAATTAATGTGCTGGGGTTGGGAAAACATATATGTACCCATACTAGAATCTGTCAAAGAAAGCGGTACTCACATATAACAGTCATTCCATCTGTAATCCATACAGTCAAAAGACTGAAAGTATTCCAGTGAGGGAATTTTTTTATTTAAAAAGGCCAAGTTAGTTTATCTGGCGTTCAATATACTAGATACAGTTAGGCCTGCGTTTCATACATCTGGAATTAGCAAATTAATGTGCTGGGGTTGGGAAAACATATATGTACTGTAAGAGAGTGCAAGGTGTTGTATTTGATAGCAGGTACGTGTCACCGAGGTTGCTGGCCTCGGTGAGGTAAGAGCCGGGGTTTTTGGTCTGCAGCAGCTAGTGCTGCTCTGTTAAATAGCATGGCTGCAAAGCCGATCCGGGCCGGCTCTTACTGGGAGCAGCTAAAGAGTAGGGTGGGTGGCTGCTCCCCACGGTCCAGTCCATGTTTTGGGCTGGGTATATAACGCAGCCAGCAGCTGTGTCTGAGTGTGTGTTTATCCTGGAGCCTGCAAACAGGGCTGAGGAATTCTCTGTCCTGGAGGAAGGAGCTCAGCAAGGTGGTGTTTCCCTGCGACCTAAAGGTGGAATCGCCTGCGGCTGAGCCGACTGCTAGGTGTGAACCCGCACCTAAACCACCCAAGGTGACTGGACCCTGTGTTGGCCTGTTTTTGTTTTGCCACAGTATTTCCGTTGTGTGTGAACTGTCACCAAGAGACTGCTTTTCATTTATGGCGTGCAAGTGTGAATAAAACACTGTTTGATGCACCATCTGGACTCCTTGTTTTGCCTCTAAACTGCACCCGCACCGCTGTCTACCAGAGCGACTCCCCACATTTGGTGTCGGATGCGGGCATGCGCAGTGAGGCTGGCGTGAACGCCGAACTTTGTTTGCTGAGTAAAAGTGTATGTCCTATATTAGGCCGGCAAAGTTGCAGCCTGGGTTCCCGGACAAAATGGAGGCGGTTGTAAAGCCCTTGTGGAGGCTAACTTGCAGCAGCGGGAGGCCAACAAGCAGCAGCAGGAGACCAACCAGCTACTACTACAGCAGGTGATGGCCTTACAGGCGGCAGGAGCGTCCCACCACGTCCATGATGCCCGAAAGCGGTCCGTGCGGCGATCCCAAAGATGACCCCGCAGACGACGTGGAGACATACCTAGCCGTCTTTGAGAAGGTCGCCGTGAGGGAAAAGTTACCCCGTGACCAGTGGGCCGAGGTGGTTGCTCCGTTCCTGGCAGCCGGACCCCAGCAAGTTTTTTTCGATTTGGCAGATGTCCAGGCAGCTGACTACCCGACCGTGAAAGGTGAGATTCTAGCAAGACTGGGGGTGAATGTTTTGGTCCGGGCCCAGCGGGTGCATCAGTGGGAATTTAACCCGGCTGAACCCGCCAGACCACAATACTATGACCTGCTACATCGGTTGCAAAAATGGCTGCAGCCAGACATACTGACTCCCACTGCTATGCTCGACCGTCTGTTAGCAGATGTATTCTGGAGGTCTTTGCCTTACCCTCTCCAGCACTGGATCGGCCAGGTATCCCCCACCAATGCCCTTGAGATGGTCGACCTGGTGGAGCGATATGAGGCCACCAGAAACCTGCAGGGGGTTCTTTTGGGAGGAGGCCAGTCAAACCCCGGAAACCTCCACCCCAGTCCCGGCGGCCGGCCAAACCCGCCCGGGATGTACCCCTTGCAGATCCCTCCCCAGTAGTCTGCTGGCGGTGTCACGAGCCTGGCCACGTAAGGGCCGACTGTCCACAGTGGGGGAACCCATGGAGACTAATTATGGGTACCGGGCTTCCCTGTATGCCCGGAGACTGTGTGCGACCGGCACCCCGAGACAATAGACACCGACATCTGTGCCAGGTGCAAATCGGGGATAACCTGGCAGTGGCGCTGTTGGACTCAGGGAGCCTGGTAACCCTGGTAAGTGCTGCCCTGGTACAGCCCACCCAGTATACGGGCCGGAAAGTTGGTGTGGTGTGTATACACGGAGACTTAAAGGACTATCCCACGGCTGTAATGTCTCTATCCACGGCGGCCGGCACCTGGACTTGTGAAGTGGCGATCTCCACAAAGCTGCCCTATGAACTAATAATTGGGAGAGACTTCCTGGTTTTCCGTCACTGTGGCCTGAGATGAAAGTGACTAATAGCCCTGAGACAGGGGTAACCCTAGCAGAGTGGCCTGATACCCCTGGAAGGCCAGAACCCTGGGAGCCCGAGTCTGAGGGGCCAGCGGTAGGGGTGACCACTGCTGCAGCGGTAGTGGGGGAGACAACCCCACTGAGTGTAATGGTGGGAGACACGGAGGACTTGCCACCGGGGCCTGAGTTGGCAGACCTCAATGTCTCCGGGGAAAATTTTGGGACCGCACAACACCGGGACCAAACCCTAACCAGGGCCTGGGAGAATGTGCTGGAAATTGATGGTAAACCCCAGAAACCAGGGGCTGAATTAATGTTCCCACGATTTATTGTTCTGCAGGATATGTTGTATCGGGTGAACCAAATCCGAGGTGAACCTGTTGAACAGTTGGTGGTGCCCACAGCGTATCGCAAGCTTGTCATGGAGCTTGCCCACCAACATGTTCTTGGGGGACACCTGGGGTGGCAGAAAACCCAGGACCGCATACTGCAGCGGTTTTATTGGCCCAGTGTGTTCAAGGAGGTAGAGAATTATTGTAAGTCCTGTCCGACCTGTCAGATAACTAGCCCCCAGCCACATTTCCGTAGTCCTCTGGTACCTCTGCCAATTATTGAAGTACCGTTCGAGCGAATCGCTATGGATTTAATTGGGCCTGTACCAAAGTCTGCCAGGGGCCACCAACACATTCTGGTAGTTCTCGACTATGCCACTCGGTATCCGGAGGCGGTGCCTCTGCGACATACCTCAGCTAAGCTCATTGCCAAAGAGTTAATGGAGATGTTTTCCGTGTGGGCCTGCCAAAAGAGGTTCTGACAGACCAAGGGACCCCTTTATGTCCAAAGTAATGAGGGAACTGTGTAAATTGTTGCGTATAAAGCAGCTACGGACGTCCGTTTACCATCCGCAAACAGACGGTCTGGTTGAGAGGTTTAACCAAACTCTAAAAAATATGTTAAAGAGGGTGGTGTCTAGAGATGGGAAGGACTGGGATCTGCTTCTGCCCTATCTCATGTTCGCAGTGCGAGAGGTACCCCAGGCCTCTACTGGGTTCTCGCCCTTCGAACTGCTTTATGGCAGACACCCTCGGGGCCTGTTGGATATCGCCAAGGAAGCATGGGAACAACAGCCTGTCCCCCACAAAAGTGTCATTGAGTATGTCACCCAGATGCAGGAACGGATAGAAAGGGTGTTGCCGCTGGTCCGGGAGCATATGGAGGCAGCACAACAAGCCCAGAGTAGGGTGTATAATCGTCAGGCTCGGGTACGGGCTTCAATCCGGGAGATCGAGTGTTGGTTCTGGTACCCACCCTTGACAGCAAATTCCTAGCTAGGTGGCAGGGCCCCTATGAGGTGATCGAGAAGGTAGGGAAGTAATTACAAAGTACACCAGCCAGGCGGCGCAAGCCGGAGCAGGTGTACCACGTGAATTTACTTAAGCCTTGGAAAGATAGGGACACGGCCGACGACCACAGCCCCGGCCAGGGCTTCTAGGTGAAAAGTGTCCAGCCCCACAGTTCGAGGCCTGTGAAGCAGTAACCACGGTAAAAATTGCAGACAGCCTGTCTTCCAAACAAGTTCAGGAAGTCAGGGAGTTCATCAGTCGGAACACGGATGTGTTCTCGGACCTCCCTGGCCGCACGTCTCTCATCCAACATGACATCGTCACTGAGCCTCAGGCCAAGATCCGGTTAAAACCATACCGGGTACCCGAGGCTCGGCGACGGGCCATCGCGGAGGAAGTACAGTTAATGTTGAAGCTCGATGTCATTGAGGAGTCGAAGAGTGAGTGGGCCAGTCCCATAGTCCTAATACCTAAGCCGGATGGGACGCTGCGGTTCTGCAACGATTTTCGCAAGTTAAATGAAGTGTCCAAGTTTGATGCGTATCCCATGCCCCGGGTAGACGAGCTTGTTGAGAGTTTAGGGCAAGCCCGTTATTTTTCTGTGCTAGACCTCACCAAAGGGTACTGGCAGGTACCCTTAACGGAGTCGGCTAAGGAAAAACCGCATTTGTTACCCGCAGGGCCTGTATCACTACAAGGTGTTACCCTTTGGCCTGCATGGCGCCCCGCCACTTTCCAAAGGTTAATGGACATAGTGCTGCGACCACATCGCCGGTACGCCTCGGCCTACTTAGATGATGTAGTCATCCACAGCACCGACTGGGAAAGCCATTTACCCAAGGTGCAGGCGGTAGTGGATGCCCTGAGGAAAGCCGGACTGACCGCTAACCCAAAGAAGTGCTCCATAGGGTTAGAGGAGACAAAATATCTGGGATATGTAATTGGGCGGGAGTCATCAAACCTCAGGTAACCAAGGTAGAGGCCATTCGTAACTGGCCCCGACCGGTCACCACCAGGCAGGTAAAGTCGTTCCTGGGGATTGTAGGTTACTACATGAGGTTTGTGCCCCACTTTGCCACAATAGCAGCGCCGTTGACAGACCTGTTGAAGGGGCGAAAGTCTGGGAGGGTTAGCTGGAGTGAGAAGGCGGAGGAGGCTTTCGCCGCGTTGAAGTCGGCCCTGTGTGGGTCCCCGGTTTTGGTGACACCCGACTTCAACAAGGAGTTTGTCGTACAGACCGACGCCTCGGAGGTAGGCCTCGGTGCGGTACTGTCTCAGGAGGTCAACGGGGAAGAACATCCCGTTGTCTTCCTGAGCCGTAAGCTCAATCCCGCCGAGTCCAGATACAGTATAGTGGAGAGGGAGTGCCTGGCTATCAAGTGGGCACTCGAATCTCTCCGCTACTACTTGTTAGGAGGAGGTTCCGTCTGGTGACCGACCATTCCCCTCAAATGGATGAGTCAGGCCAAGGAGAGGAATGCTCGGGTCACCAGGTGGTTCCTATCTCTTCAGAATTTCAAATTCTCTGTGGAACACAGGGCAGGCCGCTTGCAGGGCAACGCAGATGCCCTGTCCCGCGTCCACTGCCTCACGTGTGTTCACCCCTCAGGGCTGAACAAAGGGTGTGTAAGAGAGTGCAAGGTGTTGTATTTGATAGCAGGTACGTGTCACCGAGGTTGCTGGCCTCGGTGAGGTAAGAGCCGGGTTTTGGTCTGCAGCAGCTAGTGCTGCTCTGTTAAATAGCATGGCTGCAAAGCCGATCCGGGCCGGCTCTTACTGGGAGCAGCTAAAGAGTAGGGTGGGTGGCTGCTCCCCACGGTCCAGTCCATGTTTTGGGCTGGGTATATAACGCAGCCAGCAGCTGTGTCTGAGTGTGTGTATTATCCTGGAGCCTGCAAACAGGGCTGAGGAATTCTCTGTCCTGGAGGAAGGAGCTCAGCAAGGTCGTGTTTCCCTGCGACCTGAAGGTGGAATCGCCTGCGGCTGAGCCGACTGCTAGGTGTGAACCCGCACCTAAACCACCCAAGGTGACTGGACCCTGTGTTGGCCTGTTTTTGTTTTGCCACAGTATTTCCGTTGTGTGTGAACTGTCACCAAGAGACTGCTTTTCATTTATGGCGTGCAAGTGTGAATAAAACACTGTTTGATGCACCATCTGGACTCCTTGTTTTGCCTCTAAACTGCACCCGCACCGCTGTCTACCAGAGCGACTCCCCACAGTACCCATACTAGAATCTGTCAAAGAAAGCGGTACTCACATATAACAGTCATTCCATCTGTAATCCATACAGTCAAAAGACTGAAAGTATTCCAGTGAGGGAATTTTTTTTATTTAAAAAAGGCCAAGTTAGTTTATCTGGCGTTCAATATACTAGATACAGTTAGGCCTGCGTTTCATACATCTGGAATTAGCAAACTAATGTGCTGGGGTTGGGAAAACATATATGTACCCATACTAGAATCTGTCAAAGAAAGCGGTACTCACATATAACAGTCATTCCATCTGTAATCCATACAGTCAAAAGACTGAAAGTATTCCAGTGAGGGATTTTGCTTATAAAAATAATATATTTCATTGTGGTGCGAGTTGAATCGCAACAATGAAGAAAAATACTATTAAGGGACGAGGACGCGGTCGTGGTGGTGTCCGTGGAGCCTCTGTTGCTGGTAGAGGACGTGGCCGTTCGGCCCCAGGCGCACAGTAGGGAACGAACTCCCTCAACTAGCCGGCAGAATGTACCGCAATATCTCGTGGGGCCCAATGCCGCTCTTAGGATGGTAAGGCCTGAGCAGGTACAGGCATTAATCGATTGGGTGGCCGACAGTGCTTCCAGCACGTTCACCACATGGTCTTCCACCCAGTCTTCTGCGGAAAGCGCACAGGTGGCACCTGAAAACCAAGCCCATCAGTCTGTCACATCACCCCCAAGCATATCAGGGAAACGGTCTGAGCCACAAGTTATGCAGCAGTCTCTTCTTCTGTTTGAAGACTCTGCTTCCAGGGTTTCCCAGGGGCGTCCACCTAGCCCTTCCCCAGTGGAGGAAGACATACCATGCACTGACGCACAACCACTTATGTCTCCAGATGAAGAGGACATGGGAATACCACCTCATCGGAGTCCGCACGTCTCTGATGATGACGAAACACAGGTGCCCACTGCCGCGTCTTTTTGCAGTGTGCAGACTGAACAGGAGGAGGTCAGGAGGGAGACTGGGTGGAAGACGATGCAGAGGACGATGAGGTCTTAGACCCCACATGGACTGAAGGTCGTGGCGATGACTTTCACAGTTCAGAGGAAGAGGTAGTGGTGAGACCGAGACAACAGCGAAGCCAAAGAGGGAGCAGGGGGCCAAAGCAGACGAGCCGCCGCCCCAGAGTTCGCCTGCTACTGGACATCGCCAACAGGGACCCAGCCCCACAAAGGCAGCTTCAAAGAGTTCCCTGGCATGGCACTTCTTTAAACAATGTCCTACCGACAAGACCCGAGTGACTTGCACGCTCTGCCATCAGAGCCTGAGGCGAGGCATTAACGTTCTGAACCTCAGCACAACCTGCATGACCAGGCATCTACATGCAAAGCATGAACTGCAGTGGGGTACACACCTTAAAAACCAGGCACTCGCTGAGGCTCCCCTGCTCCCTCTACCGCTGCTGCCTCGGCTTCCGCCTCGAGAGGAATGTTGCCACCTGCCGAGCAGCAAACAGAGGATGTGCCACCGACACCACCACCACCGCCACCGTCAACTAGCGCCTCCACTATATCACACAGCAGCGTTCAGCTCTCAATATCTCAAACCTTAGAGAGGAAGCGCAAATTCCCCGAGTCACCCTCGAGCCCTTGGCCTGAACGCCAGCATTTCTAAACTGCTGGCCTTTGAAATGCTGTCATTCCGGCTGGTGGACACAGACAGCTTCAAACAGCTGATGGCCATGGCTGTCCCGCAGTATGTGGTTCCCAGCCGCCACTACTTCTCCAAGACAGCCGTGCCTTCCTGCACATGCAAGTGTCCGATAAAATCAAGTGTGCACTGCGCAACGCCATTTGTGGCAAGGTCCACCTAACCACAGATACGTGGACCAGTAAGCACGGCCAGGGACGCTATATCTCACTAACTGCACACTGGATGAATGTAGTGGTGGCTGGGCCCCGGCGGACAGTTCCTTGGCGCACGTCCTTCACGCCCCTAGGATCGCAGGGCATCATTCTCTGCCTCCTGTAGCCTCCTCCTCCTACTCGGCTTCCTCCTCCACTGCTTCCACCAGCTCATCCGGTCAGCCACACACCTTCACCACCAACTTCAGCACAGCCCGGGTAAACGTCAGCAGGCCATTCTGAAACTCATATGTTTGGGGGACAGGCCCCACACCGCGCAGGAGTTGTGGCGGGGTATTGAACAACAGACCGACGAGTGGTTTCTGCCGGTGGGCCTCAAGCCAGGCCTGGTGGTATGCGATAATGGGCGAAATCTCGTGGCAGCTCTGGGACTAGCCGGTTTGACGCACATCCCTTGCCTGGCGCATGTGCTGAACTTGGTGGTGCAGAGGTTCATTCACCACTACCCCAACATGTCAGAGCTGCTGCATAAAGTGCGGGCCGTCTGTGCGCGCTTCCGCCGCTCACATCCTGCCGCTGCTCGCCTGTCTGCGCTACAGCGGAACTTCGGCCTTCCCGCCACCGCCTCATATGCGACGTGCCCACCCGGTGGAACTCCACCTTGCACATGCTGGAGAGACTGTGCGAGCAGCAGCAGGCCATAGTGGAGTTTCAGCTGCAGCACGCCGCGCCAGTCGTGACTGCCGAACAGCACCACTTCACCACCAATGATTGGGCCTCCATGCGAGACCTGTGTGCCCTGCTGCGCTGTTTCGAGTACTCCACCAACATGGCCAGTGGCGATGACACTGTTATCAGCGTTACAATACCACTTCTATGTCTCCTTGAGAAAACACTTAGGGCAATGATGTTAGAGGAGGTGGCCCAGGTGGAGGAGGAGGAGGAGGATGAGGGCTCGTTTCTAACACTTTCGGGCCAGTCTGTTCGAATTGGCTCAGAGGGAGGTTTGTTTAAGCAGCAGAGGACAGGTTCACAAGTCGCCAGCCAAGGCACTGTACTGGAGGACGAGGAGGAGGAGGAGGAGGAGGTGGAGGGGGACGAGGATGACGCAAGTTCACAGCGGGGTGGCAGCCCAGGCCCATCACTGGTGCGTGGCTGGGGGATACGGTGGACGATGACGATACGCCTCCCACAGAGGACAGCTTGTCCTTACCCATGGGTAGCCTGGCCCACATGAGCGAATATATGCTCCAATGCCTGCGCAACGATCAGCAGAGTTGCCCACGCTTTAACGTGTGCAGACTACTGGGTGGCCACCCTGCTGGATCCCCGGTATAAAGACAATGTGCCCACTTTAATTCCTGAACTGGAGCGCGACCGTAAGATGCGCGAGTACAAGCGCACGCTGATAGAGGCGCTCTTGAGAGCATTCCCACATGTCACAGGGGAACAGGTGGAAGGTGAAGGCAGAGGAGTGGCAAGAGGTCGCCAACGCAGCTGTGTCACGGCCAGCTCATCTGAGGGCAGGGTTAGCATGGCAGAAATGTGGAAAGTTTTGTCTCCACGCCACAGCTATCTGCACCGACACCTGATACGGAACGTGTTAGCAGGAGGCAGCATTTCACTAACATGGTTGAACAGTATGTCTGCACACCCTCCACATCCTGACGGATGGTTCGGCCCCATTCAACTTCTGGGTTTCAAATTGTCCACGTGGCCAGAGTTAGCATGTTATGCCTTGAGGTGCTTTCCTGCCCGGCGGCCAGCGCTTTATCTGAACGCGTATTCAGCACGGCAGGGGCGCCATTACTGACAAGCGCAGCCGCCTGTCCACAGCCAACGTGGACAAGCTGACCTTCATAAAGATGAACCAGGCATGGATCCCACAGGACCTGTCCCTCCCTTGTGCAGAGTAGTCCTTATTAACTGCCTAAAACATGTCTTGTTGTGCTACGGGCCACTTCTTTATTTGATACAAATTTTATGAAACCCACAGTTGAATGAAACTCTTCTCTGTCTGGGCGCCGGGCCTAACCAGATGAAAGTGGCCGGTTAAACTAACGGGTGACATGAAGCCATAACCTCTGCCATGCTACCTCTGTCTTCTGTCTGGGTGCTGAGGCCTAAGTCAAATAAAGCGGTCTTCTGCTGTGCTGGGGGATATGAAGCTAATCTCTGACCTCTCTCCTCTGTCTGGGTCCAAAGGCCTAAATCACTGAAAGAGGCCTTCTCCTGTGGTGTGTGATATGATGCCAGAATATGTGCTGTGGGCCTCTCTCCTCTTCCTGGGTGCAGGGGTCAAATAAACTAAATTGTGGCCTACTCCTGTGGTGGTTGATATGATGCCTGATTCTCTGATGTGGAACCTCTCTCTCTGTTTGGGTGAAGGGGTCAAAGTAACTAAATGGTGGCTTCTCCTGTGGTGGCTGATATGATGCCAGAATATGTGCTGTGGGGCCTCTCTCCTCTTCCTGGGTGCAGGGGTCAAAGCAACTCAATGGTGGCTTCTCCTGTGGTGGCTGATATGATGCCAGAATATGTGCTGTGGTGCCTCTCTCCTCTTCCTGGGTGCGGGGTCAAAGTAACTCAATGGTGGCTTCTCCTGTGGTGGTTAGTATGATGCCAGAATATGTGCTGTGGGGCCTCTCTCCTCTTCCTGGGTGCAGGGGTCAAAGTAACTCAATGGTGGCTTCTCCTGTGGTGGCTGATATGATGCCAGAATATGTGCTGTGGTGCCTCTCTCCTCTGTCTGGGTCCAAAGGCCTAAATCACTGAAAGAGGCCTTCTCCTGTGGTGTGTGATATGATGCCTGAATATGTGCTGTGGTGCCTCTCTCCTCTTCCTGGGTGCGGGGGTCAAAGTAACTCAATGGTGGCTTCTCCTGTGGTGGCTGATATGATGCCAGAATATGTGCTGTGGGCCTCTCTCCTCTTCCTGGGTGCAGGGGTCAAAGTAACTCAATGGTGGCTTCTCCTGTGGTGGTTAGTATGATGCCAGAATATGTGCTGTGGGGCCTCTCCTCTTCCTGGGTGCAGGGGTCAAAGTAACTCAATGGTGGCTTCTCCTGTGGTGGCTGATATGATGCCAGAATATGTGCTGTGGGGCCTCTCTCCTCTTCCTGGGTGCAGGGGTCAAAGTAACTAAATGGTGGCTTCTCCTGTGGTGGTTGATATGATGCCTGATTCTCTGCTGTGAAACCTCTCTCCTCCATCTGGGTGTAGGGTCAAAGTCTTTCAAAGTCGCCTTCTCCTGTGCTGATTGATATAAAGCTGATGGTTGTGCCATCTGACATGGTTGCCAGGGTCTGATTCAATGGGGGCCTACTCCTGTGGTGGGTGATCTAAATGCCTGATTCTCTGCTGTGAAACCTCTCTCCTCCGTCTGGGTGTAGGGGTCAAAGTCTTTCAAAGTCGCCTTCTCCTGTGCTGATTGATATGAAGCTGATGGTTGTGCCATCTGACATGGTTGCCGGGGTCCCATTAAATTGGGGCCTACTCCTGTGGTGGGTGATCTAAATGCCTGATTCTCTGCTGTGTCACCTCTCTCCTCCGTCTGGGTGTAGGGGTCAAAGTAACTAAATGGTGGCCTACTCCTGTGGTGGGTGATATGATGCCAGAATATGTGCTGTGGGGCCTCTCTCCTCTTCCTGGGTGCAGGGGTCAAAGTAACTCAATGGTGGCTTCTCCTGTGGTGGCTGATATGATGCCAGAATATGTGCTGTGGGCCTCTCTCCTCTTCCTGGGTGCAGGGGTCAAAGTAACTCAATGGTGGCTTCTCCTGTGGTGGCTGATATGATGCCAGAATATGTGCTGTGGTGCCTCTCTCCTCTGTCTGGGTCCAAAGGCCTAAATCACTGAAAGAGGCCTTCTCCTGTGGTGTGTGATATGATGCCTGAATATGTGCTGTGGTGCCTCTCTCCTCTTCCTGGGTGCGGGGGTCAAAGTAACTAAATGGTGGCTTCTCCTGTGGTGGCTGATATGATGCCAGAATATGTGCTGTGGGGCCTCTCTCCTCTTCCTGGGTGCAGGGGTCAAAGTAACTCAATGGTGGCTTCTCCTGTGGTGGCTGATATGATGCCAGAATATGTGCTGTGGTGCCTCTCTCCTCTTCCTGGGTGCGGGGTCAAAGTAACTCAATGGTGGCTTCTCCTGTGGTGGTTAGTATGATGCCAGAATATGTGCTGTGGGGCCTCTCTCCTCTTCCTGGGTGCAGGGGTCAAAGTAACTCAATGGTGGCTTCTCCTGTGGTGGCTGATATGATGCCAGAATATGTGCTGTGGGGCCTCTCTCCTCTTCCTGGGTGCAGGGGTCAAAGTAACTCAATGGTGGCTTCTCCTGTGGTGGCTGATATGATGCCAGAATATGTGCTGTGGTGCCTCTCCTCTGTCTGGGTCCAAAGGCCTAAATCACTGAAAGAGGCCTTCTCCTGTGGTGTGTGATATGATGCCAGAATATGTGCTGTGGTGCCTCTCTCCTCTTCCTGGGTGCGGGGTCAAAGTAACTCAATGGTGGCTTCTCCTGTGGTGGCTGATATGATGCCAGAATATGTGCTGTGGGGCCTCTCTCCTCTTCCTGGGTGCAGGGTCAAAGTAACTCAATGGTGGCTTCTCCTGTGGTGGCTGATATGATGCCAGAATATGTGCTGTGGGCCTCTCTCCTCTTCCTGGGTGCAGGGGTCAAAGTAACTCAATGGTGGCTTCTCCTGTGGTGGCTGATATGATGCCAGAATATGTGCTGTGGGGCCTCTCTCCTCTTCCTGAGTGCAGGGGTCAAAGTAACTAAATGGTGGCTTCTTCTGTGGTGGTTGATATGATGCCTGATTCTCTGCTGTGTAACCTCTCTCCTCCGTCTGGGTGTAGGGGTCAAAGTAACTAAATGGTGGCCTACTCCTGTGATGGGTGATATGATGCCTGGTTCTCTGCTGTGGGACCTCTCTCCTTTGTCTGGGTGCTGTGGTCAAAATAATAGTAAGTGACCTTCTCCATTGGTGGGTGACTTGAAGCCTGATTCTGTGCTATGGGACCTCACTCCAATTAATATTGTTTAATTTTTATTTATTTTATGTTAACTCATCATTTCCCTATCTACATTTGTTTGCAGGGGATTTAACTACATTTTGCTGCCTTTTGCAGCCCTCTAGCCCTTTCCGGGTGTGTTTTACAGCCTTTTTAGTGCCCAAAAGTTCGGGTCCCCATTGACTTCTATGGGGTTCGGGTTCGGGATGAAGTTCGGGTCGAGTTCGGATCACGAACCCGAACATTTTTCGAAAGTTCGGCCGAACTCGTCGAACCCGAACATCCAGGTGTTCGCTCAACTCTACTTCTGGGCAGGCAGATTAGAACAGTGGTTGGAAATGGCCCATTTTGCTATCTCTGTACTGTCATCTTCAGCTTCTTCAAGTGTCATCTCAGAGAGTGGTATCATCACCCCCAAAAGGACAATCTTTTCCTCCATAAGTATACAAAATATCATATCTTTTAAAATGAATGAGGCATTGATTTTCACACACCTTAAGCAGAAAATAATGAACAGATCTGCCATTGCAAACCATGAATATTTATTGTGGGCCCAATCATGCCACTCTCTGCCTGCCATCATTCATGTTCCATACTGTATTGCTGCTGCTTCAGCTGCTACTCCCTCTATTGCCACTACTACTACCCCTACACAGTTGCATGTCTACTGCCTTGTCTGTTAGGTTTCATTCTGTGCTGCTACTTATGTTGCTGCTGTGGCTGCTGCCATTAACCTACAAAGCCACACATCTTCTGTCATGTCCATGAAGGTCCATATCCACACTGTACTGCTGCTACAACAATAAAAAAAATATAGATATATACATATATACATCTTCCCCTATTGATGTGAAATTTTTGGATGCTTTTTTAGAACAAGCTACTGCTTCTTCAGATGCTACCATGTGTGTGTATAAACACAAGTAAGTATCTGCCCCCATTAAGGCACAATTTTTGGACTGCTTGTTCAGAGCAAGCCACTGTTTCTTTCTATACTATTGCATGTGTTTAAACACCACAAGGCATTACCCACAATAAAGAACAATATTTGTCATGTATTTTAGTCTTAAAGGGCATAAATTGAACAGCATGGAGTGTTTGTAAACAGGCTGTTTGTTAACACTGTTAACCACAAATTTACCCTTAGCTATATATATTAGTGTCACTGTGACCCAAATAGCATTTTATGACCGATTTGTTAGAATCAGGCACCAAATAAATTTCAAGAAATTTGCTCTTCTTTAACAGAAAGATAGAATTTTAATATTCAGATTATTATCATTTTCATGTTCAAGTGACACTCTTTCAATCAATGTAACATCTCAATGTATTCTCAAGGGACTTCTTAATTCAATGATGTATTTTGCTTAGGACTTAGGTTGCCTGCCTCTGAGTAAGTTAAAATACTGGAGAATCCAGTGAGGGCTATACATGAGATACATGCACAGAAAATTGTTCAGTTACTTTTGTAAGAGTGCTAAGCATTGAGATAGCTACTTATAAACAGGGCCACCATCAGGGGGGTACAGCCCATACCCCAGTAAGGGGCCCTGACCCTGGGGGGGCCCGGCCAGTCCTGAAACTTTTTTTTATTTTTTTTTTATTGTGGCAGCCGACTCTGGGGCCCAGTGCTCCTCCCCCTCTTCCTTCTGCAGCCTGTCCCTTACCTCCCGGGGCCCCGGGCCCCAGCTATCTTGTTCTGAGAACAAGATAGCTAGAGTCTCAGGAGATCCATGGGTAGAATGTAGTTGCTAGAAGGAGGTCTGTGACATCACTGGTCACATGCTCCTTCATAGTCACATGGACAAACCCCGACAGCAGCAGCAGCTTGTGGAGGGAGGAGGGGTTGTGTGCCTGCAGGCTGCTCAGTGAGGGGGGATGTGCTGCAGTCCTGGAGTCCACAAAGCTTCATGGAGAGCAGGTGAGGGGCAGCTCATGTATGAGGGGGCAGGTGGAGCACTCAGGAACAGTGAGGTTCAAGTGGAGTGTATAATAATGGAGGGCTGTCTGGGGGCAAAATTAACTTGTGTGGGGCCTAAATTACATAATGCAGGGCTGTCTGGGGGTAAAATTAACTTGTGGGGGAGGGGCAAATTACTCAGTGGGGGTCAGTGTGGCGGGCAAACTACATGGAGGGCCGTGTGGGGGCAAAATTACATAATGCAGGGCTGTCTGGGGGTTAAATTAACTTGTGGGGGAGGGGCAAATTACTCAGTGGGGGTCAGTGTGGCGGGTAAACTACATGGAGGGCCGTGTGGGGGCAAAATTATTTAGTGTGGGGGAAAATTGCTTAGTGGGGGCAACTTGCATAATGCAGGGCTGTCTGGGGCAAAATTAACTTGTGAGGGGGGAGGAATTAGTCAGTAGGGTGTCAGTGTTGCGGGCAAACTACATAATGGAGAACCGTGTGGGGCAAATTACATAATGCAGGGCTTTCTGGGGGCAAAAGTAACTTGTGTGGGGGAAAAATTAACTTGGGGGGGGCAAATTACTCAGTGGGGGGCAGTGTGGCGGGCAAACTACATAGTGGAGGGCCGTGTGGGAGACGTCCTTGGATGTAAGAGGTATGGGCGCGATATATGGGTGGGGCTGTGTGGGTGTGGCTTGAAGGTGGACGGGGACACAGGGGCCCCATGATCTCCTATTCCTGGGGGAAGTGCCCCTCCAAAGACCAGGCTCTGGATCCGCCACTGGGGCAGTGTCGGGGGTGGGGGGGGGGCCAGGCCTTGAGCTGTGTAAGGGGCCCCAAAATTTCTGATGGCAGCCCTGCTTATAAATATTCCTAATTAGCTATATTGATTAAGATACTCAGATGGAAGTCAAAAGGATTAAAATTTAAGATAACTAAAGAAAATCATACTAAGTGTAGATTGTATTGCTACAATCTAACATTCTAATATGTACATATCCTTTTCCCTGTAAGTTACCTTTTACCAGTTCTAGCATTCTCAACATGGAGAAACACTCCTCCTCCAGTTGACCCCCCACAGGGCTCAGGTGGCCATGAGATATAGACACCTTGTCTCCTGTCCCCTGGCCTGCCAGATTTAACATCATCTGTTCCAAGACATGAAGCAGTGGAATGGTGTCATTGTCAGTCCTGGCAACTGACAAACAACGTGGTCTCCTCAAAGGGCCTGAGTAAACAGAATGTGTCATGCATGAGATGCTACTGGCTAATGTCAAATTTAAACAGGTGGGTGCTCCCGTTCGCCTGCATCATCAAGAAATCGTGTATGGCCTTTCGCTGCTCATATAGTTGGTCCAACATGTGGAGGGTGGAGTTCCAATGGGTGTATACATTGCATATGAGGCAATGTAGGGAACACCATTCTCCCTTTGCAGCTCAAAAAGGGTTTGCTTTGCAGTTTAACAGTGGCTAAAGTGCATGCACAGTTTCTTGGACATTTTAAGAATGTTTTGCAGATGGGTGGGAGACTTCTGGAACCGCTTACAACCAGATTAAACACATGCGCCATGCAGGGTGCATGGCTCAGCCCTCCTTGACGCTGTACTGACACAATGTTCTTCCAGTTGTCGGTGACCATGTTTCTGATTTTCAGCTAGTGAGGAGACAGCCCGGATTTGATTTCTTGATGGAGGACGTAGAGCAGTTCCTCCCCTGTGTGATCCTGTTCGCCCAGGCCAACTAGCTGCAGAGTGACACCGCCATGCCCTGCATATGTGGTATGCTGGAGGAGCACTCCGAATTGTGCCTGCAGTGGAGGCTGATGACAAGGTGGAGGATGAGGAGACAATGGAGGATATTGGTGCAGGACGCAAAGCTTGAGAATGTGGATGTCCTTGACTATAGTTACAGTTCCACACGCTGGTGCTGCCGTGAACTTTATCAGACACCAACAGGCTTAAGAACTGACCCACCTGCTGTTCAACATACGTGTGCAGGGCTGGTACTACCTTTTTGGAGAAGTAATGACAGCTTGGGACTATCCACCTTGGCTTGGCACAAGCCATCAGTTCTCTGAAAGGGAGTCCACAGCTCCATTCTGCTGAGGTGGTGGTGCCCTGATTGCAGGAAAAGGGGTGTGCGCCACTGGGTGATGCAGCAGTTTCTGCATAAGGCTGTATTACTACATTAGTTCCATTGTTTTCCCAGGCCACTTTATGGTGACGCTGCTTGTGTTGATGCAGGGCCATGGTGCCAACATTGGCACCCTGGCCACGCTTCACTTTCTGCACACAGATTCTGAAAATGGTCATGCTGATTTGCTCTGGGGACTTGATAAAAAAATGCCACACCACCAAGTATGGCATTTTGACTCCACCACTCTGTGCTGACAGCCTGCTAATGCTGCCTCCGTGAACTCCTGCACCGCTACTTCTTTCCAAACAGGTACGTTGGCTCCTGTGTAGCGGTTCGTCTACCCCAGGCATGTTTGGCTCCTGACCTCCCACTGCTTCCGCCCTGCTGACTTATGACCATGCTACCACCCTGCTCGCTCAGCTGCTGTCTCACATGCAAGCTGCCCCCTTCTTCTCCTGATGATGAAGCCCCCTCTTCAGCCGGTTCCCACGTGCGATCGGGCACATCATCGTCCACTACTGTCTGCAAGATACTGATGGCACCCTCACCAGTCTCAGGGCCACATGCCTGACCACTCACAACACGAGCTCTCTCGTGACTCTCATCATCACTACTTGCCCGCTTACCAGAGGAAACATAGGATCTCTCCTCCAGATCTTGGCTGGGCAGTAGCTGCTGACTGTACTCTAGAATCTCGTTGTCGCTGAAAAGTGGAGCCAAGCCAATGACATGCAATACTTTTCGAGCTGAGGGAACAGAAAATGACAGAGGCAGGTTGAGGACAGGTGGGGGCACAGAGCTTGTTCCAAGGCCATGGCAACAAAGCCAGATGTCAGAGGAACCCACCAACTCCTGGCTGTGGGTGTCTGATGTCACATGCAACAAAGTAAAAGACTGAGTCAAACATTCAAGGACCGCTGGGTTGCTGGTGAAGACATGACTGCTAAATGACACTGGTAGCTTAGACCTATTGCTGCGACTGCTGCTGCCACCCATCCTTGTTCTAGTGCTACTTCTGCCAGCTCCAGAAACATTTTAGCCACTGCCCGTTCCCTTAGAAGGGCCTGTCACTAGTGTTGGTCACGAATATTAGAATTGTGAATTTTAATTGCGAATATCGGCACTTCGAGTATTCGTGAATATTTAGAATATCGCAAAATATCGCAAAATATATTCGTAATTGCTAATTTTATGCCAAATTTTATGCAAAATTTTATGCGCATTTTTGCAATCAAGAGAATAATGACTGGAGATCACGAATTTTCGAATTTAGGGCGAATATTCACCAAAATATTTACAAAATATCGCAAATTCGAATATTGCCCTTGCTACTCATCACTACCTGTCACCTGTCTGTCCGACATACTGTACATTAAAAGAAACTGCAAGTGTAAAAGAGCAGTAGTAAATGGCTGCAATTTCACACCAGAATCAAGGAGGAATGGATGTACTGACATATCAACTAAATACATCCAAAAACTGGTTGTATCAGAATGCAATTTCACACCAGAATCAATGAGGATTGGATGTACTTATATATAAACTAAGTACACCCCAAAACTGTTTGTAACAGAATACAATATCATGTCAGAGTCAAGGACGATTGGATGTACTTATATATAAACTAAGTTTATATTTTAAATAAATACACTGCAAAATTGTTTGTAACAGAACGCAATATCATCATTCGAATTAAGGAGGAAGGGATACACTTATATATCAACTAAATACACCCAAAACTGGTTGTATCAGGCTGCAATTTCACTACAGAATCAAGGAGGAATGGATGTACTTTTATATCAACTAAATACATAAAAAACACTGGCTGTATCAGATTGCAATTTCACACCAGAATCAAGGAAGATTGGATGTACTTATATAAAAACTAAGTACACCCCAAAACTGTTTTTAACAGAACACAATATTAATAATTCAGAAAGAAAGGGATCAGCGGCACTGCAATGCACTGCGGTGCGATATTTGAATTTGCATCCAATATTGTCGCCACTTGCGTGTCTGTCCAGTTAATAGGTTCCCAAACTGGTGGTGCTCTGCCCTTAGTATGTGGGTCGGTACAATTACACAATGTTGAGAGAACAATGAAAGGAGGCGGCACTCACAATGGGAGTCTTCAATCTTGCTTTATTTCGCTGTAATTACAGCATGGAATCGCAGAAGAGGGCTTGCGGGCGGACGCCAATGCAGGTAACTAAAGCGGGACGCTTGCACATCATCACGCCGCTGTCCAGCGGTATTTTCTCCGTCAAAAAAACGTTCACATACTGAACGGAAGACCTGATGCATCCTGAACGGATTTCTCTCCATTCAGAATGCATTTGGATAATCCTGATCAGTATTCTTCCGGCATAGAGCCCTGACGACGGAACTCTATGCTGGAAAGCATAACCCCAAGTGTGAAAGTACCCTCAGGCTGCAATTTCACACAAGAATTAAAGAGGAATGGAAGTACTTACATTTAAAATAAATGCACCCCAAAACTGTTTGTAACAGAATGCAATATCACACTAGAATAAATGAGGAATGGATGTACTTATATATCAAATAAATACACCCCAAAACCTGTTGTATCAGACTGTAATTTCACACCAATAACAGAAGCAAGGATTACTGGGATTTCTGATGTATCAAAGAATGCAAACAACCTAAAATCTGTAGTAAAAAATCACTTTTAGTAACCCCAATTAGTGCAGCAAGGTGTAATCGTTAATTTCTAACGATAATTTGTTTTCCCTTAGTCCTAACAGCAGCACAGATGGGGGTTAACCACCCCCCGTGGACTGGCAGGACCGGCGGAATGTTTAATGAGCCCAAGACTAATAACTCAATTTAACAATTAAGTATCTCCTTAAAAGGAGGAAGTCAACCCCCAGCCCACTGTGTTTATAGCAAGAATAAAACTAGACTTACTAGGGTGGGAAATTTGTGTGCTGCTGTTAGGACTAAGGGAAAACAAATTATCGTTAGAAATTAACGATTCCCTTACGTCCTACCAGCAGCACAGATGGGGAGATAGCAAGAAGAAACCCCTAGGGAGGGCCTTCCTGCCTGGCAGAACTAAGAAAAGTCTGCCCAAAGGCCGAAACTCAGCTAGACTGGCATCTAGTCTATAATGGGAGATGAATGTCGATTCAGAGCTCCAGGAGGCAGCTTTGCAACTCATGTTGAGAGGCAGAAGATTCCTCTCGGCAAAAGAAATAGCCACAGCTCTAGTAGAGTGGGCCTTCACGAATCCTGGAGGTCCAGATTGTGGAGACAAAGGATTCCTTAATAGCCTCCTCAATCCACCGACTGATGGAAGGTTTGGATGCCTTATAGCCTTTAAACTTACCGGCAACAGGATTAGCAGATTCTCATCTTTCCTGAACTCCTTGATCTATCCACATAGATCCGGAGACATCTCGACGTCCAGAGGATGTCTAGCAGGTTCCTAGGAGGAGGTGGTAGATGTCGACAGAACCGGGAGGAATCTCACCTGGTTGATGTTCTGGAAGGAAGGAACTTTAGGCCTACAATACGGGAGGAATCTAAGAAGGTCCCGGTCATGTAAGAATAGGGCTCATGTGCTGAGAGAGCTTGAAGCTCAGAGACCCTCTTGGCCAAAGTCACTGCAAGGAGAAACACAAACTTCCAAGTGACGAACTTGATGTCCACCTCCTCTAACGGTTCAAAGGGGGAGATGCTAACCCCTGAGAACTACTGAAAAACCCATTGAAGAAAGGGGTCTCAGTACTGTAGGCTTTTATCTTTCAGCTCCTTTAAGGAACCGTTTGATCAGCGGGTCCTGAGAAAAAGCCTGTTCAAGGCAAGCTGAGATGGCTGAAACTTGAACCTTCAGAGTAGTAGCCTCTATCAAGGCCGTCTTGCAGGAACTGAAGGATAGCGGAGAGGGGCGGATCTGCAGACGCCACCTCAGTTGAGGTACAACAGGATGAGAGTAGGCTCTCTTGGTAGAGTCCGCTCTAGAATGAGACAGCGTTCTCAGGACCGACTCTAAAAGCCCTTCCACTCTGGGAAGGGACTGATCAACCTCCAGGCTGTCAGGTTGAATCTGTGCAGATCTGAGCAGAGGTGAGTGTCCCACGACACCAGGGTCTGCTGTGGGGAGCCTCCAATATTGTCCTCGACTCAACTGGGTGAGCTAGGTAAACCAGGATCTCTTCGGCCAAAACAGTATGATGGCTATCACTGAGGCCTGATCCTGACGGATTTTCATCAATACCCTCGGTATCATGGAAAGGGAGGGAAGATGTAAGCCAGCCTGAACCTCCAGGATATTGACAGAGCGTCTAACGCCAGGGGTTGTCCTCCCTGTAGAGGGAGCAGAACCTCTCCACCTTGGCATTGAACCTTGTTGCCATGAGATCCACCTCTGGCATACCCACTTGAGGACTATCTGCTTAATTCTCCGGATGTAAAGACCACTCCACCGACGGAAGACCGCGGCTCAGCCGCTATCATATTGAGGGAGCCTTGGATGTGGATTGCAGATAAGTGGGAAGGTACAACTCTGTCTAATCCAGAATCACCCCGATCTCTGACAAGAGGGGAAGTGATCTCGTGCCTCCCTGCTGGTTGATGTGAAGTACCGCAGTCACATTGTCTGACTGGACTTTCACCGCTTTGCCCCTGATCTGAGGGGCTAAGTGAAGGAGGGCTAGCCGGATAACTTGAATCTCGCGGAGATTGGATGAAAAAGCCACTCCTGAGGAAACCAGGTCCCGAGAACTGGAGAGTCGTCTAGGTGAGCGTCCCAGCCTACTTAGGACGCATCCGTAGTCAATATGACCCAGACTGGCTGGGTCATAGACTTCCCGTCTAAAAGATGGCACCACCATCTGAGGGAATACAGAGTTTGCCAAGTCAGGGAGCACAGGGAGTTTAGCCCAGCAGGGCTGTCATTCCATTAGGAGAGGACCTCCGACTGTTTAGAGGGCGGAGGTGCCATAGAGCCCAAGGGACTGCTTCCGCAGACGCTGACATGAGCCCCAACATCTTCATGAGAGTCTGGATTGGAACTCGCCGGGAAAGGAACTTGCCGTGTTCTGAACCCGGAATCTTCTTTCTGGAATCAACTGGAGCGACATCCCAGTGGAGTCGATTATGAAGCCTAGATATCTTACTGAAGTCGACGGGCTCACGTTCGACTTCTACCAGCTGATGATCCAACCTAGGTGGAACAGAAAGGAGATTATTACCTGAAGACGTTGGGTTAGGACCGCTAGAGCAGAGGCTTTCAAAGCCAGTCGTCCAGATAAGGAATGATGGTCAGTCCTTGAAGCCTCAAAGCCGCCACCACAGAACCACCACCTTGGTAAAGTGTGAGGGGCAGAAGAAATGCCAAAGGGAAGGGCAACAAACAGAAAATGCCTGACGACACCGGACACCTGGACCGTGATCCTGATATACTTCCTGGAACCAGGATGGATCAGGATGTGCAGATATGCATTATTGAGGTCCAGGGTTGCCATCACGTCTCCAGGATTGACGACGTGAACTACTGACCTGATAGTTTCTACACGAAACTTCACCTTCCTTATAAATCGATTGAAATATCTCAGATCGATAATCATCCGGAGATCTCCTGAAACCTTGGGAACCAGAAAAACTGGTGAATAGATCCCTAGGCCCCGTTCTCCTGCCGGAACCTCCTCCAGAGCCCCTTTGCAAATGTAGTCCTGAATGTAGGCTCAGGATCGCCTCCTTGGCAGCTTGTAGAAGGTTGATCTTGACAAACCTGTCCAGAGGAATAGAGGTGAGGTTGACTAAATAACCGTTGTAAATGATATTCAGGACCCAAGATCTCTTGGATCCATTCTTCTCAGAAGTGGGAGAGACAACTCCCGACGGGTACATGAAGCTTAGGAATGGAGAAGCTTATTGGCAGGACGGCAGGAGTAACAGGAATTAACCAAGAGCCTCGCAGAGGCCGGTAGACAGGAGGTGGATTTTCCATCTTGGCTCCTCCACGAGAGCACCTCAGACTCTTTCGCTGTGCTCTCCAGCCATTACAAGAGCTTGTTTGCTGGCCAGACCCCAGGGCCATGTTATATATATAGGCCCCTGACACTATTTGATAGTATTGTTACAGGGTGCCAAAGGCGCACTTGGTCTCCCATGAGCCACAGACCTGCTGCTTAGCTTCAAGAGCAAGGATCTGTGCTTGGCCTTGTTCCCAGGACTTGCTTTGCTAGCGGGGAACTTCTTCGCTAGCTTCAACTGGAGCTGTGCAGTATCGCACAAGAAGTCCGTAGCTAGGTTGATGGTCTTGAAAGCAGCCAGTATGTCGTCCTGGAAAAAACCTCTGGTTCACATCAACTTGAATTTGATCCATACGAGAACGGAGGAACGTAGAGACTTCAAAGCCGCTATGGCTATGGCAAGCGGAAGCCGCAGCTGCCGTAACACCCCGTCTTAGTGTGCACTCTGCAAGGGGTCCTGCAGCTAGACCCATCGTCTGCAGGAACCAGAGTGCGCTTGGACAACTTAGCGATAGCCATGTCCACCTTGGGAATGGATCCCCACGAATCCACCAAGGGTTAAGCCATCAGAAACATGGATTTAAACTTCTTTGTTAAAACCGGACCTTTTCCAGGTTTTTCCACTCTATATCATGACAGAGAGGAGGGTCTCATCCGCTTTAAAGACACGAGGTGCCCGAGCGGGAACGGAGGCTCCCCACAGTCAACATCATGGTCCCCCGACCTGATGGACTTAAGCAACTTCTGTGTTTTTCCAGGGGAGAAAACACAACGTCAGCTCCTCCTCGTCCGAGGAGGAAGAAACTAAGGAGACCAAGAAGGTCTCTCTACTGGGACAGAGGTCTCCATAGGGGCCTGGGCACAAATAGGAAGCCTTTCCATCCAGCAGGCCTATGACTCCTTTAACAAAGCATTGATACATATCCTGCAACGTAGGTTCACTAGAGGGCAGAACCCTCTAACAGCAGCTGTAACACCTGGTGTAGGTTAAGTCAACATACCCAGGGATTCCCAACCGGTCTCCCAAGCTGGTCTTAGCCCAGCCTTAAGCTGTTTAGCTTCTGCGGTCTCACGAGTGCAGGTATGATCAGCTTACAATAACCGTTGACTGCTGCAATGGTAGCAGGATAGATGCTTCCTCTTGGATCCACTTTCCTGCCTTCCGAATCCCGCGGCATCACTGCGGGAAAAACACAAACAAAGGGACAAATAAAACATTTGTACACCACCTATCTACACAGGAAAGGTAGAAAAACAGACCGGAGGCAGCTGAGGAAAAAAACACCACAAGAGGAACAACACCAATTTTAGGACTCTGGGATCTAGCTGAAAAAGCATATGTAGCCAGAGACTGAACTGGAGCACACAGCCTCCCAAAATAGGGGAAAGGGAGGGATAGCCAATCCACCCCTCCCCAGCAAATCCTCCACAGGAAGATGCATAAAAAAATCGCATCTATGAAAAAAAATCGTGCCCGTGAAAAAATCACGGCAGGATTACCCGGAGGTGATGCAAAAGGAAAGTCCCCGCATCACCTCCGGAAGATGGCGGCGCACAGGACCGGGAATCCTGGCCAAGGGCGCCGCCAAAATACCCAGCCAGGCGCAACTGAACGGGGCCGGCAGCAAATAAGCTGCCGGCCAAACTGACAAGGTAGAAAAAATAACGAAAAGAAGGCTCCCCGCACTTTCCATAAGAAAGGGGGGAACAAAACCGCCTAGTCCACCTGTCCAGGAGGACAGAAAAAAACACAGTGGGCTGGGGGTTGACTTCCTCCTTTTAAGGAGATACTTAATTGTTAAATTGAGTTATTAGTCTTGGGCTCATTAAACATTCCGCCGGTCCTGCCAGTCCACGGGGGGTGGTTAACCCCCATCTGTGCTGCTGGTAGGACGTAAGGGAATAGAATAGTTCCTATTACCCAGGCTTTACACTGTGCAAATGGCCCCTGCTCTCTCCCTACAGTGTGGATAATGCTTCCCTATCCTGTCCCTACACTGTGAATAATCTTTACCTGAACTGCTCAATAGTTTTTTTAAGTTCACTGGAAAATGGCGACCAAGCAGGCTGAGACTATTTATAGGGCTGTGACATCACAGGGGCTGGCTATCTGCTGATTGACTGTCTGTGTGGCATTGTGAATGCTTCCTCGTTCCCGAGCTTTTACTTTCACTTGCTAACATGTGCAGCAGCCATCTTAGAAAAAAATTTGATTCTTTATCAAAAAGCACAAGGAAATTCGACTTCGGGACAAATCAAATTTTTCCTGAAAATCGGATCGAATTCCACTTTGTCAACTTCGATTTCGCTAATCTCTAATCATTAGTCATGTTGCAAAGCCTGTTAAAAAATTGCATATTAACTACATACAATACTTGGCACTATGTAAACAGCTTTTTTTTTCTTGAAAGATAGCCTATTTGCATATGTCTTTTCCCAAGGACCATTGTACAGCCTTAAAGGCTCCCTAGTTTAGATCTGGCACTCTTTACAAGGAGAAATAGGAACCCATGAGACCTAAAATGTATCATTTAAAAAAAGATGAGAATTATGTTGACTGGCTTTTTTACCACTATTACTTTCTTTTACAATTACCTATAAAAAATGACAGACCGCATTTAATAATAGTATACTTTATTAACAAAATTCTTCAGATATTAAAAACAAGTGCAGGGAAAAAATGTGGACATCACTGTAAGAGGACACAATGGTAGCAATTCATAATAGTCCAGAACCTAAATCAAATTAAAGTGCAAGTGCTGTGAGTGAGGCCTTATACTTTGATCATTTTAAATTTCATCTCATACATACATTTTATGATGCTTTGTGTAATTTTTTGGACCTCATGCTTGAAAAATACTTTGTTACTAGAGATGAGCGAATTGTAGCTGACGATGTGGAATTCTTTTAGAATTTCAGGAAAAATTTGATTCACAATGAATGCGAATTTCCTAGCCCTTCGTGGTAACAAATCATATTTTTTCCTAACATGGCGGCTACAATGGCAGCTAAAATGGCAGCTACACGTGTGAGGCCATGGGGCAAGGAACTCTAGGAAGGCGGGATGACCCATAATGCCATGCATGCAGCCAATCAGCAGCCAGCCCGGTGATGTCACAGCCCTATAAATACGGCAGCCATCTTAGATTCTGTCATTCACAATCGTACTTTGTTCAGGGACAGATGTGTATGCAGCCACTAGGGAGAGTGAAAGAAAAACTGATTGTTAAAAAATAAAGGAAAGAAGCGATTTACTAGTGCAGGGAAAGGATAGTGAGAGGAATCATTTCACAGGCAGGGAGAGACATATGCAGATGCTAGGGAGAGTCATCAGAAAATCCTTATTGTGATAAACAGCAATTTACAAGTGAAGGGAAAGGATTGTGAGAGGAATAATTTCATAGGCAGGGAGAGACGTGTGCAGATGCTAGGAAGAGTCATAGGAAAACCCTCATTGTGAAAAAAAGTGATTTACCAGTGTAGGGAAACATTACTTGGGGATCCAGATAGTCTCATAATACAGCTCTGTCATTCCAGCAATTAGTTATTGGGGTGCAAGTGCTATGTTGAAAAGCCTTTAGAATCTTTTATCTGTGGAAAAAGATAATTATATACGCAGGTCACATTTGTTGTTATTTACACTAAAATCATTTGCAGTCATTTCTGGTGAAAGAGAATAGGGCGGTGTTTCAGTAATACACAAAAAATATAAACACACTGCACGTTTGTAGTCATTTCTGCAGTGTTGCAGTGATTTATGTTGAAACCGTACAGCGGCGTATTTTACTCAAAAAAGAAAAATATATACGCACTGCACTGTTGCAGTTATTTCTGGTGAAAGCGTATAGGGTCGTATTTCAGTACTACAAGAAAAATATATACTCAGTTCACTGTTGCAGTTATATCTGCTAAAGCCTTTACTGGAGTATTGCAGTAGAATACTGGAGTATTGCAGTAGAAAAAGAAATATACATTCGCCATTCGCTCCTGCACTCATATCTTAAAAAAACCTTTAGTGACGTACATCAATAGAAAAAGAAATACACATTCGCCATTTGCTGCTGCACTTATGTCTTGAAAAACCTTTATTGTCGTATGTCATTAAAAAAATAAAAATATATTCAGCGTTCACTGTTGCAGTTATATGCGGTAAAGCCTTTAGTGGCATATTTTTGTACAAAAATCAAGATATATTCAGCGTTCAGCGCTGCAGTTATATTTGGGAAAGTCCTTTTTCTGTATGGAATGATTTACTTTGTGTTGAAATTTTGAATTTACATTTCACACTGCACGCTTACGTGACGACGTCCATAAAAGCGGCGCACCAATACAGGTGAATACACTATACACTAACCCTGCACAAAAATGCGAACTAGTCTTTAGTGGTGTATATACATGGAAAATGAAAAATATATTTGGCGTTTACTGTTCCAGTTATATGTAAAAAGCCTTTAGTGGCGTTTATAACTAGAAAAAGAAAAAGATATTTGGCGTTCAACACTGCAGTTATATGCGGTAAAATCTTTTTTGAATTTTTTCGGTGGAGAAAAAACTTGTATTCAGCATTAAGTACTGCACTTACATGCAGTAAAATCTTTTTGGGATTATTTTGGTAGACAAAAATATTGTATTCTGCGTTAAGCGCTGCACTAAAAAATCTTTTTTGAATTAAAAATTAAAATTAAAATCTTTTTTGAATTATTTCGGCGGAAATACAAATTTCAACCTCCTCCATTAACTTCCTCAACTCTTCATTATCATCGGACATGCTAACTTTACACCTACCCCCAGCTATATATATAAGTGGTGCCACAATTGTTCAAATCGCTGCAGCGCTCACCTCTAACTTCGATTCGAGAAGCGCGGAAAGGAGACCAAAACCGGGCCTTGTGAAGCATCTAAATGAAAAATGGGATCCAGCTTCTTATAAAATGGAAATTCTTTATTGGCTCATCATATAAAATCCACCAAAAACACTGAAAATCCAAACCATGGTGACCGACAACGGAAAGAACATGGTGTCGGCACTGCGTCAAGGAAGGCTGAGCCATGCGCGCTGCATGGCACACGTGTTTAATCTGGTTGTCAAGCGGTTCCTGAAGTCTTGCACTCATCTGCAAGACATCCTAAAAATGGCCAGGAAACTTTGAATGCACTTCAGCCACCTGACCACGCAATGCACACCCTACTTGAGCTGAAGCGGCAGAACGGCATCCCCCAACATAGGCTGATATGTAACGTTTCCACCCATTGGAATTCCACCCTCCATATGTTGGACCGACTGTACAAACAGAGAAAGGTCATCAATGATTTCTTGATGATCCAAACGGAAAGGAGTACTCCCCTGTGTAACTTCGATGTCAGCCAGCGGCAGCTCATGCGTGACACCTGCCATTTGCTCAGGCCCTTTGAGGAGGCCACGTTTTTTGTCAGTCACCAGGACTACAGGACGAATGCCGTCATGCCACTGCTTCATGTCCTGGAACAGATTCTGGTGAATATGTCATGTCTGGGGACTGGAGATGTGGAGCCTAGATCTCATTGCCACGTGAGCCCTGTGGGGGCTGAACTGGAAGAGGGGGAGGAGGGGGAGGAGGACATTGGAGCACAGGCAATATATAGCTAAATTAGTGGTTTTTCTACTGCGGTGACCAGAGAGGAGGAGCAGGAGCAGCTGAAGGAACAAAAGGGCGATGAGGAAGACGAGGCAGAGGACCCAGACACACCATGGTGGTATGCAGTGGAGATGGAGGCAGGCAATCACTCAGAGTCACTTGCATAAATGGCACGCTGCATGCTAACTTGTTTGCGTAGTGACAGCAGAATTGTCACCATTTCGCAGAGGGATGACTTCTGGCTCTCCACCATGTTGGACCCTCGCTACCGGGCCAAAATGGGGGCCTTTATTACACCTACTGAGAGGGAGGACAAACTGATGTACTACAGAGACATCCTATGTAGTCAGTTGGCCTCTGCCTATCTGCACCATCATCCATCCTCTCACAGGTCTGACCGGGGGGCCTCTGCGCTCACATTCCACTGCCATGGCTGCTGGGGAGGGGTGGGGTGGCAGTAACAGTACCAGCTCCATCAGCAGTAGCCTGAGATTAGAGTCCATGATGAGCAGCTTTCTTCACCCGCATAGTGAAGAAACTACTCACCAGCAGCAGCAGGTAGACCTGGAGCAGGACCTGAACCAGCAGGTGGGGGCATACTTTGACAGCACCCTGCCAGCCGTCATAGAAGATCCGCTTGACTACTGGGCAGCCAAACTGATTTTGTGGCCGGAACTGGCAGAGTTTGCCCTTGAAAACCTGTCCTGCCTGGCCAGTAGTTTGGCATCAGAGCGGGTGTTTAGTGCGGCAGGGACCATAGTTACCCCAAGAAGAAATTGCCTGTCCCACCAAAATGTGGAGAGAGTTACTTTTGTCAAGATGAATCAGGCATGGATCAGCAAGGATTTTAACCCACCACTGCCTGACGCATCAGATTAGATCATCCATCTCCACACTATGTCCCCATGACACTCTGTGGTATCATGCTGCTGCTGTTGCTTCCATTTACATGCTATGTCACTGTGCCACTCTGTGGTATCATGCTGCTGCTGTTGCTGCCATCTCCACACTGTCATCTTGCCACTCTGTGGTATCATGCTGCTGCTGTTGCTGTCATCTCCACGCTATGTCACTGTGCCACTTGAGGTCTTGGACTCAACGATCTAATTTGTTTTTTGGACCTGACAAACCCAACTTGCTTTTTAAGGGGTTCCATTAATCTGCAGGTTACATCGTACAGCTTGACGGATAACTTTCCTTCTGCATCTTTCTCAACAATCTGTGCCCTCAGTATTTAATATTTCAAAATTTAAATTTTACATTGATGTGACAATCTGCAGGTTACCTTCGTACAGTTCTATAGATAACTTTCCATCTGCATCTTTTCCAATCTGTGCCTTCAGTCTTTTATACAGAGTCTGTAATTGTGCAATTATGTGGGCTTCTCATACTGCTGCAAACTCCAGACTCTGTCATTTTGCCTCTCTGTAGCCTACTTGATGCTAACATGGACCTGTAAGACAGAGTTCACACTTGAGTTATTTGGTCTGTTTTGGTCCCGTGACTACCCAAATAAGTGAAGTGTGCAGTGATTCTAAGAGCGACGCCTCTCATCTGCATGTAATACTGGCTCACAGTATTATTTCACTACCATAGCAGACTCCCTATGCATGTTATTGCAAGGCACAGTGTTCTACACCCCTATAAGGGCTCTCTGCAGCCCAGAAATAGCCTTTTTTTAATGTGATACGCAGCAAATAAATTTAATCAAAGCAAATATATTCTATGAAAATTCGGCGAACCAGCCAAATCAAATTTTTTCTCTAACTATGGGGTGAATACTGGACTTGTTGTCATGTGTTTATACAGTGGATATAAAAAGTCTACACACCACGGTTAAAATGTCAGGTTTCTCTGCTATAATAAAATGAGACAAAGATACATCGTTTCAGAACTTTTTTCACCTTTAATGTGACCTATAAAGTGTACAACTCAATTGAAAGACAAACTGAAATCTTTTAGGTAGAGGGAAGAAAAAATATTAAAATAAAATAATATGGTTGCATAAGTGTGCACACCCATAAACTAATACTTTGTTGAAGCACCTTTTGATTTTATTACAGCACTCAGTCTTTTTGGGTATGAGTCTATCAGCATGGCACATTTTGACTTGGCAAGATTTGCCCACTCTTCTTTGCCAAAACACTCCAAATCTGTCAGATTGCGAGGGCATCTCCTGTGCACAGCCCTCTTCAGATCACCCCACAGATTTTCAATCGGATGCAGGTCTGGGCTCTGGCTAGGCCATTCCAAAAGTTTAATCTTCTTCCGGTGAAGCAATTCTTTTGTTAATTTGGATGTATGCTTTGGGTCGTTGTCATGCTGAAAGATAAAGTTCCTCTTCATGTTCAGCTTTCTAGCAGAAGCCTGAAGGTTTTGTTCCAATATTGACTGGTATTTGGAACTGTTCAGAATTCCCTCTATCTTAACTAAGGCCCCAATTCCAGCTGAAGAAAAACAGCCTCAAAGCATGATGCTGCCACCACTATGCTTCAATGTTGATATGGTGTTCTTTTGGTGATGTGCAGTGTTGTTTTTGCGCCAAACATATCTTTTGGAATTATGGCCAAAAAGTTCAACCTTGGTTTCATCAGACCATAACACCTTTTCCCACATGCTTTTGGGAGACTTCAGATGTGTTTTTGCAAAATGTAGCCTGGCTTGGATGTTTTTCTTCGTAAGAAAAGGGTTTCATCTTGCCACTCTACCCCACAGCACAGACATATGAAGAATTCGGGAGATTGTTGTCACATGTACCACACAGCCAGTACTTGCCATATATTCCTGCAGATCCTTTAATGTTGCTGTAGGCCTCTTGGTAGCCTCCCAGACCAGTTTTCTTCTCATCTTTTCATCAATTTTGGAAGGACATCCAGTTCTTGGTAATGTCACTGTTGTGCCATATTTTCTCCATTTGATGATAACTGTCTTCACTGTGTTCCATGGTATATCTAATGCCTTAGACATTCTTTTGTACCCTTCTCCTGACTGATACGTTTTAACAATGAGATACCTCTGATGCTTTGGAAGCTCTCTGCGGACCATGGCTTTTGCTGTGGGATGCAACTAGGAAAATTTCAGGAAAGACCAGCTAGAGCAGCTGAACTTTATTTGGGGTTAATGAGAGGCACTTTAAATGATGGCAGGTGTATGCTGACTCCTATTTAACATGATTTTGAATGTGATTGCTTAATTCTGAACACAGCTACATCCCCCAGTTATAACCACATTATTTTAGTTTTTTTGTTTACTTCCCTCCACCTAAAAGATTTCAGTTTGTTTTTCAATTGAGTGGTACAGTTTATAGGTCACATTAAAAAAGTGGAAAAAGTTCTGAAAGGATTTATCTCTGTCTCTTTTTTTACAGCACAGAAACCTGACATTTTAACAGGGGTGTGTAGACTTTTTATTTTCTCTATATCAATGGACTAATGTAATGAATATAATCTTCTAATGTTGACTAACACTTTTATTTGGCTTGAAATAAATAAAAATGGCATTGTTTGGTAACATAAATGTAGAATTTCAGAGGCCTTAAATAATAAATGTACTGATTATATTCTAGATGATGAGTCAATATTAGAGATGAGCGAATTTTAAACAAAATTAGATTCGGCCGTTTCGGCAAATTTTTTGAAAAAATTTGGTTTGATCCAAATTTATTAGAGGCGAATTGCGTTAAAAAACAGCTATTTCCTGGCTTCAGAGAGCCTTTATAGTGGTTTAGAACACTGTGCCTTGCAGTAACATGCATAGGGAGTCTGCTGTAGAAGTAAAATAATACTTTGAGTCAGTATGACATGCAGATGACAGGCGTTGCTCTGAGAATTACTGCACGTTTCACAAGTATCAACTCAGCCTTACAGGTTGATGTTAGCACCAAGAAGAAGCGCACTCCTTTTACACCATCATCAGCTGATTCCACATAGATGTCTACAGGAGAACCTGTTCTATTAAACGCTTATACAAGTAGAGCCCCCCGATAGAGTGGAGAGGGTAGTAAGTTTGTGTTGACGTGACTGATTATTTTGCCCTTCCTCTGATCCATCAGAACAATAACTCCCAAAAAATGGATCCTCCCAAAAAGGGCTTTAGAACATATAACTGCAAAGCTGAACTGCAAATATATTTTGCTTTTTCCACTAATACACAACAAAAAAAGCTTTACAACATATAACTGCACCGCTGAACGACAAATATATGTTTATTTTTTCCACTATTACACGCCAAAAGGAGCTTTAGAACATATAACTGCAAAACTTAACTGCAAATATATTTAGCTTTTTCCACTAATACACAACAAAAAAAGCTTTAGAACATATAACTGCACCGCTGAACGACAAATATATTTTTATATATCTTTCTATTGCCACTAATGCACGACTATGACAGGCGTTGCTCTTAGAATTACTGCACGTTTCACAAGTATCAACTCAGCCTTACAGGTTGCACCGCTGAACGACAAATATATCTTTCTTTTTTCCACTATTACATGCCAAAAAGGCTTTAGAACATATAACTGCACCTCTGAACGGCAAATATATCTTTCTTATGTCACTAATTTACGACCAAAAAATCTTTTGAACATATAACTGCACCACTGAACGGCAAATATATTTTTCTATTGCCACTAATACACATTAAAAAGGGCTTTAGTACATATAACTGCACCGCTGAACGGCAAATATATTTTTCTTTGCCACTATTACACGTCAAAATGGGCTTTAGAACATATAACTGCACTGCTGAACGGCAAATATATTTTAATTTTGCCAATATTACACGCCAAAAAAGGCTTTAGAAGATATAACTGCACCGCTGAATGGCAGATATATTTTTATTTTGCCACTATTACACGCCCAAAAAGGCTTTAGAACATATAACTGCACTTGCCACTATTACACGCCAAAAAGGGCTTTAGAAGAACATATAACTGCACTTGCCACTATTACACGCCAAAAAGGGCTTTAGAACATATAACTGCACTGCTGAACGACAAATATATTTTTTCTATTGCTACTAATACAAGCCAAAAAGGGCTTTAGAATATATAACTGCACCTCTGAACGGCAAATATATTTTTATTTTTCCACTATTACACACCAAAAAGGGCTTTAGAACATATAACTGCAGCGCTGATTGGTAAATAGGCTCTTATTTTTTTCCACTTATACACGACACAAAGGGTTTTAGAATGTATAACCTCACCACTAAACGGCAAAAATATTTTTCTTTTTTCCACTATCACACGCCAAAAAGGGCTTTAAAAAATATAACTGCACTGCTGAACGACAAATATATTTTTCTTTTGCCACTAATACACGACAAAAAAATCTTTAGTACATATAACTGCACCGCTGAATGGCAAATATATATGTATTTTTTCCACTTATACACGACACAAATGGCTTTAGAACATATAACTGCACTGCTTAACGGCAAATATATTTTTCTTTTGTCACTAAATTATGACAAAAAAAGCTTTTGAATATATAACTGCACCACTTAATGGCAAATATATTTTGATTTTGCCACTATTACAAGCCCAAAAGGCTTTAGAACATATAACTGCACTTGCCACTACTACACGCCAAAAAGGGCTTTAGAACATATAACTGCACCGCTGAACGGCAAATATATTTTTCTTTTTTCCACTTATACACAACACAAAAGGCTTTAGAATGTATAACTGCACCGCTAAATGTCGAAAATATATTTTTTCCACTATTACATGTCAAAAAGGGCTTTATATCATATAACTGCACCACTGAACAACAAATATATTTTTTCTTTTGCCACTAATACAAGCCAAAAAGGGCTTTAGATTATATAACTGCACCTCTGAACAGCAAACATATTTTTATTTTTTCAGTATTACACACCAAAAAGGGCTTTAGAACATATAACTGCACCGCTGAATGGCAAATATATTTTTATTTTTTCCATTTATACACAACACATATAACTGCAGCGCTGATTGGTAAATAGGCGCTTATTTTTTTCCACTTATACACGACACAAAAGGCTTTAGAATGTATAACCTCACCAGTAAACGGCAAAAATATTTTTCTTTTTTCCACTATTACACGCCAAAAAGAGCTTTAGAACATATAACTGCACTGCTGAACGGCAAATGTATCTTTCTAATGCCACTAATACACGACAAAAAGGGCTTTAGAACATATAACTGTACCGCTGAACCGTAAATATATTTTTCTTTTTCCACTAATACACGACTAAAAGGGCTTTAGAACATATAACTACACTGTTGGATGGCAAATATATTTTCAGTTTCCCAGTATTACACGCCAAAAAGGCTTTAGAACATATAACTGCACCGCTGAACGGCAAATATATTTTTCTTTTCTCTACTTACACCCGACACAAAAGGCTTTAGAATGTATAACCGCACGGCTAAATTGCAAAAATATATTTTTTTCCACTATTACATGCCAAAAAGGGCTTTATATCATATAACTGCACCACTGAATGACAAATATATTTTTTCTTTTGCCACTAATACAAGCCAAAAAGGGCTTTAGAATATATAACTGCACCGCTGAACGGCAAATATATTTTTATTTTTTCCATTTATACACAACACATATAACTGCAGCGCTGATTGGTAAATAGGCTCTAATTTTTCTCCACTTATACATCACACAACAGGCTTTAGAACATAAAACTGTACCGTTAAACGGCAAATATATTTTTCTTTATTCCACTTATACACGACACATATAACTGCAGCGCTGATTAGTAAATATGCATTTATTTTTTTCCACTTATACACGACACAAAAGTCTTTAGAATGTATAACTGCACCCCTAAACGGCAAATATATTTTTCTTTTTTCCACTATTACACGCCAAAAAGGGCTTTAGAAAATATAACTGCACCGCTGAACGACAAATATATTTTTTATTTTTCCACTATTGCACATCGAAAAGGGCTTCAACGGCACCGCTAAACAGCAAATATAGTTTTATTTTGCCACTATTACATGCCAAAAAGGGCTTTAGAACATATAACTGCACCTCTGAACGGCAAATATATCTTTCTATTGCCACTAATACACGAAAAAAAGGGCTTTAGAACTTATAACTGCACCGCTGAACGGCAAATATATTTTTCTTTTTTCCACTTATCCACAACACAAAAGGCTTTAGAATGTATAACTGCACCGCTAAATGGCAAATATATATTTTTTCCACTATTACATGCCAAAAAGGGCTTTATATCATATAACTGCACCGCTGAACGACAAATATATTTTTCTTTTCCATTATGACAAGCCAAAAAGGGCTTTAGAACATATAACTGCACCTCTGAACGGCAAATATATTTATCTTTTTTCCACTTATACACGACACAAAAGGCTTTAGAATATATAACTGCACTGCTGAACGGCAAATATATTTTTCTTTTTTGAACTTATACAAGCCGCAAAAGACTTTAAAACTTATAACTGTACCGCAAAACGGCAAATATATTTTACTTTTGCCACTAATACACGACAAAAAGGGCTTTAGAATATGTAACTGCACAGCTGATCTGCAAATATATAATTTTGCCACTAATACACTGCAATGTCATTTTAGCATTTCACCACACAACAGCTAATAAGTAGTGATTAGCGAGCATGCTTGGCCGAGTATCGGTTCGGCTCGAGCATCGCTATGCTCGGCACATGGTGGTACTCGGCTGAGTACCGCATGTGCTCGAGCGAAATGCTCGAGTCTCCGCCCCGCATGTTTCACGGGTTTTAAGCAGGCAATAAAGGAGCAGGTAAGTACTGCCCTCACTGTAATGCCAGTAGCCATGTTAGCTGCTGGCATTACAGTGATTGGCTGGTCAGAACGCGTCATCGTAGGTTATATATCACCCGATGATGCATAGTTGTCTCAGACGTAGTCAGGGAGAGCATCAGGTAGAAAGGGAAAGACAGAGCAGGGAGCGAATTTCAGCGATTATAGTTAGAGAAAGCTTTTCAATGATCTAAAAGTCCTTTTATGGACTACTGTGTGTGTGTTTTAGATCTACAATATATTTAACAGCAGTGTAAGGGACATCCGTGCTAACGAAGGGACAGATAGTGCAGGGAGAGAAATTTGCTGTATTTAATACCAAAAGCATTTCAAAGACCCCACAATGCCTTTTATTGACTACTGGGTGTGTTTAACAGCAGCAAGATAATTTTATTTTGTACCTATTAGTGACATATCATGTACATCATCCTCAGACTGTGTCTTTAATAATCTGGCTCACATCTATTGACCATAGTGTGTGGCTTTGTGTAAAAAATACAGTCCTACACCAGCAAACAGCGTCTGCAGCGGATATTCCATTAATCTAGGTCTAATAGTATTCATACTCTGTGGATTTATGTGATTTACTGTCCGGCCTCCCCGAACAGTTTCTGTATTTCAAATTACATTAATCTGGGCATAATATACTGTCCATATTCTGGGGGTTTATGTGACAGATATTGTCCGGCATTCCGAAAACAGTTTCTGTATTTAAAATTACATTAATCTGGGCATAAAATAGTGTCTATTCTCTGGGTTCATGTGACATATACCGTCCGGCATACGAAAAAAGTGTCTGTATTTCAAATTGCAACAATCTGGGTCTAATATAGTGTCCATATTCTGTGGTTTTATGTGACGTATACTGTCCATCATCCGAAAAGAGTGCCTGATGCGTAAATCTAAAAAATCTGGGCCTAATCTAGTGTCCACAGTGTGTGCCTCTCTGTGTCAAATACTGTACCACAGGTGAAATCAATGCATTTTGGGGAAATTAACATTATTTGTGCAACACCTACTGTCCACAGTGTGTCTCTCTGTGTCAAATACTGTGTAACTGTTGAAAACAGTGTATTTTGGGGAAATGTACATTATTTGTGCAACACTTACTGTCCACAGTGTGTGCCTCTCTGTGTCAAATACTGTATAATGGTTGAAAACAGTGTATTTTGGGGAAATGTACATTATTTGTACAACATCTAGTGTGTTTGCATTTCATACATATCACTGACAATACCTGCTTTAATTTATTGGCACATACACATACAAATCCTATGCTACTGTATGTGTGGCACACATTTCAGGATATATAACATTTAATATTAAGAATGCGGCCAGTAAGGGACGTGCAAGTGGCCGTGATGCTGATGGTGCACGCAGAGGCCGTGGCCCTAGGTGCAATGAAACTGAGTAAATGAATGTAGCTGAGAGCCCGCAGGTGCGCTAACCCTCTAAAACAGTGATGTTTTAGAGACTGAGTGCCGAAACTGCAACCCAAAACCCACTTATTTATCACAAAGTGCCCACATGGTTATTTACCCTGAATACTACTCTGTCACAAAGATCGTGATCGCCGAACAGTGTGCTGTCTTCCTGGCGCTAGAGTTCGACACATCGCGGATCGGGTTGACAGATTACTGGGAGGGGCTGGAGAAGATCCAGCGGTCATGGTCTATATCGGAACCAATGACAAAGTTAGAGGAAGGTGGAGAGTCCTTAAAAATGATTTCAGGAATTTAGGTCAAAAGCTTAGGGCAAGGACCTCAAAAGTAGTATTTTCTGAAATACTGCCTGTACCACGAGCCACACAAGAAAGGCAGTGGGGGATTAGGGAGGTTAACAAGTGGCTCAAGAACTGGTGTAGGAAGGAGGGGTTCGGGTTCATGGAGAACTGGGCCGACTTCTCTGTTGGCTACAGGCTCTACCGTAGGGACGGGCTGCACCTCAATGGGGAAGGGGCAGCTGTGTTGGGGAGAAAGATGGCTAGAAGGTTGGAGGAGTGTTTAAACTAGGGACTGGGGGGAGGGTAATTACGTTATAGGAGGGGAAGATAGTGCAGATAGAGACCAGGGGCGAGGTAGTGTGTCTGGGGGAGGAATGGAAGGGGGACTAGAACAGCTCAGAATGAAAGATGTAGGGTAAAAATACACATAAACCTGTCAAATGTATGTATACTAATGCCAGAAGCCTGACTAACAAGACTGGTGAACTGGAATTAGTGATGTGTGAGGAGGACTATGACATAGTGGGAATAACTGAGACATGGCTGGATGATAGCTATGACTGGGCAGTTAATATAAAAGGTTACAATCTGTTTAGAAAGGATCGTCAAAACCGGAGAGGTGGAGGGGTCTGCCTCTACGTGAAGTCGTGTCTAAATCCCGTAATTCGAGAATACATCTCTGAGGGACATGAACATGTGGAGTCACTGTGGGTAGAAATACATGGAGCAAAAAACAATAATAAAATACTAATAGGAGTGTATTATAAACCACCTAATATACCAGAGTCCACAGAAAATCTATTACTAAACGAGATAGACGAGGCGGCAAATCATAATGAAGTCGTTATCATGGGGGACTTCAACTACCCAGATATAGACTGGGAAACTGAAAGCTGTACATCCCATAAAGGAAACAGGTTCTTGGCAATAGCCAAAGACAATTTCCTTTCCCAACTGGTTCAGGACCCCACTAGAGGGACGGCCATACTGGACTTAGTATTAACCAATAGACCTGATAGAACAACAGATGTGCAGGTTGGGGGACACCTGGGAAATAGTGACCATAAAGTTATAACCTTCCAATTATCCTTCAAACGAGAGTTTCTAAAGGGAGGAACAAAAATACCAAACTTCAAAAAAGCAAAAATTTAGCCAACTAAGCGAGGCCATAGGCCTAACTAACTGGGACAAAGTCCTCAAAAATAAAAATACAACCATAAAATGGGAGATTTTTAAAAGCATTGTAACATCTAATTGTGAGAGGTACATACCTTATAGGAATAAAAGGCTAAGGAACAATAAGAGACCAATGTGGATAAATGGAACCGTAAAGAAGGCAATAAATGACAAAAAGAAAGCATATAAATCGCTAAAACAGGAGGGAGTCAGGAAGCACTGATAAACTATAAGGAAAAAAATAGAATATGTAAAAAACTAATAAAATTTGCCAAACTAGAGACCGAGAGATTAATTGCCAAAGAGAGTAAAACTAACCTAAAATGTTCTTCAATTATATAAATAGTAAAAAATATAAATCTGAAGGAGTCGGCCCTCTACATAGCAATGAGGGGGTGTTGCAGAGAGCGACGAGGATAAAGCAAAACTATTAAATATTTTTTCTCCACTATATTCACTGAGGAAAATAAACTGTCAGATGAAATGCAGAATGTAAAAGTAAATCCCCCATTAAAAGTGCCCTGTCTGACCCAGGAAGAAGTACAACAGCGACTTAAAAGATTAAAATAGACAAATCGCCAGGACCGGATGGCATACACCCCCGTATCCTAAGGGAATTAAGTGATGTCATAGCCAGACCATTATTTCTGATATTTACGGACTCTATAATAACAGGGAATGTTCCACAGGATTGGCGCATAGCAAATGTGGTGCCAATATTCAAAAGGGTCCAAAAACAGAGCCTGGAAATTATAGGCCGGTAAGTTTAACATCTATTGTTGGTAAACTGTTTGAAGGGTTTCTAAGAGATGCTATTTTGGAGTATCTCAATGAAAATAAGCAAATAACGCCATATCAGCATGGCTTCATGAGGGATCGGTCATGCCAAACAAATTTAATCAGCTTCTATGAGGAGGTAAGTTCTAGACTTGACAGCGGCGAATCAATGGATGTCGTATATCTGGACTTCTCCAAAGCATTTGACACCGTACCTCATAAAAGGTTAGTATATAAAATGAGGATGCTCGGACTGGGAGAAAATGTCTGTATGTGGGTAAGTAACTGGCTGAGTGACAGAAAACAGAGGGTGGTTATTAACGGTAGATACTCAGATTGGGTCACTGTAACTAGTGGGGTACCTCAGGGGGTCAGTATTGGGCCCTATTCTCTTCAATATATTTATTAATGATCTTGTAGAAGGCCTGCACAGTAAAATATCTATTTTTGCAGATGACACTAAACTGTGTAAAGTAATTAACACTGAAGAGGACAGTTTTCTGCTACAGAGGGATCTGGATAGATTGGAGGCTTGGGCAGAAAAATGGCAGATGAGGTTTAACACTGACAAATGTAAAGTTATGCACATGGGAAGGAATAATGCAAGTCACCCGTACATATTAAATGGTAAAACACTCGGTAACACTGACATGGAAAAGGATCTAGGAATTTTAATAAACAGCAAATTAAGCTGCAAAAACCAGTGTCAGGCAGCTACTGCCAAGGCCAATAAGATAATGGGTTGCATCAAAGGGGCATAGACGCCCGTGATGAGAACATAGTCCTACCACTTTACAAATCACTGGTTAGACCACACATGGAGTACTGTGTACAGTTCTGGGCTCCTGTGAACAAGACAGACATAGCAGAGCTGGAGAGAGGTTCAGAGGAGGGCAACTAAAGTAATAACTGGAATGAGGGATCTACAGTACCCTGAAAGGTTATCAAAATTAGGGTTATTCACTTTAGAAAAAAGACGACTGAGGGAGATCTAATAACTATGTATAAATATATCAGGGGTCAGTACAGAGATCTGTCCCATCATCTATTTATCCCCAGGACTGTGACTGTGACAAGGGGACATCCTCTGCGTCTGGAGGAAAGAAGGTTTGTACACAAACATAGAAAAGGATTCTTCACTGTAAGAGCAGTGAGACTATGGAACTCTCTGCCTGAGGAGGTGGTGATGGTGAGTACAATAAAGGAATTCAAGAGGGGACTGGATTTATTTCTGGAGTGTAATAATATTACAGGCTATAGGTACTAGAGAGGGGTCGTTGATCCAGGGAGTTATTCTGATTGCCTGATTGGAGTCGGGAAGGAATTTTTTTTCCCCTTAAGTGAGGAAAATTGGCTTCTGCCTCACAGGGTTTTTTTGCCTTCCTCTGGATCAACTTGTAGGAAATAGGCCGAACTGGATGGACAAATGTCTTTTTTCGGTCTTCTATACTATGTTACTATGTTACTATGTTACTACAGTCCAATATAGTATATCTTCTATATTCCTTATCATTTAGCTATAGCTGTAGAGTGCCAGTTCGTGCTACATGTCCTGTTTGGACACCCAGTAGTTGTAAGACACAGAGGGATCACTGAGGACGCTGATACGGTCTGCTATGTACGCTTTCACCATATTCCACATTTTTTTCCATCCTTGTGACACTAGGCCACGCATGAAGGTGAGGGTGCTGACAGGGTGTCATGAAACTGTCCCAGGCCTTGGAGAGTGTTGTCCTGACTCTGTTGGAACTGCTGTGTGTTCCCCTCATCTTCCCTCCTGGGTTGCCCAAGGAACTACATATTCTGCCGCCAGAATTGTCAGATGCAAATTTATTGAGCAATTTATAAAGAAAGACCTTCTGGTATTGCACCATTTTGCTAGTCCTCTCCACCACAAGAATTAGAGATGAGAAGTTCTCTTTGTAGTGGGGGTCGAAAAGGATGAACACATTGCAGAAAGCCACAGCAGTTGGCACCTGTATTTCCTCATCATTAGAGATGTTTTGCGGCGGTATTCCCATGTCCTCATCCTGCAACAAATGTGGTTGAGCATCTCTGCATTCAAGGTCTTCCTCTTCTGGGGCAGGGCTAGGTGGATGGGCCAGGGAAACCCTGCCAACAGAGTCATCAAAAAGCATGAGACTTTCATGCATGATTTGGGGCTCTGACTGCTTGGCTGATTTGCAAGGGGGTGAGGTGGAAGACTGATGGTCATGGGCTGCCAACTCTGAGCTTTCTACAGAGGCATGGGTGTTAGATACTGTGAAGGAACTGGAGGCACTGTCAACCACCCAATCTACTATCGCCTGTACATGTTCTGGCTTCACCATCCTATCAAATAACGCTGCAGATTATGTCGCCTACTCGCACCAGAGGAAGGTGTTTGACTTGGAGCGGTAGTTGGTGCTGAATGGCCACGTCCTCTCTCAGCAACAGAAGCTCCACCAACACCACCACAACCATGCCCATGTCCCTTATTTGATGTTCTCCTCATTATTTGCATTCACCCACCAAGTTGAAAGATTGGTCTCTCTCCGGTGTCAATTTACCTGCCACTAGTCGACAATTACGCTCGCTAAGGCAGTGCCCATGTCATAAAAATGCTCTGTGGACCCACAATAATGTTTTTTGGGCCCAAAATATACAGATTCTCAAATTCTATGCTGAAATGTAAAAAAAAATTGGTACGCTGTATGCACAAGTGGGTTGAGGAACAAGAACAAGTATTTTTGTAAAAAAATACAATAAATTAGTATTTCACTGCTGTAAATTGAAATTAATTATTTATACGCTGGATGCACAACTGTTTTTTCAGCCTACAACACGGCTTTTTTCAATAAAACCCCAAAATGCAGTTTTTTACTGCTGTACATTAAAAGTAAATATTTATACTATGTATGGACACCAGATTTGGGGACCCAGAACACAGATTTGGTCACCAAAATTCACAAATGCAGTATTTGACTGTTATAAATTGGAAATAATTATTCAAACAACGGATGCATAACTGTTTTTTCGGCCTAAAACACGGCTTTTTTTTCTATTGAACCCCAAAATGCAGTTTTTAACTGCTGTTATTTGTACATTAAAAGTAGATATTTATACTATCTATGGACACCAGATTTGGGGACCCAGAACACGGATTTGGTCACCAACATTCACAAATGCAGTATCTGACTGCTATAAATTGGAAATAATTATTTAAACGATGGATGCACAACTGTTTTTTTCAGCCAAAATCACGGATTTTTTCAATAAAACCCCAAAATGCAGTTTTTAACGGCTGTTAGCTGTACATTAAAAATTGATATTTATACTATGTATGGACACCAGATTTGGGGACCCAGAACACGGATTTGGTCACCAAAATTCACAAATGCAGTATTAGACTGCTATAAATTGGAAATGATTATTTAAACAACGGATGCACAACTGCTTTTTTGGCCTAAAACACAGCTTTTTTCAATAAAACCCCAAAATGCAGTATTTAACTGCTGTACATTAACAGTAGATATTTATACTATGTATGGACACCAGATTTGAGGACCCAGAATACGGATTTGGTCACCAAAATTCACAAATGCAGTATTTAACTGCTATAAATTGTAAATAATCATTTAAACGACCGAAGGAATACAGTTTTTTTGGCCTAAAACACAGATTTTTTCAATAAAACCCCAAAAAGCAGTTTTTTACTGCTGTAAATTTAAATTAGATATTTATACTGTGAATGTGCAACTGCTTTGTGAAGCAGGAATTTTACTTTTTTCACACAAAAAAAGAATAATGCACTATTTCTCAGCTGTAATGTGAAATCGGTATTTAGGGGATTTAGTGCAAAGAAGCACTATTTCCCTGCAGAAATATAAATTTAGGCGATTTAGTGCAAAGAAGCACTATTTCCCTGCAGAATTATAAAATATGTGGACAAGGAATATGTTTTTTCCCCCAAAATTACACGGATTCTCTATTTCACCGCAAAAATGTCAAAGATATATTTTGGCAGTGTAAAATAGGCTTGGTGAATCAGGATGACCATTTTTTTTAAAACTAAAATACATTGATGCACTATTTGATAGCTGAAATGGAATATACGGTTTAGTGCATTGTATACACAAGTGCTCTGTGGCACCACAGATCCCAGACTAGACAAATGGACTATGTCACCCTTTAAACATACAATAGGCAATATAAGAGACTTGAGCAGCCAGAAAAAAAAAAGATTTTTTTTCTTTACTGAGCTACAAAATAGGATTAGGCTGATGTCCCTGGCTGGCTGGCACACGTGCAGTACACTGCTGTGGCTAAAATAGCCGCCGAGCAACACCTCAGTAACAGATGGATTACAAAAAAAGATTTCCCTGGCAGTGGCTGGGTACAGAAATGTTGGATTGCTGAAGCTCCCTCTCTCTCTATTTGCTGTATCTTGTGGATTGAAGTAGCACAGGTTCTTCTGATTTCTTCCCTATTCTGTCCCTGATCGCAGCACCAGCATCCTCTCCATAAGCTCAAATCAGGAGAATGACGTGCGGCAGTACGTGACTCCAGCTTATAAAGAGGCTGGCAAGTTGTCACATGTGCCGTGCATTGCACATGTGTTGACTCTTATCGTACAACGCTTTGTGTCTAAGTACCCAGGCTTATAGGACGTCCTCAAGCAGGCCAGGAAGGTGTGTGGCCATTTCAGGTGTTCCTACACGGCCATGGCGCACTTTTCCGATATTCAGCCGTGAAACAACATGCCAGTGAGGCGCTTGATTTGCGACAGCCCGACACGTTGGAATTCAACACTCCTAATGTTCGACCGCCTGCTCCAACAAGAAAAAGCCGACAACGAGTATTTGTATGACCGGGGTGCTAGGACAGCCTCTGCGGAGCTGAGAATTTTTTTGCCACGTTACTGGACGCTCATGCGCAATGCCTGTAGGCTCATGCGTCCTTTTGAGGAGATGACAAACCTAGTCAGTCGCACCGAAGGCACCATCAGCGACCTCATCCAATTTGTTTTCTTCCTGTAGAGTGCCCTGCGAAGAGTGCTGGATCAGGCTGTAGATGAGCGTGAAGAGGAAGAGTTGTGGTCAACATCACCACCAGAAACAGTCTTGTCACATCGCTTGCCGGACCTGCGGCAACGCTGGAAGAGGAGTATGAGGAAGAGGAGTCAGAGGAGGAATGTGGCTTTGAGGTGGAGGAAGACCAACCACAGCAGGCACCCCAGGGTGCTCGTTGTTGTCACCTATCTGGGACCCATGGTGTTGTGCGTGGCTGGGGGGAAGAACAGACCGTCAATGACATCAGTGAGGACGAGGAACGGGAAATGAGTAGCTCTGCATCCAACCTTGTGAAAATGGGGTCTTTCATGCTGTCATGTCTGTTGAGGGACCCTCGTATAAAAAGGATGAAGGAGAACGACCTGTACTGGTTGGCCACGCTACTAGACCCCTGGTATAAGCAGAAAGTGGCAGAAATGTTACCACAAGAATGCAGCAATTCAAAACCAAACTAAAAAATATGCTTTACACAGCTTATAAGGGGGATGTCACAGCACAACGGGAATCTAACAGGGGAAGAGGTGAATGTAATACTGCTCCTACCACGGCGGCAAGGACTGGGCGATTTACAGATGTGTTGTTGATGGAGGACATGCGGAGCTTTTTCAGTCCTACACATCGCCACAGCCCTTTTGGATGCAGCCTTAGAGAACGACTCGACAGACAGGTAGCAGACTACCTCGCCTTAACAGCAGATATCGACACTCTGAGGAGCGATGAACCCCTTCACTACTGGGTGTGCAGGCTTGACCTGTGGCCTGAGCTATCCCAGTTTGCGATAGAACTTCTGGCCTGCCCTGCTTCAAGTGTCCTGTCAGAAAGGACCTTCAGTGCAGCAGGAGGCATTGTCACTGACAAGAGAAGTCGCCTCGGTCAAAAAAGTGTTGATTACCTCACCTTCATAAAGATGAATGAGGCATGGATCCCGAAGGGACTGACAGTGGGGGATACGTTTGACTAACAAAAGGCCTGATTACATGCCTTGGCCTCGAAATGGTCCCCACGCTGCTGTATTTAATGTCTGCATACCGGATGACTTTCGTGAATTCTCCGCCACCAACTAGGGTTCAAGCCGCATTGATTTAGTCACTTTTCTGCCTGGAAAAAATCAATTTTTCTGGCCGCTCCTACAACAGCGGCTGCAACAATGCCATTATTTTTCAGGCATGTGTACATGCCTAATTCTTCTGTCCTATGGTGCAGCACTGTGGCTGCAAAAACAAAACAAAAAAAAAAAGGCACATACAAGTGTCAATTCCCCTTTGTGATCATTAGAGATGGCCCGAACTATCCGCCGGCGAACAGTTCCCGGCGAACATAGCTTGTTCGCGTTCGCCTCTGCCGGGCGAACATATGCGATGTTCGGTCCGCCCCCTATACATCATCATTGAGCAAACTTTGACCCTGTACCTCACAGTCAGCAGACACATTCCAGCCAATCAGCAGCATACCCTCCCTCCCAGACCCTCCCACCTCCTGCACAGCATCCATTTTAGATTCATTCTGAAGCTGCAGTCTTAGTGAGAGGAAGGAGAGTGTAGTAGCTGCTGATTTAATTGGGAAATTGATAGCTAGGCTAGTGAATTCAGTGTCCACTCCAGTCCTGAAAGACTCATCTGATCTCTGCTGTAAGGACAGCGTCCTGACAGCACCCCAAAAGCCCTTTTTAGGGCTGCAACATTAGTCTGCTTTTTTTTCCCTTTATATACATATTGCAGTTGCCTGACCTGCCTGTGTGTGAGGAGCTGCAGGCCCACAGACTGTAGTGTGCCCACTGCCAGTGCCCACCCCTGTCATTCCGTGTGGTACAGGACTTTGCATCAAAAAAGGCATTTAATTTTTACACTTTAATCTAAGGTTAGTTGCCTGCCAGTGTGTGTCAGGCTGACTTCCACTGACTGTAGTGTGCCCACTGCCAGTGTCCACCACTCATACCGGCTGGCACAGGACTTTGCATAAAAAGGCATTTAATTTTTACACTTTAGTGTAATTTCAGCTGCTTGCCTGCTGCTAGTGTGTGTCAGGCCGACTTCAACTGACTGTAGTGTGCCCACTGCCAGTGCCCACCCCTGTCATCCCGTGTGGCATAGGACTTTGCTTAAAAAAGGCACTTAATTTTTACACTTTAATCTAAGGTTAGTTGCCTGCCAGTGTGTGTCAGGCTGACTTCCACTGACTGTAGTGTGCCCACTGCCAGTGCCCACCACTCATACCGGCTGGCACAGGACTTTGCATAAAAAGGCATTTAATTTATACACTTTAGTGTAATTTCAGCTGCTTGCCTGCTGCTAGTGTGTGTCAGGCCGACTTCAACTGACTGTAGTGTGCCCACTGCCAGTGCCCACCCCTGTCATCCCGTGTGGCACAGGACTTTGCTTAAAAAAAGGCACTTAATTTTTACACTTTAATCTAAGGTTAGTTGCCTGCTGCCAGTGTGTGTCAGGCTCACTTCCACTGACTGTAGTGTGCCCACTGCCAGTGTCCAACCACTGATACCGGGTGGCACAGTAGCTTTGCCGAAAAATAAGGCATTTAATTTTTAGACAGTAGTCTAAATTCAGTTGCTTGCCTGCTGCCAGTGTGTGTCAGGCCGTCTTCCACTGACTGTAGTGTGCCCACTGCCAGTGCCAACCACTGATACCGGGTGGCACAGTAGCGTGCCGATAAATAAGGCATTTAATTTTTAGACAGTAGTCTAAATTCAGTTGCTTGCCTGCTGCCAGTGTGTGTCAGGCCCACTTCCACTGACTGTAGTGTGCCCACTGCCAGTGCCAACCACTGATACCGGGTGGCACAGTAGCTTTGCCGAAAAATAAGGCATTTAATTTTTAGACAGTAGTCTAAATTCAGTTGCTTGCCTGCTGCCAGTGTGTGTCAGGCCCTCTTCCACTGACTGTAGTGTGCCCACTGCCAGTGCCAACCACTGATACCGGGTGGCACAGTAGCTTTGCCGATAAATTAGGCATTTAATTTTTAGACAGTAGTCTAAATTCAGTTGCTTGCCTGCTGCCAGTGTGTGTCAGGCCCTCTTCCACTGACTGTAGTGTGCCCACTGCCAGTGCCAACCACTGATACCGGGTGGCACAGTAGCTTGCCGATAAATAAGGCATTTAATTTTTAGACAGTAGTCTAAATTCAGTTGCTTGCCTGCTGCCAGTGTGTGTCAGGCCCACCTCCACAGACTGTAGTGTGCCCACTGCCAGTGCCAACCACTGATACCGGGTGGCACAGTAGCTTTGCCGATAAATAAGGCATTTAATTTTTAGACAGTAGTCTAAATTCAGTTGCTTGCCTGCTGCCAGTGTGTGTCAGGCCCGCTTCCACTGACTGTAGTGTGCCCACTGCCAGTGCCAACCACTGATACCGGGTGGCACAGTAGCTTGCCGATAAATAAGGCATTTAATTTTTAGACAGTAGTCTAAATTCAGTTGCTTGCCTGCTGCCAGTGTGTGTCAGGCCCTCTTCCACTGACTGTAGTGTGCCCACTGCCAGTGCCAACCACTGATACCGGGTGGCACAGTAGCTTGCCGATAAATTAGGCATTTAATTTTTAGACAGTAGTCTAAATTCAGTTGCTTGCCTGCTGCCAGTGTGTGTCAGGCCCTCTTCCACTGACTGTAGTGTGCCCACTGCCAGTGCCAACCACTGATACCGGGTGGCACAGTAGCTTGCCGATAAATTAGGCATTTAATTTTTAGACAGTAGTCTAAATTCAGTTGCTTGCCTGCTGCCAGTGTGTGTCAGGCCCTCTTCCACTGACTGTAGTGTGCCCACTGCCAGTGCCAACCACTGATACCGGGTGGCACAGTAGCTTGCCGATAAATAAGGCATTTAATTTTTAGACAGTAGTCTAAATTCAGTTGCTTGCCTGCTGCCAGTGTGTGTCAGGCCCACCTCCACAGACTGTAGTGTGCCCACTGCCAGTGCCAACCACTGATACCGGGTGGCACAGTAGCTTGCCGATAAATAAGGCATTTAATTTTTAGACAGTAGTCTAAATTCAGTTGCTTGCCTGCTGCCAGTGTGTGTCAGGCCCGCTTCCACTGACTGTAGTGTGCCCACTGCCAGTGCCAACCACTGATACCGGGTGGCACAGTAGCTTGCCGATAAATAAGGCATTTAATTTTTAGACAGTAGTCTAAATTCAGTTGCTTGCCTGCTGCCAGTGTGTGTCAGGCCCTCTTCCACTGACTGTAGTGTGCCCACTGCCAGTGCCAACCACTGATACCGGGTGGCACAGTAGCTTGCCGATAAATTAGGCATTTAATTTTTAGACAGTAGTCTAAATTCAGTTGCTTGCCTGCTGCCAGTGTGTGTCAGGCCCTCTTCCACTGACTGTAGTGTGCCCACTGCCAGTGCCAACCACTGATACCGGGTGGCACAGTAGCTTGCCGATAAATAAGGCATTTAATTTTTAGACAGTAGTCTAAATTCAGTTGCTTGCCTGCTGCCAGTGTGTGTCAGGCCCACTTCCACAGACTGTAGTGTGCCCACTGCCAGTGCCAACCACTGATACCGGGTGGCACAGTAGCTTCGCCGATAAATAAGGCATTTAATTTTTAGACAGTAGTCTAAATTCAGTTGCTTGCCTGCTGCCAGTGTGTGTCAGGCCCGCTTCCACTGACTGTAGTGTGCCCACTGCCAGTGCCAACCACTGATACCGGGTGGCACAGTAGCTTGCCGATAAATAAGGCATTTAATTTTTAGACAGTAGTCTAAATTCAGTTGCTTGCCTGCTGCCAGTGTGTGTCAGGCCCTCTTCCACTGACTGTAGTGTGCCCACTGCCAGTGCCAACCACTGATACCGGGTGGCACAGTAGCTTGCCGATAAATTAGGCATTTAATTTTTAGACAGTAGTCTAAATTCAGTTGCTTGCCTGCTGCCAGTGTGTGTCAGGCCCTCTTCCACTGACTGTAGTGTGCCCACTGCCAGTGCCAACCACTGATACCGGGTGGCACAGTAGCTTGCCGATAAATAAGGCATTTAATTTTTAGACAGTAGTCTAAATTCAGTTGCTTGCCTGCTGCCAGTGTGTGTCAGGCCCACTTCCACAGACTGTAGTGTGCCCACTGCCAGTGCCAACCACTCATACCGGGTGGCACAGTACCTAGCACGCGTAGTACCACTTATCTAAAAAAAAATGACAGGCAGAGGCAGGCCACCCCGCAGGGGCCGTCGTGGTCGTGGTGCTGTGATTTCCACTGTCCCTGGAATAATGCCCAGTTTTCAGAGGCCACGTACCCTGAACCCGAAAAATTCAGAGGACGTAGTTGACTGGCTTAGACAGGACACCCAATCTTCAACAGCTTCCGCTAAGAACCTTGGCGCACCATCCTCCTCCAGCTCAGCTTCGGTCACCTGCTCTCAAGTTACCACGCACCCGCCCGTCGCCACCACCACCACTACCACCACAGCCACCACAGCCGCTTCACTTGATCCGTCAGAGGAGTTATTTACACATCAGTTGGATGCAATTAGTGATGCGCAACCATTATTGCCAGATGATGTAGATTACGGGGATATGTCTCAGTCAGGCAGGATTACACACATGGACGTACAGTGTGATGATGATGATGATGATGTTGTACCCGCTGCTGCTTCCTTTGCTGAGGTGTCAGATACAAGTGAAGCGGTTGATGATGACGATGTGTCCACGGATGCCACGTGGGTGCCTGCTCGAAGAGAAGAAGAGGGGAAAGTTCTGAAGGGAGACAGAGAGAATGAGGAGACGAGTTGGAAGCAGGGGAGGTCGTCGCAAGGAGTTAGTGGCACAGTCAGACAGCATGTATCGGCACCTGGGGTCAGCCAGACAGCACGCCAGTCAACGCATGCTGTTGCCACCACTAGAATGCCGTCATTGCAAAGCTCAGCAGTGTGGCATTTTTTTGTGTGTCTGCCTCTGATAAAAGCAATGCCATTTGCAACCTGTGCCAAAAGAAACTGAGTCGTGGGAAGTCCAACACCCACCTTGGTACAACTGCTTTGCGAAGGCACATGATCTCACATCACAAACGCCTATGGGATCAACACATGAGTACAAGCAGCACACAAACTCAAAGCCACCATGCTCCTCCTGGTCCAGCATCTTCAGCCACGTCAACCACTGCTGTCCTCCCTGCCCCCTCTCAACCACCCGCCACTCCATCTCTCACCTTCAGCAGTTCCTGCTCATCTGCCCACAGTCAGGTGTCTGTCAAGGACATGTTTGAGCATAAGAAGCCAATGTCACAAAGTCACCCCTTGCCCGGCGACTGACAGCTGGCTTGACGGAACTCTTAGCCCGCCAGCTTTTACCATACCAGCTGGTAGAGTCTGAGGCCTTCAAAAAATTTGTCGCTATTGGGACACCACAGTGGAAGGTACCCGGACGAAATTTTTTTCAAAAAGGCAATCCCAAACCTCTACCATGTCATTGAAAAGGAAGTCATGGCATCTCTGGCATACAGTGTTGGGGCAAGGGTCCATCTGACCACTGATACCTGGTCTGCAAAGCACGGTCAGGGCAGGTATATCACGTATACTGCGCATTGGGTCAACCTGCTGACGGCTGACAAGCATGGAATGCGTGGCTCCGCAGCGGAGTTGGTGACACCACCACGACTTGCAGGCAGACCTACTGCCACCTCCTCTACTCCTACTCCATCCTCTTCAATATCCTCCTCGGCTGAGTCCTCTTCTGCTGCGGCGTCTGGCTGCACATCAACTGATTCCCCAGCTCCCCAGGGGCTATTCCACATCCCGGATACGACAGTGTCACGCTATCTTGGGGTTGACTTGCCTGAAAGCAGAGAGCCACACAGGACCAGCACTCCTGTCCGCCCTGAGCGCACAGGTGGATCAGTGGCTGACCCCGCACCAACTGGAGATCGGCAAAGTGGTGTGTGACAATGGAAGCAATCTGTTGTCGGCATTAAATTTGGGCAAGTTGTCACATGTGCCGTGCATGGCACATGTGTTGAATCTCATCGTACAACGTTTTGTGTCTAAGTACCCAGGCTTACAGGACGTCCTCAAGCAGGCCAGGAAGGTGTGTGGCCATTTCAGGCGTTCCTACACGGCCATGGCGCACTTTTCCGATATTCAGCGGCGAAACAACATGCCAGTGAGGCGCTTGATATGCGACAGCCCGACACGTTGGAATTCAACACTCCTAATGTTCGACCGCCTGCTCCAACAAGAAAAAGCCGTCAACGAGTATTTGTATGACCGGGGTGCTAGGACAGCCTCTGCGGAGCTGGGAATCTTTTGCCACGTTACTGGACACTCATGCGCAATGCCTGTAGGCTTATGCGTCCTTTTGAGGAGGTGACAAACCTAGTCAGTCGCACCGAAGGCACCATCAGCGACCTCATCCCATTTGTTTTCTTCCTGGAGCGTGCCCTGCGAAGAGTTCTGGATCAGGCTGTAGATGAGCGTGAAGAGGAAGAGGAAGAGTTGTGGTCACCATCACCACCAGAAACAGCCTTGTCATCATCGCTTGCCGGACCTGCAGCAACGCTGGAAGAGGAGTATGAGGAAGAGGAGTCAGAGGAGGAATGTGGTGGCTTTGAGGAGGAGGAAGACCAACCACAGCAGGCACCCCAGGGTGCTCGTTGTTGTCACCTATCTGGGACCCATGGTGTTGTACGTGGCTGGGGGAAGAACAGACCGTCAATGACATCAGTGAGGACGAGGAACGGGAAATGAGTAGCTCTGCATCCAACCTTGTTCAAATGGGGTCTTTCATGCTGTCATGTCTGTTGAGGGACCCACGTATAAAAAGGATAAAGGAGAACGATCTGTACTGGGTGGCCACGCTACTAGACCCCGGTATAAGCAGAAAGTGGCAGAAATGTTACCAAATTACCGAAAGTCGGAAAGGATGCAGCAGTTCAAAACCAAACTAAAAAATATGCTTTACACAGCTTATAAGGGGGATGTCAATGGGGGATTCGACAATGGTTAATCAATTCGACCGGATAGGGTCCGTAACAGGGATTAAACTGATAGCAATAGTACTAGTTAAGACACCACTCATATAGGGTGTCACAGCACATTGCTCTGTGCACGCGCAGTGCCCCAATTTGGGAGTAAGAGGACCGACCAAGCTGCTTTTTCCATCTCCCGGTTCCTGAAATCAATTCAGTTTAGTGTACGAGAGTTTGGTCTGTCACTGTGAAGGCAGTCGAAGGTACCCGGCCTAAATTTTTTTTCACAAAAGGCAATCCCTGATATGGGACGTAACAGGGATTAAACTGATGAGAATAATACTACAGAAAATACCACTCATATCAGTGGAGGGAGCCAGCGTTTTTTAACCATCTCCCCGTTCAAAAAATCTATTTAATAAATGGCCCCCAGATTGGGGAGTCGGGGACGTTAGAGGGATTAAACTGATGAGAATAGTACTACAGAAAATACCACTCATATCGGGTGTGACAGTAAATTGCACGGCGCAGACGCAGTGACCGTGGTTTAAAACAGAGTGGAGGGAGCCAGCGTTTTTTAACCATCTCCCCGTTCGAAAAATCTATTCAATAAATGGCCCCCAGATTGGGGACGTTAGAGGGATTAAACTGATGAGAATAGTACTACAGAAAATACCACTCATATCGGGTGTGACAGTAAATTGCACGGCGCAGACGCAGTGACCGTGGTTTAAAACAGAGTGGAGGGAGCCAGCGTTTTTTAACCATCTCCCGTTCGAAAAATCTATTCAATAAATGGCCCCCAGATTGGGGACGTTAGAGGATTAAACTGATGAGAATAGTACTACAGAAAATACCACTCATATCGGGTGTGACAGTAAATTGCACGGCGCAGACGCAGTGACCGTGGTTTAAAACAGAGTGGAGGGAGCCAGCGTTTTTTAACCATCTCCCCGTTCGAAAAATCTATTCAATAAATGGCCCCCAGATTGGGGACGTTAGAGGATTAAACTGATGAGAATAGTACTACAGAAAATACCACTCATATCGGGTGTGACAGTAAATTGCACGGCGCAGACGCAGTGACCGTGGTTTAAAACAGAGTGGAGGGAGCCAGCGTTTTTTTAACCATCTCCCCGTTCGAAAAATCTATTCAATAAATTGCCCCGAGATTGGGGACGTTAGAGGGATTAAACTGATGAGAATAGTACAACAGAAAATACCACTCATATCGGGTGTGACAGTAAATTGCACGGCGCAGACGCAGTCACCGTGGTTTAAAACAGAGTGGAGGGAGCCAGCGTTTTTTAACCATCTCACCGTTCGAAAAATCAATTCAATTCATCTTTTGGGGACCCTTGGTGTTGTACGTGGCTGGGTGGAGGAAGAAACCTTCAATGACATCACCGGGACGTGGCTAGCTTGGTATCCAACCTTGTGCAAATGGGGAGTTTGCGGTTGTGCAAATGAACTGTTTGTGGTGCATTAAAAGGGAGTTTGGTCTGTCAATGTCAGTGAAGCGGGCGTAACCCTTACACTACCTGATCGATACAACATCATACCTGATCGTATACACACACTGGATGTTTTAAAGCACGTTATTCTAAACAATTTAGGAATGTTAGTTGATTTATGCCCTTTATGGATTAAAACCCGACTCTGCGTCCACTACGTAATTTTCCATGCGAGTTTTGCCATAGATCCCCCTCCGGCATGCCACAGTCCAGGTGTTAGACCCCTTGAAACAACTTTCTCATCACTATTGTGGCCAGAAAGAGTCCCTGTGGGTTTTAAAATTCGCCTGCCAATTGAAGTCTATGGCGGTTTGCCCGGTTCGCCCGTTCGCGAACATTTGCGGAAGTTCGCGTTCGCTGTTCGCGAACTGAAAATTTTATGTTCGCGACATCACTAGTGATCATTACCTTGTTGTGGTGAAGGGGCTTGCGTATCACAATGAAGCAATCATCACCTCTATGAGTGTGTTGGCAATGTTGCCACACCCCAAATGATAAGGCCGTTGCTTCATTATGGTCAGACCAAAAGCGATCGGACGGCTGGATAATATTTCATAGAAAAAACATTAATTTACCTTTTTTTTTTTTTTAAGTTGGATGGGTTTTTCATACATAAAATAAAACATCATAATAAAGTCTCTTAATAGTTTATCAGAAATAATGCAGACAATTAAAAAAATCCCCATCAATTCCAATACAAAGCAAGTACACAGCTCAGAACTAAATTATTTAATGATGTCGTAATGGTTCGTTAATTCGACAATGGTTAATCAATTCGACACACGTCCCGGATAGGGTACGTAACAGGGATTAAACTGATAGGAATAGTACTAGTTAAGACACCACTCATATAGGGTGTCACAGCACATTGCTCTGTGCACACGCAGTGCCCCAATTTGGGAATAAGAGGACCGACCAAGCTGCTTTTTCCATCTCCCGGTTCCTAAAATCAATTCAGTTTGGTCTGTCACTGTGAAGGCAGTCGAAGGTACCCGGCCTAAATTTTTTTTAACAAAAGGCAATCCCTGATATGGGACGTAACAGGGATTAAACTGATAGGAATAGTACTAGTTAAGACACCACTCATATCGGGTGTGACAGTAAATTGACGCAGTGACCGTGGATTAAAACAAAGGAGAGGGGGCCAGCGTTTTTTTAACCATCTCCCCGTTCGAAAAATCAATTCAATTCACCTTTTGGGGACCCTTGGTGTTGTACGTGGCTGGGTGGAGGAAGAAACCTTCAATGACATCACCGGGACATGGCTAGCTTGGTATCCAACCTTGTGCAAATGTGGAGTTTGCGGTTGTGCAAATGGACTGTTTGCAGTTGTTTGCAGTGCATTAAAAGGGGAGTTTGGTTTGGCAATGTCTGTGAAGTGGGCGTAACCCTTACACTACCTGATCAATACAACATCATACCTGATCGTATACACACACTGGATGTTTTAAAGCATGTTATTCCAAACAATTTAGGAATGTTAGTTGATTTATGCCCTTTATGGATTAAAACCCGACTCTGCGTCCACTACGTAATTTTCCATGGGAGTTTTGCCATGGATTCCCCTACGGCATGCCACAGTCCAGGTTTTAGTCCCCTTGAAACAACTTTTCCATCACTATTGAGGCCAGAAAGAGTCCCTGTGGGTTTTAAAATTTGCCTGCCTATTGAAGTCTATGGCGGTTCGCCCGGTTTGCCCTTTTGCGAACATTTGCGGAAGTTTGCGTTCGCCGTTCATAAATGAAAATTTTATGTTCGCGACATTACTAATGCTGGCTATGGCAACATTTTTGCCACTGTATGTTCCTTTGGAGGGTCCAGGCAACTGTCTGTTGGAAATAGTGCATACCAACTATATTGCTCTTAGAAGAGATGATACATTTCACTCCACTGCACAGTTAGGTACAGGGTGATGATTTACACCTGCCCATAATACAGATTTAACATAGCGCTACAACTAACAAAATGGATTTACTATAATAAATTTTTCTCCACTGCAGTTATGTACAGGGCGATTAATAACACCTGCCCGTAATATGGACTTAACATAATGCTACAGCTAACAGAAAGGATAAGCTATGATAAATTTAGCTCCACTGCACAGTTATGTAGAGGTGATAAATCACACTCTCCATAATACGGTATTAACATCACGCTACACCTAACAGAACAAATTAACTATGATAAGTTTTGAGCACTGCAGTTATGTACAGGGCGATACATTTCACCTGCCCGTAATAGGGACTTAACATAATGCTGAAGCTAATAGAAGGGATTAGCTATGATAAATTTCACTCCACTGCACAGTTATAATAAATAAATCACACCTGCTTGTTATATGGACTTAACAGCTAACAGAACATTTTAGCTACGATAAATTTCACTCCACTGCAGGTACCCGGCCTAAATCAGATAATTTGCATATCTTTGGGTTTCTAGGAAAGATATGCAAATTAGATTTTTATTCCAAAAGGAAAATAAAGCTAAGCCTCTCAAATGCCAACAGAAATAAGATGTGCTAACTTATACAGTATATAAATTTTTCTCAGAAACCCAGAGAAGCATTGCCTGGACTATAATACTCATCAAGTTTATTTGCATACTCCATAAGTAGAAATAGTACCCCCCACAGACCTCAACTAAGGCTTCACAGACAAGAGGGCCTTACTAGAGGGCTGTTACAGTATGTGGCGACACATAGGGGGCCATTTATTAACAACTGATGTTTTAGACACCAATCTTAATGTCATTTTAGCTGGTGGTGGATGCGCTGACTTTATCTAGAGGCGCTAGCCTCTACATAGCTTCAGCTTGTCCACAGCCTATTTAAATCTATGCCAGCTCCCTTTGTGGTGTAAATTTAGACCATTTTCTATGCCTAAAACAGGCATAGAAAATGATAAATGAGTCAGGCCTGACGCCTCCGCCCATGCCACGCCCTTTTTTTAGACCTGGCGTGAGCCGTGAAAAGTTGCAGATTGCTGCACAGATAACCTTTGCACGGCAATCTGCAACAGATATACACCAAAAACTATATGTTTGTAAATGACCCCCTTAGCTTTTTGTAAGGAGGACTGGATTGTACATCTTTTTTTTTCCAGAAGAGTGATACATGTTGGTCTTCTGATTAGCCCAAAATAAATATCAAAAAGTTCAGGTTTCAGAAGCCTGGCATAGCACATCAGCCCACTAGACACTGCATAGATAAGCTATGCCAAGCTTTACCTGATGGAAGTGGGCACTGGCAGGAGCAGCAATATACATCAGCCTCTATGCCCACAGTACAGTAGTGTCCATACACCTGTACATTGCTGACATGTTAGTGGTGTGGTATGTGAAGGATTTACCTAACGTAGGTTAAACATTTCTTTTTTATTTGAAAGACAATCAAAATGCACTATAACTCTCACCATCAGCAACCTGCTCAATGAACGATCAACACGTTTCTGTGTTTCGCTTCTACATAACTGTTATCCCCAAACCCAGTAAGGACCATGTGGATTGCTCTAGTTACCACCACATTAGCCTTTTAAATTCAGATTTTAAGATATTCACAAAGTTACTAGCGAATCATCAGATCGGCTTTGTTTGTTTGAGGAAGAAGATAACACCAGAAAGGTCAATGACTGTATAGACATGGCCGATAGGGAAGGAGTGGAGGCGGAGGCCGATGGTAAGGCTGCCGTATGCACACTGTCCTCTTCTTTTGATCTACAACGGGAAGCGTCAGGGGTGCCCACTCCTCTATGTACTTAGCATTGAACCTCTGGCTGCCCTAGTACGTAATAGTACAGACATTTAAGGCATTCCGATCAGAAATGAATCATTTTCCATCTTGCAGATGACTGCTTAATTTAACCACTTCCTCCCCCCTAGCTTAAACCCCCTTAATGACCAGACCACTTTTTACAATTCTGCACTACACTATTTTCACGGTTTATTGCTCATACAACTTACCACCCAAATTAATTTTACCTCCTTTTCTTCTCACAAATACAGCTTTCTTTTGGTGGTATTTGATTGCTGCTGAGATTTTTCGTTTTTCTGATATTAATCAAAAAGACAGCAATTTTCTCAAAAAATGTGTATTTTTAACTTTTTCTGGTAAAATTGTTCAAATATAATTACATTTCTATACAAGTTTGTGTCAGAATTTATTGTACTACATGTATTTGATAAAAAAAAAAACCAATAAGTGTATATTTATTGGTTTGCGCAAAAGTCATAGCATTTACAAACTATGGTACAAAAAGTGAATTTCCGCATTTTGAAGCAGCTCTGACTTTCTGAGCACCTGTCATGTTTCTTGAGGTGCTAGAATGCCAGAATTGTATAAATAGTATAAAATATACCCCCCAAACGACACCATTTTAGAAAGAAGATACCCCAAAGTATTCGCGGAGGGGCATGGTGAGTTCATGTATGATTTCATTTTTTTTTCACAAGTTGGCAGAAAATGACACTTTCTGAGGAAAAAAATAATAATAAAGTTTCCATTTCTGCTAACTTCTGGTAAAAAAAAAAAAAAATCTCCACGGACTCACTATGCCCCTCAGTGAATACCGTGTGTTGTCTACTTTCCGAAGTGGGGTCATTTGTGGGGTGTGTTTACTGTTCTGGCATTTTGGGTAGAGCTAAATTGTAAGCAACCTTGTAAAGCCTAAAGGTACTCGTTGGACTTTCAGCCCCTTTACGCTCCGAGGCTATAAAAAAGTGTCACACATGTTGTATCACCGTACTCAGGAGAAGTAGGGCAATGTGTTTTGGGGTGTATTTTTACATATACCCATGCTGGATGAGAGAAATATCTCTGCAAATTGACAACTTTGTATAAAAAAAAATTTAAAGTTGTCATTTACAGAGATATTTCTCACACACAGTATGGGTATATGTAAAAATACACCCCAAAACACATTGCCCTACTTCTCCTGAGTTCGGCGATACCACATAAGTGACACTTTTTTGCAGCCAAGATGAGCAAAGGGGCCCAAATTCCAATGAGTACCTTTAGGATTTCACAGGGCATTTTTACACATATGGATTCCAAACCACTTCTCACGCTTTAGGGCCCCTAAAATGCCAGGGCAGTATAAATAACCCACAAGTGACCCCATTTTAGAAAGAAGACACCCCAAGGTATTCCGTGAGGGGTATGGTGAGTTCATGTAAAATTTTATTTTTTGTCCCAAATTAGTGGAATATGAGACTTTTAAGAAAAAAACAAAAAAACTAAAACTTAATTTCCGCTAACTTGTGCTAAAAAGAAAAATCTTCTATGAACTTGCCATGCCCCTCACGAAATACCTTGGGGTGTATTCTTTCCAAAATGGGGTCACATGTGGGGCATTTATACTGCCCTGGCATTTTAGGGGCCCTAAAGTGTGAGAAGTAGTTTGGAATCCAAATTCGTAAAAATGCCCTTTTTCTCACGCTTTAGGGCCCCTAAAATGCCAGGGCAGTATAAATACCCCACATGTGACCCCATTTTGGAAAGAAGACACCCCAAGGTATTCCGTGAGGGGCATGGCAAGTTCATTGAAGATTTTTCATTTTGGCACAAGTTAACGGAAATTGATTTATTTATTTTTTCGCTAACTTGTTCAATCTTTCATGGACTCAATATGCCCCTCAGTGAATACCTTAGGGTGTCTTCATTCCAAAATGGGGTCACATGTGAGGTGTTTGTACTGCCCTGGCATTTGAGGGTCTCCACAATCATTACATGTATGGCCAGCATTAGGAGTTTCTGCTATTCTCCTTATATTGAGCATACGTGTAATGAGATTTTATTTTTCCGTTCAGCCTCTGGGCTGAAAAAAAAAAAATTAACGGCACAGGTTTCTTCATTCGCATCGATCAAGGTGGATAAAAAATCTCTGCCAAAAAATGTGCAAAAAAAAAAAAGAGGGGAAAGGACATAGGAGTGCCTGCGAAGTAAAGCTGTGATCGCTAATAAAGATCCAAAAAGCTCAAAAGTGATCTTTATAGTGCCACAGCGATTTTACAGTGTTTTTGCAGTGATCAGAAAAAAAAAATTCTGACACTGCGGTGGGGGGGACTGAACGCAAGTGTGCGCATAAGATCAGGCCTGATCGGGCGAACACTGCGTTTTTTGTAGAGCCTAAGGTGACCGTAATGTACTGATATAGATCTGATTGCAATCAGTCTTGATCACTTACAGATACTATATAGTACTAGTGCTGATTAGCGACAGCAATGACGCTAATCAGCGACTAATCAGTGACTGCGGTGCGGTGGGCGCTAACTACCTAACAAGTAGCTAGCTAACTGGCGGTGATAAGGGATCCTTAGGCCCCATTCACACCTCTGCAATTCTTTTCCGCATTTTGCGGAACAGAATTGCGGACCCATTCATTTCTGAGGGGACAGACTTTGTCACGCTCGGATCCGGAATTGCGGATCTGCACTTCCGTTCCGCAAAAATATAGAACATGTCCTATTCTTGTCCGCAATTGCGGACAAGAAATGGCATTTTCTATATAGTTCTGGCGATGTGCGGATCCGCTAAATGCGGAAAGCACATTGCCGGTGTCCGTGGATCCGCAAAACACATATGGACGTCTGAATTGAGCCTTACAGGTGGGTGATCAATGAGAGGGGGGTGATCCTGGAGTCTATATGGGGTGATCAGGGGTTAATAACGGGTTAATAAGTGACAGAGGGGGGGTGTAGTGTAGTGTGGTGCTTGGTACTTACAGAGCTGCTTGTGTCCTCTGGTGGTCGATCCAAGTAAATGGGACCACCAGAGGACCAGGTAGCAGGTATATCAGCGTCTGATATACCTATTTGATGCGATTTATTTTACATGTACAGCCTGCCAGCGATTGATCATTGCTTGCAGGCTGTAGTATAACTTCACAGCTGCATGGCGAGTGCACAGGAAGTCTCGCGTCTCGCGAGATGACATGTAGATGCATCAAGGAGGAATAACTCGGCCGCCCGCAGGACGCATCCCTGCGTTAGGCGGTCGGGAAGCGGTTAACAAATGCTTTCCTCTCCCTTCCTAACCTCCATGCAGTCTTAGATTGTTACAGTAAGTTTTCTGGCTATAAACTAAACCCCATTAAGACCAAGGCATTGCCGATTAATATCTCTTCAGATCGGCTTCATCTTCTTCAAACTCTGTTTAATTACACCTGACGCATTGACTCCTTTAAATATCTAGGAATACATTTCACTGCTAACTAGGGATGAGCGCAAAGACCCATATTCGAGTTCGCGATATATCACAAATATTTTGCATCATATTCGTCATATATTCGCGACTTCGCAATATTCGATATTTCGCATTCAATCTCATGATTGGCATTTAATTTTTCAAGTTATATTCGCATGTGTATAGAATCTATTAGTTATTATTAGCAACGTTTAAACAGCCATTTGTGCGAATGGAAAGGTGCGAAAAAGACATATACGAATTTTCGCAATACATGCAGTGTACTGGAGTCTGACACAACCTGTTAACGCTTGGTAGGAAAGGGAATACAAAACCGCGAATAGATTAATGCGAATATTCAAGTGATGAACATTCGCAGAACAGTTTTTACCTATTAAGTCTTTACTCTGACAGGAATAGTGGAAATTGTTATAGAAAGCAATTTAGGTTGGGGGAATTATGTCTGAATCTTTTATTTTCAATACAGTTTCCGTATCACTATCTATCTTAAGAGCGAATATTCGTAATTGCGAATATGGGGTCATGTATTTGACATATTCACGAAATCTCGAAATCACGATATTCGAGATTAAAATTCGCTTTGCGAATATTCACGCTCAACACTACTGCTAACTACTCCTCCCTTTATAAAGCTAACTTCCCTCCATTATTATCAGAGATGAATACCCTATTCACTAAGTGGAAACCTCTGACAATCATTCTCCTTGGCTGCATTGCAGTGATTAAAATGTCTATTCTCCCTAAATTCCTGCACCCGTTTGAGACCCTCTCGGTGAGGATGCCAGCCGTGGTTTTCAATCTGTACAGATCACGTTTACTCATTTTGTTTGGAATTAGAAATGCCTTTTCTAAACTGGTAGCACCTATCTTCAATGGAGATTTGGCTCCGCCTAATATCATTTTATATTATCTAGTGACCCATCTGAGGCATATTGCCTCTTGGTCTACATTTTATCCGGGGCCATAATCTGGGGCTTTTCTCCATCTATTCCAGCTTCTGATTTACTTAGTCCCATGTTGTTTACCAGGGAGATCTGGTATAAGAGTAGGATTAGATGTAGCCTTTCAACACTCCATTCACCTCTTACTCTATTTCTCTTTAGTCTTTACCCCTCACTTCTTAGAAATCTTGGGAGCAGGGATAGTTAGACTGTGGATGGCTGCAGGGCATTATCGCTTTGTCAACCTGAAAGAGGACCTTCAGACAAAATTATCCCTATCGAGCACCTTGGCATTCCAGTACCGCAGAATCTATCACTATTGTAGGAGCCCGTTGGGTTAATTAGATGTTTTGACTCCTCTTTTGAACATATCTTTGCTGGGGGCCCCTTATTTAGGGGACTTATCTCTGATATTTATCAGAAACTGACCTCCTCAGACTTTTCTGCAGACTTTAAACACCTATATATGCGAAAATGGGAGGATTGGCTTCAAAAGGAGCTTCCGCCAGAGACTTGGCACACCATATGTAAGAGGACGCACTCTAACTCTTCTTGTAAAACTTTCAGGGAAAATCAAAGATTTTAACACACTGGTATCATATGCTAAAAGTATTACCCACCCTGAACCCTGAGTTGCAAGATCTCTGTTGGAGATGTTCTCAGGCGAAAGCTTCCTTACGGTATATCATGTGTTCTGGTCGTGCCCAGGGATAGAGCCCTATTGGCTACAGGTGACCCGATTAGTCCAGAATATTCTAGGCATCCATATTTCTAGGGACCCTTTAGTGCTCCTCTTGAATATGGTCCCTACGACACTTAGGGGCCAGGGCGCCAAGCTTCTTCATATATTAACTGCTGCTAAATGCCTGATTGCTCTTTATTGGAGATGCCCCATTCTCACTACGAGATCTGATCTTTATGCTCGGATACAAGACATTCGATCCTTAGAATATTCGATCGCACTTCAGCGTGGTACCATGGCCAAGTTTCTAAACATTTAGCAGGTATGGGACACTCGCAAGTCTATGACACCATTATAGATGTGGAAAGACTTTGTTCTTTTATATATATATATACCGTATATATATATATATATATATATATATATATATTTATATCCACCTGTTCTGGACAGTTTACCTTACTGTATATTATATGTGCTTGAAAAATTTGAAACTTAATAAAATTTACGTTGATAAAAAAAGAAGAAAGTAGTGGTTGTGCATATGCATGACCACTGCTACATTCACTTCAACTGGACCACTGAGTACAGCGCTTGAGGCAGTCCCATAAAGCGGAATGGACCAGTGGTAATGCATGCACAGCACCACTTTTTTCTCGTGGCACTGCTTTACAGCACTTGCAGACTGCTATTCTTGTGATGCTAGGGGTTTCGAGTGATCAGGCACCACTGATCAAGCACACATCTCCTATCTCCTGAATTAGGGATATGTGTTATTATTGGGACACCCCTTTAAGTAACTTTGAAAACATAAGCATTATAAGTTATCAATTTAATTTACGGGCTCATAAAGCAATCACAGGCCGCATGCTGAATATGAAGAAAAACAATCCCTGAGATGTGTAAAAGGATAGAAATCAAGCAGTCAAGATTTCCTTTAGATAAATTATTTGTTTAACAGTGGTGTTTTCTTGCATTCATTTTACAGATGGGAAACTTTGATAAATCGTTTTGCCCACAATCTACTTGAGGGAATGAAAGAGGGATGGATAAGAACATTCTTCATTTCATTTTTATGCATAAATGTGACAGAACGAAGAAGTTAAATATTGCTAACTCAAATGAAAATACAGCCAACATCTCGATTGTGACAAATCTGCACATTAAAATTTGAATATTGCAGAAAAAAAGATATACAGTTATTCACTGCCATGATTCTAATGTCACTTTCAATTGTACAATCTCCCTCTGTTATTACAAGAAGATAGCCTCAAGAGTAGTGTTCAGGTGCTCGAGCAGAACACTTTGGGATGCTCGGGTGCTCTACAGAGCACCCAAGCACCCCCTGCTCTGAAGAGGGGAGGGTGTCGGGTCCCACTGCGGTCTATGCAGAAGATCACTGTACAGTGAGGAAAACCCCCAGTGTGACTCCACGGCTTAGAAGTCCCTGCTCTGACTCCATATATAGCTATGCTATGCTCATATATGGAGTCAGTGCTTGGGGACCCCCACTGTATTTAAATTAAAGTTAACCTCTATTTCTGAAAAGTTTCTGCCGGGATTTGAACTCACAACATTCCACATTAGAGCTACGAACCTTAACCACTACACTATACAGCTACATGTTAACCTGCACTGAAATATAAAATGATACATCTGCTGTATAGGAATACTTACTACATGACAAACTACTATGATGTTTTTCTGACTCAGTTTATCATTCAGCTTTATAGCTGAGTGGTTAAGGCATTTGTCTCTAATGTAGAAGGTTGTGAAATAAAATCCCAGCAGAAAATTTTCAGAAATAGAGGCTAAATTAGATTTAAATCCACTGACTCGAGCATCGCGCTCAAGCACACTCAGTATTCTGCCAAGCATCGCGATGCTCGAGTCGAACACCAATTTAGCCGAGCATGCTCGCTCAACACTACTCAAGAGGTCTGTCTGTCATATTGTCCTTCCTACCTCTGATTCACAGAGCTGATTTATAAATAAATTTCTACTCTATGTCTGATGCTTTTGATTGCTTCTTAATAGCATTTTATACGAACATTTCCATTCAGGTGAATGATTTAACTCCATACCTCCCATGTAAATGAGTTAAAATAATAGTTAGCATATAGTAAAACAAATTTAATTGAATTTGCTAATACTCATGAGCAATCTTTAAACCCATTTGGATACCATGTTTCATATTAATCAAAGCTAATAGTTTATTGCATGATACTGTATATACAATTCATAGTTTTTACTATACTCCCTTCATCAGCACTTCATAGTGGAAAAATTGGTAAAAGACCCCTTAAAATGCCCAGATGTAGCAAGCGAAAGAGTTCCTTCTCGACAATCACCTGCTCATCAGTGAAGGAGACCACTACATTTACATGCAGCTATCTCCACAGTATGTGAGTGATCACTAATGCCATTGCTCATCCCCATATCCCATACAGAATCAATATTTGCCAGTAGCTGAGTGATATTTAGTAGGCAGTGTGACCACGGCATCTGAGAAGGCTAAAACCCGTCAGCATACTTTTCTGGGTAAGGCATGCTTTCCTCCAGCAGAGATGGGGGAAAGCACCCTGTTGTAATAATGAGCCGGGGCCTATAATAAGCTTCTAGGCTCATTATTAGTTTATCCCAATTCAGGCCAGCAGATGGCAGCACTGAAGTGGGATGTAGTGATTACTATACAGAATAATGGATTGTTACATTATTCTGTACAAGTTGCAATCTGGTCATTGAAAGTTGTGGTCCACTTGAGGACCTAACAAAAAGATTTTAAAAAATGTATAATTTTTTTTTAATTTATTTTTTTTAATTAACAAATGTCCTCAATATCAAAATAAATAAACAATTTAAAATATTACATGAAGGGCATTGCCGTATGCGAAACGGCCCATACTATTAAAATATATAAAATTCATCTCGTACTGTGAATGGCCGATTATCTGTTTTTTCATCAATTTGCTTCCTAAAAATTGAATAAAGTGATCAAAATGTCATACCTTCCTCAAATTGGTATCTTCAAAAACTACAGATTGTCATACAAAAAATCATTCCCACTCATCTTTGTAGACATAACTATAAAAAAGTTCCAAAAAGCAAAAAGTAATAAAAAGCAAGAAAAACTATACATATGTGGTATCGCTGGATTCTTAGTGACCTGGAGAATGAAGAGCACAAGTCAGTTTTACTGCATAGAAAACCACCCTATAAAACTGTAGCAGTATTGTGTTTTTTTCCAATTCCATTTCATTTGGATTTTTTTTCCCCGCTTCCCACTACATCCTATGCAATATTAAATGGTAGCATTAGAAAGTACAACTTATCCATCAAAAAATAAGCCCTGATACGGCTATGTGAATGGAATTTTTTAAAAAAAAGTTATGGCTCTGTGAAGACAGGGAGCGAAAAATGAAAATGCAAAAACGGAAAATCACCATGTCAGGAAAGGGTTAATGCCAACATAACATTATTAACTTCAAAGTGACAATGACATAAAGTATATGGCTATGGGAAAAAGAATGATGGCCAGTGGTAAAAATTAGCTTGGCTAAAACTACAGTGCACCTTAAGATTTTTTAAATATTTTGAGTGTAGCGAGGTTTGCAAAGTGGAGCAAAAGTACATTGAAGTGCAAAATACTCCATAGTTTAACACTAGGCCATATCATGTTATCACTAGAGATGAGCGAACACCTGGATGTTCGGGTTCGAGAAGTTCGGCCGAACTTCCGGAAAATGTCCGGGTTCGTGATCCGAACTCAACCCGAACTTCATCCCGAACCCGAACCCCATAGAAGTCAATGGGGACCTGAACTTTTGGGCACTAAAAAGGCTGTAAAAGACACCCAGAGGGATAATATACCGCAATAAACGCATTGCGATTACAACTTTGAGCTAACGATCACCATGGGAACGCCTCCTCCAGTAGAATGTACTGTCGGATCTGAGAATTAAGTTGAAATCGCAATGCGATTCTTATATATTTGCTTAATCGCATTGCGATTTCAACTTAGCATTGCTAAATAATTCCATCCATATCGTTAACTTACTGAGTCAGTAAGTTAACGAATATGGATGGAATTATTTAGCAATGCTAAGTTGAAACGGCAATGCGATTAAGCAGATATATAAGAATCGCATTGCGATTTCAACTTAATTCTCACATCCGACAGTACATTCTACTGGAGGAGGCGTTCCCATGGTGATCGGTAGCTCAAAGTTGTAATCGCAATGCGATTAGCAAATACATAAGAATCGCATTGCGATTTCAACTTTTTAGTACTCAACTTTTAAAATCGTATACCACTTTAAGTTCCAAAGTTGCAATCGTGCTCGAATAGAACTTAAAGCTGTCTCTTAGTCAGTTTTAGTATTGGTGTGTTGTAATAGAAGTTACATTCGTACGCGAATATAACTTAGAGCAATACAGTCAACTTTACACTGTTAGTTTTATTATCGCGATAATACAACTATTCAAGAATCGTGTACGTGCGTCTGTACGTGTGTGCGTTACCTCGGATCGGATCGAGAGAGACGAGAGTGGAGATTGGTGACTGTCCCAGCGATTATGGCGAAAAGTAATTTCTCTAAAGAAGAGCTGGATTTCTTAATAACTGTAAGTAATTGAACTTAGTTAGTGTGTAATGCAGTAATGTGATTTAAACTTATTAATGATTTTTATTAGCCAAGAAGCCTGCAGGCCTTCACTGATCTCATAACTGCCTTACACTGTCACATGTCCTACTGCTTGGTGACATAAACTCATCACAGGCTTTAGCAGACTGCACAACTACATGAGTGATTAGTGAAAGACACTGTTAAAGGGGTGGCAATGTTCAAGTCACTTTTAAAGGGATGACGATGTTCAAGTCACTTTTAAAGGGATGGCGATGTTCAAGTCACTTTTAAAGGGGCGGCAATATTCAAGTCACTTTTAAAGGGATCGCAATGTTCAAGTCACTTTTAAAGGGATGGCGATGTTCAAGTCACTTTTAAAGGGGCGGCAATATTCAAGTCACTTTTAAAGGGATCGCAATGTTCAAGTCACTTTTAAACGGATGGCAATGTTCAAGTCACTTTTAAAGGGGCTGCAGTGTTCAAGTCACTTTTAAAGGGGCGGCAATGTTCAAGTCACTTTTAAAGGGATGGCGATGTTCAAGTCAGTTTTAAAGGGATGGCGATGTTCAAGTCACTTTTAAAGGGGCTGCAGTGTTCAAGTCACTTTTAAAGGGGCGGCAATGTTCAAGTCACTTTTAAAGGGATGGCGATGTTCTACTCTTTGACTGTTTTGATATTAAATGTTATTTTTGATGGTTCTTATGACTATGATAACTAATAATTGTATTTTAGAACTGTGGGATTACATGATTTAATTGTTATCTTGCAGGAAATGTTGGAGAAGGGGTACGACCGCAGAAGGTCAAGGGGCGAAAAGCAGGCCATAGTGCGGAGAATTGCTTTCCAGCTGTGGCAGAAGCATGGGTGCACTCATCGGAAGGATGCGATTCTAAAAAAGTGGTCAGATCTGAAGCGCCACAGGATGGATCTGATCACTAAGATCAGAGATAAATCTTTTCCAGGTACAATACTTATTTGCATAACTGAGCAGATAGATAACAATATGTTGGTGAGAGAAATAAGTATTTTAACCCTTTACAATAAATCACTTAGTACAGTGGTGTTGAACTGATGGGAAAGGGTGCTAAAGGTGGCAATATGAGACCTCTTTCTGGGCCACATATGTTTTTTGACTTTACACAGTTGACTTTGGCCCCTGAAGCTTGTCCAAACTCCTCGCACGTCTGGACGAGTGTAGACAACAAGCATCGATCAGGACAATTAGGCCACATGCCCAAATGAAGTCATAGACTCGAATCACTCTTGTTCCCTGGGGAGTGGCCCAACACCCAATAGCAGCAGTGAGTTGAAGCTGAACTTAATCAACGATGCTCAAAGGCAGAGTGCAGGGGGTACCCACAGGTTCCTGGGCCGGCAGGTCAAGGCAGACACTGATGATACTACACTTGATCTAAGCCAAAAGGAGAAGAAAGATAGGTGTAGTTAATTATTATGCCATCCAGACACTACCATAGATTAATTTGTGTACCTTTAACTGTAATTTGGCGTTACTTGTTTATCTTGGCATTTTTAAAAAATTTGGTCATCATCATTACAGATGCTCCGCTTCCCAAAGTGAGAGCCAAGCTCTCTAAAAAGAAGAAGGCGGTGGAGGTGGAGGAGGAGACAGACCACTCGGACGAGGAGGAGCAGGAAGAGGCAGGGCCATCAGGCTATCGGGCCCATAGCCCACCTGCTGCAGTGGAGGAGGGTGATGACTCTGAGGAGGCAGAAGAGGAGATGGTCACTACCCCCGACAAGAAGGTAAATGGATGATGTGGATATTTTTATTTATTCAGTGTCCCAGAAAGCTAATGTTACGGGTGGGAGTACTGATTTCCATAACGTATCTAACTGACACATACATTTTTGGAAGTACGATATAACAAGCATGCAATATATAAATTTTTGTAAGAATATATTTTAACAAACTATATTATTTTTTTAAATGAAGAAAATATAATAAAACAGGCAACAAATAAAGTACAACACATAACAGTAATATAAAAATAAACACTAAAAAGTAATTGATCAACATCAAAACCATTAACGTAACTACTAAGTCAATAACCCAAAACTAAAAGGAACTATTATTAATCCTACCTAAACCAATATATAACAGATTTCAAGAAAAAATATCATCTGCTTTATATAACAATTAATGATTGTATTTTAATGTACATTTCCAAATTTTATTTCATTTATTTTACAGCTGACAACATCATGTTAAAAAAATAAAAACAATGCGAAGGAAGCACCAGCTGCGAATGCAGCAGTTCAGGGAGCAGCAAACCAGGAAGATGAGGCAGCTCAAGATGCAGTTCTCCCACCAAATGCGAGCCATGGAGGAGGCTCATCTTAAGGACATCGATGATCTGCTGGAGGAGCAGAGAAAATTAAAAAATTACCTTAATTTTTTGGTTATTTATATATTTATGTTAAAAAATAATTCTATTTTGTTAAAGATTATTTTATAAAACTATAATGTTAAATCAAATTTATTGCGTTTTGTTTGATTGGAAACAAAGGGTACAGATAGTGTTGCCCATATTAATAATTATTTTTCATTACTGTAATCTTTCAAGGGTTTCAAGTTCAACTGGTTTATGTGCTAGATCTGGTAAGGTTTCTGGTAAGGCTGTAAAACACACCCGGAAAGGGCTAGAGGGCTGCAAAAGGCAGCAAAATGTAGGTAAATCCCCTGCAAACAAATGTAGATAGGGAAATGATGAGTTAACATAAAATAAATAAAAATTAAACAATATTAATTGGAGTGAGGTCCCATAGCATAGAATCAGGCTTCAAGTCACCCACCAATGGAGAAGGTCACTTACTATTATTTCGACCCCAGCACCCAGACAAAGGAGAGAGGTCCCACAGCAGAGAATCTGGCATCATATCAACCACCACAGGAGTAGGCCACCATTTAGTTACTTTGACCCCTTCACCCAGACAGAGGAGAGAGGCCACACAGCACATATTCAGGCATCATATCAACCACCGCAAGAGAAGGACACTTTTAGATACTTTGACCCCTGCACCCAGGAAGAGGAGAGAGGTTCCACAGCAGAGAATCAGGCATAATATCAACCACCACAGGAGAAGCCACCATAAAGTTACTTTGACCCCTTCACCCAAACAGAGGAGAGAGGCCCCACAGCACATATTCAGGCATCATATCAACCACCACAGGAGTAGGCCACCATTTAGTTACTTTGACCCCTTCACCCAGACAGAGGAGAGAGGCCACACAGCACATATTCAGGCATCATATCAACCACCACAGGAGTAGGCCACCATTTAGTTACTTTGACCCCTTCACCCAGACAGAGGAGAGAGGCCACACAGCACATATTCAGGCATCATATCAACCACCGCAAGAGAAGGACACTTTTAGATACTTTGACCCCTGCACCCAGGAAGAGAGAGAGGTTCCACAGCAGAGAATCAGGCATAATATCAACCACCACAGGAGAAGCCACCATAAAGTTACTTTGACCCCTTCACCCAAACAGAGGAGAGAGGCCCCACAGCACATATTCAGGCATCATATCAACCACCACAGGAGTAGGCCACCATTTAGTTACTTTGACCCCTTCACCCAGACAGAGGAGAGAGGTCACACAGCACATATTCAGGCATCATATCAACCACCACAGGATTAGGCCACCATTTAGTTACTTTGACCCCTTCACCCAGACAGAGGAGAGAGGCCACACAGCACATATTCAGGCATCATATCAACCACCGCAAGAGAAGGACACTTTTAGATACTTTGACCCCTGCACCCAGGAAGAGGAGAGAGGTTCCACAGCAGAGAATCAGGCATAATATCAACCACCACAGGAGAAGCCACCATAAAGTTACTTTGACCCCTTCACCCAGACAGAGGAGAGAGGCCCCACAGCACATATTCAGGCATCGTATCAACCACCGCAAGAGAAGGACACTTTTAGATACTTTGACCCCTGCACCCAGGAAGAGGAGAGAGGTCCCACAGCAGAGAATCTGGCATCATATCAACCACCACAGGAGTAGGCCACCATTTAGTTACTTTGACTCCTTCACCCAGACAGAGGAGAGAGGCCACACAGCACATATTCAGGCATCATATCAACCACCGCAAGAGAAGGACACTTTTAGATACTTTGACCCCTGCACCCAGGAAGAGGAGAGAGGTTCCACAGCAGAGAATCAGGCATAATATCAACCACCACAGGAGAAGCCACCATAAAGTTACTTTGACCCCTTCACCCAGACAGAGGAGAGAGGCCCCACAGCACATATTCAGGCATCGTATCAACCACCGCAAGAGAAGGACACTTTTAGATACTTTGACCCCTGCACGCAGGAAGAGGAGAGAGGTCCCACAGCAGAGAATCTGGCATCATATCAACCACCACAGGAGTAGGCCACCATTTAGTTACTTTGACCCCTTCACCCAGACAGAGGAGAGAGGCCACACAGCACATATTCAGGCATCATATCAACCACCGCAAAGAGAAGGACACTTTTAGATACTTTGACCCCTGCACCCAGGAAGAGGAGAGAGGTTTCACAGCAGAGAATCAGGCATAATATCAACCACCACAGGAGAAGCCACCATAAAGTTACTTTGACCCCTTCACCCAGACAGAGGAGAGAGGCCCCACAGCACATATTCAGGCATCAAATCAACCACCGCTAGAGAAGGACACTTTTAGATACTTTGACCCCTGCACCCAGGAAGAGGAGAGAGGTTCCACAGCAGAGAATCAGGCATAATATCAACCACCACAGGAGAAGCCACCATAAAGTTACTTTGACCCCTTCACCCAGACAGAGTAGAGAGGCCCCACAGCACATATTCAGGCATCATATCAACCACCACAGGAGTAGGCCACCATTTAGTTACTTTGACCCCTTCACCCAGACAGAGGAGAGAGGTCCCACAGCAGAGAATCTGGCATCATATCAACCACCACAGGAGTAGGCCACCATTTAGTTACTTTGACCCCTTCACCCAGACAGAGGAGAGAGGCCACACAGCACATATTCAGGCATCATATCAACCAACGCAAGAGAAGGACACTTTTAGATACTTTGACCCCTGCACCCAGGAAGAGGAGAGAGGTTCCACAGCAGAGAATCAGGCATACTATCAACCACCACAGGAGAAGCCACCATAAAGTTACTTTGACCCCTTCACCCAAACAGAGGAGAGAGGCCCCACAGCACATATTCAGGCATCATATCAACCACCGCAAGAGAAGGACACTTTTAGATATTTTGACCCCTGCACCCAGGAAGAGGAGAGAGGTCCCACAGCACAAATTCAGGCATCATATCACACACCACAGGAGAAGGCCTCTTTCAGTGACTTAGGCCTTTGGACCCAGACAGAGGAGAGAGGTCAGAGATTAGCTTCATATCCCCCAGCACAGCAGAAGACCGCTTTATTTGACTTAGGCCTCAGCACCCAGACAGAGGACAGAGGTAGCATGGCAGAGGTTATGGCTTTATGTCACCTGATAGTTTAACAGGCCACTTTCATCTAGTTAGGCCCCGGCGCCCAGACAGAGGAGAGTTTCATTCAACTGTGGGTTACATAAAATTTGTATCAAATAAAGAAGTGGCCCGTAGTACAACAAGACATGTTTTAGGCAGTTATTAAGGACTACTCTGCACAAGGGAGGGACAGGTCCTGTGGGATCCATGCCTGGTTCTTCTTTATGAACGTCAGCTTGTCCACATTGGCTGTGGACAGGCAGCTGCGCTTGTCAGTAATGACGCCCCCCGCCGTGCTGAATACGCGTTCTGATAAAACGCTGGCCGCCGGGCAGGAAAGCACCTCAAAGGCATAACATGCTAACTCTGGCCACGTGGACAATTTTGAAACCCAGAAGTTGAATGGGGCCGAACCGTCCGTCAGTACGTGGAGGGGTGTGCAGACATACTGTTCAACCATGTTAGTGAAATGCTGCCTCCTGCTAACACGTTCCGTATCAGGTGGTGGGGCAGTTAGCTGTGGCGTGGAGACAAAACTTGTCCACATTTCTGCCATGCTAACCCTGCCCTCAGAGGAGCTGGCCGTGACACTGCTGCGTGGGTGACCTCTAGCTCCTCCTCTGCCTTGGCCTTGGCCTTCCACCTGTTCCCCTGTGTCTACCAGCGTGCGCTTGAACTCGCGCATCTTCCTATCACGCTCTAGTGCAGAAAGTAAAGTGGGCACATTGTCTTTGTACCGGGGATCCAGCAGGGTGGCCACCCAGTAGTCAGCACACGTTAAAATGTGGGCAACTCTGCTGTCGTTGCGCAGGCACTGCAGCATGTAATCGCTCATGTGTGCCAGGCTCCCCAGAGGTAAGGACAAGCTGTCATCGTCCACCGTATCCCCCCAGCCACGCACTAGTGATGGGCCTGAGCTGTGTAGGCTGCCACCCTGCTGTGAACCTGCTTCATCCTCGTCCTCCTCCACCTCCTCCTCATCCTCCTCATCCTCCTCGTCCTCCATTAGAGTGCCTTGGCTGGCGACTTGTGAACCTGCCCTCTGCTGCTTCAAAAAACCTCCCTCTGAGCTACTTCTAACAGACTGGCCTGAAAGTCTTAGAAACGAGCCCTCCTCCTCCTCCTCCTCCACCTGGGCCACCTCCTCTTCCATCATTGCCCTAAGCGTTTTCTCTAGGAGACATAGAATTGGTATTGTAACGCTGATAACAGTGTCATCGCCACTGGCCATGTTGGTGGAGTACTCAAAGCAGTGCAGCAGGGCACACAGGTCTCGCATGGAGGCCCAATCATTGGTGGTGAAGTGGTGCCGTTCCGCAGTACGACTGACGCGAGCGTGCTGCAGCTGAAACTCCACTATGGCCTGCTGCTGCTCGCACAGTCTCTCCAGCATGTGCAAGGTGGAGTTCCACCGGGTGGGCACGTCGCATATGAGGCGGTGAGCGGGAAGGCCGAAGTTCCGCTGTAGCGCAGACAGGCGAGCAGCGGCAGGATGTGAACGCCGGAGCGTGCACAGACGGTCCGCACTTTATGCAGCAGCTCTGACATGTTGGGGTAGTGGTGAATGAACCTCTGCACCACCAAATTCAGCACATGCGCCAGGCAAGGGATGTGCGTCAAACCGGCTAGTCCCAGAGCTGCCACGAGATTTCGCCCATTATCGCATACCACCAGGCCTGGCTTGAGGCCCACCGGCAGCAACCACTCGTCCGTCTGTTGTTCAATACCCCGCCACAACTCCTGCGCGGTGTGGGGCCTGTCCCCCAAACATAAGAGTTTCAGAATGGCCTGCTGACGTTTACCCGGGCTGTGCTGAAGTTGGTGGTGAAGGTGTGTGGCTGACAGGAGGAGCTGGTGGAAGCAGTGGAGGAGGAAGCCGAGTAGGAGGAGGAGGCTACAGGAGGCAGAGAATGATGCCCTGCGATCCTAGGTGGCGGAAGGACCTGCGCCAAGGAACTCTCCGCCTGGGGCCCAGCCGCCACTACATTCACCCAGTGTGCAGTTAGTGAGATATAGCGTCCTTGGCCGTGCTTACTGGTCCACGTATCTGTGGTTAGGTGGACCTTGGCACAAATGGCGTTGCGCAGTGCACACTTGATTTTATCAGACACTTGTATGTGCAGGGAAGGCACGGCTGTCTTGGAGAAGTAGTGGCGGCTGGGAACCACATACTGGGGGACAGCCATGGCCATCAGCTGTTTGAAGCTGTCTGTGTCCACCAGCCGGAATGACAGCATTTCAAAGGCCAGTAGTTTAGAAATGCTGGCATTCAGGCCAAGGGCTCGAGGGTGACTAGGTGGGAATTTGCGCTTCCTCTCAAAGGTTTGAGAGATGGAGAGCTGAACGCTGCTGTGTGAAATAGTGGAGACGCTAGGTGACGGTGGCTGGTGGTGGTGTCGGTGGCACATCCTCTGTTTGCTGCTCGGCAGGTGGCAACATTCCTCTCGAGGCGGAAGCCGAGGCAGCAGCGGTAGAGGTAGCAGGGGAGCCTGAGCGTGTTCCTTGTTTTTGAGGTGTGCACTCCACTGCAGTTCATGCTTTGCATGTAGATGCCTGATCATGCAGGTGGTGCTCAGGTTAAGAACGTTAATGCCTCGCCTCAGGGTCTGATGGCACAGCGTGCAAACCACTCTGGTCTTGTCCTCAGCACATTGTTTGAAGAAGTGCCATGCCAGGGAACTCCTTGAAGATGCCTTTGGGGTGCTGGGTCCCTGTTGGCGCTGGCCAATAGCAGGCGAACTCTCGGGACGGCGGGTGTTCTGCTTTTGCCCCCTGCTCCCTCTTTGGCTTCGCTGTTGTCTCGGTCTCACCACTGCCTCTTCCTCTGAACTATTTAAGTCAGCGGCACGACCTTCAGTCCATGTGGGGTCTAAGACCTCATCGTCCTCTGCATCGTCTTCCACCCAGTCTTCCTCCCTGACCTCCTCCTGTTCAGTCTGCACAATGCAATAAGACGCGGCAGTGGGCACCTGTGTTTCGTCATCATCAGAGACTGGGTGACTCTGCTGTGGTGGTATTCCCATGTCGTCATCATCTGGATACATAAGTGGTTGTGCGTCAGTGCATGGTATGTCTTCCACCGCTAGGGAAGGGCTAGGTGGACGCCCCTGGGAACCCCTGCCAGCAGAGTCTTCAAACAGAAGAAGAGACTGCTGCATAACTTGAGGCTCGGACAGTTTCCCTGATATGCATGGGGGTGATGTGACAGACTGATGGGCTTGGTTTTCCGGTGTCACCTGTGCGCTTTCCGCAGAAGACTGGGTGGAAGACAATGTGGTGAACGTGCTGGAAGCACTGTCTGCCACCCAATCGACTAATGCCTGTACCTGCTCAGGCCTTACCATCCTCATAACGGCATTGGGCCCCACCAAATATCGCTGTAAATTCTGCCGGCTACTTGAGGGAGTTGGTTCACTACTTTGTGCGCCTGAGGCCGAGCGGCCACGTCCTCTGCCAGCAACAGAGGCTCCACGGACACCACCACGACCGCGTCCTCGTCCCTTAATAGAATGTTTTCTCATTGTTGCGATTCAACTCGCACCACAATAAAATATATTATTTTTAGCCCCAAAATTCCCACACTGGAAGATATACCGTAATTCCTTTTTCCGGTATTAATTACAAGAAAACTGCTGCAAATTGGACACCAGAATTTTTAAATGCTACTTATGTTAAATGAATTCCCACAGTGGGAGAACTATTTCCTTTTTAAAGGAGTAACAACGTGCGGCCTACTATTTCGGGTGTCACCAACACCAGATTGATTAAATTGGCCTTTTGGAACCAAAATGACAACACTGGAAACTATAATGCCTTTTTCTGGTATTAATTACAAGAAGACTTCTGCAAATTGGACACCAGAATTTTTTAAATGCCACTTATGTTAAATGAATTCCCACAGTGGGAGAACTATTTCCTTTTCAAAGGAGTAACAACGTACGGCCTACTATTTCGGGTGTCACCAACACCAGATTGATTAAATTGGCCTTTTTGGAACCAAAATGACAACACTGGACACTATAATGCCTTTTTCTGGTATTAATTACAAGAGGACTGCTGCAAATTGGACACCAGAATGTTTTAAATGCTACTTATGTTAAATGAATTCCCACAGTGGGAGAACTATTTCCTTTTTAAAGGAGTAACAATGTGAGGCCTACTATTTCGGGTGTCACCAACACCAGATTGATTCAATTGGCCTTTTTTGAACCAAAATGACAACACTGGACACTATAATGCCTTTTTCTGGTATTAATTACAAGAAGACTGCTGCAAATTGGACACCAGAATTTTTTAAATGCCACTTATGTTAAATGAATTCCCACAGTGGGAGAACTATTTCCTTTTCAAAGGAGTAACAACGTGCGGCCTACTATTTCGGGTGTCACCAACACCAGATTGATTAAATTGGCCTTTTTGGAACCAAAATGACAACACTGGACACTATAATGCCTTTTTCTGGTATTAATTACAAGAAGGCTGCTGCAAATTGGACACCAGAATTTTTGAAATGCTACTTATGTTAAATGAATTCCCACAGTGGGAGAACTATTTCCTTTTCAAAGGAGTAACAACGTGCGGCCTACTATTTCAGGTGTCACCAACACCAGATTGATTAAATTGCCCTTTTTGAACCAAAATGACAACACTGGACACTATAATGCCTTTTTCTGGTATTAATTACAAGAGGACTGCTGGTATTTCAGAACACCGGAATTTTTAAAATGCTCGTTTTGGTACATAAATTGCCCACACTGGGAGAATTATTGCCTAAACCTTTTTACAGTATTATTTACTGAAGGAGTGCTTCTTCTGGTCTAACACCAGAATTATGTTTGTTACAGGGAAAGATTTTTTTAATTTATATTTCTGGCAAAAAAAAAAAAAAAATATTAATTTCTGGCTGACAGTATTGGACCTGGCTGTAGTGACACTGGCTAGCCTAGCTGGAACAGCACATTCATGGGATTTGCTATCCAAGTGGGTTACTTTCAGTTTCACCACTGATATATTAAATATATTGGCAGTTAGTAGGGGTGACACAAGCACAGCCAAACCCCTGATGTAGTATATCTATGAAAAAATCGACTATTACATGAGATTAATGGACGCGGTGGCAGCTTTTGCTGGCACACCACAAGTCCCAAAATGGCCGCCGCCTATCAGTCCAGTAACATGTGCTAGAAAATGGTCTGCCCAGCCAGAAAAAAAATTGACTTTGACTGAGCAGCTGAATCGCTGTTGTTCTGTGTCACAGGAGTAGATTTTTCAATTCTTTGGAGCTTTTCTTTGGACTCTGTGGCAGCTTGAGCTGGCGCACCACAGGTCCCAAAATTGCCGCCGCCGGTCAGCCCAGTTACATGTGCCGGTAAAAATCGATCTGGCCAGTGTAAAAAAATAAACTTTCAGTGAACAGCTCAGCTGAGTTGTTTTGATTCACTGGTGTAGATCTTTCACTTCTTCTCAGGTTTTTTCCTCGATTATTCCCTGCCTATCTCGCCCTCACAGCAGCTGCATCTATCCCTGCTCTATTCACATCGGGAGTGAGCACGTCCCGACGTGCGCACAAGCTTATAAAGAGGCTGAGTCACATGCTGCACTTGGCCAATCACAGCCTTGCCAATAGTAGGCATGGCTGCGATGGCATCTTAGGGCAAGTAGTATGATGCATGTTGATTGGCTGCTTTGCAGCCTTTCAAAATGCGCCACAAAAATGACGAACTACAAAGCCGAACCCGAAATTTTATGAAAATGTTCGGGTTCGGGTCGTGTCACGAACACCCCAAAATTCTGTACGGACCGGAACTATTCTCGAAATGTGCGCTCAACAACACTAGTGCTATTCGTATCCCACTCTTAAGTTCTAATCGCATTCGATTTTAACTTATGCTTTTTGACAGGCATCGCATTCTATTTTAACTTACTGCTGATGCCTGGCAAAAAAAAAATGCATAAGTTAACATCGAATGCGATTGAACTTAAGAGTGAGATACGACTAGCACTGTGTGCTAGAACAGCACGCACACGATTATTCAAATTTTGTATTATCGCGATACAAAACCAAACAGCAAAGTTAAAATCGAATGCAATTAGAACGTGTAGTGTGATGCGATTTATTTGAGTTCTAAGAATCGCATTGCGATTTCTGCTTCAGCCGGATTCCGTGCTAATGGAGCGTCTACATCACCATGGGAAAAATGCTAGAATGTACTGTCGGATTTGAGAAGTTGAAATCGCAATGCGATTAAGCAAATATATAAGAATCGCATTGCGATTTCAACGTAATTCAAACATCCGACAGTACATTCTACTGGAGGAGGCGTTCCCATGGTGATCGGTAGCTCAAAGTTGTAATCGCAATGCGATTTCAGCTTTAAGCCTGTACTATTCTGCTATATAGTACTTTCAAAATGCGCCGAGAGAACATGCCGAACTCCGAACCCGAACTTTTTTGAAAATGTCCGGGTTCGGGTCCGTGTCACGGACACCCCAAAATTCGGTACGAACCCGAACTATTCTCGAACTGTTCGCTCAACACTAGTTATCACTAAATTATTGTCATATTGTTTGGGCACATTATATGCTTGTTTGTTTGGGGTGAGATTAAAGTTTTCTGCAAAGAAAAAATTACCTGGTGTTAAAAAAGTTCACCTGCGGCCTGATTGCTTTTGATTGCATTTCCCTGAGGCCTGATTGCTTTTGATTGCTTTCCCCTGAGAAAGCTGACACGAAACACATGTTGAGGTCTCTTGGAGGTGCCTCTAGTTGGGTTTGTATTGTGTATATGTTGTGAATCAGGGTTTTTTATCCAGGTGGAAGAGTCACATGGTTTGATTTTGTATTTATTTATACTTGTTTCCTCATCCCACCTTTTCCACTACTTGCAATGCTATAACTTGATATCCCGACATGTTTTGAGCACTCTCCATGTGGTTGTGTTTGTATTTGCCAATTTATGCATCCATTTATCGATTTCAATAAAGATATATTTTTGGATCTATATTTTTATATTATATTATTGCATATGCTGAGTGCCTGGATTTGTCCCATCGAGGAGCTATTCAGCTATTTTTAACACTTGCGTTTTATTTGTGCTGTATAAACGTATTCCTGTTTTGTGTTTTATTGCTCATTGGTACTCTCTCTCACCAGCTGCAGAGATGTCTCTAGCCCCAGTTTATGTGCAGTTATCTTTTTCAGAGAAGGTATGGTAGTCCACAAACCTTCTGTAAAATCTATTTTTTTACAAGAGCTGGATTGTTCCTTTTTCAATTTGTAATCCACATAGTTAGGATTTCCCTGGCACACAGCTCCTTGCTGCTCTCTAGCTGTTTACTCCTCAGCAGCTCACACTAGACTCAATTCTATTTACTCTTAAAGTAAAGTGGTATAGTGCCAGCCCTGCGTAGCCACAAGGACATCCCCCCTGTTATCACTCCATACACATCTTATGGGACAAGTAGTACACAAATGCAATATCTTAACTCTTTGTAGTGACTGCAAGACTGCATAATGATTTATGATACATCATCATGTGAGTACAGAACATTAGACCCGCGATCAGTTAGGAGCTATGATACATTGAGTTTGTGTCCAGGGAGCCAAGGTTGGTCAGGGAGATGCATCTGACACAGGGACTGTGTTTCCTGGACCGAGCACAATTGTCAGAATCAGCCCTGAGTCAAGGAAACAGTGGGAATGGGAACTAGGAAAAAGTCCTAATGATGTTTGGTAAAGTGTGTTGATGTCAACTTAAAATTCATCTCCCAATGTTGATAAAAAAAATTACACAATTTATGTCAGATCATTTATGTTACATTAATTTAAACACTTACAATAATAAACTTCAAACAATTGACCATGTTCTGCTTGTCAAAAAAGTCATGACATAACCCATTCCTTGATATATGAGTTAGTTCATTTTTTACCCGTATAACATAAATAATACATTTGGTACTAGCGGGAAATGTCATTGCAAGACATAGCTTAGGTACTAACAATGTATAGCAAAGCTATGATGTATTGTTCATTGATACCCATCCTTATCTCCTGTTTAAAATCAACAGGCTGTACAAATCTCATTTTAATATTCTGTTAATAAACTTAATATTTTAAATGTGTTTATCCATTCATTCAGTGATTTAAAATTTTTACAATGTCTGTCTTCAGATATTTCATTGCTACTTAAGTATAAGCTATAAAATGACAGAGAGAGCAATTACATAATGCAAATCTAAGGCAAGCACATTCTGTAAGATCAGCTAGTGCACTGGAAAAATTTTAGCTAGTTACCTGTTTATAGTTTTCTATTTCACTGTCTGGACTTACTGCTTCCTGCACTTCTTTCTCTCTAATATTTGCAGAGTGTAAATTCAAGCTATATGTTACTTTTTGTCTTTTTAGTTAAAAAAAATTAAGGCAGCCGGTCAATCTTTAATTTCATCACGAGCAGTCTTGCATAGTAAATTTTGTACTAGGCAATGTCCCTTTGGGAATGAGAGAGTAAACTGGTGCAAAACTATGGAAGATGTGTAAGTGACAGTTAGGACTCGGGTGCCCGAGGAAAGCCATGGATACCTCTTTGACATCATGTCACCAGTTCAATAAATGTCGCATTTGATGATTAACTCAATAAAAGAGTTAAATAGAGGCCTGGAAGCATTTCTGCAGTGCAATATGTAGTGTTGAGCGAATTGAAGTATCCTAAGTGGATCCGAATTTCAGTAAAAAATTGATTTGCAGCGAAGTATAAACTCATACTTTGTGGTAAATCAATTTCCTCTGAAATAGCATTAAAAATAAATCATACTTAACTCATCCATTTGAGTGTGACGAGGCTGCCTCGGCCATCTTGATTTAAGATCCTGCTTGAAATATCATGCTTGGTGACTAGAGATAAGCAAATTGAAGTTAAATTCGAAGTGGAAGTCGATCCAAACTTCTGGGAAAATTCGATATGCACCGAATCCGAATTTCCTCTTGCAAAAATGGCTGCTGCACGTGTTAGGACATGGAGCAAAGAATTCTGGGAATAAGGGATCACCCACAATGCCATGCAGGCAGCCAATCAGCAGCCAGCCAGCACCGTGATGTCACAGCCCTATAAATAGCCTCAGCCATCTTGGATTCTGCAATCTTCTAGTGTGGTTAGTGCTGGGAGAGACGTCAGCAGGCGCTAGGGACAGTGGTTGGAAAAACTTAATTGTGCTGAAAAAACAATTTGTAAGTGCAGTAGAAGTGTATGGAAAGGATATGGAGGAATTATTCTGCTGCTTTTAGGTTTGAAATAAATGATACCTCTGTAATTCCAGCAAATATTGCTTGTTATTGGGGTGCAAGTGCTGTGTGATACAGCCATTACCAGGTGTATTACTAGGAAATATTTCTGTGTTATGTTCTGAAGCATTTTTAGGGTTGTATTAGTGGAAAAAAAGGACTTATTTGCAGTTCAGAGGTGCAGTTATATGTTCTAAAGCCTATTTTCGTGTCTATTAGTAGAAAAAAAGGCCTTATTATTAGCGTTAAGCGGAAATATTCTAATCATGAATTTTAAGCACAGATATTGCGACTTCGAGAATTTGCGAATATTAGTCAAAATAATTATTATCCATTCAGCGGTGTAGTTACGTTTTAAAGCCTTTATTGTAGTGTATTAGTGGGAAAAAAGGCTTGTTAGCCAGTGTGCGGTGAAGTGATAAAATTACAGCCTTTTTTGGAGTGTATTAGTGGGGAAAAAAGTGTTATTAGCTGTTCAGCTGTGCAGTTATATGTTCTAAAGCCTTTTTTTCGGGTGTATTAGAAAAAAAAAGGCCTTATTATTAGTGTTAAGCGTGAATATTCGAAATGCAAATTTAAATCGCGGATACTGCCACTTCGAGAATTCACGAATATTTAGAACATAGTGCTATACCATATTTTTCGCCATATAAGACGCACTTTCCCCCCCCCAAAAGTGGGGGAAAACAGGCAGTGTGTCTTATGCGGCGAATGGTGGGGGTTCACACTTATATACCACTGACCGCATGCTGCGCAGCGCGGGCGGCGGGTATAATCAGCGGGCAGGGAGGAGGGAGGAGAAGCCGGCATCTTGCTATGCATTACAGCGGGCCCGGTGCAGTCACTCTATTCTGCTACACCGGGCCCGCTAACTGCCGGAATCCTAACTCTGGGCACATGTATTGGTTTAATAAATCTTCTATATCCACTTTACTTACTACTCTAATAATGTCCCAGGCAAGAGGCAAGACGCAAGAAGCAGGAGGCTGGGCCGGCGGACGGGCACTGGCAGCGTAACTCTCTATTTCACAGGCCAGCTCCGCCCACTTTATGAATGAAGGCGGCGGAGCAGGCGCATTACATGGTAAGTTACGTTGTCAGCGACCGCCCGCCAGCCAGCCACCTCCTTCTTGCCTCTTGCCTGGGACATTAGTAGAGTAGTAAGTAAAGTGGATATAGAAGATTTATTAAACCAATACATGTGCCCATAGTTAGGATTCCGGCAGTTAGCAGGCCCGGTGTAGCAGAATAGAGTGACTGCACCGGGCCCGCTGTAATGCATAGCAAGATGCTGGCTTCTCCTCTCTGCCCGCTGATTATACCCGCCGACCGCACTATTTGGGGGGTCATTTAGTGAATGACACTGTTCTGGAGATCTGTGGATGACACTGTTCTGGAGATCTGTGGATGACACTGTTTTGGAGGTCTATGGATGACACATAGAATAAAATGCTATTCATGTGTCATTAATAGATCCCCCCATAGCAGTGTCATCCACAGATCTCCAGAACAGTGTCATCCACAGATCTCCAGAACAGTGTCATCCACAGATGCCCCCTCTACAGTGCCTTCCACAAACCCCCATAACCGTGCCATCCACCAACCCTCATAACTGTGCCATCCACATATCCCCCATAGCTGTGTTATCCACAGATCCCCCATAACTGTGCCTTCCACAGATCCTCCATAACTGTGCCATCCACAGATCCCCCATAACTGTGCCTTCCACAGATCCCCCATAACACCATTAGTTCAAAACCCACCAAAAGGCACACCTTTTTGTTCAAAATAATTTTTTTCTTATTTTCCTCCTCAAAAACATAGGTGCGTCTTATGGGCCGGTGCGTCTTATAGGGCGAAAAATACGGTATATTCGTATTCACGAATAGTTTTTATCACAAATATTCTAATCGCAAATTTATCTCAAATTTATCACAAATTTATCGCAAATATCAGCACTTAGCAACATCCCTAGCAACCAATAGGAAAGTTGCTTACCCCTTAGTGTTTATCGCGAATATTCTAATTGCAAATTTTTATTGCGAATATATTACATTGCCGATTATCGCAATCAATTAAATAATGACTGGAGATCACAAATTCTCAAATTTGCGTATTTATGGAGAATATTTGGCGAAGAATTTGTGAAATATCGCAAATTCGAATATTGTCTATGCCGCTCATCACTACTTATTAATCTTAGTGTTGTAAAGTGACAAAATTACAGCCTTTTCTGGGGTATATTAGTGAAACAAACGTGTTATTAGATGTTCAGCTGTGCAGTAATATATTCTAAAGCCTTCTTTGGGGTGTATTAGTGGGAAAAAAAGGGCTTGTGAGCCATTGTGCGTGAAGTGCCAAAATTAAAGCCTCTTTTGGGGTGCATTACTGGAAAAAAATAGGGCTTATTTGCCATTCAGCGGTGCAGTTATATGTTCTATAGCATTTTTGGGGGTGTATTAGTGGAAAAAAAGTGTCAGTAGCCATTCAGGGGTGCATTTATATATTCGAAAGCTTTTTGGGGATGTATTAGTCGAAAAAAAAGGCTTGTAAGCCATTGTGCGTGAAGTGACAAAATTACAGCCTTTTTTGGGGTGTATTAATGGAAATAAAAAGTCTTATTAGCCGTTCAGCAGTGTAATTATGTTTTAAAGCCTTTTTTGTGGTGTATTAGTAGGAAAAAAAGGCTTGTGAAGTTGTGAGCCATTGTGCGTGAAGTGACAAAATTACAGCCTTTTTTGGGGTGTATTAGTGGAAGAAAAAGAGAGCTTATTTGCAGTTCAACGTTGCATTCACATGTTCTAACGCCTTTTTTAGGGTGTATTAGTGGAAGAAGAAAAAAGAGCCCATTAGCCTTTGAGCGGTGAAGTTACTAAATTACAGCCATTTTTGGGGTGTATTAGTGGAGATGCTTGGTGACTTGGAAAAAAAATTTTTTTTGCCGTTCAGTGGTGCAGTTATATGTTCGAAAGCATTTTTGGGGGTGTATTAGTGAAAAAAAGGCTTGTGAGCCATTGTGTGTGAAGTGACAAAATTACAGCCATTTTTGGGGTGTATTAGTGAGGAAAAAAGTGGCCTTATTTGCAGTTCAGCAATGCAGTTATATGTTCTAAAGCCTTTTTTGGGATGTATTATTTGAAAAAAAAAGATGGCTTATTTGCTGTTCAGTGGTGCAGTTATATGTTCCGAAGCCTTTTTTGAGGTGTATTAGTGGAATAAAAATAGCTGTGGAGATCCTAAATTACAGCCATTTTTCGGGTGTATTAGTGGAAAAAATAAATATTATTAGCCATTCAGCGGTGCAGTTATATGTTCTAAAGTCTTTGTTGTGGTGAATTAGTGGAAACAAAGCTTGTTAGCCATTGTGCGGTGAAGTGACAACATGACAACCTTTTTTGGGGTGTATTAGTGGAAAAAAAAAGTGGTAATAGCCATTCAATGGTGCAGTTATATGTTCTAATGCCTGTTTTGGGATGTATTAATTTCATTTTTATTTATTTATTTGATCTAACAGTATGTCAGACAGAAAAGTGACAGCCCCTGCTTTAGGCAGAGGCCTAAATGTTTCTTGCACAGGCACAGGTCGCAGCAGAGTAAGGACGCGTGGCTGCAGGAGTCGCAGCGAGAGGCCTGAGCTCCACATGTCATCTAGCGGTCGTGTCTTGACCAGCAACCCAGCAGTTCTAGAATGGTAGAATTGGTCATCCACTTCGTCCCAAGTGACATCAGACACCCCAGCCAAGAGTCTGGTTCGACAGACACAACCCTTAGTTGGCGTGGCCCGGGAGGGGGCTCTCACCTGTCCTCAACCTGCCTCTGTTCTTTTCTGTTCCCTCAGCCAGACAAGTATTATATGCTGTGGGCTTAGCTCCACTATACCGCAAGGACTAGCTACTAGAGGACAGTCAGCAGCTACTAGCCAACAAATATGTAGAGGAGACATCCGCTGCTTCCTCTGGTAGGCGGGCAAGTAGTGATGAGAAGAATGGCGTGCGAGCTAGTGTTACGAGTAGAGTTGAGCGGACACCTGAATGTTCAGGTTCGAAAAGTTCGGCCGAACTTCCCGAAAATGTTCGGGTTCGGGATCCGAACTCGACCCGAACTTCACCCCGAACCCGAACCCCATTGAAGTCAATGGGGACCCAAACTTTTGGGCACTAAAAAGGCTGTAAAATAGCCCAGGAAAGGGCAGCAAAATGTAGGTAAACCCCCTGCAAACAAATGTGGATAGTGAAATGACTTAAAATAACATAAGATAGAGAAAAATAATAAATAAACATTCTAAACTTGAGCCGAAGTGAGTGACAGTGGCACCAGTCACCCAGCAAACAGAGGCTGTGGCAGCAATGCCACCACATCTGTCATCGTCACCAAGCATCTCCACCAAATCCCATGAAACTGTTAAGCTATCAGCTGTCCATCTCCCAAACACTGGAGAGAAAAAGAAATAGAAAGAGGAAGTACCTTCTTACCCATGGCTCTGAATGCCTTATTTCAAACTTCCTGGTCCTTTGAAATGCTGTCATTCTGTCTGGTGGACAGTTTTAAAAACCTTATGGCGGTGGCTGTCCCACAGTATGTGTATCCCAGCCACCGCTACTTTTGCAGGCGAGCCATCCCTTCCCTGCACAACCAAGTGGCGGACAAAATCAGGTGTGCACTGCGCAACGCTATCTATGGCAACATCCACATAACAAACAACACAGTGGGTAAATGAAGCGGCTGGCCATGAGGTGGATAGCATTTTTGTGAATGTCCTTCAGCCCCCGAGGATTGCTGGGCATTTCTCTTTGTATCCTGTTACCTCCTCCTCCTCCTACTCTGCTTCCTCCTCCTCCTCCTCCTCTACCACCCCCTCATCCACTCAGTGTACCACCTTCACCACCCACAGCAGCACAACCAGGGGAAATTACAGCAGTCTGTTTTAAAACTTGTGTGTTTGTGGGAAAAAACCCACAACGCGCAGGAGCTGTGTACAGGCATGGAACAACAGACGGATTATTGGTTGGTGCCATCGAGCCTTCAGCCCGGCATGGTGTTGTGCGCTAAAGGGGCAAAATGTAATAGCAGGTCTGGGCCTAGCCGGTTTGACGCGCATCCCCTGCCTGCCACATGTGTTGAATTTGGGGTGCAGAAATTCATAAACACCAGACAGTGAAAATCAATTCAGTTAATCGAACACACACAACTTAAAAACATATTAAAATAACTATAATGCAGCTAAACTAACCATACAAACAAACAAAACTATATACACGTCTTACCCTTAACTTAAGGCCAGCCAATTACAAGTGTCTCGAAGGGTGGGTTCCTGCACCAACATAGGCCCTTTCCTGGAACACAATTGTCCAGCCAGGGCACAGTTCTGGAGGATGAGGAGGATAAGTAGGATGAGGAGGAGTAGGAGGAACCGTGTTCAAAGCAGGGTGGCACTCAAGCCAGCTCACGGGCAGCTGGGTCACCATCAGCACCTCAGAAGGCTGGGTTAGCATTGGCGAAATGTGGGAAAGCTTTGTCATCACACCACAACAACCTGCACCACCAGCAGATCTGGAACATCTTAGCAGGAGGCAGCATTTTAGCAACATGGTGGAAGAGTACACGTACTGACTGATGGGTTTGCCCAGGGGCGTAGCTACAGGGAAGCATGGGAAGCTACTGTTTTGGGTCCCTGACCTATAAGGGGCCCATCCAGGAGGAGGAGGAGGAGAACTAAAAGACTTTGTCAGGGCCCCCTCAACAGTATTATACAAATAAATTATATACAGTGGCAGTATACACAGTATAGAAAGCGGATGGAAAATTAACTCAAACAGCCTCACACCCTACACACTCAACACCCCCCCCCCCTTTCACTCAAACCATTAACAAACTATTTACAAATTTACTTAAAAACATATTAAAATAACTATGATGCAGCTAAACTAGCCATACAAACAAACAAAACTATATACACGCCTTATTCTTAACTTAAGGCCAGCCAATTACAAGAGGCTCGGAGGGTGGGTTCCTGCACCAACATAGGCCCTAGCCTGGAACACAATTGTCCAGCCAGGGCACAGTTCTGGAGGATGAGGAGGAGTAGGAGGAACGCTGGGGGATACAGAGGACACAGACGATATACCTCCCTCAAAGAGTATAGCTTTTCCTTGCCTCTGGGCAGCCTGGCAGACATGAGCGACAACATGCTGCAGTGCCTGCGCAACGACTGCCCTGTTACTGCCACATTCTAACTTGTGCTGCTTACTGGGTGGCCACCCTGCTGAATCCCCGTTACAAGGACAACGTGCCGTCCTTAATTCCCTCACTGGAGTGTAATAGGAAGATGAGCCTGCTAGTAGAAACGCTGCTGATGGCATTTTCACCTGACAACGTGGACTCAGTGGAAGCACAAGGTGAAGACAGAGAAGGAGGAGGAATAATTTGCCAATGCAGCTGGGTCACCACCAACACCTCAGGAGGCAGGTTTATCATTGGCAAAATGTGGAAAAGCTTTGTCATCATGCCACAACAACCTGCACCACCAGCAGATCTGGAACATCTTAGCAGGAGGCAGCATTTCAGCAACATGGTGGAACAGTACACGTACTGACTGATGGGTTTGCCTAGGGGAATAGCTACAGGGGAAGCAGGGGAAGCAACTGCTTTGAGGCCGTGACCTAGAAAGGGCCCATCAACAGTATTATACAATGAAATTATATACAGTGGCAGTATAAACAGTGTAAAAAGCGAATGGAACAGCTGCTGGGCCTGGTCTAAGAGAGCGATCTTTAGTAGCCCAAGGCATGTCGGCATGAAAGGAAGGAGTTGGACAAAAATTACTGGGGGAGGGGGGCCCCATTCAAAAATTTGATGTGGTGCCCAATCATTTCTAGCTACGCCACTGGGTCTGGCCCATTCAACTTCTGGGTCTTCAAATTGGGCACATGTCCTGAGGTTGCCCTTTACACCTTGGAGGTGCTGGCCTACCCTGCAGCCACTGTATTGTCTGAACGTGTGTTTAGCATGGCTGGGGGCCATGTCCGCAGACAATGTGGGCAAGTTTTCGTTTATTAAAAAGAACCAAACATGGATCCCACAGGACTTGTTTTAACCTTATGCAGAATAGACATGTATACATGTAAAATAAAAAATAAAAAAACTGTTATTGGAGAGTAGACTACCTTTGGCTTCACAGCCCAAAAAGGCTTCATTTCATGCAAGAATGTAACCGCCAATTGTAAGTTCCCTGTCAGTTATGCAGTGCAGGGGATTGTACCTGGCAAAAATGGTAATATTTCACCCAACAATTTAAAATCTATCCTTTGCCGGACAGTATTAAACTTGTCCAGCCACAGCTGAAACTAATGATTTACGGTATTGCTATTTTTGCAATTGAATTTCACCCCAGAACAAAAGCTATTCTTTGACGGACACTATTAAACTTGTCCAGCCACAGCTGAAACCAATGATTTACGGTATTGCTATTTTTGCAACTGATTTTCACCCCAGAAAAAAATATATCCTTTGACGGACACTATGAAACTTTTCCAGTCACAGCTGGAACACCAGATTTACTGTATTTCTATTTTTGCAACTGTATTTCACCACAGAACAAAATCTATCCTTTGATGGACACTACGGAAATTGTCCAGACACAGCTGGAATACCAGATTCAGGGTATTGCTATTTTGGCAATTGAATTTCACCCCAGAACAAAATCTTTCCTTTGACGGATACTATTAAACTTGTTCAGTCACAGCTGGAACACCAGATGTACTGTATTTCTATTTTTGCAACTGTATTTCACCACAGAACAAAATCTATCCTTTGACGGACACTAGGGAAATTGTCCAGTCACAGCTGGAACACCAGATTCAGGGCATTGCTATTTTGGCAATTAAATTTCACCCCAGAAAAAAATATACCCTTTTACTGACAGATTTAAACTAGGCCTGCTACAGCTGGAACACCAGATTTACTGCATTTCTATTTTTGCTACTGACTTTCACCCCAGAAAATAATATATCCTTTGACGGACACTAGGGAAATTGTCTAGTCACAGCTGGAACACCAGATTCAGGGTATTGCTAGTTTGTCAATTAAATTTCACCCCGGAAAAAAATATACCCTTTTACTGACAGATTTAAACTAGGCCTGGTACAGATGGAACACCAGATTTACTGTATTTCTATTTTTGCTACTGACTTTCACCCCAGAAAATAATATATCCTTTGACGGACACTAGGGAAATTGTCCAGTCACAGCTGGAACACCAGATTCAGGGTATTGCTATTTTGGCAATTAAATTTCACCCCAGAAAAAAATATACCTTTTTATGGCCAGATTTAAACTAGGGGTGCACCTTTTTTCCCTGAGTTATGTGTTTATATATTTTCATCCGCACATGTTTTATTTTGTGTAGGATGTTTGTGTGGTGCTTGTGGTTCGCGCCGGTATCCTCCATTGTATGCAATTTTTGCTGGGGATAGCCGCTTGCAGCGAACCACATGCGGAGGAACTGCCCCCCCCATTTAGAAACACGCCACAGTGTTTGGGGTTTGGAGCAGTCCCACCCATTTAGGCCACGTTTAATTCTGTGATTTTTGTTTTATATGTATTGAATGTGCCATATGGCTGGTAACATTCTGCTGCACCTGTAAGCCGGTGTCACAAGGTCTGGTGTGGGTGTAGCTTGCGGCCTCACTTTTCTCCCATTGCATTGTTGGTCCTGCAATGCAGGTGACTGGGAGGGGGCTGTAGGCTGCTTAACACCTTTTCAGACCCTGTTCACACACCATAGGTAGTCTAGTGGTAGGACCCCATGCCATGCTGAGAGACCGTGACGTGGTGCATGAAGGGGCTCCGATATGTTCCTGATGGAAATATTGGCAAATCTCTCAGCTTTTAACATCTGAGTGAGGCCAGTGTTGTCAGTTGCTTATCCTTGTGGTGCACCTTTTTTCCGTGAGTTATGTGTTGATATATTTTCATCAGCACATGTTTTATTTTGTGTAGGATGTTTGTGTGGTGCTTGTGGTTTGCGCCGGTATCCTCCATTGTATGCAATTTTTGCTGGGGATAGCCGCTTGCAGCGAACCACATGCGGAGGAACTGCCCCCCCATTTAGAAACACGCCACAGTGTTTGGGGTTTGGAGCAGTGCCACCCATTTAGGCCACGTTTATTTCTGTGATTTTCAGATTTAAACTAGGCCTGCAACAGCTGGAACACCAGATTTACGGTATTTCTATTTTTGAAACTGAATTTCACAGCAGAAGATAATATATCCTATGACGGACACTATTAAACTTGTCCAGTCACAGCTGGAACACCAGATTTACGGTATTTATATTTTTGCAACTGAATTTCACCCCAGAAAATAAAATATCCTTTGACGGACACTATTAAACTTGGCCAGCCACTGCTGGGACACCAGATTTACGGTATTGCTATTTTGGCAATTGAATTTCACCCCATAAAAAATATATCCTTAGCCGGACACTATTAAACTTGGCCAGCCACTTCTGGGACACCAAATTTACGGTATTCCTATTTTGGCAATTGAATTTCACCCCAGAAAAAAATATATCCTTTGCCGGGCACTATTAAACTTGGCCAGCCACAGCTGAAACCACTGATTGATGGTATTGCTTTTTTTTCAATTGAATTTCACCCTAGAACAAAATATATCCTTTGCCGGACACTATTAAACTTTGCCAGCCACTGCTGGGACACCAGATTTAGGGGATTGCTATTTTGGCAATTGAATTTCACCACAGAAAAAAAGCTATCCTTTGCCAGACAGTAGACATTATTACACTTGGCTAGCCACAGCTGCAACACCACATTTAGGGGATTGCTATTTTGGCAATTGAGTTTAACCCCTCAATAAAATATTGAAATTTCTATACTGAGTTTCTAGGGGTGACAATGACTTATGTTTTTTTTTTAGGCTTCAGGCCTTCACCTCCAATGCTTTATACCATCTGCTCACATATAGGCCATCACTGCAATGCTTTCTGGGGTTCACTAGGCCTCAGGCCCTCAACTCCAATGCTTTATACCGTCTGCCCACCTGTAGGCCATTACTGCATAGTTTTATGGGGTTCTCTAGGCTTCAGGACCTCACCTCCAATGCTTTATACCGTCTTCTCACCTGTAGGCCATCACTGCAATGAATTATGGGGTTCTCTAGGCTTCAGGCCCTCATCTCCAATGCTTTATACCGTCTGCTCACCTGTAGGCCATTACTGCAATGTTTTATTGGGTTCGCTAGGCTTCAGGGCCTTACCTCCAATGCTTTATAAGGTCTTCTCACCTGTAGCCTACCACTGCAATATTTTATGGGGTTCACTAGAGTTCAGGCCCTCACCTCCAATGCTTTATACCATCTGCTCACCTGTAGGCCATCACTGCTATGATTTATGGGGTTCGCTAGGCTTCAGACCCTCACCTCCAATGCGTTTTAAGGTCTTCTCACCTGTAGCCTACCACTGCAATATTTTATGGGGTTCACTAGGCTACAGGCCCTCACCTCCAATGTTTTATTCTGTCTGCTCACCTGTAGGCCATCACTGCAATGATTTATGGGGTTCTCTAGGCTTCAGGCCCTCACCTCAAATGCTTTTTACCGTCTGCTCACCTGTAGGCCATTACTGCAATGTTTTATTGGGTTCGCTAGGCTTCAGGGCCTCACCTCCAATGCTTTATAAGGTCTTCTCACCTGCAGCCTACCACTGCAATATTTTATGGGGTTCACTAGAGTTCAGGCCCTCACCTAAAATGCTTTATACCATCTGCTCACCTGTAGGCCATCACTGCAATGGTTTATGGGGTTTGCTAGGCTTCAGGCCCTCACCTCCAATGCATTTTAAGGTCTTCTCACCTGTAGCCTACCACTGCAATATTTTATGGGGTTCACTAGGCTACAGGCCCTCACCTCCAATGTTTTATTCCGTCTGCTCACCTGTAGGCCATCACTGCAATGTTTTATGGGGTTTGCTAGGGTTCAGGCCCTCACCTCAAATGCTTTTTACGGTCTGCTCACCTGTAGACCATTTCTGCAATGTTTTCTGGGGTTCTCTAGGCTTCAGGCCCTCACCTCCAACGCTTTCTACCGTCTTCTCACCTCTAGGCCATCACTGCAATGATTTATGGGATTCGCTAAGCTTCAGGCTCTCACCTCCGATGCTTTATACCGTCTGCTCACCTGTAGCCCATCACTGCAATGTTTTATGGCGTTTTGTAGACTTCAGGCCATCACCTCCAATGCTTTATACAGTCTGCTCACCTTTAGGCCATCACTGCAATGATTTATGGGGTTCACTAGTATTCAGGCCCTCACCTCCAATTATTTATACCGTCCGCTCACCTGTAGGCCATTACTGAAATGTTTTATGGGGTTCTCTAGGCTTCAGGCCCTCACCTCCAATGCTTTATACTGTCTGCTCCCCTGTAGCCCATCATTGCAATGTTTTATGGAGTTCTTTAGGCTTCAGGCCCTCACCTCCAATGCTTTATACCGTCTGCTCACCTGTAGGCCATCACTGCAATGATTTATGGGGTTCGCTAGTCTTCAAGCCCTTACCTCTAATGCTTTATACCGTCCGTTCACCTGTAGGCCATTACTGAAATGTTTTATGCTGTTCTCTAGGCTTCAGGCCCTCACCTCCAATGCTTTATACTGTCTGCTCACCTGTAGGCCCTCACTGCAATGATTTATGGGGTTCTTTAGGCTTAAGGCCATCACCTCCAATGCTTTATAGCATCCACACACCTGTAGGCCATTACTGCAATGTTTTATGGGGTTCTCTAGGCTTCAGGACCTCACTTCCAATGCTTTATACCGTCCGGTCACCTGTAGGCCATCACTGCAATGATTTATGGGGTTCTCTACACTTCAGGCCCTCATCTTCAATGCTTTTTACCATCTGCTCACCTGTAGGCTATTACTGCAATGTTTCATTTGGTTCGCTAGGCTTCAGGGCCTCACCTCCAATGCTTTATAAGGTCTTCTCACCTGTAGCCTACCACTGCAATATTTTATGGGGTTCACTAGGCTTCAGGCCCTCACCTCCAAAGTTTTATTCTGTCTGCTCATCTGTAGGCCATCACTGCAATGATTTATGGGGTTTGCTAGGCTTCAGGCCCTCACCTCCAATGCTTTATACTGTCCACTCACCTGTAGGCCATTACTGCAATGTTTTATGGGGTTCTTTAGGCTTCAGGCCCTCACCTTCAATGCATTATACAGTCTGGTCAATTGTAGCCCATCACTGCAATATTTAATGGGGTTCACTGGGCTTCAGGGCCTCACCTTCAATGGTTTTTACTGTCTGCTCACCTGCAGGCCATTGCTGCAATGTTTTATGGGGTTAGCTAGGCTTCAGGCCCCCACCTCTAATGTTTCATACAGTCTGCTCACCTGTAGGCCATCATGCAATTTTTTATTTGGTTCGCTTACCTTCAGGCCCTCAACTATAATATTGGACTGTAGCATTCGGTAAATGAACATCTGGGCACTTTGCAATAAATAAGTGTGTTTGTGGTTGCAGTTTGGGCAATCAGTCTCTAAAAGTTTTGCCATCGCCTTCACTGTTTTAGAGGGTTAGCGCACCTGCAGGCCCTCAGCTACATTATTTTACTCTGTTTTATTAAGCCCAGGGCCACAACCTCTGCGTGAACCATGAGAATCATGCCCACTTCCCTGTCCCTTTGTTATCTCCTTCTTCATATTAATGGTTTTGTCTGTAGATGTGGCGCAGGTTGTTTTTCAGTCCGCTAAAGACAGTTTTCTGATGCAGGACAGTATTGGATACAAATCCGCAAGATCGTGGACACTTTCATATGCCCAGATTAATCAAATTTGTAATATACACACTGTATTCAGATACAGCTCAGTTTTGTATACAAAAAACAACTGATTTTGGCCACTATACTAGGCCTAAGATAATGCAATTTTTAATATATACACTGTATTCAGATGCAGTTCAGTATTGGATACAAAAAACAACAGATTTTGTAATATACACACTGTATTCAGATCCAGTTCAATATTGGATTAAAAAAACAACAGATTTTTTTCCACTATACTAGGCACAAGATAATGGAATTTGTAATAGACACACTGTATCCAGATGCAGTTCAGTACTGGATACAAAAAACAACAGATTTTGGCCACTATACTAGGCCCAAGATAATGGAATTTTTAATACACACGCTATTCAAATACAGTTCAGTATTGGATAGAAAAAAAACAACAGATTTTGGCCACTATACTAGGCCCAAGATAATGGAATTTGTAATAGACACACTGTATTCAGATGCAGTACAGTATTGGATACAAAAAAAAAAAAAAAAACTGATTTAGGGCACTATACTAGGCCCAGGATAATGGAATTTGTAATATATACTCTGTATTCAGATTCAGTTCAGTACTGGATACAAAATCCAGCAGATTTTGGCCACTATACTAGGCCCAAGATAATGGAATTTTTAATGCACACACTGTATTCAGATGCAGTTCAATATTGGATACAAAAAACAACAGATTTTGGCTACTATACTAGGCCCAAGATAATGGAATTTGTAATAGACACACTGTATTCAGATGCAGTTCAGTATTGGATACAAATTTGTCCCAAATAAAATTTATTCTCTACTGGAATACTGTATGTACGGTTGCGGCCTAAACACACACACAGATGTGCCCAAAACGAGTTAAATTGGGCCAAAATGTAAATCACGGTTGTGGATTGAACGCACACACAGATGTGGCACACAGTAGGTTAATTTCCCCAGAAAAGACAATTATCTGATGGCGCAGTGTATATCTCACTAGCAGCCACACTGTAGTGAATAAGTCCCTTTTTATAATGTCCGCTCAACACACTGCTGTCTGATGTCGTACTGTTGATGTCACTATTCTGAAATCTTTCTGTCTTTTAAAAGTTTGGGTACTCAAAAAAGCGATTTTTAAGCCTTGCCCTTGCTGTCCCTTCCTGAAGGCGCCTGTCCCTGATAGTGCTGTCACACATACACTGTAGCAATATCCAATTCAAGAAAAGAAAAGAGGCGGCACTCACCACTGCTGTATCTTCCAATTTATTGCTGGGCGGTCGCCTTCAGTATGAGGCACGCCAAATAGCACACACTGTAGTCCTTAAAAGGACTGTTTGGTCATTTGATAAGGTTTTCGTAGTGAAATCAGTAACTTTACAGCAAAACGCTATATGTCCCTGTCTACTGTCTGCACTCCCTGACGCTTAATGATCCCAGCGCCGGACCTCAGCTCCTATATTAACTTGTATCACGTTTTCCGGCCAGCAAATCAGTGTAAAGCTTACAGCTAACATGGCTATGGCCTTAAACTGATTGGAATTACTTACCTGGACCTTGATTAGCTGCTTAAAATGCGCCAAGGAGACTTGAGCAATGCGACGAACACACGTGGTGGTCAGCTTAGTACAGCCGAGCGCCGAGCATAGCGATGCTCGAGGAGAATCGGTACTCGGCCAAGCATGATCGCTCATTACTAATTATAATTCATTCTAAGATTCTTTGTTGCACAGCAAAAGTTAATCCATAGATAAGAGATGAGCAAACTGTTTGCGATTTGGTTCAGTTCAAATTTGTCAATCAATGTTCAATTCGGACCTGGATATACTCAGGCCAACCAAAGATTCTCCAAATAACCTTAAAAATTGGTACATTATAAAACCCCCTCTAGCCTCCAAGGACTCAAAATATTTAGGAAAATTTGTTATCTCTTTTCATTAGCAGGTTGCAGCAGTGGCATGATGGAGGTAGTGGCACTGGCACGATGGAGGTAGCAGCAGATGTACAGAACAGAGTCTTACAGAAGATAATGGTTGGCCTGATGACGGAGAGTGCACAATGTAGGTGGCAGCAGTAGCCATACACAACATGATGGCTGGCAGGCCTCAGCAGTGGCATGATGGTGATGGTGGCATGATGGCAGCAGCCACATAGAAAATGATGGTTGACATGCCACAGCAGTGGCATGATGGCAGAAGTGGCATGATGGAGTTGACAGCAGCAGTCATACACAATATGAAGGTCTGGCAGGCCGCATCAGTGACATGATGGTGGCATGATGGCAGCAGCTTTATAGAACATGATGGTTGGGATACCGCAGCAGTGGCATTATGACAACAGTGGCATGATGGAGGCAGTACAGCTGCTACCTCCATCAGCAGCAGCCGTACAGAACATGATGGTTTGCTGGCAGCAGCATGATGTTGGCACCGGGAGCAAGGCCAGATCTATTCATCGGCCTCAGCAGGAGAATTGTGAAATCAATATCTATCTATCTATCTATCTATCTATCTATCTATTTATCTGTCTGTCTGTCTGTCTGTCTATCTATCTATCTATCTATCTAAAGCTGAGTGTATGTGTGTGTGTGTATGGATGTGTGTATGTCCGCTAAAGGAATCCGCAATAGATGTTTTCTATCTTCTGAAAATCCAGTTTATTTGGTATGCAAATGAGCCAGTAAGTTGACGAGAGGGGCGTCATTCTCGCAGGAAGGATCCCAGGCACACCTCCTGCCACAATGTGTCCACCCACCCCTCCTATATCACATTCAAGCCATAACGTTACCTCCATTTTCCCTGCTCCCAGTATGAGGGCGGTCTTGGGCACTAGCAGGAGGCATTACTGGGTTCCTTCCTCCAAGACTGACGACTCTCCTGGCACCTTACTGGCTCATTTGCATACCAAATAAACTGGATTTTCAGAAGATTGCTGAAAAAAGGCACATCTAGAAATAAGGTAGGGGCAGGGTGCTGTGTATGACAGCCGAGTGCTGTGGAGGTCACAGTTCAGGGGGCAGGTAGGGTGGCCATTCAGGCCACCCCCAAAAGGCTGACTTAAAAACCCCACCCCAGGTCCTGTTAAGACATGCCCCTGACCTGGTTAGGCCACGTCCCCTCCCACTCCACAACCAACAAAGATTGAAAAACTGAAGGTAAAAATCGACTTCTGTCAGCTGCAGGGGTGGGAGGGAGGGCAACTTTCTTCCTGCAGCTCACGCTCAGACAGCACAGTGCTGCTGTCTGAGAGTGAGCTGTTCGAAAGGGAGGATGGGACTGTTGAGGCCACTATTAAAGGGGCTGTGCGGAACTGTAAGGTCACTGTTAAGGGAGCGGGGTACTGTAAGGTCACTGTTAAGGGAGCGGGGTACTGTGAGGTCACTGTTAAAGGGACAGTCACTGTGAAGGTCTTTTTTAAGGGGGCCCGGAATGGTGGAGGTCACAGTTAAGGGGACTTTAACCTATAGTCAGTGAGCTGTAGAGGTCACTGTTAAGGGGTCTGACCCCTGTGGAGGTCACTGTCAAGGGGGTGGGGTGCTGTGCAACTTACTGTTAAAGATGCCCATTTTGACGAGGTGGGGCACTGTGAGGGTCAGTGTTAAGGGATGGGGGGCTGAGGAGGTCACTGTCAAGGGGGCGAGGTGCTGTAGAGGTCAAGTTATGGGGGGATACTGTCAATATCTTTTAATGACACACACAAACATTAAATAAAATTAGACAAAATATACCCGTGCAAAGCCGTGTCCTTCTGTATATAGTGTCTAGTGTATATATATCAGCTAACTCTTAACTTTGAGAAAGCAATATAGAAGCATTTAAGTGGAGATACAGTGAAACATATCTCATATGCCAGGAATTTAATGTAGTTTGCTGGCATGCCCTGCTGTGAAAAAAATGCCTTGCATTTTTCATCTTGGTTAAGGCAGTGTTATACAATGGTGGTATGCCTATGTACAATGCGCACAGCAGTAGGAACATGAAATAGTACTCAGCGTAGCAGACAGGATTATGTGGGCATGTGGTGCTGCATGTGTGACTGAATGAGATATATATCACAACAGGCTTATGTTTCCAAACAGAGCACAGTTTAATTTATGCCACAGCAAACAGGAGGTAGAATGAATGGCAAAGCAGCATGAAATGTGAATTAACACCACAAATACAATAAACATACAAACATTGTATCCTGATGGCACTGAGCAGTGATAGATGAGCAGAGTTTTGTTTCCTTAAGCATGGTTTCTTTAAGCTGCAGATTTTGGTGATCTGTAAATGAAATATAGCCGCAGGGTCCTAAAACGAAATGAGAATAAAATAAGTCACTGAATGAAGGTCACAAAATTGTCATACTTCAAAAGGAGTTGAAGAAGGAATCTCAATATGTCATCATTGTATTGTGTTAAATAACAATGATACAGAATGCAAAATTTCAATGTGATCGGACATTTAATGTAGTAAAAAAAAAAACTTCAGTAACAGAAACTTGACACCTACTGTACAGCATAAGAATTCAAAGTTCTTCAGTTACAGTAATGCCACTTTGCTGTGTTACTAGTCTACAACCACTCTGTAATATATGTCTGATAGATGTGGCTCTCACCTCTGGAACCAGGGACAAATTGGCCATAGACCTTACCAATTATATGTGTTGGTCCATCATTCCATCAATTTGGACCAGACTACAAAACAGGCCACTTTTAGTATTTTTTCCAGGGCCACTTTACGTTCCCAGTCCGCCCCATCTGAGACTCACACCTATCTTGAGAGCAGAGGTTCCCCAAATCAGTAAATGTCTAGTCACAGCATTCAGGCTCTGATTGATAGAAGAAGTGGCCATGATTAAGGAAACTGCCGAGCTTGCTGTGCTAAACTTTTTCAGTAACTCCTATCGATGTGAATGGAAATTACAGAAATAAGTGAACAATGATGTTTATATGACATGGGAGTTACAAAAATACCATCACTTGCTGTGCTTATAGCTATTATATGGAACCTGTTTCCATGAAAATGCAGTGTACTCTGCCAGTAGCATGTTATAGAGCAGGAGGAGCTGATCAGATTGATGAATAGTTTTGTGGAAAAGATTCAGTAAAACTTGTAATTTATTCATTTAAATTCCTGTTCTTGGCTTTGAAGCCAAGGAGGCAGTCCTATCAGTGATTGACATATATCTATTTATGCATAGTTATAGAGGAAAGGCTGTCAGTCACTTATAGCACAACCTCCATGACTTCAAAGCCAAGAATGAGCAGGAATTTAAATGAATCACAATTTGCGTAGCTCAGTGGTGCTGTGTGCAGGCTAGGGATTTCAGTGGACTCAGTGACATTGGTAAGACAGTGGGATATCTTGTAGAAAGAAATCAGCAGAGCTATCAATGGCTAGCTTTAGATGACATGGACACTTGCAGTGATGGAAAACACCCCTGTGCAGTTGCTGGTTAATTAGCATATTGGAACTTTCCTCATTTTAGGGGGAAAAAATCCTGACCAACTCAAAATCTGACAATCAGAATCCTTGGAAAGTCCCTGGATCAACGACCCATCTCGTAATGTGTAATGTGTAATACTTTTACACTCTAGAAATCCAAGTACCTACCCCTCAGCCATCTGTTCTCTAAACCAAAATTAGAGATGAGTGAATCACTTTGCAATGAACCAGGTTCGTTATGAACTTTGCAAAATTTCATCTGGCAGATGAACCTTAATCTCAGGTTCATTTCAGATGAATCCAGTAAAATGGCACTCATTACCATTTTGCTGCACATGCCGGTGGGAAAAGGCACTAGAGAAAGAAGAAGGATTAGACTTCAATGGATTGAGATTCGTTCAAAAACGTCGTTTTTACAGCATTAAAATGTATTGACTCCTTGGAGTCAAACTTTCGTCTCACCCGAAGTCACGCAAGACTTCAGTGAATTAGTACTGTATTCCTATCTTATATTTAAAAACATTTTAAAATAGAAATCCGAAGTGGGCTTTAGTACCAAGGTACCAGCCAATACCAAAGCACACTTCGGACTACTATTTTAAAATGTTTTTAAATACAAAGATATGAATACAGTATTAATTCACTGAAGTATTGCACAACTTTGTGCAAGATGAAGTTTGGCTCCACTCAGCCAATACATTTTATTGCTGTATTGAAACAGCATTAAAAGAGAAGCTTCTGAACAAATTGAAGCTCCATCTGAAGCTCGATTCGCTCAAGCCTAAGGGTACTCACATGATCCTATTAGGAAGTGGGGGGGGGGGGTGACTTGCTTTGATTAGCATCCAGGCCGACAGTCTGGATGAGCCAATCAGTGCTGCCGCAGGCAAGAAGATAGCCTTGTAGAGTTAGCAGAACATCATTCTGTGTTGGGCTGTGAATGAGGTGGATGAGTCTTGCAGTGTCTGACAAAAAAACGATCTTAGGGACAATTAAACATCACTATATACAAAACAACTGAAAAAATGGTGTGGTGTTAAACAGGCAAGAAGTGCTCAAACCCAAATGCCGTTGTGCATCTATATACAGGGGTGCAGATCCTGCACTTCTAACCTGTTGCTAATGGGGATCCCCAGCAAAAATGCATGCAGTGGCGGATGCCCGCAGCGGCATCCTACACAAGATGGCAATTGTGTGGATGTGATAAAAAATATAACAATATAACAATTGAAAAGACAGGTGCATTCTGCGGTCTTACTAAATCCTACTGATGTTAAACATTTTTTTGTATAAGTTTGAGAAAATAGCACATGTGTGCTACTAAGGGTAGTGGACAGACAGTTCAAGTGTTTTTACACTATCAAAAACTTTATTCTGTGCCAAGTGTCAGTAACAGTGTCTTCAATTTGTTTGTGGAAAGGGAAAGAAATCGTTTGGTGCCTAAAAGTCTTTAAGTTCCATAAACCAGATTTGCAAACCGTTTTCATACTTTGTGTGACTACATACATTTAGGCACAAAAATGTCAGGAATATGGAAGGGTTCCAAACAAAATACCAAGAGCAAGAATATGGTTAATAGCTGGACCAGATATACGGTCAGTAGTAGTAGTAGTAGTGGGTTGCATTTGTTCCTGCTGGCTTCAGAATGGGACATTATCATTGAAGAGAAAGAGTACAAGATTATGGATTGGATGGCAAACTTCTCTCAGTCACAGGAGGATGAGCTGGAGGTGATTTCTGAATTTGACATTGTGCCATGGAGCCAGCGGTCACAGCGTTCCTCTTGCTCTTCCTCCTTGCAGCCATAGAGAAGGCTTTCAGTGGAGTCCTCTCAGTCTTCACTGCCCCTTCCTAGTGGTGCGCCTTCCATTTAGCTAGGTGACAAGAAAATCCCATCACGTCCTGCAGCAGGAAGTCAAGAGAGTCTCCCTGATAACAACTTATGTGAGAGCAGTCACGTTTGGGCTGCCCTGAGGAAGAAGTTCAGGAGGAGGCTGGAGACCCAGTGCATAGCTATGTTGATGGCGAACAGCGGCAGCGGCAGTTAAGGCAAATACAAAACAGGCAAGAGTGGCCAAAGGCCCCACCATGATATTTTATAGTCTGATAAATGTGTCAGGAAGGGTGAGGACTCCAATGATAATTGTGTACTGGACAGGACCTGGCAATCAGAGTTCTGAGGAGGAGGTAACATCAGAGGAGAAGGGCGGTGGAAGCTGCGGCAGCAATAAAGAGAAAAGGCAATATACCTCCCAAAGAACAGCCAGGGCTGTGCCTATTTTGGGATATGTTGATACCACCGACACTGTGGGTGGGTTTGGCCCACAATGTGCCAGACCTTAGCCAAGCTTAGCTGCCTGTAGCTCTGTGCGAGCAACTCCCATGTGGTTTTTCTTTCTCAAGAAGGCGGGCCACAAAACCACAGCAGTGTGCAAGATCAGCAAAATTAAAATAAGGCATGAGCGTTCCACCACAATCATAGGTACCAGAGCTCTATTGCAGCACATGAGGTGGCATTACCTGATCCTTTAGGAAAATACAACTGGCCAGCATTCCCAATTAAAGCAAGTCTTTACTCCTTCTCCTGGTTCTCTTTATGGCAGCTAACCCGCACCCCCAAGCAATACATTGACCTTGTCATCATTATCACCTTCTTCCTACTAAGACTCTTCCTTGTCCTCCACTCCATCATGAGACATCTGGAATGGAACGTTTAGCCAGGAAAAAATGTATTCTTTACCAGCAAATAGCTTTTGTACAAGCTGAACTTCGACCTGACCACATTGCTGGATATGCAGTTGCTGCCGTACCATTGTAGTAGTATTGGTCCCCATGGCCATTTTGCAATATCTGCCCTTCATCTGGCCTACCACCAGTGATCAAAAATCATATGTAAATAGTATCAATAAGTATCAATAAAACTTTCACCTTGTCACGTGGTTTCCAAAATGGGGTCACTTTTTGTTTTTTTCTACTGTGGGGGTGCATCAGTGGAGCTTCAAATGGGACATGGTGTCTAAAATCCAGTCCAGCAAAATCTTCTCTCCAAAAAACCATATGGCGCTCCTTTTCTTCTGCACCCTGCTATCCGCCCATACAGCAGTTTACCACAACATGTGGGGTGTTTCTGTAAATCCCAGAATCAGGGTAATAGATTTAGAGTTTTGTTTGGCTGTTAACCCTTGATGTGTTACAGGAAAAAATGGAATTAAAAATGGAAAATCTGCCATAAAAGTGACATTCTGAAATGTCATCTCCATTTTCCTTTAATTCTTGTGTAATACATAAAGAGTTAACAAAGTTTGTAAATTCAGTTTTAAATAACTTGAGGGGTTAGTTTCTAAATTGGGGTCATTTATGGGTGGTCTCTACTATGTAAGCCCCACAAAGTGACTTCAGAACTTGACTGGTCCTTAAAAAAATTGTTTGGAAATTTTATTAAAAATTTTAAGAATTGCTTCTAAAATTCTAAACCTTCTAACATCACAAAAAAAAAATTACATTTACCAACTGATGCAAACATAAAGTATATATATAGGGAATGTTAAGTAATAACTATTTTAAGAGGTATCACTATCTTCATTAGGGCTCATTCGCACGAAAGTATTTTCTATCCGTGTCCGTTCAATTTTTTTTGCAGACCGTACATGGAACCATTTATTTTAACGGGTCTGCAAAAAAACTGAACTTACTGCATGTGCATTCCATTTCCGTGTGTCCATATTTCCAATCCGCAAAAAAAAGAACATGTTCAATTATTATCTGCATTATGGACAAGGATAGTACTGTTCTATCAGGGGCTAGCTGTTCCGTTCATCAAAATACGGAATGCATATGGATGTCATCCGTATTTTTTGCGGACCGCAAATTTTACAAATTTTCTGTAAATGTAGGATTTTTTTTTATAAATAAAGGTGATTTATATTGACTGAAATTTACCACTTTCATGAAATACAATGTGTCACGAGAAAACAATCTCAGAATGGCTTGGATAAGTAAAAGTGTTCCAAAGTAATATACCACATAAACTGACACATGTCAGATTTCCAAAATTTGGCCTGGTCCTTAACCACTTGACGACCACCCATAGACTATAAACGTCCTACGGGCGGTTGTCTATCTCTGAATGGACGTTTTAGAACGTCCTTTCAGAGACGGCATCTGCACGCTAATTGTGCAGATGCCGATCGGGTTGCCAGCTGACAATGACAGCAGGACAACCAAGAGAGAAGGCAAGGACAGTGCCCAAGTGTCCCTGCCTTCTAAATCGCCGCAGACACAGCACTCGGTGAGCACTGTGTGTGCTTTGCAGGAAGCGCTATGCACTTCCTGCTCCCGGCCCAGTGTTCATGTGACCGCCGGGGTCGGCAGTGTGCAGGAGCTGTCAGGTCTCTCACAGACCTCGATCAGCCCTGCACTGAGGCTGTACAGCATAGTATTATGCTCTACAGCCTCTCTGGTGGGTGTGTTTCACCTGTAAATGGGGCTACTATGTCAACCCCAATTACAGGAGAAATCAATAGTGAAAATAAAATGAAGTTAAATGTCCCCCAGAGGTCTTGTATGACCTTATGGGGGACGCAAAGTGTAAAATAAAAAATAAAAAATAAAGTGTTTAAAAAAAAAAAAATCCCCAATTAAATAATTTTAAAAGAAGTTAAAAATAGAAATAAATAAAAAAATTGGACATATTTGGTATTGACGCGTCCGTGACGGCCGGCTCTATAATTATATCACATCATCCACCCCGTCCGACAAACACCATAAAAAAACTAAAAAAAACTGAAAAAAAATAAACATTTTTGTCATCTTATATCACAAAAAGTGCAGCAACAAGAGAATAAAAATGCATATGTCCCACAAAATAAATCCAATAAAACCGTCACCTCATCCTGCAAAAAATGAGCCCCTACATAAACAAATTGCTCAAAAAATTTAAAAATTATAGCTCTCAGAACATGGAGACAATACAACATAATTATTTGTTTAAAAAAAGCTATTATTGTGTTAAAGTGAAATAACTTTTAAAAAACTATACATATTAGGTATCGCCGCATTTGTAAAAACCAGCTCTATAAAAATATCACATGACCTGACCACTCACATGAACATCGTAATAAAAATAAAATTAAAACAGTGCCAAAAAAGCCATTTTTTGTCACTTAACATCACATAAAGTGCAACAACAAGCGATCAAAATGGCATATTCACCCCAAAATGGTACCAATAAAACCATCACCTCATCCCACTAAAAATGAGACCCTAACTAAGACAATCGGTCAAAAAATAAAAAATCTATGGCTACCAGACTATGGAGAGACTAAACATCAGTTTTTTGGTTTCAAAAATGCTATTATTGTGTAAAACTTAAATAAATAAGAAAAAGTATACATATTAGGTATTGCTGCATCTGTAAAAACCTGCTCTATAAAAGTGCTATATAAATAAATAAAAACTGTGCTAAAACAACTAATTTTTGGGTCACCTTGCACCCTAAAGTGTAATAATAAATGCCCAAAAAAGCATATCTGCCCAAAAATGGTCCCAGTAAAAACAACAACTCTTCCTGCAAAAAACAAGTCCTTACACAAGACGATCGGCAGAAAATAAAAAAAATATGGCGTTTAGAAAATGGAGTCACAAAAACATTTTTTTTTCAAAAATGCTTTATTATGTACAAACTGAAACAAACAAACAAACCAAAAAAGAAAGTAGACATTTTTTATATCATTTCGTCCGTAACAACCTGCTCTATAAAAATAGTGCATGATCTACTGTGTCAGATCAATGTTTATAACATTTAAAAATAAACAGTTTCAAAACAGCCTTTTTTTGTTATCTTGCCTCACAATAAATGTAATATAGAGCAATCAAAAATCATATTCACCCCAAAACAGTACCAATAAAACTGGCACCTTATCCCCTAGTTTTCAAAATGGGGTAAATTTTTGGGAGTTTCTACTGTCAGGGTGCATCAGGGGTGCTTCAAATGGGACAAGGCATCTAAAAACGAGTTCAGAAAAATCTGCCCTCCAAAAACCATATGGCGTCACTTTCCTTCTGCTCCCTGCCTTGTGGCCTTATAACAGTTTATGACCACATGTGGAGTATTTCTGTAAACTGCAGAATCAGGGTAATAAATATTAAGTTTTGTTTGGCTGTTAACCAATTGATGTTTTACAGATGAAAATGGATTAAAATGGAAAATCATTTTCCTTTAATTCTTGTGGAACGCCTAAAGGGTTAACAAAATTTGTAAACTCAGTTTTGAGTAACCTGAGGGGTGTAGTTTCTACAATGGGGTCAATAATGTGGTGTTTCCACTGTGTAAGCCCCACAAAGTGACTTCAGACCTGAACTGGTCCTGAAGAAGTGGGTTTTGAAAATTTTCTTAGAAATTTTAAGAATTGCTTCTATACTTCTAAGCCTTCTAACGTCATAAATAAATAAAATGACATTTACAAAATGATGTCAACACAAAGTAGACATATGGGGAATGTTAAGTAATCAATATTTTATGAGGTGTCACTTTCTGTTTTAAAAGCAGAGAAATTTAAATTTAGAATATGAAATATATTGACTCAAATTTATGACCATGATGAAGTACAATATATCACGAGAAAACACTCTCAGAATGGCTTGGATAAGTAAAAGTGTTCTAAAGTTAACACCACATAAAGTGACACATGTCAAATTTGCAAATTAGGCTTGGTCAGGAAGGGGAAAATGTCCTGGACTGGAAGCGGTTAAGGTGAAAAATGGCAATGTCCTTAATGGGTAAACACACACAGTGTAATTGGAAAAAAGTGTCTTGTTGGGAACAAGAGTACTACAACTGAATATACACGGCTGAGGCAGAACTGACCTCTGCTGTCTCCTCGGCACCACAGAGGAGTCCTTTGTTCTAGCAGCAACTTTTCCCACCTTATTTATTTATTTATTTTTTTAAGATTTTACTCTTTTATTTCAATATTATCAATGTATACAATAATGACAGTAAGAAAGTAATAACATAATTACAAAATCATCCCTCCCATGCAACCTTATGACCCCCTTCCCCCCCCCCCCGCCTTGCAGAAGAAAAAAAAAAAAAATACAATAAAATTCATCAATCACCCCATTCCTTCCAAATACTATTCCACTTTTCGTGAGATCCTCTCTGTCTATGCAGAATCTTTTCATAGCTTTTAACCTTGGTGACTAAATTTAGCCAGTTCTTACAGTCTGGAGCAGAGGGGGAGAACCATTTTCTAGCTACAAGGAGCCTGGCTAGAAACAAAACTTTAGTCAATAGTCGTGACTTCGTAACCCGACAGCCAACCTCCGATAGGTCCCCTAAAATCCATACCTTTGGAGAAAGTGGAATATCCATATCAAGTCTTTGGAATAGGGTTCTTTGAACCAACTTCCAGTATCTGCTTACCGCTGGGCAATCCCAGAACAGATGCAAATGATCTGCCCCAGGGCCGCCACAGCGGGGGCACTCAGAAGAGGCTCTTAATCCTCTCCTATGAAGCCATCGAGGTGTTACATATATTTTGTGAATAATATTAAACTGTACTACCGTGTGGTTAAAATTGTGCGAGACCCAACTTAGATTATCACCTACATTCTCCCAATCCGGGGAACCCAAGTCTAATAGTAAAGAAGACCAGGATCTCTGCCCTGGAGATAAGCAATCCGTGAAGTAATTTTTTATTAGGTACCTATAGCAGTGTGAAACTCTAACTTTCATATCACCCTTCTTTTGAATCAACTTATGTAGAAATTCCGGAGTGTCTATATTAAATAAGTGCTTATCAGAAATATTAAGCAGTGCCGAACGCAATTGAAGATATGCATACCAAGCCACCTCACCTATATTTTCCTCTTGTTCTAGCTCCAAACGAGTAAGGATCTGCCCATTTTTAACCACTTGACTCAACAAGTAAATATTCTTTTTCTTCCAGTATTGCTGGCAATTTGAGTCATCCAAACTCCACAGTTTTTGGTTATGCCACAGTGGGGTGCAGATCAGTGATGCACTGACTTGCATCCAACTTTTTATGACTCTCCATGTTTTCATAACCATTCTGCAGAACGGTTTATATTAATCCTGTATCTTACATAAATAGTCAGACTCCAAAACTATAAAGAAATCTGAGAAACCTGAGTCATTAACCAACTTTCTGCAAAGATGGCTATTTTTCCAGTCGTTGAACAAACAGAGTTGAGAAGCCATAACATAGCCCTTAAAGTATGGGAGATTAAGACCTCCCTGCTTATAGGGCATAGAAAAATACATAGCCTTTAGTCTCACTCATTTCCTCCCCCATAATAGATCATTTATCATCCGCTCAATTAGCCTGAAATACTTATCCTCTATCCATGTAGGAGAGTTGCGGAGAACGTAAAGAACCTGGGGCAGCACCACCATTTTTATTAACGAAACTCTATCCGCTCTTGCGGACAGAATTTTTTGCCATATCTTGATTTTAGCTCTCAGTCTTTGTAATAGAGGAAACAAGTTAAGCTGTATATAATCTTGAATTTTGGCAGAAACTGTCATCCCCAGGTACTTCAGCGTCTCCGAAACCGATAGTCTACTGGTCATGTCGTTAGTGGCTCCTCGCAATTCATCCACTGGGAGAAGGGTCGTCTTGGCCCAATTGACCTCCAATCCGGAAGAGTTGCCAAAGAGGTTAACTAACTCCATTACTCGGGGAAGTGTACTTTCTGTTTGTTGAATAAAAAACAGGATATCATCCGCATAAAGAGAGATGCGATCCTGTTTTCCCATTACCCCGAAACCAACCACCCTCGTATCCTGCCTTATGCTGACCGCCAGGGGCTCAATATAAATATTAAACAGGAGGGGAGAAAGGGGACAACCTTGTCGGGTACCTCTCCCTAATTCAAAGCTCTCCGTTAACATATCATTAATCCTAATCCTAGCGGTCGGAGATTTATATAGCAACTGTATCATCGCTATGAATTTAGGACCAAAGTTCATTTTTCTCATCACCTCCCAAAGAAAAGCCCACTCGACCCTGTCAAACGCCTTAGTGGCGTCTAATGACAGGATGGAGCGGGCTTCGCTCCCAGGTGCCTGAATGTTGGAGAAGAGCCTATGTAAATTGTGATGGGTGCCCCTTCCCGCCATAAAACCGTTCTGGTCTGGATGGATAACCGAAGGCAAAACCCTAGAAAGTCTCCTAGCCATAACTTTTGACAGTAACTTAACATCCGTATTTAATAGGGAAATAGGCCTATAGGAACTCAAATCCGCCAGATCCTTATCCTTTTTTGGAATTAAAACTATCAAGGCTTCCATCATAGAGGTTGGAAGAATTCCATCGTCCAACGCGTGGGAAAGCACTTCCAACAAATGAGGAAGAATATCATCGCTATACTTGCGATAAAATTCGTACGGAAGGCCATCTAGACCTGGCGAGGAGTTCCCCGAGATGGACCCCAAAGCCTCCTGGAGCTCCAGGAGGGTCACTTTTTTTCCAGAGAGTTTTTTTGAGTCTCTGATAACAACGGCAGAGGGATTCTCTCCAGAAACCGCCTCGCCAGGTCCAGTGAAATACCAGGGGATGCCTTATATATTTGAGAAAAATATTGCAAGAAGATATCTCTAACTCCCTCTGGTTCTTGTATATTGACACCATCTGGGCTGCGAATCAAAGTTATAGCTCTCTTTTTCTTCTCCTGTTGTGAGACAACTCTGGCAAGGAGCTTACCAGGGCGGCCAGACTCTGAGAAGTATTTTTGTCCTTTAAATTGCTTTTTCAATTACATATTCCTCAAGAGAACAGCTGGCTTCCTGCATCTTATCCATATTTTCATCCGTAGATTGATTAATAAATCGCTCAGTTGTAAACGCCGCATTCCTAGTCAACTCCTCTTCTTTTTTTCCTAAACATCTTCCTCATAGCGGTGATATCGCTTAAAAGAACTCCCCTTAAGTATGCCTTTAAGGCATCCCACACAATATTGATCTTGGCAGAGGGGAGGTTCACCTCCCAAAAGGAGGATATCAATAACTTAATAGAGGGGGAGTTATCCATAATGGTGAGCCAATATGGATTCAACTTGAACCCGGGCCTCATGATGTTTCTGTCCCCCCCACTACAAAGTTCAATTGTTATAGGAGAGTGATCTGAAATTGTTCTTACTCCATATCGTATAGTTTTTATGTTATTCCGATTACTCACATTAGTAAGCGCTAAATCAATTCTGGACATTGCTCTACCACCCCTACTAACACAGGAGTACACTCTCTTACCTCCACCCAGATGTTCCCATATATCCACCAAGCCCACCTCCATACAGAACTGGGCCAGTGGGGAAAAACCAGAATTCCTACCCAAATCTGCATCCAATGTCCATCTGTCCCTTTTAGGATCCATAACCGCATTGAAATCTCCCATCAGGACAAGTCGACACTCTGGTCTCCTTTCCAAAAATAACAGCAACCGATTGAGTGAATAAGCCGAGAACGGCGGAGGTATGTAAAAAAAAGGCCAGAGTGTAGTCCCGTCCACAGAGTCTACCATAGAGAAAAATAAATCTACCTTGGTCATCTATGGAAGACTCTATTAGCGTGAAGTCTATAGAATGATGGATTAGAACTGAGACTCCCCTTGAGGAGCCACTAAAGGTAGAATGGTATGATTGAGCTTGCCACCCTACTGTCAAACGAGACACCGTCTCCTCAGTGAGGTGGGTTTCTACTAAACAAATAATAGCAGGGAGAACTCTTTTTATCGCATCCATGATGGCTTGTCTCTTAACCCTCTCCCCTAGACCTCTGACATTCCATGAGAGAATTCTAACCGACATTAGTCACAAAAAAAAAATAAAAAATCCTGCAAGGCTAATCCCACGCCCCCCCCATTCCCTTCCCCCCACTGGTCCGCCCGATCCTGTCAGCAAACCTCTTATCCTCCGGCCGCTCTCCCCCACTAACCCCATCCCCCCCCAGCCCCCCCCCCATCACCAAGCCTCAAAATTTCAAATGCCCAGCCGGTCCATGCATTCTCGCACTTGCTCCGGTTTTTCAAAAAACTGGGAAGTCCCATTATAGATCACTCTTAACTTCGCTGGGTACTGTAGGGAATATTTAATGTCCTTAGCAGCCAATTGTTTCTTAATCTCAACAAAGGTTCTTCTTTTTTCCTGAGTCTCCCGAGCAAAGTCGGGGAAAAAAAACAGTTTAGTCCCTTGGTGTTCAATAGGTGAACATTCTCTAGCTCTTCTCAGGATCATGTCTCTATCTGCGGACAATAACAGCTTCATTAAAATTGCTTGGGGTAATTTCCCTGGTATAGGTTTCCCCCCTGGAATGCGATGAGCTCTCTCTATTTGGAACATGGAGGAAAAGTGTTCGTCACCCAAGCTATTGAATATCACATCTTTGAGCTGTTTGATCAACTGCGGGCCTTCAACTCCTTCTGGGAATCCTACTATGCGGATATTATATCGCCTTGATCTGTTTTCCAGATCCTCAAGCTTAGCTTGTAAAGGATGGTTTTCTGAAGCAACGGTTAAAGTCTTTGATTTTAACATATCTACATCTACTTGAAGGGAATCAACCATCTTCTCCATATTGAGAACTCGATCTCGAATTTTAGCCAGATCTTCCCTTATTAGGGATATATCGCTCTGCATTGACCCCAATTGGATAGCCATCCCTTGCATTAGGATACCGTTATTTTTTACGGCACACAAGATTTTATCCAGAGCTAAGGGCTCGTTCTCATTTTCTGTTGGTAATAACAAGCTTTCCTCCCCCTTCTCGGAGTCTACTTCTTGTCGCCCATCCTCAAAAGGATCTTCTACTTGGGAGACGGTAACATTTTTCCTAGGGTGTACCCCTAGTTTCCCTTTGACAAGTCCCTTCCCATTTGGGGACTTCCAGAGTTGGTCAATTTTTCCCTCTGTGGCCTTGACCCCTGCCCTAGTTCCAGAGGAATCGACTGATCGCCGCTTCGGAGCCATTTGAACTATTTGAAGGGCTTCTTTTTTTTTTTTTTTTGTATTAATTTTTAAGTCTTTTTGGATCTTTCCTCTTGTTGTTCTTTCTTTCTTTATTACTTTCTTTTTTTTTTTCCTCCCTTCTTTCTTTCTTTTTTCTTTTTCCCTCTTTTACTTTTTTTTCCCTTTCCTCCTCTCCGCCCTTGTGAATTAGTCACTTATTTTCTCTTTTTTTCTTTTTCTCTTCCTTCCCCTTTTTCCCCCTAGCCCGTCCTTAACCCTTTAACCTCTATTTATTGCTTCCTTTCTTTCACTCCCTTTATTTATTAACAGTAATTCTTGTTTAACTCTAGGTGAATTCCTTACACCTCGTTACACCCCTATCAGTTGGTGGGAGACAGGAGATTTCAGGGGATCACACAGGGATCTGAGGCAGCACAAAAAGCAAGAAAAAAAAAAAAAAGCGAAAAGGGCAGGAGGGCAAAAGGGCAAACGGGGAGCGGAGTAAATACCCCCGATCAAACAGTCACGAAGGGTCACACAAGGGAACAGAGTCTCACATGTCCGGCGTCTTCACCCACCAAGGCGGGGGCTGATGGAAACCAGAACACCCCAACAGCAGTCCAAACCAGGATAGAGCGAGGGGTAGAGAGGCAGGAAGCAGGAGACCACCAGAGGGAAGCGGAGGAGCCAGACGTAGATCAAGAAGCCTGAGGGATCCAAAGCAAATCGAGGGAGCAGGTGGAGGAGAAAGCCCCAGGAGGCACCGCCAAGTCAGTCGAGCAGCGTCGGCGTCCGGGTCAGCAAGCCGGTAAGGGCAGTGAAAGCAGGGATCCAGACCCACGAGGCATCAGCAGCCTCGCGGCAACACAGGCATCAGTTGGTGAGAGAGGAGGGGAAGGAGAACCAGAGGAAGGAGGAGGAGAGCGCAACGCAAACTCCTCACGTCATCACGCCGCTGATTTCCCGACTTTTCCCACCTTAAAGGGGATGTGCCATAATTAATGTAAAAAATGAAAATCAGACATAGGACCCAGAGGACCCAGACACACCGTGGCAGTATGCAGTGGAGATGGAGACAGGGAGTCCATCCGAATCACTTGCCTAAATGGCCTAATGCATGCTCACTTGCTTGCGTAGTGACAGCCGAATTGTCAATATTTGGCAGAGGGATTACATCTGACTCTCCACCTTGTTGGACCCTCACTACCGGTCCAAAATAGGGGGCCTATTTTACACCTGCTGAGAGGGTTGACAAACTGAACTATTATAGAGACATCCTATGTAGTCAGTTGGCCTCTGCCTATGTGCACCATTTCCCATCCTCATGCATGTGTGACAGGGGGGGGGGCCCTCTGCACTCACGTTCCACTGCCATGGCTGCTGGAGGGGGTGGGGGGACAGGAGCAGTTCCAGCTCCATCAGCAGCAACTTAAGTCTAGAGTCGCTGACAAGCAGTTGAACTGAAGAAACTACTCACCAGCAGCTAGATATAAAGCAGAACCTGAACAAGCAGGTTGTGGCATACTTGAAGTGTACCCTGCCACCTCACATCAAAGATCCTCTTGACTACTGGGGATCCAAACTCAATTTGTGTCCCGAACTGGCTGTGTTTGCCCTGGACAAGCTTTCCTGCCCGGCTAGCAGTGTGGCATCAGAGGGGGTGTTTAGTGTGGTGGGGGCACCAATTACCCCAAGAACAACTCGCCTGTCCACCAAAAATGTAGAGAAACTGACCTTTGTGAAGATGAATCAGGCATGGATCACCCAGGATTTTCAAACACCAGTGCCTGATGCATCAGACTAGATCATCCATGGTGTCAAACCTGCACTTTGACAAAAAAGGCTGGTTTTCTTCTGGCTACCTTCTTCAGCTACTATTCTGATACTTCCACCCGCCTGATGCCACACCTGATGCCAGGTGCTCCTACTGCCAGCCACCATCTTTAGCTGATACTGGTATTGGCCCCCATCTCCCCACTCTGTCACTGCGCCACTCTGTGGTCTCCTCATGCTGCTGCTACATCATCACTATGTCTTTGGACCACTCTGTGGTCTCCTCATGCTGCTGCCACCTCACCACTCTGTGTTCTCCTCATACTGCTGCCACATCACTACTCTATGATCTCCTCATTCTGCTACCAATTCTCCACTCTGTGGACTCCTCATACTGCTGCCACATCACTACTCTGTGGTCTCCTCATGCTGCTGCCACCTCAACACTCTCTGGTCTCCTCATGCTGCTGCTACCTCAACACTATGTTAATGTGGCACCCTGTGGTCTCCTCATGCTGCTGCCACCTCCTCGCTCTGTGGTCTCCTCATGCTGCTAAAAGATATTGTTCAAGCAGCACTACACATTCCATCTCTGAAAACAAGCCATAAATAAAGGTACCTAGATAAGGGCCATAGCAGGTGCACGCAGATGAGGATTCAGACAATAATCCCCATAGTTTCAATAAAAAAGGGAAATCCGCAGCACTCTCCGAATAGTATCAAAAGTCCAAACTGCTGCAGATTCATGTAACAATATTAATGATCTGTTTAGACTAGGGGATATTGGTCTATATATGAAGAGTTCTATTCAACCCCCACCTACTAATAATGTGGTGGAGGCCTATATCTCCTTGGTTAAAAGGGACATTAGTAATCTTAACAGCGAAATTCAGAATGTAAGCTTTAAATCCAATATTTCATTTGAGGACAGTCAGGCCCTAAAAAACCTCTGTCAGAAAAGGGAGATTACGATTAAACCTGCTGAAAGGGGGAGCCATTGTTGTGATGGATACCAGCATGTATGAGGGAGAAATTTTGAGACAACTGGACGATGCCTCTGTATACTGTCGTCTTGACCATGATCCCAAATTTGAATATATGTGGAGGATCAAGTTATTGGTCGACGACGCGTATGCAGATGATATCATCGATAAAGTAATACATGATTACCTTATTGAGAGGCATCCGGTCGCCCCAGTGATTTATACCCTGCCCAAAATTCATAAGGACAGGGATAACCCACCGGGGCGCCCGATTGTATCTGGTATGAATTCAATCTTCTCTCCTATTGCTGTCTTCTTGGATAAGGTACTACAGGATTTCGCTAGAAATTCAAGATCTCATGTGAGAGATACCTCACAATTTCTGGAGAAACTCAGTAAACGCCAGTTTAACGAGGGTGACTTACTAGTGTCTTTTGACGTAGTAAGTCTTTATATGAGTATTGACCACGACAAGGGACTCCATGCGGTTCAACAGACAATAGAAAAATCACATTATACCCTACGTTGGGCCCAGTTTATATTATCACTTCTGGAGATCGTCCTTACGTGTAATTATTTTATGTTTAAGGACGACTTCTATGTCCAACGGAGAGGCACAGCGATGGGGTCCAATGTGGCCCCGTCGTATGCGAACATCTACATGGCAGTCTTTGAGGAGACGTTTGTGTATCCATCCAGATCCTTCTGTGGTGTGAGGGGCTGGATGAGATACATAGACGACATCTTCTTCATGTGGACTGCCACAGAAGAACACTTGAAGGGTTTCCTGTCCCAGCTGAATAGTGTATATGACGAGCTTCAGTTCACTATGATTTGCTCAGCAGTAAAATTGCAATTTTTGGACACTACTGTCTGTCTTCTGGTGGTTTGCAAACAGATTTGTTTGTTAAACCAACAGATAAGAACAATATCTTGAGCTTTCAGAGCTCACATCCGAGACGGATGATTGAGTCCTTGAGTCAATTTTTGAGGGTTCGGAGAATTGTGAGTGAGGAGGAAAATGTGAACAAGAGATTGGATAGCATGGGTCAGAAATTTCTTCAGAGAGGTTATCCATCTAACCTGATTAAGAGACATCTTGATCAAAGTAAGAAACTGAAGAGGCAGGACTTAATGGGTCCTAGGGGTATAATAAAAAAAAGTCAATGAGAGGATTCCCTTGGTAACCAGTTATACATCGTGTAGTAATGGTATAGCATCTATCGTTCGAAAAAACTGGGGTATATTATCCCAAGTTTTTCCCAATGTGCCAGAATTCCAACAGCCCCCACTCCTTTCATGCAAAAGAACTCCCAACCTCAGGGACAAATTAGTTCATGCGGACCAGAAGTCTTCAGGTCACAGAATAGGGAAAAGATCGGGGTGTTTTCCTTGTCTCAACTGCTGTCATTGTAACAGTATACTGAAGGGCAATTCATTCACACACCCGTACACTGGGGTTCGGTATCACATTAGGGGTCACTATACATGTAGCTCCACATATGTGATATATGCTCTCCAGTGTCCATGTGGCCTCATGTATGTGGGAGAGACCACACAGGAGGTCAAAGAAGAGACTTACTCAGCATAAGTCCAAAATACGAAATAAAGCTTTGGAGCTCCCTGTCCCTGACCATTTTCATAAGTTTAAACACAATGTGTCACAGCTGAAATTCCGTATCATAGATTGAGTTCCGCAACTACGTAGGTGGGGGGGGAGATCGAGAAACTATGCTAACGAAATTAGAAATTAAGTGGATCCATCGATTAGAAACATTGGAGCCTAAAGGATTAAATAGAGAGTTCGGACTGAATATCTAAGTATAGTCCAGTCTGCTTTGACTACCTCGAATCCGTTTGATCTATCATCACATAAGTTTAGTGCCCAACAAATACCTTGTTGTGATTTTTTTATTTGTGAGCTAATCCCCCTCTTTCTTTTGTTTTTGTAGTGATTTCCCGTCTCCAACGTGCAGTCCTGGACTCTATTTAAAGGCTTATCAGTTGTATATGATCTAAGTTAATGAACAATTATTTTCATGGAGGCCCTGTGATATATCAGATGTAGTTTATAATGGTGGTTTTTCTAAGACGGCCCTATATAATTCGACAGGTGAGGATAAGTGACATTGGACCTACCGGTGTAGCACCGGATGTGCCCCTGGTGGGGCTTCTCCAGTGCTCCCTGAGGGTAACCAGTGAGTGGTTTCTTTCTGCATCCTGTCAGGGAACGTGGCTGCCTAACGGCACCCGTGCCATGACAGTTATTGCAGTTATGTATGCGTGCGATCTTGTATGGGAACCTGTCACTTTGGGCTATGTGCCACGCTCGTCGTGTGAGGACACTCATGTCCGTGGCTATATAAGTCTGAATACCACCGTTGCTATATATGTTTGATGACATTCTCATCCGGCTATCTCAGGACCTTTATGACCCTACCTAGTAAAGCATCCTCATTACTTAGCAATCAATTGCATGAACTTCTATCATGTGATCGAACTTTAACCGGCAACGAGTGACGTAATATGAGTGGACTTTTGTGATTGTAAGATGTTCCGGTATACTCTGTTGGCAACAGCTGAAGTAATCTCTTTATGAATTTCCATTGGCGAGAATCCCGATCATGTGACCAGTGGGTTGGGCGCTGGTTAGTACCTGTCCAGTGCCGACTCCTTATTGGTTGGGATGCCGGAAACGATCAAGGTCTCCACTGAGGATGGCTCATGCGCAATTAGACTTCTGCAACGCCATGGACAACGGATACTGATGCCTTTACTGGAGTGGAGACGCACGTGGATAAGGGCAAATTACTATATGCAAAGGTATAGTGAGGAATTGGCAAATTATTTTTATTGCATGTTTATATGTACACGCCCCCGAGATCTGGGTGGCACCAATCACTTTGCACTAAGGAATTTATAAGGGTGTTACTTTTGCATGTGATATTGCTTGATAAAGACTATTATAGTCGAAAAGTCGCTTTTGTATGCTGCTGGAATAAACCTGTTGGACTTTTGATACTACTTGGAGAGTGCTGTGGATTTCTCCTCATGCTGCTGCCACCTCCTCACTCTTTCAATGGGCCACTCTGTGGTCTCCTGATGCTGCTGCCACATTACTACTTTGTGGTCTCCTGATGCTGCTACCACATCACCATTTTGTAGTCTCTTCATGCTATTGCCACCTCAACACTATCTCACTGGGCCACTCTTTGGTCTCCTCATGCTGCTGGCACATCACTTCTCTGTGGTCTCCTCATGCTGATGCCACATCACTACTCTGTGGTCTCCTCATGCTGCTGCCACCTCAACACTATGTCACTGTGCCACTCTGTGGACTTCTCATGATGGTCCCACCCTCACCAATCCATGACTGGGCCGCTATATAGCCTTTTTGGCTTGGTTGACATTATCCTTTATCTGACCCTTGTTCTGATCTATCAGAAGGAAGGAAAAATAAGAGGCACAACGGATCCTGTCTATGTAGCAGCTGTAAAGCCTGTATGACATGGTTCCTATTTGCATCAGAATTGGCTTATTATTTGGTAGCCAAAAGTAGGAGTGGGTACAAAACGCTGAAGACATGCAAAGATTCCATTCACATTTCATCTCTGTTTTGGATCCACTCCTGTTTTTTTGGGCTTTATCAATACTGATGGCTTACTGACCAAATACTGACTGAGTTTAATCTAATTTAATCAGTTTCTATGAGGAGGTAAGTTCTAGACTTGACAGCGGATAATCAATGGATGTCGTATATCTGGACTTCTCCAAAGCATTTGACGCTGTACCACATAAAAGGTTAGTATATAAAATGAGAACACTTGGACTAGGAGAAAATATCTGTATGTGGGTAAGTAACTGGCTCAGTAATAGAAAACAGAGGGTGGTTATTAACGGTACACACTCAGATTGGGTCACTGTAACTAGTGGGGTACCTCAGGGGTCAGTATTGGGCCCTATTCTCTTCAATATATTTATTAATGATCTTGTAGAAGGCTTGCACAGTAATATATCAATTTTTGCAGATGACACTAAACTGTGTAAAGTAATTAACACTAAAGAGGACAGTTTTCTGCTACAGAGGGATCTGGATAGATTGGGGGCTTGGGCAGAGAAATGGCAGATGAGGTTTAACACTGACAAATGTAAAGTTATGCACATGGGAAGGAATAATGCAAGTCACCCATACATATTAAATGGTAAAACACTCGGTAACACTGACATGGAAAAGGATCTAGGAATTTTAATAAATAACAAACTAAGCTGTAAAAACCAGTGTCAGGCAGCTGCTGCTAAGGCCAATAAGATAATGGGTTGCATCAAAAGGGCATAGATGCCCGTGATGAAAATATAGTCTTACCACTTTATAAATCACTAGTCAGACCACACATGGAGTACTGTGTACAGTTCTGGGCTCCCGTGAACAAGGCAGACATAGCAGAGCTAGAGAGGGTTCAGAGGAGGGCAACTAAAGTAATAACTGGAATGGGGCAACTACAGTACCCGAAAGGGTATCAAAATTAGGGTTATTCACTCTAGAAAAAAGACGACTGAGGGGAGATCTAATAACTATGTATAAATATATCAGGGGTCAGTACAAAGATCTCTCCCATCATCTATTTATCCCCAGGACTGTGACTGTGACGAGGGGACATCCTCTGCGTCTGGAGGAAAGAAGGTTTGTACACAAACATAGAAAAGGGTTCTTCACGGTAAGAGCAGTAAGACTATGGAACTCTCTGCCTGAGGAGGTGGTGATGGTGAGTACTATAAAGCAATTCAAGAGGGGCCTGGATGTATTTCTGGAGCGTAATAATATTTCAGGCTATAGCTACTAAAGATGGGTCGTTGATCCAGGGAGTTATTCTGACTGCCTGATTGGAGTCGGGAAGGAATTTTTTCCCCTTAAGTGGGGAAAATTGGCTCTACCTCACAGGGGTTTTTTGCCTTCCTCTGGATCAACATGCAGGAAACAGGTCGAACTGGATGGACAAATGTCTTTTTTCGGCCTAATATACTATGTTACTATGTTACTATGAGTGAAGGCGGATGCTCAACAGACATAATCCGTTTTTTGGGGGTTATTGTTCTGACGGATCAGAGGAAGGGCAAAATAATCATTGACGTCAACACAAACTTACTGCTAACACCCTCTCCACTCAGTCAGGGGAGCTCTACTTTTATAAGCTTTTAATAAAACAAGTTCTGTGGACATCTATGTGAAATTAGCTGACTACGGTGTAAAAGGAGTGCGCTCTTTCATGCTATAGTAGGATCTTGGGCCTCTGCATGGTTCTTTATACCTGGCATTAACATTGACCTGTAAGACTGAGTTCACACTTAAGTTATTTGTTTGGTTTTGGTCCCGTAATTAACAAATGAGTGAAGTATTAAGTGATTCTAAGAGTGACGCCTGTCATCAGCATGTCATACTGACTCACAGTATTGTTTCACTACCACAGCAGACTCCCTATGCGTGTTACTGCAGGATATAGTGTTCTACGACACTTTACAGGCTCTCTGTAGACAGGGAATAGCTGTTTTTTTTTACGAGATTTATCACAAATAAATTCGGATTGAATCAAATCTTTTTGCAAAATTCGGTGAACCAACCAAATCAAATTTTTTAGAAATTCTCTCATCTCTAGTTGCCACCCAATGGACATAATAATTAGTTTAAAACAGGTCTGATGGACAGTGTTTCTTTTTGCAAAGAGGGAGGTGCAGAGATTTTTATAGGTCACAAAATGCTCCCTGGGTAAAGGATATGCAGATTATCTGTCACCCAAGAGAAAGAAAGCTGTCTCACTAATGCCATCTAGAGGAGAGAGAAACACTACCACTTGCACACTAAGCCAGCTGTACAGAGAGCATACATAACTCTGGGTAGCATGATGAGCATGAATGTTAACTGTTAAAATATTTACTACTGTACAATGCACTAAGAGCCCATCCAAACAAATGTGAACTTGCCTTTTCCATTGTGATAATTCTAACCTTAAACCTAGAATCAACAGTACCTATATATTCAAATATCAGCTGTTTTTTCTTTCTATTTTGCTCTTGCCAATTTGGTACTTGAAATAGAATGACATGGACAAATTAGATTATGTTTCAGGATCATTTTCAAATCCAGCTATTAGGCCAACCAAAAATAATTTGGGAAAGTCTGCATCACCTTTGACCATGCCAGCATGTAAGAGGGATATCTTTTCCCATTCAATTTAAGACTTAGGTGTCAAAGTTAAACAAGTTGCAGTGACATGTCTGGGTCTCACATAGTTATCTAACCTAGTGTCATGCTGGGCTTTAAATAGGATTTTCCAGTGCAGATTCAATATTAAGAGTTCAAAACTCCCATTTAGTGAACAAGAGTTCTTAGAATTCTGTTGAAATAATTTTTCCTGAAATCCAACATGTCACAAAGGGCTCAACATTTGTACCTTTGTGGTAAACCAAAGGGGCTTGCCGATTGATTTTTGTCAAGAGGGAATATGTTCTGGCTTTTATATATTCTGCTTTTTTTTATTAAAGGATATTTTAAGACATACTTGGACATTGTGAATTCTGAAAAAACAATTAGTAAAATATTTTCATTTTACATAAATGTGTTTAATACAACTGTCAAATTAGCCCAAAAATGGTAAACAAATTTTACAGTGATCAAAATAACATTAAAACAAATGACAGCTGCAGCAAATAACACTGGTGGTTATCAGCGTGTCATATATTAGGCAACAAGTGAACAGACAGTTCTTGAAGGTGATATGGTAGAAGCAAATGTAAGGACAATTAGGTACTGCTTGTGGAAAGGGTTAATTGCCTCCAGCCTCTACCGACCACTCTTTGAGACAGACTGGCCATCCAAATCTAAAATCTTCACCCCTTAGCTTGAGAATTGAATAAAGGGTTAATGAGAATGAAATGGCATACTTGAAGGAGTCTCAAGAAGGACTACTACTACTATTATTCTGCCTATCCACAACTATTGGGAGAATCCTACTATGTAACATCTTCCAAACTGTGCTTTTTGCTGGTGTACAACCAACTACTTCCATTATCTGTTTAGTAAAGGGTACCCTGCAAAAAATCCATTAGGCGCACCCCAATTAGAAGCTGGCAGGAGCCCCAGAGAATCAGGAAGTACCTTGAGGTAAGAATGAACCAATATTACTTCTATCAGTACCACTACCACTCTCATCCTCCTCACAGCTCTTCTACCTTGCAAACTGCACTGCCTGATGCATATCTTCAACAGAATGCTCCACTCAACCTGTAGTACAAATTGCTGAAAAAGTTAATGTTGGCTATGATATAAACGTATCTGAACATACAGTGCATTTGCAGCTTGCTGGGCCTGCACAGCCACAATCTGGTATGAGTACACATACTGACTCTTGCTCACTGAAGAAAGTGTCAATAATGAGCATGTTATTCAAAAATTTAAGAGAATCATGGGGTGAAGGTACATTTATTTGTGCCTGGAGCTTTCACATCTGATATATCAAATATAAGACATGGATAAGACCATAGCCTAACTTAATTTTTTTAATTTTATTTTGTTTGTGCCTAATCTAATGTAAAATTATGATTAGTGTTGAGCGAAGCATTTGAATAGATTCGGTCCAAAGTTTAGAAAACTTTGATTCACAATGAATCCAAATTTACTTGCGTTTCATGGTAACAAATCAGCTTTTCCTAAAATGGCGGCTGCACATGTTACAAAGTGAAAGTAAGAAGCTTGGGAATGCAAGATCACCCATAATGCCATGCAGCCAGCCAATCTGCAGATGATGTCACAGACCTATAAAACCCTCATCCTGCTCAGTCTCCGCCATTGTCCTGTGAGCTGAGCATAGGGAGAGACGTGACAAGCGCTCATGCGATAGGGACAATGTTGCTGAAAATTATTAATAAAAGAATATTGGAGAAGGGAGAGTGCAGGGGGAGTGCAGGGAGACTTATTCTGGCTCAGTTTTACTTATTCCTACATTAGCCTTAAATGTAATTCAATACCAACAAGATGAAAGCCTTTATTATTCTAGTGCCAGCATGCCAACCAATACCATCCAGTCTTCACCCCTTGGGGGGTAGGTCTTAATGATGACCATCCTCATTTTTTGCTGGCTTTACTTCTTCCATGTTCTAGAAACGTTGGCAAGATGCAGAGGGACGGGAACTGGATGTGGCGGATGACATATTCTCATTGATATTAGATGTGGAAAAGGAGGAAAAGCAGATGGCAGAAGAAGAAGGGCTCTCATCTATAGGGCAGGAGAACGCTAGGGTTGGAGAAGTGGGTACAGACCCTGTTTAAAGGTGCATTAAAGGTGCCGTGCGGCCATTAACAATGAAGACTGACTACACAGTGTGGTCTTCATTAATAAATGAAAGGTAGCTGTGAGCTAATTGGCCATGGTTCACCACAGCATGGCTGCAACCTACCTGCATCACAGTCTCTCCGTGTGGCTGTGCCATAAGGCAGAGTGGCCTGGATATACCTGAATTATAGGGATTCTTGACAAATTAATTCGTTACAAATCAAATGTATTGACTAACTTCAACTAAGTTGCCAAATCAAAATTTTCAAACCTTCACTCATCTCTAGGGATGAGCGGATCGACTTCGGATAAAACATCAACATGTTTCAATACTGTACGGAGAGAGGTACCACTTGGAACCCAACCTAAGTTCGAGAAATGTTTTTTACAGTAGAAATCAATTTTTGAAGTTATTGCGCAAAGTCGGCTCATCAAAGCCAATACATTCTAATACTATACGGATCGCTCGCTATCTACAGTACTAAAACAAATTTTTATGCGAACCGACTTCGGATGTTTCATCCAAAGTCGATTCACTCATCCCTACTCATCTCTAGTGATGAGTGGCAGGGGCAATATTCGAATTTGCGATATTTCACGAATATCGGGGTGAATATTCGTCAAATATTCGCGAATTCCTGATATTCAAGCATTATTTTCTTGATTGCGAAAATTCGCATTAAAAAAATTTGCATAGACTGGTATTTAAAAAACAAAAACGAATATTTGCGATTACGAATATATTTTTAGATATTCTAAATATTAGCAAATTCTCGAAGTGCCGATATTCGCGATTAAAATTCGCAATTCGAATATTCGTGATCAACACTATCTCTAATTAAAACCATGGTTTAATAATTATAGTAAATAGATAGGTTGTGGGGAAAATGGCTTCATATATGCAATAGTTGATAAAAAAAAAAAGTGCTTTTTTTCTTCTAAATGTTACGCATAGTGATGGACGAACATCATCCGTGACATACTAGAGGGCGATCATTGCCAAAAATTCCCACAAAAAATTTGTATTTTAATTAGGGGCCATTTTTATGAGTCTTAAAGGGGAACTCACAAAAATGTGCCCTGCTGGAGCCTAGAAAATTTTTATTTCCTATCGGTTTGATATATACAAATGTGCAGTCCAGTAATGCATACGTTAACGTAATTTTTTTTTCTACCATGGAACGTTTGGTGAACGGGCGCCACTGTATGGCATCACTCTGAGGCATCTGTTAATGCATACATTTTTGGTATGCATTAACCACTTCATCCCCCCTAGCTTAAACACCCTTAATGACCAGACCACTTTTTACAATTCTGCACTACACTATTTACACAGTTTATTGCTCGGTCATACAACTTACCACCCAAATGAATTTTACCTCCTTTTCTTCTCACAAATACAGCTTTCTTTTGGTGGTATTTCATTGTTGCTGACATTTTTACTTTTTTTTATATTAATAAAATATTACCGAAATGTTTGAAAAAAATGACATCTTTCGCTTTATGTTGTAATATTTTTTTTTTAAACTACATTAATATATAATTTTTTCTCTAAATTTATTGTTCTACATGTCTTTGATAAAAAAAAAAAAAATCAATAAGTGTATATTTATTGGTTTGGGTAAAAGTTATAGTGTTTACAAATGATGGTGCAAAAAAGTGAATTTACGCATTTTGAAGCAGCTCTGACTTTCTGAGCACCTCTCATGTTTCTTCAGGTGCTAGAATGCCAGGATAGTATAAATACTCCCCAAATGACACCATTTTAGCAAGAAGACACCCCAAAGTATTCGCGGAGGGGCATGGTGAGTTCATGTATGATTTCATTTTTTTCACAAGTTAGCGGAAAATGACACTTTGAGGAAAAAAAATAATAATAAAGTTTCCATTTCGGCTAACTTCTGGCAAAAAAAATAAAAAATCTCCCACTGACTCACTATGCCCCTCACTGAATACCTTGGGGTGTCTACTTTCCGAAATGGGGTGATTTGTGGGGTATGTTTACTGTTCTGGCATTTTGGGCGGGGCTAAATTGTGAGCAACCCTGTAAAGCCTAAAGGTACTTGTTGGACTTTCAGCCCCTTTACGCACCTAGGCTGCAAAAAAGTGGCACACATGTGGTATCGCTGTACTCAGAAGTAGTAGGGCAATGTGTTTTTGGGTGTATTTTTACATATACCCGTGCTGGGTGAGAGAAAAATCTCTGTAAATTGACAACTTTGTATTAAAAATTTAAAAAGTTCTCATTTACAAAGATATTTCTCACACCCAGCATGGGTATATGTAAAAATACACCCCAAAACACATTGCCCTACTTTTCCTGAGTACGGCAATACCACATGAGTGACACTTTTTTGCAGCCAAGATGCGCAAAGGGGCCCAAATTCCAATGAGTACCTTTAGGATTTCACAGGGCATTTTTACGCATTTGGATTCCAAACTACTTCTCACGCATCAGGGGCCCCTAAAATTCCAGGGCAGTATAAATACCCCACAAGTGACCCCATTTTAGAAAGAAGACACCCCAGGGTATTCCGTGAGGGGTATGGTGAGTTCATGTAAAATTTTATTTCTTGTCACAAGTTAGTGGAATATGAAAAAAAAAAACAATTTCCGCTAACTTGTGGCAAAAAAAAATCTTCTATGAACTCACCGTGCCCCTCACGGAATACCTTGGGGTGTCTTCTTTCCAAAATGGGGTCACATGTGGGGTATTTTTACTGCCCTGGCATTTTAGGGGCCCTAAAGCGTGAGAAGAAGTCTTGAATCCAAATGCGTAAAAATGCCCTACTAAAAGGTACTCATTGGAATTTGGGCCCTTTTGCGCATCTAGGCTGCAAAAAAGTGTCAATCATGTGGTATCGCCGTACTCAGGAGAAGTAGGGCAATGTGTTTTGGGGTGTTTTTTTTTTCATATACCCATGCTTTGTGTGAGAAATATCTCTGTAAATAACAACTTTTTAACTTTTTAAAAAATGTGCAAAAAAAATAAAAGAGGGGAAAGGACATAGGAGTGCTTGTGAAGTAAAGCCCCATTCACACGTCCACAAAAATGTCCGTAGATGCGGACCCATTCAGTGTAAATAGGGCCGGCGGTAATGCGGAGAGCACACTATGCTCTCCGCATCAGCATTTGCGGAGCTGCGGCCGCAAACTTCCGGGTTTCGGCCCCGAAACATCCGGCCGAGCTCTGCAAAAGATAGAGCATGTCCTATTCTTGTCCGCAATTGCTATATAGTTCTGGCACTGTGCGGATCCGCAAAATGCGGAAAGCACATTGCCGGTGTCCATGTTTTGCGGACACCTGCAGCCAGTGTATTGTCTTAACGTATGTGTAGCACAGCAGGGGGCATTATCACAGACAAGCGCAGACGCCTGTCCACAGCCAATGTGGACAAGCTCACGTTCATTAAAATGAACCAGGCATAGATCCCACAGGACTTGTCCGTAACTTGTGCAGAATAGACATATATAACGGCCTTACCCAGCCTTTGTTATACTCGAGAGCACTTATCTTTGTTTTCTTTTCTATATTTCCCAATGTTTTGGTGTTTACCCAAATGTAAAAAGAAAAAACAAGACTAAAAGAAAAAACAGTGTTGTTAGCGACTACCTACTCCACCACTGCTTCCACCTAAACTGCCACATCAACCACCTCCTCAACCTTCTAATCCATATGGACCTCCTCCTCCTAGTTCAATATTATTTTTATTTTTTTTGTATTTTTTGTTAATTTAAGTCATTTCTAGGGATGAGCGAACCCGAACTGTATAGTTCCGGTTTGTACCGAATTTTGGGGTGTTCGTGACACGGACCCGAACCCGAACATTTACGTGAAAGTTCGGGTTCGTTGTTCGGCAATTTCTTCACGCTTTCTGAAGGGCTGCACAGCAGCCAATCAGCTAGCGTTTTACTTCTTGCCCTAAGAAGCCATCACAGCCATGCCTACTAATGGCATGGCTGTAATTGGCCAAGTGCAGCATGTGACCCAGCCTCTATTTGAGCTGGAGTCACGTCGCACCACACGTCACTCTGCTTTGATTAGTGTAGGGATAGGATGCAGCTGCTGTTAGGGCGAGATTAGGCAGGGATTAACTCAGCAAAAACACTTAATGAAGTGATCGATCTACAGCTCTGAATCATTCAACTTTTGCTAGTTAATTGCTCACTGTTTTCAGGCTGCCCAGAGCGTTTTTCTGTCACTTTTTTCTGGGCTGATTGGTGACCATTTTGTGTCTTGTGGTGCGCCAGCACAAGCTGCCACCAAGTCCATTATTCCATCAATAGTAGTTTTTTTTTTTTTGCTATATCCTACATCAGGGGCTTGGCTGTGCTTATTGTCAGTGTCACCCCTAGAAACTCAGGATATAATTTTCTATATTTTATTGAGAGGTGAAATTCACTTCAAAAAATAGCAACCCCATAAATCTGGTGTTCCAGCTGTGGCTAGCCAAGTGTAATACTGTCTGGCAAAGAATATATATTTTTTATGGGGTGAAATTCAATTTCCAAAATAGCAATACCCTAAATCAGTGGTTTCTGCTGTGGCAGGACAAGTTTTATAGTGTCCGTCAAAGGATAGCTTTTGTTCTGGGGTGAAATTCAATTACCAAAACGGCAGTACCGTAAATCTGGTGTTACAGCTGTGACTGGACAAATTTCATAGTGTCCATTAAAGGATATGTTATTTTCTGGGGTAAAATTAAGTTGCAAAAATAGCAATACCGTAAATCTGGTGTTCCAGCTGTGACTGGACAAGTTTCATAGTGTCTGTCAAAGGATATATTATTTCCTGGGGATAAATTCAGTTGCAAAAATAGCAATACCATAAATCCGGTGTTCCAGTTGTGACTGGACAAGTTTAATAGTGTCCGTCAAAGGATATATTATTTTCTAGGATGAAATTCAGTTGCAAAAATAGAAATACTGTGAATCTGGTGTTCCAGCTGTGACTAGACAAGTTTCATAGTGTCTGTCAAAGGATATATTATATTCTGGGGTGAAATTCAGTTGCAAAAATAGCAATCCCCTAAATCTGGAGTCCCAGTAGTGACTGGCCAAGTTTAATAGTGTCCGGCAAAGGATAGATAATTTTCTGGGGTGAAATTCAATTGCTAAAATAGCAATACCGTAAATCAGTGGTTTCTGCTGTGGCAGGACAAGTTTTATAATGTCCGTCAAAGGATAGCTTATGTTCTGGTGTGAAATTCAATTACCAAAACAGCAATACCGTAAATCTGGTGTTACAGCTGTGACTGGACAAGTTTCATAGTGTCCATTAAAGGATATATTATTTTCTGGGGTGAAATTAAGTTGCAAAAATAGCAATACCGTAAATCTGGTGTTCCAGCTGTGACTGGACAAGTTTCATAGTGTCCGTCAAAGGATATATTATTTTCTGGGGATAAATTCAGTTGCAAAAATAGCAATACCGTAAATCTGGTGTTCCAGCTGTGACTGGACAAGTTTAATAGTGTCCGTCAAAGGATATATTATTTTCTGGGATGAAATACAGTTGCAAAAATAGAAATACTGTGAATCTGGTGTTCCAGCTGTGACTGGACAAGTTTCATAGTGTCTGTCAAAGGATATATTATATTCTGGGGTGAAATTCAGTTGCAAAAATAGCAATCCCATAAATCTGGAGTCCCAGTAGTGGCTGGCCAAGTTTAATAGTGTCCGGCAAATCATATATTATTTTCTGGGGTGAAATTCAGTTGCAAATATAGAAATATCGCAAATCTGGTGTTCCAGCTGTGACTGGACAAGTTTCATAGTGTGCGTCAAAGGATATATTATTTTCTGGGGTGAAATTCAATTCCCAAAATAGCAATACCCAAACTCTGGTGTTCCAGCTGTTACAGGCCAAGTGTAAATCTGTCCATAAAAGGGTATATTACACTCAGCGTGCATCTCCAAGTGTATTTCTTTCCGTTAAAGGGTATATTACAGTAAGTGTTAAAATACAGCATAATCCTCTACATTTGCACACACTGTTTTGCATCTCTAAGTGAATTTCTTTCCATTAAAGGGTATATTACACAAAGTGTTAAAATACAAGTGCTGAAAGCATAATCCTATATATTTTTTCACACGCTACTGTGCATCTCCAAGTGTAAATCTGTCCGCAAAAGGATACCTTTCTTCCAGGGCCTAAATACTAGGCCTACACATGTAGCAGGGTTAGCACTCCCTCTGTTAACTCAAATTCTGTACAATTGATATACCCCTAAATCTGTGGTTACTGCTGTGCCTGGATTAGTGTAATACGGTACATAAATAGATAGCCAGATAGTGTTAGGTGCCTGTAAAAAAAGGCCTGAATATGAATTCAATACATTGGGCCAAATAATTTTTTTCTTATTGTGTGGAATGGTACAAGGGGGAAAACATCTTGGAAGGGACGCGGACATGGTCGTGGTGTTCTTAATGGACCCTCTGGTGCTGGGAGAGGTCGTGGCCGTTCTACCACAGCCACACGTCCTAGTGAACCAACTACCTCAGGTTCCAGTACCCGCCAGAATTTACAGTGATATTTGGTGGGGCCCAATGCCGTTCTAAGGATGGTAAGACCTGAGCAGGTACAGGTGTTAGTCAATTGGGTGGCAGACAGTGGATCCAGCATGTTCACAACATTATCTCCCACCCTGTCTTCTGCAGAAAGTGCACAGGTGGCACCTGAAAACCAAGCCCATCAGTCTGTCACATCACCCCCATGCATATCAGGGAAACTGTCTGAGCCTCAAGTTATGCAGCAGTCTCTTATGCTGTTTGAAGACTCTGCTGTCAGGGTTTCCCAAGGGAATCCACCTAGCCCTTCCCCAGTGGTGGAAGACATAGAATGCACTGGCGCACAACCACTTATGTTTCCTGATGATTAGGACATGGGAATACCACTTCATCAGTTTCTGCACGTCTCTGATGATGACGAAACACAGGTGCCAACTGCTGCGTCTCTTTGCAGTGTGCAGACCTAACAGGAAGTCAGGGAGGAAAACTGTGTGAAGGACGATGTAGGGGACAATGAGGTACTAGACCCCACATGGACTGAAGGTCGTGCCACTGACTTTCATAGTTCAGAGGAAGAGGCAGTGGTGAGACCGAGCCAATAGCGTAGCAAAAGAGGGAGCAGGGGGCAAAAGCAGAACAGCCACTGCCAAGAGAGTTTGCCTACTACTGGCCACCGCCACCAGGGACCGAGCACCCCAAATGCAGTTTCAAGGAGTTCCCTGGCATGGCACTTCTTCAAACAATGTGCTGACGACAAGACTCGAGTGTTTGCACGCTGTGCCATCAGAGCCTAAAGCGAGGCAGTAATGTTCTAAACCTTAGCACAACCTGCTTGACCAGGCATCTACATGCAAAGCATGAACTGCAGTGGAGTGAACACCTTAAAAACAAGGAACTCACTCAGGCTCCCCCTGCTTCCTCTTCTGCTGCTGCCTCAGCCTCTTCCTCCACCTCGGGAGGAATGTTGGCACCTGCCACCCACCAAACAGAGGATGTGCCACTAACACCGCAACCTGCGTCACCAAGCATCTCCATCATGTCACACGGCAACGTTCAGCTCTTCATCTCACAAACATTGGAGAAAAAGCGTAAATTCCAAGCTAGCCACGCTCAAGCCTTGGGCCTGAATGCCAGCATTTTTAAACTACTGGCCTTTGAACTGCTGTCATTCAGGCTGGTGGAAACAGACAGCTTCAAACAGCTGATTGCGATTGCTGTCCCACAGTATGTTGTTCCCAGCCGCCACTACTTCTCCAAGAGAGTCGTGCCTCCCCTGCACAACCAAGTATCCCATAAAATTAAGTGTGCACTGCGCAACGCCATCTGTGTTAAAGTCCACCTAACCACAGATACATGGACCAGTAAGCACGGCCAGGGACGCTGTATCTCCCTAACTGCACACTGGGTAAATGTAGTGGCCGCTGGGCCCCAGGCAGAGTTCTTTGGCGCACGTCCTTCCGCCGCCAAGAATCGCAGGGCATCGTTCTTTGCCTCCTGTAGCCTCCTCCTCCTACTCGGCTTTCTCCTCCTCTTCTTCCACCAGCTCATCCAGTCAGCCACACATCTTCACCACCAACTTCAGCACAGACCGGGGTAAACGTCAGCAGGCCGTTCTGAAACTCAAATGTTTGGGGGACAGGCCCCACACCGCGCAGGAGTTGTGGCGGGGTATTGAACAACAGACCGACGAGTGGTTGCAGCCGGTGGGCCTCAAGCCTGGCCTGGTGGTGTGCGATAATGGGCAAAATCTCGTCGCAGCTCTGGGACTAGTCGGTTTGACGCACATCCCTTGCCTGGCGCATGTGCTGAATTTGGTGGTGCAGAAGTTCATTCACAACAACCACGACATGTCAGAGCTGCTGCATAAAGTGCGGGCCGTCTGTGCACGCTTCCGGCATTCACATCCTGCCGCTGCTCGCCTGTATGCGCTACAGCGGAACTTTGGCCTTCCCGCTCACCGCCTCATATGCGACGTGCCCACCAGGTGGAACTCCACCTTGCACATGCTGGAGAGACTGTGCGAGCAGCAGCAGGCCATAGTGGAGTTTCAGCTGCAGCACGCACGGGTCAGTCGCACTGCGGAACAGCACCACTTCACCACCAATGACTGGGTCTCCATGCGAGACCTGTGTGCCCTATTGTGCCGTTTCGAGTACTCCACCAACATGCATCAGCATTACAATACCACTTCTATGTCTCCTTGAGAAAACACTTAGGGCAATGATGGAAGAGAAGGTGGCCCAGGAGGAGGAGGAGGAGGAAGAGTGGTCATTTTTAGCACACTCATGCCAGTCTCTTAGAAGTGGCTCAGAGGGAGGTTTTTTGCAACAGCAGAGACCAGGTACAAATATGGCCAACCAGGGCCCACTACTGGAGGACGAGGAGGATGAGGAGGAGGTGGAGGAGGATGAGGATGAAGCATGTTCACAGCGGGATGGCAACCAACGCAGCTCGGGCCCATCACTGGTGTGTGGTTGGGGGGAAACAGAGGACAATGACGATACGCCTCCCACAGAGGATATCTTGTCCTTACCTCTGGGCAGCCTGGCACACATGAGCCACTACATGCTGCAGTGCCTGCGGAACGACAGCAGAGTTACCCACATTTTAACGTGTGCGGACTACTGGGTTGCCACCCTGCTGGATTCCCTGTACAAATAAAATGTGCCCACCTTACTTTCTGCACTGGAGCATGATAGGAAGACGCGCTACTGAGAGCATTCCCAAATGTCACAGGGGAACAAGTGGAAGCCCAAGGCGAAAGCAGAGGAGGAGCAAGAGGTCGCCAACGCAGCTGTGTCACGGCCAGCTCCTCTGAGGGCAGGGTTAGCATGGCATAGATGTGGAAAAGTTTTGTCACCACGCCACAGCTAACTGCACCTCCACCTGATACGGAACGTGTTAGCAGGTGGCAGCATTTCACTAACATGGTGGAACAGTACGTGTGTGCACCCCTCTATGTACTGACTGATGGTTCGGCCCCATTCAACTTCTGGTTCTCCAAATTGTCCACGTGGCCAGAGCTAGCCATTTATGCCTTGGAGGTGCTGGCCTGCCCGGCGGCCAGCGTTTTGTCTGAACGTGTATTCAGCACGGCAGGTGGCGTCATTACTGACAAACGCAGCCGCCTGTCCACAGCCAACGTGGACAAGCTGACGTTCATAAAAATGAACCAGGCATGAACCCCCCGGAATCCCATGTGCAGATTAGACATGTATAACTACCTCCCCTTCACCATATATTCTTGTACTCCAGGGCACTTCTTTATTGAATCCTCTTTTTTTACTTTTTTTTTTTACTTTTTTTTACCTTTTTCTAATTTTACCATTATTTTGCGGGGCAACCCAAAGTTGAATGAACCTCTCCTCCTTCTGGGTGCAAGAGGCCCAAATATCTGAAAGTGGCCTTCTCCATTGGTGGGTGACATGAAGCCTGATTTTCTGCTTTGGGACCTCTCTCGTCTGTCAGGGTGCCGGGGCCTAAATAACTAAAAGTGTCCTTCTCCGTTGGTGGGTGACATGATGCCTCTTTTGCTGCTATGGGACCTCTCTCCTCTGTCTGGGTGTCAGGGGCCTAACTTTCACATACTTGCTTGCTGTCCTGGTGGCATACATTTTACACTTTTTACTGTCTAATGACCGCTCCATTGTCTGGGTGTCAGGGGCCTAAATTTCACATACTTCTTCGCTGTCTTGGTGGCATACTTTTAACACTTTTGACTGTCTAATGACTGCCCCATTGTCTGGATGTCAGGGGCCTAAATTTTACGTACTTGCTTGCTGTCTTGGTGGCAGACATTTAACACTTTTTACTGTCTAATGACCGCCCCATTGTCTGGATGTCAGTGGCCTATATTTCGTTTAATTGCTTGCTGTCCTCTTTGTGGGTGCCATGGCCCTGAGTCTGTGAATGAGGCCTGAGGCCTGTGGCAGGCAGACATGAATCCTTTTTGGTTGTGATGAGAACATCAACTCCCATAGCTGTCCCATCTGATGCCACCCCAACCTTCTATTCCACCTCCTCCTCCTCCAAGATGCCAATTGATATTGGTTAATTTTTATTTATTTTATTTTAAGTCATTTCCCTATCCACATTTGTTTGCAGGGGATTTACCTACATTTTGCTGCCTTTTGCAGCACTCTAGCCCTTTCCTTGGCTATTTTACAGCCTTTTTAGTGCCCAAAAATTCGGGTCCCCATTGACTTCAATGGGGTTCGGGTTCAGGGTGAAGTTCGGGTCGAGTTTGGATCCCGACCCCGAACATTTTTGGGAAGTTCAGCCGAACTTCTCGATCCCGAACATCCAGGTGTTCGCTCAACTCTAGTCATTTCCCTATCCACCTTTGTTTGCAGGGCAATTGTCCAGCTCTTTCCCCCATTTTGCTTCCTTTTGCAGCCCTGTAGCCATTACCATTACTTTTTTGGAGCCATTTTGGTGCCCCAATGTTCGGGTCCTCATTGACTTCAATGGGGTTCGGGGTCAAGTTCATGTCCCGAATGAAAGTTTGCAACGAAGTTCGGCCGAACTTGGCAAACCAGAACTTACAGGTGTTTGCTCAACTCTAGCCATGATGCACGGTTGAGTGCTGAAGCTGCTTCTTAGCTCAGTGACATCACGTTCATTGTTTATATTGCCTGTACATCTTAGTCCTTTTCTAGTTTATGGGCCTGGGCTGCATTACCAAGCACAGCCACAATGCAATGTATGGTGCTGTGATTGGTATACTGTGAGGATGCCACATACAGTATCTCTCCTTAGTGCTGCCGACCCTTTAAACAGCTGATTGGCCTGGATGCCAGGAGTCGGATCCCATGGATCTGAAATTGATTACCTATCCTGAAAAGCCCCTTAATTTGATCAAATTTGGGCAAACAGTCAACCCACTGTACTGGGCTTGGTTTTTTAACTTTTCATTGACAGATATGGTACAAGCACGTGTAACATAGCGTGCACAGCGTTACCATGCTGATCTTTATATAATTCTCTAAAGTTCTATCTATGAGGGCTCCTGATGAGATTTTAGAAACGCGCCAAGCCTCAGCATAGTAACTAGATTGATAGCAAAGCTGGAATTAGCTCTTGAAACTAGTTGGTTACATACAGGGTTAGGCTGCTGCATTCTATCCTCAGCTACATGAAGGTAGCGTGTATGAGGATGGAATCTTTGGTAGCATAATAATTAAGCAAATTGCTACAGCATGTCCAGCGGTCTATTTCCTAATTAGCTTCTTTCTGGCACTCAGTATCATTTTGCTGCCTAGTTAGAGAGTCCTGCAATTTAGAGTCCCTAATCTGAAGCACATTAGGGACTTACTATACCTTAAGATTATGTTAAAAGGTTCTCTATACTCCACCAATTAACGTTAAATGGTGAGAGACACATAATGTATAGTATAAGTGGTGTTGACTCCCATATTTTTGAGAGCTTTTGTGTTTGGGCCTCCCCACTTCAGCGTTTTTTTTTTTTTTTTTTTATGTATGTCAACAAAAAAGTTTTGTTTTGGTTTTAACATACAACCACATCCACTGTGGACCTAATTAATTAGCGTGAGCCAAATTTATTTATTGTTTTGGACTGTGATACTGTATATCTAACCTGAAAACCACCTTAACTTGATAAAATGTAGGCAAACAGTCAACCCTCTGGACTGTGTTTGGTTTTTTAGCTTCTAAATGTAAGCAAGAATATTTACTTTCACTGACAAAAATGATGTTCTTTAAAATAGTGAGGAAATGAAACAGAGTATATAGGATAATAATTAGACTGTAGTTACACTGTAAAGGAAACTAGTCAATTATTGTATAAGTGCGTTATGCTTGATGTAACTGAGTGCCCAAAAAGGCAGTACTGTCGGTACCTGACCATGTTCTTTAGCTTCTGCTTGTATGTTGTAGCAAACAACTGGCTTTCTCCCCTCTCCACCTCACATTGGTTCAGGACATTACACATCAAATGTGTCTTATCTCCAATACTCTGTGACTTTTCCCTTGAGGAAATCTGTTACTTAAAATTGTATTTGCCAGTTAAAACCATATAGTAACATATATCCCTTCTTTGTAATCTGTTTTTATTTTGCAGATTTATTCTATTTCCTGAACATGATTATGGTGGCTGCTATCTTGTCTGAGCTGTTCTTAACAGCATTTGGAAAGCATTAAGAAAATTGCTTTACTGCAGCCCCATGGGCCATAGACAAAATGGTAAGGAGGGGATCTCATTGACTTCTATAGAAAAGTTTTCTAGACGTGCTCTGTGACCACTGCAGAGATGACTGTACAATGAAATCATAGATAAAATTTTGATCACCTATTGTGAATGATGGATCCTGACTTATCTATACACAGAGGCGATATGATTACGGACAGGATTAGAATAAGTTAACTGCAGTAAAATTATCTTTACAAACCAAGAACTGGAACCAATTAGACATAGTGGCCAGTGCAAAAACTGCAGGGTCTTATGGTTTTTATTTAACCCCATAAGGACCCATGATGTACATGTATGTCATATCTGAACAGTGACATACATGTACTGCATGGTGACAGTTCCTGCACCCACCTGATCAGCGGCCAGGGACCGGCAGTCACTGATATCTGGACCCCTTCTTTATGCGCCGGCATCGGTGAAAACACTGATGCCGGTGCATTAACCACTTGCCGCCACGCTAACGCCGATGGACGTCAGCGCGGCGGCTCTCTCTGGTCTCACTGCTGCCTATTGGCGTCATCTCTTGAGACCCAAGATTTTGCATGAACGCACGCGCGCCGTGCGCGCGCGTTCATGCGATCGGAGCCGGGACAACTGAAACTACAGCCTGCCAGCGCTGATCATGCGCTGGCAGGCTGTAGATGCATTTAAATCGCATATCAGACGCTGTTTTGTAAACAGCGTCTGATATGCCTGCTGTCTGCTCGTCTGGTGGTCCCTTTGTCTGGGACCACCAGAGGCAACATAGGTAAAGTGCACCAATCACTAACCCCCCCCCCACCACCCATCACTGATTAACCCCTGATCACCCATGTCACCCCCCCTGATCACCCCCTGTCACCCCCCCTGTCACTAATCACCCCCCTGTAAGGCTCATTCAGACGTCCGTATGTGTTTTGCAGATCCATGGATCTACGGATCCGCAAAATACGGACACCGGCAATGTGCTTTGCGCATTTTGCAGATCCGCACATTGCCAGAACTATATAGAAAATGCCTTTTCTTGTCCGGAAATAGAACATGTTCTATATTTTTGCAGAACGGAAATGCGGATCCGCAATTCCGGATCCAAACGGGACAGAGTCTGTCGCCGTAGAAATGAATGGGTCCGCAATTCCGTTCCGCAAACAGAATTGCGGACGTGTGAATGGGGCATAAGGGTCCCTTATCACCGCCAGTTAGTTAGCTACTTGTTAGGTAGTTAGCGCCCAGCCCACCGCACCGCAGTCACTGATTTTGGCAGAGATTTTTTCATCCACATTGATCGATGCGAATGAAAAAATCTTCCGTTCAGCCAAGAGGCTGAACGGAAAAAAAAATCTCACTACCCGTATGCTCAATATAAGGAGAATAGCAGAAACTCCTAATGCTGGCCATACGTGTAATGATTGCGGAGACCCTCAAATGCCAGGGCAGTACAAACACCTCACATGTGACCCCATTTTAGAAAGAAGACACCCCAAGGTATTCCGTGAGGGGTATGATGAGTTCATGTAAAATTTTATTTTGTGTCACAAGTTAGTGGAATATGAGATTTTGTAAAAAAAAAAAATATATAAGTTCAATTTTTCATGGACTCACTATGCCCCTCAGTGTATACCTTGGGGTGTCTTCTTTCCAAAATGGGGTCATTTGTGGGGTGTTTGTACTGTTCTGGCATTTTGGGCGGGGCTAAATTGTGAGCAGCCATGTAAAAGCTAAAGATACTCGTTGAAATTTGGGCCCCTTCGCGCACCCAGGCTGCAAAAAAGTGTCACACGTGGTATCGCCATACTCAGGAGAAGTAGAGCAATGAGTTTTGGGGTGTATTTTTACATATACCCATGTAGGGTGAGAGAAATATCTCTGTAAATTGACAACTTTGTATAATTTTTTTTTAAAAGTTGTCATTTACAGAGATATTTCTCACACACAGTTTGGGTATATGTAAAAATACACCCCAAAACACCTAAAACCAATGAGTACCTTTAGGATTTCACATGGCATTTTTAGGCATTTGGATTCTCACGCTTTAGGGCCCCTAAAATGCCAGGGCAGTATAAATACCCCACATGTGACACCATTTTGGAAAGAAGACACCCCAAGGTATTCCGTGAGGGGCATGTCGAGTTCACCGAAATTTTTTTTTTTTTGGCACAAGTTAGCGGAAATTGATATATTTTTTTTTTTTACAAAGTCTCATATTCCACTAACTTGTGACAAAAAATAAAATTTTACATGAACTCACCATACCCCTCACGGAATACCATAAGGTGTCTTCTTTCTAAAATGGGGTCACTTGTGGGGTATTTATACTGTCCTGGCCTTTTAGGGGTCTTTTTTTTGCCAGAAGTTGGCAGAAATGGAAACTTTATTATTATTTTTTTTTCCTCAGAAATTGTCATTTTCCGCTAACTTGTGAAAAAAAATGAAATGATACATGAACTCACCATGCCCCTCCGCGAATACTTTGGGGTGTCTTCTATCTAAAATGGTGTCTTTTGGGGGGTATTTATACTATCCTGACATTCTAGCACGTGAAGAAACATGACAGGTGCTCAGAAAGTCAGAACTGCTTCAAAATGCGGAAATTCACTTTTTTGCACCATAGTTTGTAAACGCTATAACTTTTACCCAAACCAATAAATATACACTTATTGGATTTTTTTTTATCAAAGACATGTAGAACAATAAATTTTGTGAAAAATTTATATAAAAATGTAGTTTTTAAAAAAAAATTTACAACAGAAAGTGAAAAATGTCATTTAGCAAAAAAAGTAAAAATGTCAGCAACAATCAAATACCACCAAATGAAAGCTCTATTAGTGAGAAGAAAAGGAGGTAAAATTCATTTGGGTGGTAAGTTGTATGACCGAGCAATAAACGGTGAAAGTAGTGTAGTGCAGATTTGTAAAAAAGGGCATGGTCACTAGGGGGGTATAAACCTGTGGTCTTCAAGTGGTTAACCGTCGCACTGCCGCTGTCAGCGCTGACTATGCCAAGTGTAAGTGTATACTTATTGGTTTGGGTAATAGCGTTTACAAACTATGGTGCAAAAAAGTGAATTTCCACATTTTGAAGCAGCTCTGACTTTCTGAGCACCTGTCATGTTTCTTCAGGTTCTAGAATGTCAGGATAGTATAAATACCCCCCAAATGACACTATTTTAGAAAGAAGACACCCCAAGGTATTCCGTGAGGGGCAAGGTGAGTTCATGTAAAATTTTATTTTTTGACACAAGTTAGTGGAATATGAGACTTTGTAAAAAAAAAAGAATACAAAAAAATATCAATTTCTGCTAATTTGTGCCAAATTTTTTTTTTTCTGTGAACTCGACATGCCCCTCACAGAATACCTTGGGGTGTCTTCTTTCTAAAATGGGGTCACTTGTGGGGTATTTATACTGCCCTGGCATTTTAGGGGCCCTAAAGCGTGAGAATCCAAATGCGTAAAAATGCCCTGTGAAATCCTAAAGGTACTCATTGGAATTAGGCCCCCTTTGCGCATCTTGGCTGCAAAAAAGTGGCACACATGGGGTATCGCCGTACTCAGGAGACGTAGGGCAATGTGTTTTGGGGTGTATTTTTACATATACCAATACTGTGTGAGAAATATCTCTGTAAATGACAACTTTTAATTTTTTTTTATACAAAGTTGTCAATTTACAGAGATATTTCTCTCACCCAGCATGGGTATATGTAAAAATACACCCTAAACACATTGCCTACTTCTCTAAATACGGCGATACCACATGTGTGACACTTTGCAGCCAAGATGCAAAGCCTAACTAATGAGTACCTTTAGGATTTCACAGGGCATTTTTACGCATTTGGATTCTCACGCTTTAGGGCCCCTAAAATGCCAGGGCAGTATAAATACCCCACAAGTGACCCCATTTTGCAAAGGGGCCCTAATTCTAATGAGTACCTTTTAAGCAGGCATTTTTACGCATTTGGATTCCAGACTTCTTCTCACCCTTTAGGGCCCCTAAAATGCCAGGGCAGTATAAATACCCCACATGTGACCCTATTTTGGAAAGAAGAAACCCCAAGGTATTCCATAAGGTGCATGGCGAGTTCATAGAAGATTTTTTTTTGGCACAAGTTAGCGAAACTTTATTTTTTATTGTTTTTTTCTCACAAAGTCTCCCTTTCCGCTAACTTGTGACAAAAAGTTCAATTGTTCATGGACTGAATATGCCCCTCAGCGAATACCTTGGGGTGTCTTCTTTCCAAAATGGGGTCATTTGTGGGGTGTTTGTACTGTTCTGGAATTTTGGGTGGGGCTAAATTGTGAGCAGCCCTGTAAAACCTAAAGGTACTCGTTGGAATTTCGGCCCCTTTGCGCACCCAGGCTGCAAAAAAGTGTTACTCATGTGGTATAGTAGTACTCAGGAGAAGTAGGGCAATGTGTTTTGGGGTGTATTTTTACATATACCCATGTTGAGTGAGAGAAATATCTCTGTAAATTGACAACTTTGTATAAATTTTTTTTAAAAAGTTGTTGTTGACAGCGATATTTATCACACAAAGTATGAGTATATATAAAAATACACCCCAAAACTCATTGCCCTACTTCTCCTGAGTATGTCGACACCACATGAGTGACACTTTTTTGCAGCCAAGATGCGCAAAGGGGCCCAAATTCCCATGAGTACTTTTAGGTTTTACAGGGCTGCTCACAATTTAGCCCCACCCAAAATGCCAGAACAGTACAAACACCCCACAAATGACCCCATTTTGGAAAGAAGACACCCCAAGGTATTCGCTGAGGGGCATATTCAGTCCATGAAAAATTGAATTTAGGATTTTAGGATTTCACAAGGCATTTTTACGCATTTGGATTCTCACGCTTTAGGGCCCCTAAAATGCCAGGGCAGTATAAATACCCCACATGTGACCCTATTTTGGAAAGAAGACACCCCAAGGTATTCCGTGAGGGGCATGGCAGTTCACAGAATTTTTTTTTTTTTTGGCACAAGTTAGCGGAAATTGATATAATTTTTTTTTTTTTTTTTTTACAAAGTCTCATATTCCACTAACTTGTGACAAAAAATAAAATTTTACATGAACTCACCATACCCCTCACGGAATACCTTGGGGTATCTTCTTTCTAAAATGGGGTCACATGTGAGGTGTTTGTACTGCCCTGGCATTTGAGGGTCTCCGCAATCATTACATGTGAGGCCAGCATTTGGAGTTTCTGCGATTCTCCTTATATTGAGCATACGAGTAATGAGATTTTTTTTTTCCGTTCAGCCTCTGGGCTGAAAAAAATAAAAAAATGAACGGCACAGATTTTTTCATTCGCATCGATCAATTTGGATGAAAAAATCTCTTCCAAAATCAGTGACTGCGGTGCGGTGGGCTGGGTGCTAACTACCTAACAAGTAGCTAACTAACTGGCGGTGATAAGGGACCCTTATGGCCTATTCACATGTCCGCAATTCTGTTTGCGGAACGCAATTGCGGACCCATTCATTTCTATGGGGACAGACTCTGTCCCGCTCGGATCCGGAATTGCGTATCCGCACTTCCGTTCCGCAAAAATATAGAACTTGTCCTATTTCCGGACAAGAAAAGGCATTTTCTATATAGTTCTGGCAATGTGCGGATCTGCAAAATGCGCAAAGCACATTGCCGATGTCCGTGTTTTGCGGATTCGCAAAACACATATGGACGTCTGAATGGAGCCTTACAGGGGGGTGATCAATGACAGGGGGATGATCAGGGAATCTAGATGGGGTGATCAGGTGTTAACAAGGGGTTAATAAATGACAGGGGGGGGGTGTAGTGTAGTGTGGTGCTTGGTGCAACTTTACATAGCTACCTGGTCCTCTGGTGGTCGATCCCAGCAAATGGGACCACCAGAGGACCAGGCAGCAGGTATATCAGACGCTGTTAACAAAACAGCATCTGATATACCTGTTTGATGCAATTTATTTTACTTCTACAGCCTGCCAGCGATTGATCATCGCTGGCAGGCTGCAGTATAACTGCCGAGCCGTGCGCGTTCACAGCAAATCTCGCGTCTCACGAGATGATGCACGGATGCGTCCAGGCAGAGCAACAGGACCACTGGCCGGACGCATCCGTGCGTTAGGCGGTCCTGAGGAGGTTAAAAAAAAAGTTAAAAAGTAAAGTTTTCCAAAATTTTTCAAAAAGTTTTAAGTAAAAAAAAGTGTCTCTTTCCTCAAATAAAGTAAAAGAAATTGTAAATATTAGGGAAAAAAAGAAAAGTAGACATACGTGTATTAGGTAATAAAGTGTTTGTATCAACTGTCTCTATAAAAATATCACATGAACTAACCCCTCAGGTGAACACCGTCCTAAAAAACATTTTTTGTCACCTTACATCACAAAAAGTGCAACACCAAGTGATCATAAAGGCGTATTCCCCCAAAAATAGTCTCAGTCTAACCATCACCTCATCTCGCAAAAAATGAGCCCCTACCTAAGACCATCGCCCAAAAAAAAACAAAAAACTATGGCTCTCAGGCCCCTTTCACACGGGCGAGTTTTCCGCGCGGGTGCAATGCGTGAGGAGGACGCATTGCACCCGCACTGAATCCGGACCCATTCATTTCTATGGGGCTGTGCACATGAGCGGTGATTTTCACGCATCACTTCTGCGTTGCGTGAAAATCGCAGCATGTTCTATATTCTGCGTTTTTCACGCAACGCAGGCCCCATAGAAGTGAATGGGGCTGCGGGAAAATCGCAAGCATCCGCAACCAAGTGCGGATGCGTTGCGATTTTCCCGCATTGTTGCTTAGCAACGGGACCCAATCTCTATTATTTCCCCTTATAACATGGTTATAAGGGGAAATAATAGCATTCTTAATAAAGAATGCATTGTTAAATGATGAGGAAGGGGTTAAAAATAATAAAAGTTAACTTACCTTAGCCACTTAAGGGTATTATTTCACATTATAACTATGTTATAATGTGAAATAATACCAGCGGGTCAATTTCTGACCCGAACATGCACTTCTGTGAAGAAGTGCAGGTTCGGGTCTGGGTACCAAAAGTGCCGATTTTTCTCCTGCGCGTGCAAAACGCATGACAGCGCTTTGCACTCGCAGGGAAAAATTGCGGCGATTCCCGCAACGCACCCGCACTGTTTGACGGAGTGCACCCGCAACGCCCGTCTGAAAGAGGCCTTAGACTATGGAGACAGTAAAACATGATTTTTTTGTTTCAAAAATGCTTTTATTGTGTTAAATATTTGTATTGCCGCATCCGTAACAACCTGCTCTACAAAAATACCACATGAGCTAACCCCTCAGGTGAACACCGTAAAAAAACAAAATAAAACAAAAACGCAATTTTTTGTCACCTTATATCGCAAAATGTGTAATAGCAAGCGATCAAAAAGTCATATGCTTCCCAAAATAGTGCCAATCAAACCGTCATTTCATCCTGCAAAAATAATTCCCTACCTAAGACAATTGCCCAAAAAATGAAAAAATAAATACTATGGCTCTCAGACTATGGAGACACTAAAACATTTTTTTTTTTTTTGTTTCAAAAATTATATTGTTGTGTAAAACTTAAAAAATAAAAAAATATACATATTAGGTATTTCCACGTCTGTAATGAGCTGCTCTATAAAAATATCTCATGCCCTAACCCCTCAGATGAACACCGTATAAGTAATATGTAAGATTTGCAAAAAATGGCCTGGTCCTTAAGGTGAAAAATGTCAGGTTCCTAAAGGGGTTAAATATAGATATTGACATGGCAAATTAAAAATAACATCACACAAAATTATTTTACAATTATGTTAAACGTAATAATGTGTTTTAAACAAAAGGTTATTTTCTGATTACTCATTTCCTTTACTTCCTTGTAACAGCAGAAATTGTGTTTCACATGCTGGGCAGCAGATAGTCCAGTATTATTTGACTAGGGAAACAGTAGATCAATGTGTCAGTAGCAGGTCTGTGTAGTGTGTGAAGGCAATAATAGTGTACCACTTTAATAGTGGGGCCCTCTGTGTCCCACACACAAAAGTGGTCAGTACAGTAAAAGCGGTTCCTCAATGATAGTGTCCTGCTTTGTGTACTATAGTGAAACTGTTCCCTCAGTAAAAAAAAATAGGAATATTCATTACCCCAAAAAATAAGGCCCTTCAGCCTCTGCAGGTCAATGCAAGGTATGGGATCCCTTAAGATGCTGAGATGGGATCAATGTGCGGATCCACACAATTTAATGGCATACTTGCACTCACCTATGCAGAAGTGTTGTCCCAGACAAAAATAACCTGTAGCCTATTAGACAGAATGTCAAATCAGGGAGCTGATAGCTCTGAGTAGAGCCAAGCACAAACATAGGGGCAAAACACTATGACATGCTAGAAGTTTGTGAAAGTGATAGGTGCATAAGAGCGGACATATTTGTGTATCCATGTGCATGGCAGCAAAACAAAAACCCTTTCAGGTGAATAGGGCAGATTTTCAGTCGCAGATATCAGTGCAACAAGTCTGCCGCACATGAATATACATTAAATGCATTAGAGGAAAGCATGTAAATGTGTGTTCTAATCACTGACATTTCTGGAATATCTGTATTAGAGATTATTGAAGTTTACAGAAATTTGCTTTGTGACGACTTACTACATAATAAAGCGCATTTCTTTGTAAGCAGCAGGCACAATGATGGATTGCAGTAGACTTTGGATACTTCGATTCGCTAAATGCTAATCTGTAGCATTTTTTTCATTCATAAAGCCTCTGCTCTCTTACTGATGGAATTTTGCCAGCAGTAAAAAATAAAAATAAAAACTGTGTAAATAAAATGCAATTTTTGTCACCTTACATCACAAAAAGTGCAACACCAAGCTATCAAAAAGGTGTTTGCCCCACAAGACACTACAAATCAAACTGTCACCTCATCCCACAAAAAATGAGACCCTACCTAAGACAATCGCTTAAAAGATTTTAAAAAAACTATGATTCTCAGACTATGTAGACACTAAAATATGATTTATTTTGTTTCAAAAATGTTATCATTGTGTTAAAGTGAAACAAAAAAGTAGACATATTGGGTATTGCCACGTCCGTAACAACAATCTCTATAAAAATATCACATGACCTAACCCCTCAGGTGAACACCGTAAAAAAAAAAATAACAACAGTGCCCAAAAAGCTATTTTTTGTCAGAAAAAGTGCAACATCAAGCATTCAAATAGTACCAATCAAACAGTCACCTCATCCTGCAAAAAATGAGAGCCTACCTAAGACAATTGCCCACAAAATAAAAAAATATATATGGCTCTCAGACTATGGAGACACTAAAACTTTTTTTTTTGTTTAAAAAATGCTATTGCGTAAAACTTAAATTAATAAGAAAAAGTATATATATTTAGTATTTCTACGTCTGTAACAACCTGCTCTATAAAAATATCACATGAGGTAACACTGTAAAAATAAATGAATAAAAACTGTGCCAAAACACACGGTCACCTTGCCCCATAAAGTGTAATGAATTATCAAAAAATTATATGTACCCAAAAATGGTACCAATTAAAATGTCAACTTTTCCTACATAAAACGAGCCCCTGCACAAGATGATCGGCAGAAAAAATACATAAAAATATGGCGTCCAGAAAATGGAGACACAAAAACATTAATTTTTCTCAAAAATTCTTTATTATGTAAAACTGAAACAAACAAACAAGCAAAGAAATTAGACATATTTGATATCATCGAGTCCATAACAACCTGCTCTATAAAAATAGCACATGATCTAACCTGTCAGATGAACGTTGTAAAACATAAAAACAGTGCCAAAACAGCCATTTTTGGTTACCTTGCCTCACATAAAAAGGAATATAGAGTAATGAAAAACCATATGTACCCAAAAATAATACCAACAAAACGGTCACCTTAACCCGTAGTTTCCAAAATGAGGTCATTTTTTATAAGTTTCTGCTGTAGGGGTGCATCAGGAGGGCTTTAAATTGGATGTGGTGTCTAAAAACTTGTCTAGCAAAATCTGCCAACCAAAAACCATACAGCGCTCCTTTTCTTCTGCACCCTGCCTTGTGCCCTTACAATAGTTTACAACTAGAGATGAGCGAACACCTGGATGTTCGGGTTCGAGAGGTTCGGCCGAACTTCCGGAAAATGTCCGGGTTCGTGATCCGAACACAACCCGAACTTCATCCCGAACCCGAACCCCATAGAAGTCAATGGGGACCCGAACTTTTGGGCACTAAAAAGGCTGTAAAAGACACCCAGAGGGATAATATACCGCAATAAACGCATTGCGATTACAACTTTGAGCTAACGATCACCATGGGAACGCCTCCTCCAGTAGAATGTGATTTCAACTTAGCATTGCTAAATAATTCCATCCATATCGTTAACTTACTGAGTCAGTAAGTTAACCAATATGGATGGAATTATTAGCAATGCTAAGATTAACGACTAATGCGATTAAGCAGATATATAATAATCGCATTGCGATTTCAACTTAATTCTCACATCCGACAGTACATTCTACTGGAGGAGGCATTCCATGGTGATCGGTAGCTCAAAGTTGTAATCGCAATGCGATTAAGTAAATACATAAGAATCGCATTGCGATTCCAACTTTTAGTACTCAACTTTTAAAATCGTACACCACTTTAAGTTCCAAAGTTGCAATCGCGTTCGAATAGAACTTAATGCTGTCTCTTAGTCAGTTTTAGTATTGGTGTGCTGTAATAGAAGTTACATTCATACTGCGAATATAACTTAGAGCAATACAGTCAACTTTACACTGTTAGTTTTATTATCGCGATAATACAACTATTCAAGAATCGTAGTACGTGCGTCTGTACGTGTGTGCGTTACCTCGGACACTATTCTATTTTGCCAGCCACAGCTGAAACCACTGATTTATGGTATTGCTATTTTGGCAATTGAATTTAACCCCAGAAAATAATCTATCCTTTGCCAGACAGCAGACAGTATTATACTTGTCTAGCCAAAGCTGGAACACCAGATTTAGGGGATTGGTATTTGGGCAATTGTATTTAACCCCTTAATAAAATATAGAAATTTCTTTCCTGAGTTTCTAGGGGTGACAATTAGCACAGCCAAGCCCCTGATGTAGGATATAGCAAAAAAAAAAAAAAATAGTATTGATGGATTGATGGACTTGGTGGCAGCTTCTTCTGGTGCACCACAAGTCACAAAATGGCCGCCGATCAACCCAGAAAATAAGTGACAGAAAAACGCTCTGTGCAGCCTAAAAACCAGCGAGTAAGTAACTAGCAGAAGTTCAATGATTCTCAGCTGTAAATCGATCCGTTCATTAGGTGCTGTTGCTGACTTTAACCTGCCTAATCTCGCCCTGACAGAAGCTGAGTCCTCTCCCTACACTAATCAGAGCAGTGTGACGTGCGGCGCTACGTGACTCCAGCTTAAATAGAGGCTGGGTCACATGCTGCACTTGGCCAATCACAGCCATGCCATTAGTAGGCATGGCTGTGATGGGCTCTTAGGGCAAGAAGTAAAACGCTAGCTGATTGGCTGCTGTGCAGCCCTTCAGAAAGCGGGAAGTAATCGACGAACACCGAACCCGAACCCAAACTTTTTTGAAAATGTCCGGGTTCAGGTCCGGGTCCCGGACACCCCAAAATTTGGTACGAACCCGAACGATGCTCGAACTGTTCGCTCAACACTATTTACAACCACAGGGTGTTTCCTCCTTGGCCTGTATAACACTATTATGATATTACTGACCATACATTTTTAGGGAGCTTTTTTCCTCCCCATGTCTGTTTGTGCCTATAAACTTTTAATTGCAGTTGATATTGTGGATCATGTTTTTAAATAATTGTTGAATTAATAAAGGTACTTGTTTATATTACCTGCGTTGTGCTTTAATGATAGGTGTGCGATGTTATTCACGCAGGTGGTAACCAGTGTGTCGCAATTTTTTTGGTGTTTATTTAACTTGAACTGTATTGTTTCAGAGGAGTCGGACATGGACTTCCGGTCTCGTGATGTTTCCTGGACCTCCCAGGTGCAGACATTATTTACTGGCGGCACGACAGGTGGTGAGGATCCGATCCAGAGAAACCTGAGGGATTTAAAGGCAAGCCACAAAAATCTATTACATACTAGAACAAGGACATGGTGGAACAAAGCAACTTTACAACAATATTTACAAAAAAATTTGATACCGCGAGGACTGCGCGTACAGACCTTTCCGTCATATGGGAAAGAGGACGAGGAATTTGGTAAGAAGTGGGAGAAGATTTGTGATGGCTGCTCTCGTTATTTTATGACCGCAATTATTGATTTAAATACTAATATGTTGAGTAAGTTGGAGTCTGAAATTATGGGCATAGAACAATCCTTGGTCCAACAGATGTCGACTACTGAATTGGAGGAATATAATAAGGAATTGGATAGAGTGTTGTTGAATTGGGAAAAACAAGTCAAAAATACTAAACTGAAAAAATTTCAGAGATCTAGCGGACACTGAGAACAACAAAGTGTACAAATGGAAAAACTCGGTGACATCGGATCGCTTTAGATCTAGATCAGCCTCCATCTCCTCATCAACTTCACAGAGTGGGGATGAAAGATCTCAACAAACATCAAGATGATATCCGAATATATCATTCAAGCGCAAATATGGAGAGGGATCACAAATGGCGAGTAAGAAACCATCGCACATGCCTTCCTCAGCCTTACAGGTAATTAATTTATCTAAACGAGTTTTGAACCGAGATCAACTCTCAATTTTCACCGACCAATCATTTCGACCTTTTTTCTGCAGCAAAAGACGTGCATTTATTTGCGAGGAAACTCGCTTTAAAAAAAAAAAAAATATGAAAAATCTGATCCACATTTTCCTACCAATATGGAACGGGAGGCACTTCAAACACTGGAGTCACTTTTGGAGGAGCAGGAGACCCCACTGACAATGGGTGAGTTTCCTGACTCCCTCAAACCGAAATCGACCAAGTTTCCAGTGTTCTCCCAGTTCCCCAATATTGATCTTTTTGTACGTCTGGTATGCAGGGAGCTGATGAAAATTCCAAGACGAGGTGAATCTGATAATTGCACACCTGGGGAAAGACAAGCACTCAAGGAGATGCAGAATTGGTCGGATATTATCATAAAGGGGCGGATAAAGGGAGCAACATTGTCCTGTGGCCGCGGACAATGTACGAAAAAGAGGCATGGAGACAGTTAAGTGACAAGAAATGTTACACTAAACTCACATTTAACCCCACTCAAAAATTTGCGAATGAATTGAATGTTATTCTCCAACAGGGAGTGACAGAGGGCATTATCTCATCGAAACAAGCATTGTTCCTACTGACGAAAGAACCTGTGATCCCTACTATGCATTTTTTACCGAAAATCCATAAAAATCCAAGGCAGCCTACAGGTAGGCCCATAGTGTCAGGGGTGGGGGGCTCAACGATGCAGTATGTCAATATATTGAATTTTTTTTACATCCTTTAGTTGAGACCCTCCCATCCTATTTGAAGGACACTTTGGATGTCCTCAAAAAAGTGGAGGAATTACATCTTGAAGAGGACACGATTCTGGTGAGATGTCGAATCTCTTTATACGTCCATCAGACATTGTGATGGGCTGAAGGCGACTGAGTTCTTCCTGAGAAATAGCAACATGGATGCAGGTAAGAGTAGGTTCATCATTGAGTTATTGGAATTTGTGCTTACGCATAATTATTTCACTTTTGGGGGCTCCTTTCTCCTACAGCTCCAGGGAACCGCGATAGGGGCGTTTTGTGCGCCCTTATACGCAAATTTGTTCCTGGGGCTGTGGGAGAGAGAGGTCCTCCAGACTGATCCAGTGTATGGAGCTAATAAGGTCCAATATGGGGCAGATACATTGATGACCTACTCATTATCTGGCAAGGGACATCTGAAGAATTTGGAACATTTGTGGGGAGATTGAACACTAATTCCATGAATATTAACCCCTTAAGGACGAAGGGCGTACATGTACGCCCTTCGTCCGCACTTTAAAGATGGCGCCCGCTCCCGCACGGAGCGGGCGCCCGAGCTGCGGGTAAAAGCTTGATTCATCAAGCTGACACCCGCAGCTCATGTCCGCGACCGGCAGCGATGCCGATCGCGGACATTTAACCCCTCAGATGCCGTGGTCAATCCTGACCACGGCATCTGATCGCGCAAAAACCGAAAGATGGCCACAAGGGGAGCCGGGCATGCATTTAGTACCCTAGGTTTCTGTGAATGAAACCTAGGGTACTACACATATTCCTATGGAGCCTATGACTGTAATAGGCTCCATAGGAAATATGCGATTTTCTCATATATTCCAATGCTATTGCATTGGAATATATGAGAATAGCAATCTGATGATTGCATCTTATAGTTCCCTATGGGAACTATAAGAAAGTGGTAAAAAAAAAAAAAAAGTTTAAAAAATAAAAATTAAATAAAAAAAATATAAAAATTCAAATCACCCCCCTTTCCCCAAAATGAAAATAAAATAAATACAAAAATAAAAAAATTACACATAATGGGTGTCGCAATGTGCGAAAACGCCCATACTATAATAGTATTAAAAAATATTCACCATACGGTAAACATAAAAACGGAAAGAAAGCGTCCAAATGGCTAATTCGCCATTTTTGGACGCTTCATTTCCTAAAAATAAATGAATAAAAAGTGATCAAAACATCATACGCACCCCATAATGGTATCAATTAAAAGTTCAGATTGCCCCGCAAAAAATGAGCCCCTACACTGCTCCGTACGCATAATTACAAAAAAGTTATAGGGGTCAAAACATGGCGACAAAAAAATAAAATAAAAGAATTCCCACTTTTAATTTTTTTCACTATCAAAGCATAAGAAAAACTATACATATTAGGTATTGCCGGATTCGTACTGACCTGAAGAATAAAATTAACCAGTCAGTTTTATCGCAAATCGAACGTTGTAATTTAAAAACCCGTAAAACTGTGGTGAAATTGCTTTTTTTTTGCAATTTCACCCCATTTGGAATTTTTTTCCCGTTTCCCACTACATCACATGCAAAAATAAATGGTAGCGTTAAAAAGTACAACTTGTCCCGCAAAAAATAAGCCGTCATATGGCTATGTGAGCGGAAATATAAAAATGTTATGGCTTTTGGAAGGCAGGGAGCGCAAAACAAAAACGCAAAAATCCCAAAACCCCCGGTCCTTAAGGGGTTAAACTTACCTTCAAAACGGGGCGTTCTCGCATGGATTTTCTTGACGTGTTCCTGAGGGGTAAAATTCAGTCGGATCTATTTAGAAAAGAAACATCAGTTAACGCACTACTGTATGCGGAGTGTGCACACCCCAAAAAAATGATCCACAGTATACCTGTGGGACAGTTCTTGAGAGCTAGAAGAATATGTTCAAATGATGGATCTTTTGAGTTGCAGGCCCAGGAGTTGAGAGGGAGATTTCGTGATCGTGGCTATCCAGCGAAGGTCATTGAGGCGGGCTACCATAGAGCTAAGGAAGCAAAAATAGTGGAGTTGTTACACCAAAGTAGAAAAAAAACGAAAAGAATCAAACCAGGTTTATTACGACCTACAACTCACAGTGTGGACAGTTACAAAAAATTCTGAGTAAATACTGGAATGTATTGACTTTGGATCCCCAATTAAGGGATTCAATCTCAACGCATCCATCCGTTACGTATAGACGCGATAGGAATTTTCGTGACTTGTTAGTCAGGAGTCATTATACACCACATCAATCGAACTGGCTTGCTGGGAGAGGCCCCAGATGGGGCACTAAACGGTGTGGACGTTGCGTTGCCTGTTGCAATGTGGAGGAGGTTGATGTGTTTTGGGACTCTGGAAGATCAAAAGAATATGAAATCACTCATTCCATTAATTGTGCTACGAGAGGTGTAATATATTGGGCCAGCTGCCCTTGTGACCTAATTTATATTGGGATGACAACTCGGGAGTTCAAGAAAAGGATACTTGAGCATGTTCTGGGTATTGAGGCGGCTGCAGATGTTGAAGAATTGAGCACTTTAACAACAATCCCTAGACATGTTAAAGAGAGGCATGGGTGTGATGGATTCACGTTAAGATTCAGGGGCATTAATCGTGTATTCATTTCCCCAAGAGGAGGGAATTGGAAAAAATTGCTGGCCCAGAAAGAAACTCGCTGGATATTCCTGCTAAACACAACTGTTCCACATGGCCTTAATGATTATAATAGCTTTGCGCCTTTCCTTTAGATGTCCCGCGGCTTGTCTTTCTTTCCCTTTTGGATTTTCTGGATCGGAACCCAGGACCAATAGGTAGGTCTTTTTTAATTGTACATGAAGTACTGTTTTAGTGGTGATTTTAATTGGTCCATATATCCTCTCTATTGAAGGGCTGTGTTTTTCTCTAAATAATATATGATTTCATACATTCCTCCAGATAACTATCTTGTTATTTAACAGCATTCCCCCTTTGCCTTTCCTCCATACTCCATTTTATTTCTTTTGTCATTTTTTTTATTCCTTCATTTTATTTTAGATTGTCATAACAACAATACTAATTTTCTTGTTTTATCCCGTTTTTTTATTTTTTTAGGCATTTCTTCATGCATCACATGGATTGGGATTGCACAATGAAACACAGCAATTTGGAAGTTCGATTTAAGAGTTCTGCACTGCTATTATCATATCACAGCAATTATTTTATTATCCTTTATGATCAAGGCTTTGATAATTCACGCAACTCAAGATTTATTAATGGTTAAAACTAATCATGTATTATATTATAATTAGGTTATGGTTTTTAATTGATTTGTCACTAAGTCATTATATGTTATATTTTTATGTGTTACTTTGCACTTGCACTTTATTGTCACTACGCACTCGGTCACTTTAATTTTGGCACTAACACATTGTTACTTTTGTGGTATGAATGGTTGTCCCACCATGTGTTGTTTAATGTTAAATGCGTTGGTCTTGTATCGCTGGGCGCATCCCGCAGATTGCCATTATGTAGCTGTGCAGTATGTAGGCGTGGCTCGTGGTACGCCCCGGTCAGATGACCAGGTGGCGATATGGGATGCGGCGATTATGCGCTTCCTACGATACTCCGATCAGGTGATCGGGCAATCATGTGAGTGGCGGCGATGACGCACCTCTCATGACGCCTGAGACGTACGTCACCATGCAGCCGCATTGAGACAAATGGATAAACGCAGGTGGTGTTTTACTAAGGTAGTGCGCATATTATTGACATAAGTGGCACACAATGGATGAGGTAGGCGACTGCATCAGGTGGCGCAAATTTATACTAATTAACATGTATTAGGAAGGATCGTTGTATGGAGGATTTACCTGTCAGTCTGTTCAAACTACAATTGTTGATTGGGATAGGAGTTTATAGGGTGTGGTTTTGAGTGGAGGGGTGTAGTCTCTGGAGGTATAAATATGTGCAGGAAACACATGTAAGTCAGACGCCCTTGAAGAAGCAGCTGGCGAAACGATCGTCGGGCAATTTGTGGTCTGTATACATGGTTACTCACTGGAAGGGGGGCACATACTGTTGCTATCATTGTAGTGATTGCACTTTGCACTTTACTTGTATACTACTATGGTTCATTTCCTGTATAACACTATTATGATATTACTGACCATACATTTTTAGGGAGCTTTTGTTCTCTCCATCTCTGTTTGTGCCTATGAACTTTTCATTGCACTTGATATTGTGGATCATGTTTTTAAGTAATTGTTGAATTAATAAAGGTACTTGTTTATATTACCTGCGTTGTGCTTTAATGATAGGTGTGCGATGTTATTCACGCAGGTGGTAACCAGTGTGTCGCAATTTTTTTGGTGTTTATTTAACCACAGGGTGTTTCTGTAAACTGCAGAATCAGGGTAATAAATATTGTCTTTTTTTTGGCTGTTAACCCTCAATGTGTTAAAGAAAAAAAATGGATTAAAATGGAAGATCTGCCAAAAAAGTGAAATTTTGAAATTTCCTCTACATTTCCCTTTAATACTTGTGGAACGCCTAAAGATCTAACAAAGTTTGTAAAATCAGTTTTGAATAATTTGAGGTGTGTAGTTTCCACAATGGGTGTCATTTATGGGGGTTTTCCACTATGTAAGCCCCACAAAGTGACTTCAGACCTGAACTAGTCCTTAAAAAGCAGGTTTTAGAAAATGTCTTAAAAAAAGTTAAGAATTGCTTTTAAAATTCTAAGCCTTCTAACATCCTAAAAAAATAAAATGACATTTACAAAATGAGGCCAACATAAAGTAGAGATATGGGAAATATTAAGTAATAAATATTTTATGAGGTACTGTATCAATTTCTGTTTTAAACGCAGAGAAATTGAAACTTTGATTTTGAATTTTTTTAATTTTTTGGTAAATTTGGGATTTTTTCATAAATAAAGGTGAAATATATTGACTCAAATTTATGACTGTCATGAAGTACAATGTGTCATGATAAAACAATCTCAGAATGGCTTGGATAAGTAAAAGCGTTCCAAAGTTATTACCACATAAAGTGAAACATGGCAGATTTGCAAAAAATGGCCTGGGCAGGAGGGTGAAAACTGGCCCGGGGAAGAAGGGTTTAGGAAAGTATTCTGCAGGATGCAGAATTCACACTAAACATTTTTACATGTTCTAGGTGCATTTGGAGCACATCCAATAAAATGTAGGCTACGGTATTTTAGACAACAAAAATGCTGCTTTTTATGTATTATCATTTTCATTTTTAATTTACATTTTGTTTTAGAGATAAGGGTAAAATTCTATTATATTTTCTTTGAAGTTGCTTTTTAAGGCCTGTTGCACACGAAAAAAAACACGCAAAAAACGGATCCACAAAAAATACGGATGATATCCGTGTGATTCCGTATTTTGCGGAACAGAACAGCTGGGCCCTAATAGAACAGTACTATCCTTGTTCATTATGCAGACAATAATAGGACAAGTTGTATCTTTTTGCGGAACAGATATATGGAAATACGGAAATGGAATGCACACAGAGTACCTTCCATTTTTTTTTTGTGGACCCATTGAAATGAATGGTTTCGCATTCAGTCCGCAAAAAAAATGAAAGTGACAAGGAAAGAATATACGATCGTGTGCAAGAGGCCTAAGAATGATAATTTTCCAGCAAATAAAAAATAAAAAATAAAAACATACAGTAATTTGAACATCTTGCAGCCATCAAGCATCCGGAAGAGGATGTTTTTTTCTGTCATAGAATTCAGCTGAATAACAATTTATTGAAGGGGAGTAAAAAGAAATATTATTCTACCGAAGAGGATATTTAGCAATGCAACTCCATCCATGGTTAAAATTGCTGAGTGCCACTTAATGTTTCTGCACTTAATGACGTATTTTACAGACTGTCTAAAGCTCTTCGTCTTTTTAATGTGAAATTTAAATGACAAGATTTTCATGGCATTGGATAACTTTAGCAAAGAAAAGGCTATTCTGAAGTCCCAGCTGTTCATGGCTCGCGGTTCAAATATGAATATGAGGTTGATACTGACGTGGCTTTTACTGTGCAAGACATACCCAGCTGGGCTTTGAGCCAGCACGTCAGAAGATAGTTACAGAGGCGTTAATTGTATTTTCTTTAGGCTTCTTACACACTGCACTTTATGAAAAATGCCAAAATGCTGGCGTGATCTTGAATTCACAGAGCAGCAATCAAATGAATAACTAAGCTGAGCTCAACCGACATTTGGCTTTGTGCTACTCCATACAAAAAAATAGAGCAGGATGTAAAGAGTGACTTATCAGTCAATCAAATTGATTTTAACAATTGCTGTTTGCGTCTAAGAAAACATTTAGGTTTTTTTTATGTACCCATATTTGTGGCAGTACATTCATATTACTTAACATCAGCTAGAGAAGTACGATATAATAAAAAGTAAATAACATATTTCTTGCTAAAATAATATCAGTATAAAAAACAATATCAGTCTAGATAAGATTGACTGATTAAGCTTTAAAGGGGTATTCCAGGCTTCAGATCCTGATGACCTGTCCTCAGGATGTCATTGGAATCCTATTGGTGAGGGTCCTACATCGCACACCCACATCAATCAGCTGTTTCCTACAGTTTCTCTTCTGGCAACTAGCTTTTGAATGGAGCAGGCAGCATATCTCCATTCAAAGTGTAGTAGGCCTACTGGGTTACTGCAGCTCAGCTCCCACTGCGGTGAATGGGAGTTGAGCTGCAGTATCTGAACACAACTACTACACTTTGGAGCAATGCTTCCTGTTCTACCGAAAGTGTAACTTCCATTGCTGGAGACTGCAGGAACAGCTGATCAAGGGGGTGTGGGGTTCCCAATAATAGGATATTGATAATTATATTAATCCTGAGAATAGGTCATTAATATCAGGAGGCTGGAAAACTCCTATTTTTCTTTGTGATGATTTTTACTGTACCTAGACCTGTAACACTGACAGGGGATCTACTACAGCTAGATGAAATATGGTCTCAGCATCATCAAAGACAGGGATTCTTTGCTGTAAGAGCAGTGCAACTATGGAACTCTCTGGCAGAGGAGTCTGCCAGTCAAGGGCTAGTATTCTTGAAAATAATAATATCACAAGTTACATGTACTAGATTTCTGGAGATGGGACATTGTTTTGAGGAATTTTGGTAAATAATTTTTCCTCTAATATGCGGTAACATGACCAACTCATAGTTTGAACCAGACGGACATGTGTTATTTTCCAACCTTATCAACTATGTAACTGTGTTTTGCAAGATTTCAGAGACACCTTAATTTGTGAACTATGGTTTGAAAGTAGAGTTGAGTGAACACCTGAATGTTCGGGTTCGAAAAGTTCAGCCGAAATTCACGAAAATGTTCGGGTTTGGGATCCAAACTCGACCCGAACTTTATCCCGAACCAGAACCCCATTGAAGCAAAATCATTGGTGGTGAAGTGGTTCTGTTCCGCAGTGCGACTAACTCGTGCGTGCTGCAGCTGAAACTCCACTATGGCCTGCTGCTGCTCGCACAGTCTCTCCAGGATGTGCAAGGTGGAGTTCCACCTGGTGAGCACGTCGCATATGAGGCGGTGAGCGGGAAGGCCAAAGTTAAGCTGAAGCGCAGACAGGCGAGCAGCGGCAGGATGTGAACACCGGAAGCGCGAACAGACGGCAGCTCTGACATGTCGGGGTAGTTGTGAATGAACTTCTGCACCACCAAATTCAGCACATGCGTCAGGCAAGGGATGTGCATCAAACCGGCTAGTCCCAGAGCTGTGACGAGATTTCACCCATTATCGCACACCACCAGGCCGGGCTTGAGGCACACCGGCAGAAACCACTCGTCGGTCTGTTGTTCAATACCCCGCCACAACTCCTGCGCGGTGTGGGGCCTGTCCCCCAAACATATGAGTTTCAGATTGGCCTGCTGACGTTTACCCTGGGCTGTTAGTGGTGAAGGTGTGTGGCTGACTGGATGAGCTGGTGGAAGCAGAGGAGGAGGAAGCCGAGTAGGAGGAGGAGGCTACAGGAGGCAAAGAATGATGCCCTGTGATCCTTGGTGGTGGAAGGACGTGCGTTAAGGAACTCTCCGCCTGGGGCCCAGCCGCCACTACATTTACCCAGTGTGCAGTTAAAGTACCTGGCCGTGCTTACTGGTCCACGTATGTTAGGTTGACCTTGCCACAGATGACGTTGCGCAGTGCACACTTGATTTTATCGGATACTTGGTTGTGCAGGGAAGGCACGGCTGTCTTGTAGAAGTAGTGGCGGCTGGGAACAACATACTGTGAGACAGCCATGGCCATCAGCTGTTTAAAGCTGTCTGTGTCCACCAGCCTGAATGACAGCATTTCAAAGGCCAGTAGTTTTTAAATGCTGGCATTCAGGCCCAGGGCTCGAGGGTGGCTAGGTGGGCATTTACGCTTTCCATCCAAGGTTTGTGAGATGGAGAGCTGAACGCTGCCGTGTGACATGGTGGAGATGCTTGGTGACGCAGGTGGTGGTGTCGGTGGCACATCCTATGTTTGGTGGACGGCAGGTGCCAACATTCCTCCAGAGGCGGAGGAAGAGGCCGAGGCAGCAGCAGAAGAGGAAGCAGGGGGAGCCAGAGTGAGTTCCTTGCTTTTAAGGTGTTTACTCCACTGCAGTTCATGCTTTGCATGTAGATGCCTGGTCAAGCAGGTTGTGCTAAGGTTCAGAACGTTAATGCCTCGCTTCAGGCTCTGATGGCACAGCGTACAAACCATTCGGGTCTTGTCGTCAGCACATTGTTTAAAGAAGTGCCATGCCAGGGAACTCCTTGAAGCTGCCTTTGGGGTGCTCGTCCCTGGTGGCGCTGGCCAGTAGCAGGCGAACTCTCTTGGCGGCAGCTGTTCTGCTTTGGCCCCCTGCTCCCTCTTTTGCTACGCTGTTGGCTCGGTCTCACCACTGCCTCCTCTGAACTATGAAAGTCAGTGGCACGACCTTCAGTCCATGTGGGGTCTAGGGCCTCATGGTCCCCTGCATCGTCTTCCACACAGTCTTCCTCCCTGACCTCCTGTTTGGTCTGCACACTGCAAAAAGACGCAGGAGTTGGCACCTGTGTTTCGTCATCATCAGAGACGTGCGGACTCCGATGAGGTGGTATTCCCATGTCCTCATCATCAGGAAACATAAGTGTTTGTGCATCAGTGCATTCTATGTCTTCCACCACTGGGGAAGGGCTAGGTGGATTCCCTTGGGAAACCCTGCCAGCAGAGTCTTCAAACAGCATAAGAGACTGCTGCATAACTTGAGGCTCAGACAGTTTCCCTGATATACATGGGGGTGATGTGACAGACTGATGGGCTTGGTTTTCAGGCGCCACCTGTACGCTTTCTTCAGAAGACTGGGTGGGAGATAATGTTGTGAACGTGCTGGATCCACTGTCAGCCAATTGACTAGCGCCTGTACCTGCTCAGGCCTTACCATCCTTAGAAAGGCATTAGGCCCCACCAAATATCGCTATAAATTCTGGCGGGTACTGGAACCTGAGGTAGTTGGTTCACTAGGACGTGTGGCTGTAGCAGAATGGCCACGTCCTCTCCCAGCACCAGAGGGTCCACTAACACCACCACGACCGCGTCCGCGTCCCTTACTAGATGTTTTACTCATTGTTACCGTTCACAAAGCACCACAATAAGAAAAAAAAAATGTATTTGTATTGATTTCAAATTCAGGCCTTTTTTTTACAAGCACCTAACATTATCTACCTATTTATTTATGTACCATATTACAATTATCCAGCACACCAGTAACCACTGATTTAGCGGAATATCAATTGTAGGCCTAGTATTTAGGCCTTGGATGAAAGGTATCCTTTTATGGACAGATTTACACTTGGAGATACACAGTAGCGTCTGAAAAAATATGTAGGATTATGCCTTCAGCAATTCTATTTTAACACTTTGTGCAATATACCCTTTAACGGACAGAAATACAATGGGAGATGCACGGTAGCGTGTGAAGTTATTGAGGATGACCCTCTCACCACTTGCATATACACCTTGAGTGTAATATACCCTTTTACGGACAGATTAACACTTGGCCTGCAACAGCTGGAATACCAGATTCAGGATATTGCTATATTGGCAAGTGAATTTCACCCCAGAACAAAATCTATCCTTTGACTGATATTATTAAACTTGTCCAGTCACAGCTGGAACACCAGATTTACTGTATTTCTATTTTGGCAACTGAATTTCACCCCAGAAAAAAATATACCCTTTTACGGACAGATTTAAACTAGGCCTGCAACAGCTGGAACACCAGATTCAGGGTATTGCTATTTTGGCAATTAAATTTCATCCCAGAAAAAAATATACCCTTTTAGAGACAGATTTAAACGAAGCCTGCAACAGCTGAAACAACAGTTTTACTGTATTTCTATTTTTGCAACTGAATTTCACCGCAGAAAATAATATATCCTTTGCCGGACACTATTAAACTTGGCCAGCCACAGCTGAAACCACTGATTTATGGTATTGCAATTTTGGCAATTGAATTTCACCCCAGAACAAAATATATGTTTTTACGGACACTATAAAACTTGACCAGCCTCAGCTGCAACCACTGATTTATGGAATTGCTATTTTGGCAATTGAATTTCACCCCAGAACAAAATATATGTTTTGGCAGACACTATAATACTTTGCCAGCCACTGCTGGGACACCAGATTCAGGGTATTGCTATTGTGGCAATTGAATTTCACCCCAGAACAAAATATACCCTGTTACAGACAGATTTAAAATAGGTCTGCAACTGCTGGAACAACAGATTCAGGGTATTGCTATTTTGGCTATTGAATTTCACCCCAGAAAAAAATAAATCTTTTGGCAGACACTATTATACTTTGCCAGCCACTGCTGGGACACCAGAATCAGGGTATTGCTATTTTGGCAATTGAATTTCACCCCAGAACAAAATATATGTTTTGGCGTACACTATTATACTTTGTCAGCCACTGCTGGGACACCAGATTCAGGGTATTGCTATTTTGGCAATTGATTTTTTTACCCCAGAACAAAATATATGTTTTGGCAGACACTATTATGCTTTGCCAGCCACTGCTGGGACACCAGATTCAGGGTATTGCTATTTTGCCAATTGAATTTCACCCCAGAACAAAGTATATGTTTTGGCGGACACTATTATACTTTGCCAGCCACTGCTGGGACACCAGATTCAGGGTATTGCTATTTTGCCAATTGAATTTCACCCCAGAACAAAATATACCCTGTTACGGACAGATTTAAACTAGGCCTGCAACTGCTGGAACACCAGATTCAGGGTATTGCTATTTTGGCAATTGAATTTCTTCCTAGAACAAAATATATGTTTTGGCGGACACTATTATACTTTGCCAGCCAGTGCTGGGACACCAGATTCAGGGAATTGCTATTTTGGCAATTGATTTTCACCCCAGAACAAAATATACCCTGTTACGGACAGATTTAAACTAGGCCTGCAACTGCTGGAACACCAGATTCAGGGTATTGCTATTTTGGCAATTGAATTTCACCCCAGAACAAAGTATATGTTTTGGCAGACACTATTATACTTTGCCAGCCAGTGCTGGAACACCAGATTCAGGGTATTGCTATTTTGGCAATTGAATTTCACCCCAGAACAAAATATATGTTTTGGCGGACACTATTATACTTTGCCAGCCACTTCTGGGACACCAGATTTAGGGGATTGCTATTTTGGCAATTGAATTTCACCACAGAAAATAATCTATCCTTTGCCAGACAGCAGACAGTATTACACTTGGCTAGCCAAAGCTGGAACACCAGATTTAGGGGATTGGTATTTTGGCAATTGAATTTAACCCCTTAATAAAATATAGAAATTGCTGTCCTGAATTTCTAGGGGTGACAATAAGCACAGCCAAGCCCCTGATGTAGGATATAGCAAAAAAAAAAAACTAGTATTGATGGATTGATGGACTTGGTGGCAGCTTGTTCTGGTTCACCACAAGTCACAAAATGGCCGCCAATCACCCCAGAAAAAAGTGACAGAAAAACGCTCTGTGCAGCCTAAAAACCAGTGAGCAATTAACTAGCAGAAGTTGAATCATTCACAGCTGTAGATTGATCAGTTCATTAGGTGCTGTTGCTGACTTTTCCCTGCCTAATCTCGCCCTCACAGAAGCTACGTCCTCTCCCTACACTAATCAGAGCAGTGTGACGTGCGGCGCTACGTGACTCCAGCTTAAATAGAGGCTGGTCACATGCTGAACTTGGTCAATCACATGGCTTCTTAGGGCAAGAATTAAAACGCTAGCTAATTGGCTGCTGTGCAGGACTTCAGAAAACGTGAAGAAATCACCGAACAACGGACCCAAACCCGAACTTTTTTGAAAATGTTCGGGTCCGGGTCCGGGTCCCGAACACCCCAAAATTCGGTACGAACCCGAACTATGCTCGAACTGTTCGCTCAACACTATTTGAAAGCAACAATTGCTTATGTATTTTAGAAAAAAATATCTCTAAGGACACGCATTGCATATTTTGTCAGCTTTTTGCGTTATGATTTTGAAGCCAAAATCAGCAGTACCTTCAAAGAAGAGAAGTATACATTTTTCTAGAATATTTGTCTTCTGTTTAGGATCCAGTGCTGGTACTGGTTTACAAATACTGAGGCACGAGATAGCCATGAAACCAGTTTACTAACATCGTCATTTCATATTGTAATATTATTTTAGAGAATACAGGCCTTTTTCTGTCACCCTCCTCTGCCAGAGCGTTCTATAGTTACACTGCTCTCACAGTAAAAAAATCCCTGTCATTTATGATGCTAAGACCATCTTTCATCTATATGTAGTAGATGCCCTCCTGTCAGTGTTACATTTCTAGGTACAGTATAAAAATCCTTAGAAAGAAAAACTGGAGTTTTCCAGGCTCAGTGACCTATCCTATAAATATAATGGTCAGTATCATATCATTGAGGACCCTGCACCCCCTTGATCAGCTGTTCCCTGCAGCCTCTAGCAATGGAATTTGCACTTTGGGTGGAGCAGGAAGCATTGCTCCATTTAAAGTATAGTGGTCGTGCTCAGATACTCAACTTGGTTACTGCAATGGGAGCTGAGCTGCAGTAACCCAGTGCAGTAACACACTTTGAATGGAGCTATGCTTCCTGCTCCATTCAAGAGCTACTTGTCGCATTAGAGTATGTCTGGTGTTTGACTTGCATTTGAAACAAGCTTTTTTCCTTCATTACAATTGTAGGCTATCACTTCTACCATCCAATAGCCTTTAATGTATAAGTCATTTTCAGGATTTAAAAAAAATGGTCTCCCTTTTATACTTCAAAGTCTGACAAAATATAATGAGTCATCTTTGTATCTGATGTCATAGGTTCTGAGAAATTTAAATAGCTAAACATTAATTAAAATATAGAGTTTTTTTACGGGTTTATTTTTATATGGTGTGTGTTAAGGATAAGCTTACTGGTTTGGGATTCAGTTAAACCCAAACTTTTGGGAGAGAGACAGAGAGTAGAGTTGAGCGGACACCTGGAAGTTCGGGTTTGCCGAGTTTGGGTGAACTTCCCCGCAAAGTCTGGGTTCGGGCCCTGAACATTACTCTGAACCCGAACCCCATTGAAGTCAATTGGGACCTGAACTTTGGGGCACAAAAATGGCTCTAAAAGAGTAATGGAAAGTGCTGTAAAAGATAGCAAAGTGTGGGTAAGAACATGACAAGTGCCATGCAAACAAATGTGGAAAGGGAAATGACTTAAAATAAAATAAAATAATGAAAATTAAAAATAATAATCTTGAACTAGGAGAAGGAGGTCCATATGGAGTAAGAGGTTGAGGAGGCGGTGGACGTGGTGGTGTAGGTGGAAGCCGTGGTGGAGGAGGTAGTCGCCAACAACACTGTTTTTTTGTTTTTATCTTTTTATTTTTTTATTTTTATTTGGGTAGACCCTAAAACATTGGAAAATATATAAAAGAAAACAAAGAGAAAGTGCACTGGAGTATAATTTGCTGTGGACAGGCGGCTGCGCTTGTCTGTGATAACGCCTCCTGCTGTGCTAAACACATTTTCAGACAATACACTGGCTACAGGGCAAGCCAGCATCACCAAGGCGTAAAGGGCAAGCTCAGGCCATGTGCCCAATTTGGAGACAAAGAAGTTGAATGGGGCAGACCCATCAGTCAGTATGTGTAGGTGTGTGCACACATACTATTCCACCATGTTGCTGAAATGCTGCCTCCTGCTAAAACGTTCCATATCAGCTGGTGGTGCTGGTTCTTGTGGTGTGCTGACAAAGCTTTTTCACATTTCGGCCATGCTAACCCTGCCTTCTGAGGTGCTGGTGGTGCCCCAGCTGCATTGGTGACTTCTTCGTCCTCCTCTGCCTTCGCCTTGTGCTTCCACTGAGGCCCCGTTGTCATGTGGGAATGCCATCAGCAGCGTTTCTACCAGCATGCACTTGTAAGGGGTATAGATCACCCAAAAATGTAAATGCCGCCAAATTTACAGAATATATTTCCCAGTCAGGTATGCAGTGCAAGGGTAGTTTGAAAGAAAAAAAGCGGTACAGATCACCCAGCAATCTAAACGCCGACGAATTTACAGAACATATTTCCCTGTCGGGTATGCAGTACAGGGGTAGTTTGAAAGAAAAAAGGGGTATAGATCACCCAACAATCTAAAAGATGCTGAATTTACAGAGAAACACAGAGAGTCAGTGAGTACGTCCCTGTATGCAGGTTTACGTAGCCATGGCAAAATATACATACAAACACAGAAATGCAACAACACTCTGCAACCAGCACTCTGCCCTGCCTCTATACTAGAAGTTATCAGAGGAGTTAGTGTACATTTTGATCAAAAAGTAAAAAGCCACTCGCCGCGCCAAGGCCGCCTCTATGAGTGGTCCTAACGCTAAATCCTCCCTGGATTTTATGTGGCTGTCATGGCCCATAACAGGTAGGATTTAGCGTTAGGACCACTCATAGAGGCTTATTACTTTTTGATCAAAATGTACACTAACGCCTCTGATAACTTCTAGTATAGAGGCACGGCAGAGTCCTGGTTGCAGAGTGCTGGTTGCAGAGTGCTGTTGCATTTCTGTGTTTGTACGCTGAACTTACAGAATATATTTCCCAGTCAGGTATGCAGTGCAGGGGTAGTTTGAAAGAAAAAAGGGGTCATAGAGCTTCCCCGTCATCTGGCATCTATTAGTCCCGCTAAAAGATTATTTTGAAACTGTCTAGAAGCCGCATGGGGCCCCCCACTGCAAATTTATCATGGAGACATCATTGAGATTTTACAGCATACAACTAAAGCACCCAACAATGTAAACGCAGCAGAATTTACTGAATATATTTCCCAGTCAGGTATACAGTGCAGGGCTAGTTTGAAAGAAAAAAGGGGTAGAGATCGCCCGGCCAGCAATCTAAACACCGCCAAATTTACAGAATATATTTCCCAGTCAGGTATGCAGTGCAGGGGTAGTTTGAAGGAAAAAAGTGGTATAGATCACCCAACAATGTAAACGCTGCTGAATTTACAGAATATATTTCCCAGTAAGGTATGCAGGGCAGGCGTAGTGTGAAAGAAAAAAGGGATACAGATCACCTAACAATCTAAACGCCACAGACTTTGCAGAATATATTTCCCTGTCAGGTATGCAGTGCAGCAGGAACACACCCTTCAAGCCACTTGTGATTGACTGGACTGATAACCGTGGAAATGTCCACTCACAATCTAAGAGCTGGATTTACTGATTACATTTCACCCTCAGAAATGCAGTGCAGGCCGCAAATGTACTTTATGGCAAAAAATAAGTTTTTTTTTTTTTCACCAACAATGTCACAGTTGTATTTACTGGTTATATCTCACTGTCAGAAATAGAGTGCAGGCCACAAATGTACTTTATGGCAAAAAATAAGTGATTTTTTTTTTAACAACAATGTCACAGTACTATTTACTGGTTATATTGCACTCTCAAAAATGCAGTGCAGGCTACAAATGTACTTTATGGCAAAAAATAAGTGTTTTTTCACCAACAATGTCACAGTTGAATTTACTGGTTATATCTCACTGTCAGAAATACAGTGCAGGCCGCAAATGTACTTTATGGCAAAAAATACGTGATTTTTTTTTACCAACAATGTCACAGTACTATTTACTAGTTATATTGCACTCTCAGAAATGCAGCACAGGCTGCAAATGTACTATCTAGCACAAAAAGTGTGCTTTTTTTAAACCAAAAATGTAAATGCAGTATTTAACGGTTTTATTGGACTGTCAGAAATGCAGCGCAGGCCAAAAAATGTACTTTCTAGCATAAAAAATGGGAATTTGTTAACCGACAATGTAACAACAGTATTTGCTGGTTTTATGTGACTGTCAGATTTGCAGTGGTGGGGTCAGAAGGAGAAAAAAAATCGCTTTAGGTCACACAAATATGTGACAGACTAATGTAATGACGAAGCCGGAGGGAGCCAGCGATACGCGTGGGGCGTTTTCTCTTTATACTTGGTCCACACGCCAGCGCACACAGGTTATTTGATGGTATGAGGTTCATTTGTGGAGTGTTCCTTTAAATGCTTGCCATGTTGGTTTGAATACACATTATAATATATACCTTTTGTGCATGCTGTGTGCCAGTGAGCTGGCTGTTATGTACCTTTTAGCCTCTATTTAGGGCTTGGTGTGGACCTAGTATGTGTGTCGGTTTTATCATATCCCGACACAATGGGTGTATTGTATACAATTGTTAAAGTGTGTTTGTGTATTTGTCCTGTTTTTGTACAATAAAATTATTGCGTTTTACATATTATTTGGTGGATGTGCATTTTTATAGTGGTCACTATGTCCCCTCTGGGACAATTTTTTGATATACTTCAGTTCTTTTGACCACTTTTGCACTCCTGTTGGATACTCTAGTGTGCCCTCTCATTGCATGTTTTATAGACTAATATAATTTAATTATTTTCACTGCCAGATATGCACTGCAGGGTGCAGGGGTACTTGACCGTAAAAAAAAGGGAATTTGTCCCCCTAGAATTTAACAGATGGATTTAATGAATAGATTTTCCCTGTCAGATATTCAGCACAAGGGTAGTTCACAGAAAAAAGTGGGAATATGTCCCCCCCTGGGGCCCTGAAGTCACAGACGGATTACCTATATTATTTTCCCTCCCCCTGGCACATATGCAGTGCAGGTGTCCTTAAAAAATGGCTAGATGTCGCCCACTGAGCTACCAGAACAGGATTAAAGTAATGTCCCTGGCAAACATGCAGCTGCAAGTGCACTGCGCTTGCAAAAATAATCGCTGACACCCATCTAACAAACAGACTGATTAAAGCTTATTTTTCTGTGACACTGAGCTCATGGGTACAAAAATGTAGCATAGCACCCACAAAAATAATCGCTATAGTTTGCAGATTTAACACCAAGTACACCAGAATTGTTTCCTAATCTCTCCCTCACAGCAGCAGCATCCTATCCCTACACTAGTAAGAACTGACGTGACTTGTGGCGCTACGTGACTCCAGCTTATATAGATGCCGAGTCACATGCTGCACGGGCCAATCATAGCCATGCCATTAGCAGGCATGGCTGTGATGGCTTCTAAGGGCACACTAGTTAAACGCTTGTTGATAGGCTGCCCTGCAGCCTTTCAACAAGCGCCATTAAATAGCCAAACACCGAACTCGAACCTGGAAATGTTCGGGTTCAGGTCCGGGTACTAAAAACCCTAAATTTCACTCAACCCTAACAGAGCCTGCTACACAAATTTGTGTTTCTGAACAATATATATGTATTGTGTAAGTAGTACTCTTTTTCACTGTGGAGAGCCCATGGTAAGCAACGTACACAGTATTGTAGGCCAGACTATCCCTCCACTATGCCAAGTACATGTGCGCAATATTGTGGGCCAGGCAATGCTCCTGGTATGCTGTGTACACGTGTGCAGTATTGTAGACCAGGTGATGCCTCTCTGGATTTCTGGGAGATATATTTAAATTTGCTTTGCTAAACCTATCCCTGGAGGGAGACACTAAGTGAATTGTGTGTGTGTATGGGGAAAGGGGTGAGAATCCTGATGGCTTCCCTAGACTTCAGGGGGTAACCCATAAGGGCACCACAACCAAGGTGCACATTTATTAAGACCAACATTTTAGACACCAGTCTTAATAAACCCCTAAGCTGGCAGTGGATCAACCAAAGTTATAAAGAGGCGCCGGCCTCTTCATAACTTTGGAGTATCTACCGCTGTTTCTAAATATAAGGCAGATTTATAGCTGTCTTACAGTTAGCCCGTTTTCTACATCTGAAACAAGAGTAGAACATGTTAAATGAAACAGTTCTGCCGGCATGTCCCCTTCCGTGCCCACTTTTTTAGACCTGGTGTGAGTGGGTAGAAGTCGCAAATTGCAACATAGGCATATTTTAGGTTCATAAATGAATGTGCCAAAATTCATTATCTTATGCTAGCTGAAGCTGAGCTAAAGAGAGGTGAGTGTGTTGTTTCAAGCACATCTTAGCCCTTGGTCATCTATTATATGGCACTAATGGCCAAAGGCATACACTCTAGGAACAATCTTGGGTTTTCTGCTCTACTCAACACGCTAGAGGCCCAGACTAAACCTCGCCTGGGTGGATAAGAACAGATAAGGTTTTAACGTTTCATTTACTCAAATAAAAACATGCAATAATCAATTAAACAAATCAAAGGAGTTCAGAATAAAAATATATATATTACTTTACAATCATATTCCACTTTTGTGTCCCCAGGCAGAATTTGCTTCTTTCATGCCTATGTTTTTCCTACGTTCTTTAAGATAATAAATATACAATTCACTAAAAGCAAGCTTAATGCAAGTCAATTTACATCAATAAAATCTCGTTTAAATAATGAAATATTTCTTAATTTCAATATGGCATTTTTAAAACAGCTAATCATACACCAACAGACTATATATTGCTTGGCAGTTGGGCAAATAAAAAGACAATGAAACACATTCATACTCATCTTTGAAATATTTTAACTCATGTATCCATTTTAAAAGTATGCCTACCTTCTTCTGCATTTACTGTGCATAAGGACATTTCCAAAAAAGATGGACATTTGGACATGTATCTCTTGGCCAATTTCCCCTTGCCACCAGGCATCTTCAATGTTGGAATCCTTTTGTGGGGAGGCAATGGTGGACCATCATCCAAGCAAGATTGATATGGCTGTTAGCTAAAAAAAATTCCAAAAATATTTCTGCATACTTTACATGAACTTGCCTGGGAAAAAGTTGCAACTTGAGTTACCGCCTCTTTTTCCTAAACATTTTATTAGACAGTTTTATTTGATCTTTTAAAACCTCTTGTTCCAAGTCCTTTAAACATTTTTCTAATAAAGCATAATGCTTATGAGGACATAAAAATACTGGAGAGGTAAAAGTAAGCTTATGCCATTTCCTAAAAACTATACCAGTTGCATATCCTAAAAAAATGACCTAAAACACCCTTGGAATAAAATTGTTTAAAACAAAAGCAGAAATATTTTACATAAAAGAATACCCATACTGTAACTGTAATGTCCTTGCTTCCATTTAGCTTGCTTTTATACATTAATTCTCTTTTTAGCTTTTCCATTTTAGAACCCCATAAAAACATAAAAATTTTTTTTTAATATACACTACTCATAAAAAGGGATATTTGGTTTGTGGGTGAAATTTCAGTATGAACCTAAAATTCCCTCTAACCTTTAAAGCTGAACTTGATGTGACCTTCTCCAGACTTTTGAATGCAAATGTCCAACTGTTTCAGTACTTTTTGCACAACTTGCTCTTCTCTAAAAAGTAGCTTAACGGCAAAAATCACAACAGATGTTTGATCTATGAATCGCCGAATAAATTTCCTGGTCAATTAGAATTTGTAATTAAACAATCCCCCTCATCATGCTGTTCGTATTTTGAAATCATGAGACTGAGATGATACCTAACAATTGGTCAACAGTACCTCACCATTGTGAGGCCTCAAGCAGGATGTTCTCACACGAAAGTGGCCACTAAGCTTTGAGTGTGGCATCCTCCATTCAGTCGTACACACCTGACTAGTTTGTCTGCCCTAGAGGCTGGTTTTAATCAGAGTAAGTATAAAACTGAATATTCACTCATAATACCTACTAGTAGCCATTTGGCTCCAGGAGGAATACATAGTGGGCTCAGCATGCATGTTGGTACTTGCATCCCTGGATTTAATGGAGGCTGTTATGGCCCCAAAAATGGCTTAATAAGCAGGGTGGATCCAGCATGCATGCTGGGCCTGCACTCCCTGGATTTTATGTGGCTGTCATGGCCCATTACAGGTAGGATTTAGCGTTAGGACCACTCATAGAGACGGCCTTGGTGCGGCAAATGTCTTTTTACTTTTTGATCAAAATGTACAATGACGCCTCTGATAAAATAGCATAGAGGCAGGGCAGAGTGCTGGTTGCATTTCTGTGTTTGTATGTATATTTTGCCATGGCTACATGCACCTGCATACAGGGACGTGCTGACTGACCCCCTTTTTTTTCCTGTGTAGCACTGAGCTTTGAGTGTCACAGAGTGCCATCAGTAGGTTGCAGCAGAAATACAGAGAGACTGGAAGAGTCACAGAAAGGCATAGAAGTGGACATCCTTTGGCCACATCCCACACTGATGACTGCTTCAACCGGATGATGAATGCCACACAACTACAGGAATATTTAAGGCAGGTGACTGGGACCTAAATGTCACTTTAGACCATTCAAAACCATTTACATCAGTGTGGTTTGCATGCTAATCAACCTGCAAGTGTACTTGACCAAACCAACAGGCTCAAGCGTCAATGTCTTGCAAGGACCAGGGAGCATCTACGCTGGATGAGAATCGAGTGGGCCTCAATGTTGTTCACTGGTTAAAGTCGATTCACGCTGAGCAGAAACGATGGCCGCCAACGATGTTGGAGACGTCAAGGAGAGTGCTAACTGTTGTCACTAGACGAGCCTTTGGTGGTGGAGGTGTTCCAGTGTGGGCAGGTGTGCCTAGTCAATACAGACTGCCCTACACTTTGTAAATGGTACAGTGACAAGCCCATACTACTTGAATAACATAATAAATCCAGTCATTGTTCCTCTGCATGAACAACACAGGCCAAATTTCATCTTCATGGACGACAATGCACCATCTCATCGAGGTTACGTCATTATGGAACAACTGCTGGAGACTGGGGTACGGATGTAGTAGGGTTAACACTCATGCTTTATGAGACGTGTTATCTAAACTAAATGCAACTAAACACGTTAGGCAATTGCTTTTCAATGGCTTTTGTTTCAAAATAATGTGACGAGTTAAGAAATTTGAGTTAAGGGTTTGAGTGTTATCCCTGCTACCTCAAATGCAGTGGCTGCACTTTCTCCAGACCTGAATCTTACTGAAAACCTATGAAATCACCATTGCATGCTTGTACTTAAATACCCCACTTTCATGATATAATATCACTGTAGCATGAACCTTTTACATTTTACTTAGATTTTACCTAAAAGCCAAGTATCAATAACTTTTTGTGAGTAGTGTATATATATATATATATATATATATATATATAAATATATATATATATATATATATATATATATATATATAATTTGCAAATTTTCAAGTTTCAATTTCTCTACTTTTATGATAGATAGTAATACCTCCAAAATAGTTATTACTTTACATTCCCCATATGTCTATTATATGTTTGGATCATTTTGTGAATGCCATTTTTTGGGGGGACGTTAGAAGGCTTAGAACTTGCGAAGAACTTTCTGAAAATTTCCAAAACCCACTTTTTAAGGACTAGTTCAGGTCTGAAGGCACTTTGTGCAGCTTATATAATAGAAAACACCCAAAAATGACCCAAATAACCATTTTAGAAACTACACCCCTCAAGGTATTCAAAACTGATTTCAAAGACTTTGTTAACGCTTTAGGTGTTCCGCAAGAATTAATGGAATATAGAAATGAAATTTCAGAATTTCACTTTTTTAGCAGATTTTGCATTTCAATTTATTTTTTCCAGTAACAAAGTAAAGGTTAAATGCCAAACAAAACAATATTTATTGCCCTGATTCCGTAGTTTATAGAAACACCCCATATGTGGCCGCAAACTGCTGTAAGGGCACATGGCAGGGCGCAGAACAAAAGGAACGCCATATGGTTTTTGGAAGGCATATTTCACTGGGATAATTTTAAGCTGCCATGTCACATTTGAAGACCCCCTAATGCAACCCTAGAGTAGAACCTCCAAAAAAGTGACCTCATTTTACAAACTACACCCCTATAGGTATTCAAAACACAATTTACAAACATTGTTAACCCTTTAGGTATTTCACAAGAATTAATGGAAATGGAAAAAAAAAATTGAATTTGACTTTTTTGGCAGATTTTCCATTTTAATCTATTTTTTCCAGTAACAAAGCAAGGGTTAACAGCCAAATAAAACTCAATATTTATTGCCCTAATTCTGTTCTTTACTACCACATATGTGGCGTTTCTGTAAACTGCTGTAGGGGCACATGGCAGGGCGCAGAAGGAAAGGAACGTCATATGGTTTTGCAAGGCAGATTTTACTGGACTGGTTTTTTGACACCATGTCCCATTTGAAGCCACCCTTATGCACCCCTAGAGTAGAAAAAAAGTGACCACATTTTGGAAACTACGGGATAAGGTGGCAGTTGGTACTATTTTAGAGTAGATATGATTTTTGCTTGCTCTATATTACACTTTTTGTGAGGCAAGGTAACAAAATATAGCTGTTTTTGCATCATTTTTATTTTTTCTTATTTACAATGTTCATCTGGCAGCTTAGATCATTTGGAATTTTTATAGAGCAGGTTGTTATGGACGCGAGAATACCAAATATGTATACTTTTTTTGGTTGTTTGTTTCAGTTTTACATAATAAAGCATTTTTGAAAAAAAGAATTTTTTTGTGTCTCCCCATTCTGAAAGCCATAGTTTTTTCAACTTTTCGGGCGACCGTTATATGTAGGGGCTCATTCTTTTCGGTATGAGATGACGGTTTGATTGGTACTATTTTAGGGTGCATATGACTTTTTGATCGCTTGGTATTACAGTTTTTGTGATGTAAGGTGACAAAAAATGCCTTTTTTTTATACACTTTTTTATTTTTTCACGGTGTTCACCTTAGGGGTTAAGTCATATGATATTTTTATACAGCAGGTTCTTATGGGCACGGCGATACATAATATGTATATTTTATTTTATTTGTTTAAGTTTTACACAATAATATGTGATAGTAAGCGACAAAAAGTGTGATAGTAAGCGACCAAAAAGTTATATGCACCCCAAAATAGTGCCAATCAAATCTTCATCTCATCCCTCAAAAATGATACCCTACCTAAGACAATCGCCCAGAAAATAAAAAAAAAATATGGCTCTCAGACTATGGAGACAATTAAGTGTCTCCATAGTCTGAGAGCCATAATTTTTTTGATTTTCTGGGCGATTGTCTTAGGTAGGGTATCATTTTTGAGGGATGAGATGAAGATTTGATTCACACTATTTTGGGGTGCATATAACTTTTTGGTCGCTTACTATCACACTTTTTGTGATGTAAGGTGACAAAAAATGTTTTTTTTTACACCGTTTTTTTATGGTGTTTACCTGAGGGGTTAGGTCATCTGGTATTTTTATAGAACAGGTTGTTACAGACACGGCAATACCTAATATGTATACTTTTTTTATTATGTTTTAGTGTCTCCATATACTGAGAGCCATATTTTTTATATTTTTTGGGTGATTGTCTTAGGGGCTCATTTTTTGTGGTATGAGGTGATGGTTGGATTGTTACTATTTGGGGGCATACTCCTTTTTAATCGCTTGGTGTTCAACTTTTAGTGATGTAAGGTGACAATAAAATGCTTTTTTAGCACAGTTTTTATTTTATTTTTTTTGTTCATCTGAGAGGTTAGATCATGTGATATTTTTATAGAGCCGGTCGACACAGACGCGACAATACCTAATATGTCTACTTTTCTTTTTTTCCCTATTTTTTACAATTTTTTGAACTTTATTTTGGGAAACTTTTTTTTTATAAAACTTTATTTTTTAACTTTTTTAACTTTATTTTCTGTCCCACTTTGGGACTTCAACTTTTGGGGGTCTGATCCCCTTTACAATGCTTTACAATGCTTCTGTTTTGTAAAGCACTGGCTGTAAGTGTATTACTGAATGTAATAAACTTAGGGACCTTTCACACTAGCGTTTTCAGGATCCGGCATAGAGTTCTGTCGTCGGGGCTCTATGCCGAAAAGAAACGCTTCAGTTACAGATAATACAACTACATGCATCCGTTTGAACTGATCCAGTTGTATTAACTTTAACTATTTTTTAACATTGCCAAGACGGATCCGTCATGAACTGCATTGAAAGTCAATGGAGGACGGATCTGTTTTCTATTGTGGCAGATCGTGTTTTGCTCTGCATCCCAGGAAGGAAAGAATACTGCAGCATGCTGCGGTATTTTCTCCATCCAAAAAGCATTCAGTGACTGAACTAAAGACATCCTTATGCATACTGAACGGATTTCTCTCCATTCAGAATGAATGGGGATGTGACTGATCAGTATTTATCCGGCATAGTGCCCCGACGACGGAACTATATGCCGGATCCTGAAAACGCTAGTGTAAAAGGGCCCTTACAGCCTTCCTGTGAGATCCAGGGGGCTAAATCTCACAGGCTGTCACAGAAGGAAGCCATGATTCCTAAGGAGGGGGCTGCTCCAATCCCTGCAAGGACACCGCACGTGCTGCGGTCAGCGCTGACTGCGGCACATCAAGGGTTAATGCACCGGCATTGGTGATTTCACCGATGTCGGCGCATGCAGCAGTGGTCCGGCTATCAGTGACTGCCGGACCCCTGCCACGGATCGGGTGGGCGCATCTCCTCCACCTGACCGATCACCGCGCCCTACATAGATGGCGCTGGTCCTTAAGTCACGGATATCTGTGTCGTACATATACAGCATGGGTCCTTAAGGGATTCTCCCTGCCAAAAATAATTTTTTTTATCCAGCTTACTTAAAACAATATACAAATTGTCAGTCCCATTATCGGCAGCATTAAAATTTATACCTAGGATTTTTAGGTCATCAATAAAAATAACTTCTTCACTCTCTCTCTCGAAAATCTTGCTGAAGTTCAAATGCATCTTTTTTAGAACTTTTTCCACCTTTAATGTGACCTATAAACTTTACCACTCAATTGAAAAACAAAGTGAAATCTTTTAGGCTCATCTTTGAGGGAAGAAAACAAAAAAAACTAAAATGATGTGGTTGCATAAGCGTGCACACCCTCTTATAACTGGGTATGTAGCTGTTTTCAGAATTAAAGTATAACTGTCAAATTATTATTATTTTTTTTACTATTGGATTTTGGTGATTAATATCTTGTTGGCCCTGTTTTAATTTCTGATTGTTTAATAAATAACCCCTAAAAGTCCCCAGTATTGGCTATTTTTACCTGAGATTAAAATCAGGTTGCTATGCTTCTTCCGTCTACCAGATGAGGATGGAGCACGCTGCGTGCACTGGGAACTGATAGTAAGTCAATATTGTAAGGGAATGTATAAAAAGCCAGGTTCTTCCTGACAGGAGATAACAGTGCTGGACTGTGTGTGTGAACTTCTCCACATGCCTGTGCTTGGCAGACACTCCCTTAGCAGTGCTGGAGAATGTAGAGCTCAGGGAGATCTGCCCTCTGCTCAGTATATAAATGAAAGCCTTATCTGATAAGAGGAGAGCTTGTAGGAGGACTACAGGCTTCAGCCAGACCTGGAAATTTAACTGCAAGACCGCCCTATACAGAGCTGGTCTTCACTAACTTCACTGCAGGCGTCCTATGGATTAGCCTCAGGGCTGAGGGCGGCCATTTAAACAGAATTGTGAAGTTATAGTTTTATGCAGACTAAATGTGACAGTTATTCTTTAAGCAATCACATTCAAAATCATGTTAAATAGGATATATATGTATATATATATATATATATATATATATATATATATATATTAATAATATTATACAATTGGTTAGCTATTAGTTACTTATGGCATACATGGCACAGATTAGGTTACATAGCACCCAAATACTGCCACACAGTGTCCAGTTAGCATCCTACATAGTGCATAAAATGCTACATGCTGGTGAAATAACTAATGCATGCAATTTTTCTTTTAATGCCTCATTACTCAGATAAACAGTACATTGTCCAAAGATTGCCTATTTAGCCCAGAGAAATAGAGGGACATTTTTCATGCAAGTACACCATTATTGTACTAAAAAGTCACAACTCTTCCTCCGTCTTGCCACGTTCCTGAAGTGGCAAGAAAAGGGATCGTGGTGAGGGCTGGAGGGGCCATGGCTAGCAGAGCCAAAACATTTATCTTCATTCACGTCAGAAATCTAGGGCAAATGGGAGGCTACTCTAAATTTTAGTCTGTCATGGGGCCTGTGGGAGGATGTGCCAAATCTTTGCTGGGGCCTGCACAATAGCATAACTTTAGCGCACCCTTTGGCAGCGCAGGGGGAATCAAAATTGGTGATAAAAATGTCTCCCATATGTTTATATTTAATATGTGTTAAATACCTGTGTATTCAATGCATTGTAACTGTCAAGTTCATAATATCTACGGTACGTCAACAAATATCATAGATTAGTCACAAAGAGCCATGAGATTTCCATTTTGTTCAGAACAGAGCCCAAGCAATAGATACAATGTTATCAGTCTTCTTTACTTAACCACTTCAGCGTCCCTAGCTTAAACACCCTTAATGACCAGGCCACTTTTTACAATTCTGCACTACTTTCACCGTTTATTGCTCCGTCATACAACTTACCACCCAAATGAATTTTACCTCCTTTTCTTCTCACAAATAGAGCTTTCATTTGGTGGCATTTTATTGCTGCTGACATTTTAACTTTTTTTGCTATTAATCAAAAATGACCGAAATTTTTGCAAAAAAATGAAATTTTTCACTTTCTGTTGATTTTTTTTTTAAAAAAAACTACATTTCTATATAAATTTTTCGCAAAATTTATTGTTCTACATGTCTTTGATAAAAAAAAAATCCAATAAGTGTATATTTATTGGTTTGGGTAAAAGTTATAGCGTTTACAAACTATGGTGCAAAAAAGTGAATTTCGGCATTTTGAAGCAGCTCTGACTTTCTGAGCACCTGTCATGTTTCTTCAAGCGCTAGAATGTCAGGAAAGTATAAAAAAATAAAAATAATAAAGTTTCCATTTGTGCTAACTTCTGGCAAAAAAAAATAAAAAATCTCCCACGGACTCACTATGCCCCTCAGTGAATACCTTGGGGTGTCTACTTTCCAAAATGGGGTCATTTGTGGGGTGTGTTTACTGTTATGGCATTTTGGGCGGGGCTAAATTGTGAGCAGCCATGTAAAAGCTAAAGGTACTCGTTGGAATTAGGGCCCCTTTGCGCACCCAGGCTGCAAAAAAGTGTCACTCATGTGGTATCGCCGTACTCAGGAGAAGTAGGGCAATGTGTTTTGGGGTGTATTTTTACATATACCCATGTTGGGTGAGAGAAATATCTCTGTAAACTGACAACTTTGTATAAAAAAAAATAAAAAGTTGTCGTTTACAGAGATATTTCTCACACCCAGCATGGTTATATGTCAAAATACACACCAAAACACATTGCCCTACTTCTCCTGAGTACGGTGATACCACATGAGTAACACTTTTTTGCAGCCAAGATGCGCAAAGGGGCCCTAAAACCAATGAGTACCTTTAGGATTTCACAGGGCATTTTTACGCATTTGGATTCTCACGCCTTAGGACCCCTAAGATGCCAGGACAGTATAAATACCCCACATGTGACCCCATTGTGGAAAGAAGACACCCCAAGGTATTCTGTGAGGGGCATGGCAAGTTCACAGAATTTATTTTTTTTTGGCACAAGTTAGCGGAAAATTTTTTTTTTTTTTTTTTTTTTTACAAAGTCTCAAATTTCCACTAACTAGTGACTAAAAATAAAATTTTACATAAACTCACCATACCCCTCACGGAATACCTTGGGGTGTCTTCTTTCTAAAATGGGGTCACATATGAGGTGTTTGTACTGCCCTGGCATTTGAGGGTCTCCGCAATCATTACACGTATGGCCAGCATTAGGAGTTTCTGCGATTTTCCTTATATTGAGCATACGGGTAATGAGATTTTTTTTCCGTTCAGCCTCTGGGCTGAAAAAAAAAAAATGAACGGCACAGATTTCTTCATTCGCATCGATCAATGTGGATGAAAAAATCACTGCCAAAAAATGTGCAAAAAAGGCCCCATTCACACGTCCGCAAAAATGTCCGCATGTATTCCGCAATTCTGCGGAATAGTTACGGACCCATTCAGTGTGAATGGGGCCGGCGGTGATGCGGAGAGCACACTATGTGGTCGCCGCATCAGCATTTGCGGAGCTGCGGCCGCAAACTTCCGGGTTTCGGCCCCAAACATCCGGCCGCAGCTCCACAAAAGATAGAGCATTTTCTATATAGTTCTGGCAATGTGCGGATCCGCAAAATGCGGAAAGCACATTGCCGGTGTCTGTGTTTTGCGGATCCGCGGATCCATGGATCCGCAAAACACATACAGACGTCTGAATGAGCCTTACGGGGGGGTGATTAGTGACAGGGGGTGACAGGGGGTGATCAGGGGGGTGACATGGGGTGATCAGGGGTTAATCGGGGGTTAATCAGGGGTTAATCAGTGACGGGGGGTGGGGGTGGTCTGTGTGGTGATTGGTGCACTTACAAAAGATTCCTTTGGTGGTCCCAAGCAAAAGGGACCACCAAAGGAACGATCAGCAAGCATATCAGACGCTGTTAACAAAACAGCGTCTGATATGTGATTTTTTTTAAACTTCTACAGCCTGCCAGCGCACGATCAGCGCTGGCAGGCTGTAGTTTAACTTCTTCCCGACGCGATCCTGTGAACGCGCGCACGCGTTTCTGCGTTCGGCGGTCGGCAACTGGTTAAAAGAATAGCACTAACAGTGCTTGTATAGAAAATTATGATGCAACAAGTCAAAAACAGTAATTTAATGTTATTGGTAGCAAAATTCCATAATAAATTGAGCAAAAATACATCAAAATTGTGGCAAAATGTGACATAAACTCAGCCTTAATTATTAAGCTTATTACTTTTTGGGGAATCAATATTATGTAGTGAAGACATCAAGCCGAATTTCCTCGCGATTCCTAAAATGGCTGCTGCACGTGTGAGGACATGGAGCAAGGAACTCTGGGAAGGTGGGATCACCCATAATGCCATGCATGCAGCCAATCAGCAGCCAGCCCTGTGATGTCACAGCCCTATAAATAGCCTCAGCCATCTAGGATTCTGCCATATACCAGTGTACTTAGCAGGGAGAGACGTCAGGAGGCACTAGGGACAGTTGTCTAAAAAACGTCATTGTGCTAAAAAAAATGATTTACAAGTGCAGAGAAAGATTATTCAAGGTGTAGGGATTTAGGGATAGTATCCCAATTATCAATTTGCCAACACCCTGGCCTACATTTCGTTCTATCAATCATCATCTATGACATGTTTTTGTTATTTTTGCAAAATTATTTTTTCTTTTGATTCCTGAATCCTGGGTTATTTTAAACATATGATTATTAAAGGGAGTCTGTCAGCACATATACCCCTTTTCAATGGGCATCGCAGTGCGCATTCCCCGGCCAATGAAGTCATCGCGCAGGTGCGGGATCTGGCTGAGAGGGAGAGCAAACAGATGGGTGGGGAGAAGAGCCGAAGAGGCAGAGCTGCCTGGGCGGGTACCAACGCGGTGGACGCCGCCCCTGGGCACTTGCGGGCCCTCATTTACATAATCATCAAAGTTCGTTTTTGGACGTTTTAAAGGTCCACTAAAGCATCTAAAGGTAACGTTTTTATCATCTGTGTTACGGCTACAGTGATATGGTAACTGTTAAAAAGGGGTATATGTGCTGACAGACTCCCTTTAAAGGCTACGTTTTAAGGGGGGTAGTCTGTGAGTTATGCACCAAGCATCTCCACCAAATCCCATGGAAGTGTTAAGCTAACAGCTGTCCATCTCCCAAACACTGGAGAGAAAAAAAAATAGAAAGAGGAAGTACCCCCCTACCCATGGCTTCAAATGCCTTATTTCAAACTTCCTGGTCCTTTGAAATGCCGTAATTCTGTCTGGTGGACAGTTTTAAAAACCTTATGGCTGTGGCTATCCCACAGTACGTGTATCCCAGCCGCCGCTACTTTTGCAGGCGAGCCATCCCTTCCCTGCACAACCAAGTGGCGGACAAAATCAAGTGTGCACTGCGCAACGCTATCTGTGGCCACATCACCAACACAGTGGGTAAAGTAGCGGCTGGCCCAAAGGCGGATAGCATTTTGGCGAATGTCCTTCCGCCCACAAGGATTGCTGGGCATTTCTCTTTGTATCCTGTTCCCTCCTCCTCCTCCTCCTTCTACTCGGCTTCCTCCTCCTCTACCTCCTCCTCATCCACTCAGAGTAACACCTTCACCACCCACAGCAGCACAGCCAAGGGAAACGACAGCAGGTTGTTTTAAAACTTGTGTGTTTGTGGGACAAACCCCGCACAACGCAGGAGCTGTGGACAGGCATTGAACAACAGACCGACCATTGGTTGGTGCCACTGAGCCTCCAGCCCGGCCTGGTGTTGTGCGCTAATGGGCGAAATATACTAGCAGGTCTGGGCCTAGCCGGTTTGACACACATCCCCTGCCTGCCACATGTGCTTAATTTTGGGTGTAGAAATTTTTAAACACCAGACAGTGAAAATCAATTCAGTTAATCGAACACACACAAAACCCCCACCCCCCCTTTCACTCAAACTATTAACAAACTATTTTCAAATTTTCTTAAAAACATATTAAAATAACTAAAATGTAGCTAAACTTACTATATAAACAAAGAAAACTATATACACGCCATATCTTTAACTTAAGGCCAACCAAATACAAGTGGCTCGGAGGGTGGGTATCTGCACCAACATAGGCCCTGGCCTGGAACACAATTGTCCAGCCAGGGCACAGTTCTGGAGGATGAGGAAGAGGAGTAGGAGGAATGCTGGGGGATACAGAGGACACAGACGACATACCTCCCTCAAAGAGTATAGCTTTTCCTTGCCTCTGGGCAGCCTGGCAGACATGAGCGACTACACGCTGCAGTGCCTGCACAACGACCGCCCAGTTACTGTCACATTCTAACTTTTGCTGATTACTGGGTGGACACCCTGCTGCATCCCCGTTACAAGGACAATGTGCCGTCCTTAATTTCCTCACTGGAGTGTAATAGGAAGATGAGCCCGCTAGTAGACACACTGCTGATGGCATTCACACCTGACACCGGGGACTCAGTGTAAGCACAAGGTGAAGACAAAGGAGGAGGAGGAATAATTTGCCAATGCAGCTGGGTTACCAGCAACACCTCAGAAGGCAGGGTTAGCAAGGGCAAAATGTGGAAAAGCTTTGTCATCACGCCACAACAACCTGCACCACCAACAGATCTGGAACATCTTAGCAGGAGGCAGCATTTCAGCAACATGGTGGAACAGTACACGTACTGACTGATGGGTCTGCCTAGGGGAATAGCTACAGGGCAAGCAGGGGAAGCAACTGCTTTGCGGCCGTGATCTAGAAAGGGCCTATCCAGGAGGAGGAGGAGGACTAACAGTATTATACAATGAAATTATATACAGTGGCAGTATAGACTGTGTAGAAAGTGAATGGAACAGCTGCTGGGCCGGGTCTGAGAGAGCGATCTTTAGTAGCCACAGGCATAGCGGCATGAAAGAAAGGGGTTTGCGCAAAAATTACTGGGGGAGGGGCGCCCCATTCAAAAATTTACTGTGGTGCCCAATCATTTCTAGCTACGCCACTGGGTCTGCCCCATTCAACTTCTGGGTCATCAAATTGGGCACATGTCCTGAGGTTGCCCTTTACGCCTTGGAGGTGCTGGCTTACCCTGCCCACTGTGTTGTCTGAACGTGTATTTAGCATGGCTGGTGGCATTATCACAGACAAGCGCAGCCGCCTGTCCGCAGACAATGTGGGCAAGCTTTCGTTTATTAAAAAGAACCAGGCATGGATCCCACAGGACTTGTTTGTATCTTATGCAGAATAGACATGTATACCGGCCTCACCCAAACACTACTATACTACCGTGCACTTACACTTTGTTTTATTTTTTATATTTTCCCAATATTTTGGGGTCTACACTAATTTATTTAAAAAATAAAAAATAAAAAAACAGTTATTGGCGACTACCTTTGGCTTAACAGCCCAAAAAGGCTTTATTTCATGCAAGAATGTAACCGCCAATTGTAAGTTCCCTGTCAGTTATGCAGTGCAGGTGTTTGTACCTGGCAAAAATGGTAATATTTCACCTAACAATTTAAAATCTATCCTTATCTGGAGAGTATTAAACTTGGCCAGCCACAGCTGGAACCACTGATTAACGGTATTACTATTTTGGCAATTGAATTTCACGCCAGAACAAAATCTATCCTTTGCCGGACACTATTAAACTTGGCCAGCCACTGCTGGGACACCAGATTTAGGGGATTGCTATTTTGCCAATATAATTTCACCCCAGAACAAAATCTACCCTTTGCCGGACACTTTTAAACTTGGCCAGCCACTGCTGGGACCACTGATTTACGGTATTGATATTTCGGCAATTGAATTTCACCCCAGAAAATAATATATCCTTTGACGGACACTATGAAACTTGTCCAGTCACAGCTGGAACACCAGATTTACGGTATTGCTATTTTGGTAATTGAATTTCACCCCAGAACAAAAGCTATCCTTTGACGAACACTATAAAACTTGTCCTGCCACAGCAGAAACCACTGATTTAGGGTATTGCTATTTTGGCAACTGAATTTCACCCCAGAAAATAATATATCCTTTGACGGACACTATGAAACTTGTCCAGTCACAGCTGGAACACCAGATTTACGGTATTTCTATTTTTGCAACTAAATTTCACCCAAGAACAAAAAATATCCTTTGCCGGGCACTATTGAACTTGGCCAGCAACAGCTGAAACCACCGATTTACGGTATTGCTATTTTGGCAATTGAATTTCACTATAGAAAATTATCTATCCTTTGCCGGACACTATTAAACTTGGCCAGCCACAGCTGAAACCATTGATTTACGGTATTGCTATTTTGGCTAATAAATTTTATCCCAGAACAAAATATATCCTTTGCCGGACACTATTAAACTTGGGGGATTGCTATTATGGCAATTGAATTTCACCACAGAAAAAAATCTATCCTTTGCCAGACAGCAGACAGTATTACACTTGGCTAGCCACAGCTGGAACACCAGATTTAGGGGATTGCTATTTTGGCAATTGAATTTAACCCCTCAATAAAATATAGAAATTTCTATCCTGAGTTTCTAGAGGTGACAATAAGCACAGCCAAGCCCCTTATGTAGGATATAGCAAAAAACTAGTATTGATGGATTGATAGACTTGGTGGCAGCTTGTGCTGGTGCACCACAAGACACAACATGGCCGCCGGTCACCCCAAAAAAAAATTGACAGAAAAACGCTCTTTGCCACCTAAAAACCAGTGAGCAATTAACTAGCAGAAGTTGAATGATTTACAGCTGTAGATCATTCACTTCATTAGGTGTTTTTGCTGAGTTTTCCCTGCCTAATCTCGCCCTCACAGCAGCTGCGTCCTATCCCTACACTAATCAGAGCAGAGTGACGTGCGGTGCTACGTGACTCCAGCCTAAATAGAGGCTGGGTCACATGCTGCACTTGGCCAATCGCAGCCATGCCATTAGTAGGAATGGCTGTGATTACTTCTTAGGGCAAGAAGTAAAACGCTAGCTGATTAGCTCCTGTGCAGCCCTTCAGAAAGCGGGAAGAAATCGCCTAACAACGAACCCGAACATTTTTGAAAATGTCCGGGTCCATGTCCCGAACACCTCAAAATTCGGTACGAAACCGGACTATACAGTTCGGGTTCACTTATCCCTATTTATTATACCTTCTGGCAGGTTATAGCCTTAGCTTTAACAATATTTAAGGTGTAGGGAAAGGATAGGGAGGAATCATTCCGCAACAGGTATGTTGAACAGGGTTCAGTAGGGGAGGTTACAGCCTGGTAATAGGAACAATCCTTTTACACCTTGCTGCACTGACAGGGGATCCAAATTGCCATTATACAGCTCTGTAATTCCAGCAAAAAGTTATTTTTAGAGTGCGAGTGCAGTTTGATACATGCATTGGTTCAAAAAGGAAGGACCACAGCTCTTGACCAGATATTAGGCTGTATATAGAGGGTGCCCACTCCAGGAATTACATAAAATCTTCTTATAAAGTTTGAAAGCACACCAAGAGATTCTTTGCAAATGTGTAAATTTATTTAGCCGGATTGCATTTTTTAGTAGCAGTAGCAACGTTTCGGGCAACACTTATGCCCTTCATCAGGCTGATGTTGGTAGCATAGTAGTATGTGCAATCCACATTTGCAAAGAATCTCTTGGTGTGTTTTCAAACTTTATAAGAAAGTTTGATACAGTCATTTACAGGGTTTATTACAAGGAAATATTTTTATGTCTTATTTACCCTTGTGCGGTGCAGTTATATGCAGTTATATGTTCTAAAGCATTTTTTGGCTTATATTAGTGGGAAAAAAAGGGCTTATTAGTTATTAGCCGTTGTGTGCGAAAATTCCAGACCTTTTTAAAGTGTTTTAGTGGCAAATGTAAAATATATTTGCCGCTCAGCGATACAGTTATATGTTCTAAATAGTGTTGAGTGAACAGTTCGAGCATAGCTCGGGTTCGTACTGAATTTTGGGGTGTTCGGGACACGGACCCGAACCGCAGTGGCGTATCTATCACGAGGCAAACAAGGCATTTGCCTAGGGCGGCACTTCCAATGGGGCGGCGCCGCGGCAAGATGCCTTGTTTGCCTCAGTGATAGATTTTTTTTTGTGTCCGGGCTGCGCTGCTGGGTGTGCGCCGGCGCCGCTCCTCCCCGCCCAGCGCCGTTGTAAGTAATTTATTCACTCCACTTGCCTGAGAGAAGCGCCGGAAGACTCACACAGGCGCACTGGCAGAGGCATTGAAGTGCGCATGCGCCTGCCAGTGCGCCTGTGTGAGTCTTCCGGCGCTCTCTCAGGCAAGTGGAGTGAATAAATTACCTACAACGGCCGGCGCTGGGCAGGTAGGAAATGTCTGTGGAATCGGATGACACTTGGGGGAAAGAATCTGTGGATGACACTAAAGAGGGGGAATCTGTGGATGGATGACACTAAAGAGGGGGGAAATCTGTGGATGACACTGAGGGGGGAATCTGTGGATGACACTGAGGGGGAATCTGTGGATGACACTAAAGAGGGGGAAGCTGTGGATGACACTAAAGAGGGGGGAAGCTGTGGATGACACTGAGGGGGGAATCTGTGGATGACACTGAGGGGGGAATCTGTGGATGACACTGAGGGGGGAGAATCTGTGGATGACACTGAGGGGGGAATCTATGGATGACACTAAGGGGGAATATGTGGATGACACTAAAGAGGGGGGAATCTGTGGATGACACTGAGGGGGGATATGTGGATGACACTAAAGAGGGGGGAATCTGTGGATGACACTGAGGGGGGAATCTGTGGATGACACTGAGGGGGGAGAATCTGTGGATGACACTGAGGGGGGAATCTATGGATGACACTAAGGGGGAATATGTGGATGACACTAAAGAGGGGGGAATCTGTGGATGACACTGAGGGGGGATATGTGGATGACACTAAAGAGGGGGGAATCTGTGGATGACACTGAGGGGGAGGGAATATGTGGATGACACTAAAGAGGGGGAATCTGTGGATGACACTGAGGGGGGAGAATCTGTGGATGACACTGAGGGGGGAGAATCTGTGGATGACACTGAGGGGGAGAATCTGTGGATGACACTGAGGGGGGAGAATCTGTGGATGACACTGAGGGGGAATCTGTGGATGACACTAAGGGGGAATATGTGGATGACACTAAAGAGGGGGGGAATCTGTGGATGACACTGAGGGGGGGATCTGTGGATGGCACTTAAGGAGGGGGATCTGTGGATGGCACTTAAGGGGTGGATCTGTCTGTGGATGGCACTTAAGGGGGGGATCTGTGGATGACACTTAGTGGGATCAAGGGAGGGGTGTGAGGTGTGGCTGTCGTTATTCACTTTTAAATACAGGAATACAGGAAAGGATGGAGCCTAAAAGGAAGGGCGGGGTTTACAGAGAAAGGGGTTTGGCCTTGACAGGAAGGGGCGGGTCAAATTTATATTAGGGGGTGCCCGAGTTTAGTCTCGCCTAGGGCAGCACAAAACCAAGATACACCACTGCACGGACCCGGACATTTTCAAAAAAGTTCGGGTTCGGGTTCGTTGTTCGGCGATTTCTTCCCGCTTTCTGAAGGGCTGCATAGCAGCCAATCAGCTAGCATTTTACTTCTTGCCCTACGAAACCATCACAGCCATGCCTACTAATGGCATGGCTGTGATTGGCCAAGTGTAGCATTTGACCCAGTCTCTATTTAACCTGGAGTCACATAGCACCGCACGTCACACTGCTCTGATTAGTGTAGGGAGAGGACGCAGCTTCTGTGAGGGCGAGATTAGACAGGGAAAAGTCAGCAAAAGCACCTAATGAAGTGATCGATCTACAGCTGTGAATGATTCAACTTCTGCTAGTTAATTGCTCACTGGTTTTTAGGCTGCACAGAGCGTTTTTCTGTCACTTTTTTCTGGGGTGATCGGCGGCCATTTTGTGACTTGTGGTGCACCAGAACAAGCTGCCACCAAGTCCATCAATCCATCAATACTAGTTTTTTTTTTCGCTATATCCTATATCAGGGGCTTGGCTGTGCTTATGGTCACCCCTAGAAACTCAAAATAGCAATTTCTATATTTTATTAAGGGGTTAAATTCAATTGCCAAAATACCAATCCCCTAAATCTGGTGTTTAGGCTTTGGCTAGACAAGTGTAATACTGTCTGCTGTCTGGAAAAGGATAGATTATTTTCTGTGGTGAATTTCAATTACCATAATAGCAATACCATAAATCTGGTGTCCCAGCAGTGGCTGGCAAAGCATAAAAGTGTCCGACAAAACATATATTTTGTTCTGGGGTGAAATTCAATTGCCAAAATAGCAATACCATAAATCTGGTGTCCCAGCAGTGGCTGGCAAAGTATAATAGTATCCGTCAAAGCATATATTTTGTTCTGGGGTGAAATTCAATTGCCAAAATAGCAATACCATAAATCTGGTGTCCCAGCAGTGGCTGGCAAAGTAAAATAGTATCCGTCAAAGCATATATTTTGTTCTGGGGTGAAATTCAATTGCCAAAATAGCAATACCATAAATCTGGTGTCCCAGCAGTGGCTGGCAAAGTATAACAGTGTCCATCAAAACATATATTTCATTCTGTGGTGAAATTCAATTGCCAAAATATCAATACCATAAATCAGTGGTTTCAACTGTGGCTGGCCAAGTTTCATAGTGTTCTGCAAAGGATATATTTTTTTCTGGGGTGAAATTCACTTGCCAAAATAGCAATACCATAAATCAGTGGTTTCAGCTGTGGCTGGCCAAGTTCATAGTGTCCTTCAAAGGATATATTTTGTTCTGGGGTGAAATCCAATTGACAAAATAGCAATACCATAATTCTGGTGTCCCAGCAGTGGCTGGCGAAGTATAATAGTGTCCGGCAAAACATATATTTTGTTCTGGGGTGAAAATCACTTGCCAAAATAGCAATACCATAAATCAGTGGTTTCAGCTGTGGCTGGCCAAGTTCATAGTGTCCTTCAAAGGATATATTTTGTTCTGGGGTGAAATCCAATTGACAAAATAGTAATACCATAAATCTGGTGTCCCAGCAGTGGCTGGCAAAGTATAATAGTGTCTGGCAAAACATATATTTTGTTCTGGGGTGAAATTCAATTGCCAAAATAGCAATACCATAAATGAGTGGTTTCAGCTGTGGTTGGCCAAGTTTCATAGCGTCTGTAACAGGGTATATTTTTTTTTCTGGGGTGAAATTTAATTGCCAATATAGCAATACCTTTAATCTAGTGTTCCAGCAGTTGCAGGCCTAGTTTAAATCTGTCTGTAACAGGGTATATTTTATTCTGGGGTGAAATTCAATTGCCAAAATAGCAATACCATAAATCAGTAGTTTCAGCTGTGGCTGGCCAAGTTTCATAGGGTTAATTTTTATTTATTTTAATTTAATTCATTTCCCTAATCTTATCTATTGTTTGCAGGACATTTACCTACATTTTGCTGCCTTTTGCAGCCCTCTAGCCCTTTCCTGGACTATTTTACAGCCTTTTTAGTGCCCAAAAGTTCAGGTCCCCATTGACTTCAATGGGGTTCGGGTTCGGGATAAAGTTCGGATCGAGTTGGATCCCGAACCCGAACATTTTCGGGAAGTTCGGCCGAACTTCTCGAACTCGAACATCCAGGTGTTCGCTCAACTCTAGTTTTAAAGCCTTTTGTGGCGTGTAATAGTAGAAAAAGATAAAAATATATTGGCCGACTTATGGTACAGTTATATGTTCTAAATCTTTTTGTGACGTTTATTAGTGGAAAAATAAAAAATATAATTGCCGCTCAGCAGTGCAATTATATGTTCTCAAGCCTTTTGTTTCGTGTATTAGTGGAACAAGAAAAAATATATTTGCCGTTCAGGGGTGCAGTTATATGTTGTAAAGTCTTTTGTGGCGTGTATTAGTGGAAAAAGAAAAAAATATATATTTGCCGATCAGAGATGCAGTTATATGTTCTAAAGCCGTTTGTGGCGTGAATTAGTGGAAAAAGAAAATATATATTTGCCGATCAGTTGGGCAGTTATATGTTCTAAAGCCCTTTTTTGTGTGCATTAGTGAGGGTGGGGCTTATTAGCCGTTGCGTGGTGAAGTGAGAAAATTACAGCCTTTTTTGGGGTATTTTATTTCATTTTTATTTATTTATTTGATCTAACTGTATGTCAGATAGAGAAGTGCCAGGCCCAGCACAGGGGAGTGGCAGAGGCCTAAAGGTTTCTGGCGCAGGTAGAGTTTGCCGCCGAATAAGGGGCTGTGGCAGCAGGGGTCACTTTGAGAGCCCTGAGCTACCAATGTCGTGTCGTGACTAGCAACCCAGCGGTTCTTGAACAGTTGACTCGATCTTTGACTTAGTCGCAAGTGACATCGGCCACCCCCACCCAAGAGTCAGTGGGTTCGTCAGACACAACCCTTAGTTGGCATGGGCTGGGAGCAGTCCATGTGCCCTCACCTGTCCTCTACCAGCCTCTGTCCTTTTCTGTTCCCTCAGTCAGACAAGTATTTTATGCTATGGGCTCAGCTCCACTATAAAGCAAGGACAAGCTACTAGAAAACAGTCACAGCTACTGGCAAGCCAAGATGTGGAGTAGACATCCGCCGCTTCTTCCACTAGGTGGGCAAGTAGTGATGAGGATAGTGGCATGGGAGCTGGTGTTGCGAATGGTCAGGCTCCTGACCAAGAGACCATTGAGGAGGAAATCAGTGACGTTCAGACAGTACTCAATAATGATAATGCAGCTGATCGCACTTGGGAGCCGGGTGAAGAAGGAGCTTCATGATCATCGGGAGAAGAGGGTGGCAGCTTGCCCATGAGCCAGCAGCAGAGCCAGCAAGTCGCTAGCATGGCCAGGATTCAGCAGGGTGGCAGCAGTGGGAGGTCGGGAGCCAAACATGCCTGGGATAGACCACCCGCTTCGCATGAGCCTACCTGCCCAGGAAGTAGCGGTGCATGGGTTCACGGAGGCAGCAGCGTTAGCAGTCAGTCAATGCGTAGTGTTGGGAATAAAATCACCTACTTGGTGGTGTGTCAGTTTTTTGGTAAGCCGCCAGAGGAGGTGAACATGGCCATATATAGAATCTGTGGGCAAAATCTGTGAAGTGTGGCCAGGCTGCCAATAATGGCACCATGGCCCTGCGTCAACATATGCAGTGTCACCATAAAGTGGCCTGGGAGAACCGAGCCTCCGATCTGGTGGTCCAGCTTGCTGCAGCAACCGCGGCATCACCCAGTGGCACACACCCGGTTTCAGGCAGTCAAGGCTCCACCACCTCAGCCGAAGGGAGCTATCTGTCCTTCCCAACATCTTCTGGTCCTGATGCTCCTGCTCCTCCTACTCCTCATCACTCATTCCGCCAGCAATCGATCATGCGATTGCCAGAGACAGCAGTATGCGTGCACCCATCCAACGACGCAGAAGCTGTATGTGCTCCTTTCCAAGTTGCTGGTGCTGCATTCCTTCCCTTTCCAAGTGGTGGACTCTGCACCTTTCAGAGAACTGATGGCTTGTGCCAAGCCGAGGTAAAGAGTCCCAAGCTATCATTTCTTCACCAAAAAGGCAGTACCAGCCCTGCACACACATGTAGAACAGAAGGTGGGCTAGTCTTTGAGCCTGTCAGTGCCGACGTGTGGAGCTGTAACTACAGTCAGGGACAATACATGTCCTTTACGGCCCACTGGGTGAATGTGGTTCCTGCACAGCCACACCAGCAACTTGGACAGTTCACGCTGCTTACTTCTCCACGAGACAATGTCCGCCTCTGCCTCCTCATCCTCCACTGTGTACTCAGCCTCCACTGCAGGAACAATTCACAGTGCTCCTCAAGCATACCACATGTGCAGGGCACAGTGGTATCACACTGTTATGCACCTCATTTGCCTGGGCGAATGGAGTCACACAGGGGAGGAACTGCCCTGTGTTCTTCATCAAGAAATCAAATCCTGGCTTTCTCTGTGACAACTGAAAATTGGAACCATGGTGACCGACAACAGGAAAAACATGGTGTCGGCGCTGCATCAAGGAGGGCTGAGCCATGCACCCTGCATGGCCCACTTGTTCAATCTTGTTGTCAAGCGGTTCGTGAAGTCTTCCACCCATCTGAAAGGCATCCTAAAAATGTCCAGGAAACTTTGCATTCACTTCAGACACTCGTACACCACAAAGCACACCCTCCTTGAGCTGCAGCAGCAGAACGGCATCCCCCAACATAGGTTGATGTGCGATGTTTGCACCCATTGAAATTCCACCCTCCATATGTTAGACCGACTATACAAACAAGGAAAGGCCATAAACGATTTCTTGATGATCCAAGCAGACAGGAGTTCTCCCCTGTGTAACTTCGATGTTAGCCAGTGCCAGCTTATGCATGACACCTGCCATTTGCCCAGGCCCTTTGAGGAGGCCACGTTATTTGTCAGTTGCCAGGTTTACGGGATGAACTATTTCATTCCACTGCTTCATGTCCTGGAGCAGATGCTGGTAAAGTTGGCTGGTCAGGGGACTGGAGAAGTGGCGCCTACATCTCCCGGCCACATGAGCCCTGTGGGGGCTGAACTGGAGGAGCAGGAAGAAGAGGACATTGGAGCACAAGCAATGTGTAGCGAAATGGGTGGATTTACACACAGGTGACAGGAGAGAAGGAGAAGGACCAGCCAGAGGAGCTACAGGGCGATGAGGAAGACGAGGCAGAGAACCCAGACACACTGACACACCGTGGCAGTATGCAGTGGAGATGGAGGCAGTTGCCCAAATGGCCCTTTGCATGCTCATTTGCTTGTGTAGTGACAGCCAAATTGTCACCATTAGGCAGAGGGATGACTTCTGGCTCTCCACCTTGTGTGCACCTACACATAAGGATGTGCTGACTGACCCCCTTTTTTTGCAGTTGTACTAGAGCTGTAGGTGTGGCTGTCTCCAGTTGGTCTTGCACCCCTGACTAGCCTTTCGGTCTCACAGGCTGATTTTAATCAGAGTAAGTGTAAAGCTGTAGCCTGCTCCCATTGTATTCATTGGAAGCCATTTGGCACTAGGAGAACCACAATGGAGGCCGATATGGCACCAATAGTGGTAAAAAGCAGAGTGGACCCAACATGCATGTGGAACCTGCACTCCCTGAATCTTATGGTGGTTATTATGGCACATCACAGGTAGTATTTAGTGCTAGGTATCCGTTTGATAGAGATCGCCTTGACATTTGGCAAACGGGCCCAAATTATTTTGTACAAAATGTATTTGCCAAGAATCTCTAATTTTCAAAATAAGCAAAGCATTAGTATCAGAATGTTTTCTATGATTATGGCATTATTGTACTTTTTTTGTGTCTGTAGAGTGCTGTTTGTATTGGCCTTTTTTTCTTTGTGTTTCTAGCCATGGCAGCGTGCACCTGCACATTAGGATGTGCTGACTGAC